>CM061226.1:36791681-37397817 GCA_030844895.1 Ambrosia x helenae
CCAGCTCTACATCTCTCACAGCATACTCTGATGCAGACTGGGGGGTTTCCCGGATTCACGCCGCTCCACATCAGGATATTGTATTTACTTGGGTGGTAACTTGATTTCCTGGAGTTCCAAACGCCAGCCAACGATCTCCCGTTCCAGTGCTGAAGCCGAGTATCGTGGCGTGGCTAATGCTGTTGCTGAAACCTCTTGGATTCGTAATCTACTACTTGAGCTCGGGGTCGCCACCAGATAGGCTACCATTGTGTACTGTGATAACGTCTCTGCTGTTTATTTAACTCATAACCCGGTCCAGCACCAGCGCACCAAACACGTGGAGTTGGATATTCATTTTGTTAGAGACAAAGTTCGTATGGGCGATGTTCGTTTTCTTCATGTACCGGCTGACTACCAGTATGCGGATATTTTTACCAAGGGTCTTCCAAAGCATCTCTTCACTCGTTTTCGGACCAGTTTGTGCCTTCGACAGGCTACGACTCAAACTGCGGGGGCCTGTTAGTCAAACACATTAAATAGCATAATTAATGTAATTATTCCGTCTTAATAGCTGATTAGTAGGATTGGTAGTTTACCAAAGATAGCTCTTGTATACCTTCTATATATTGTACCAATTCACATAGTAATGGACATACGATTGATTACAAAAAGTTATTGCATATTCGTTAGAAAGCTTTTCTTAGACAGGTGTTCTACATGTACATGTTGAGTCTTGTCAGAGTTGACATGACTTGGTTTTGAATAAAATTTATATCGAAACATGGATACAAATAAGCACTCAACAAAGGTATATACTAAAAGAAGGCTAGGGTTTCACCGACAAAATAAATCCACCAAAAATGTTAGTTTTCATTGACGATCACTGACAGGTATCGTAAAAAATATTTAAATATAACGGTATTAATAAGTATTACTTAACCACCGGTGATCCATAGGAAAACTGCGCGACCATGTAGCCCGCAGGTGAATTTGGCCAACTATTGTCCCTTAACTAGAATTTTTAGGTTTGATTCCCAAATATTTGACTAGTAATGTAATCCGAAGGATATGCCATTAGACGTTGTACAATATCTTCTTTGGTAAATAGTTCACTTTCCAGAAGTGGGTCAAAGTAATGTAGACCAAAGAAGGGTCAAAACAACGAAGGCCAAAGATGGCCCAACCATGTGTTTGTGATGTGATCAAATTGTGTGTTAGGCTCCCACTTAATGTGATTTTGTTTGAGGAAAATCACGATTTTAGCATGTTGACCGACTTAATTATCATAATAGCTTGTTCCGTTTGTTTCAAGAGACGGTACACGCTCCCAAGACTCTGAAACGTCTCCCAATAGGATTTCGTTTCCATCCAATAAAAGACCACCACGTATTGTTGTGGATCCCGAAGAGTGTCAGACGTCTTCGGTGGACCCTTGAAACGTCTCAGTGACGGCTCGGCTTACCACTTAATGAACTCCTCCTACCCACCGGAGACGTCTCCAATGACGTCTCCGACCTGCAAAAGACGTCTGCAGTGGTGTCTTTTGCAGGTTTTGAAACGTCTTCGGCCTATAAAAGACGTCTCTAGTGGCGTCTTTTGCGGGTTTTGAAACGTCTCCGGTGACAACATACACTGCCGGAGATGTCTCCGGTAATTTGACAACTTGTATGCACTGTCTTATAAATTTTGTAAATTTTCTAAAGTGTTTACCCATTTCATTTGTGTTTTAATCTATTCCTTTATTTTGTTCTATTTTTCAATTAAAAAAATGGTTAGATTTCTTTTGTGGGGGCAAGTGGGAAGTTGTCAACGGTCGAATAGAATACGTTGTTGATCCTAGCTGTAAAAGACGGGGTTTAGAAATCGAAACAAATATCTCGTATTTCAGTTTCTTAAATGTAGTTTCGGATGTGTTTGACATTCCACACATTACACACTTATCTTATAAAATGTCAGTTTTCGATGATGCAATCGACATATTTAATGATCGTGATGTATCTTTTCTTTTTAAATTGGCTCAGCAGAGTCCCAAGGAAGTATTCAAGTTATATGTTATTGATGAAACTGGTGTCGGTTCGTCTAGTTATGCTTATTAAAATGATTATAAACTCCTTGATTTAAATGTTTCTTTAGACAATTTTGATGATTATAAACCACATGAGTCTTTTGAAAATTTTGATGATAATAAACCACACGATGAAGAATTTTATGGAAATCCGGCCAAGTCCTGAAAGGTTTCCAGAGATAACAAAAACCACTACATCAACACGTTTTTCTGAAGGTTATATATTTCATAACAAAGACGAAACGAAACTGGAGTTAGGAAATTTATGTTTGTAAGAACGTTTTTCTTATAAAGTAGATAGATCATCTAAAACCCGGTACGATATTTCATGTGTAGTTGACGATTGTGAGTGGCAATTTAGGGCACGTTCTGTCCCAAGTTGAAGTACGTTTTATGTTACATTTTTCAACAATAATCACACATGTTCTAAAACTCAAACTCATCCGCATCTTCGTCAAACTAACCCACAAGTAATTAGTAGCATACTAAAGCCCCAATTGCGAGATAGCAGACGTGTATATCGTGGAAACGAAATAGTACAAATTTTTTGGCAAAGATTTCAGGTGGACATAACATATTCTAAAGAATGGCGTGGGAAGTGTCATGCACTTGAAGTTTTGCAAGGAAATGGCAAAGAATCGTTTTCTGAGCTTCCATTCTACTGCTATAATTTGCAAAAGGCAAATGCGGGGACTGTTACTAAGATTAGGACTGATGAAGACAATCGGTTTGAAATTCTTTTTATTGCCATTGGTGCTGTAATCAGTAAAATATTTTGATTACTATTTTTGTTTTAGGTTTTCAAAAAATAACCTTTTGTGTCATTTTATTACACCGATTAGGTGTTTTATTCAGTCGCTAAGACCAGTCTTTATTATAGATGCGGCACACTTAAGAGTTGAGTTTAAAGGAACGTTGTTCCTAGTTGTTGGCATGAATGGTAACAACCAAATTTTTACCTGTTGGATATGGTATCGGCAAATCGGATGTGACACCCGACACGTTTAGGTTAACATTTTATAAAACGCATAAGTCTACCTTAGCGAAAAAACGTTTTCAAACTTAACTAGGTCAGTTGAGTCGTTATGATGGTTCCGGGAATCATCGGGAGTCGTTACAATGATCAACGGGATTATTGGGAGTCGGTCCATAACCATGTGAACACGAACGGGTGATTTGTAGAATCGTCGGGTTTAACGCACACACGTAAGTCTCGAGTCCCGGGAATTGGTGATCAAAAGGGAACGTGTTAGTTATCATGCATTACGGACACAATGGGGGTCGTGGCAACATTAGTATGACCCAGGCTGAGCTGAATAGCCTGATTCAGGAGCATGTGGCAGCTGCTATTGCTGCACATCAGACCACTCAGCAAGGTCTCGGTGGGAATGTCGTTTATCCCCCACCACCTCCTCCTCTCGGTCAGCAAGTGTGTACTTTTAAGGTGTTTATGTAGTACGAGCCCCACATCCTAGGCGAGACTAGGAACAACAAAAGGAAATGGGAGAGCGTCGAGGAGAATCTGGTTCCAAACCAGCCACAACAGCAGATAAGGAAGTTCGAAGCTTCAGGTTCATCGTGGTTATCCCTTCGTTTGCATTCTGGAAAACGTTACTTGGGTTAGGTCGACACTCATCACTGTCAAAGAGTGAATCTCGGGGCGAGATTCCTTTGAACAGGGGGATGATGTGACGACCGGGAAAATTTTTGATTTTCTTTTTTTTATCGCTTCGTTCTCTTTAACTTCGGGAAATTTTCGGGACGAAAATTCTTTCAACAGGGGGATGATGTGACACCCGACACGTTTAGGTTAACATATAATAAAACGCATAAGTCTACCTTAGCGAAAAACATTTTCAAACATACTTAACTAGGTCAGTTGAGTCATTATGATGGTTCCGGGAATCATCGGGAGTCGTTACAATGATCCACGGGATTATTGGGAGTCGGTCCATAACCATGTGAACACGAACGGGTTATTTGTAGAATCGCCGGGTTTAGTTGTTTTGCACTCAACTTGGGGAGGGCAGTTCCTCGGCCAGGGTTTAACGCACACACGTAAGTCTCGAGTCCCGAGAATTGGTGATCGGAAGGGAACGTGTTAGTTATCATGCATTACGTACTTATAATCATTATATGACTTGTCGGTATGTGAATACGTGTTTATATATGTTAAAATAGGGTTTAACGCGCCAAAAACTAGGATACATAGGCTATGGGCGATTAGGACATGTGGGATAGCCCTAATCGCCAGTAAAGTAGCGAGTAGAAGGGTATTATAGGCGAATAGGGGCTAATTGCTAGTAACAACTAGCGATTAGCAGCCATAATCGCCTGTAACAGTCTTGTACTCGCCTGACCTGCATGTGATGACTAAAAACGCCTATAAATACCACCCTTATGTTTTAAACATCATTTGTGAAACCCTAATACACCCCAAAGCCACCCCACACCTTATCCAACCTCTGCAACACGTTTTTGAGCAAGAAATCCCATTTCCAAGCTTTACACCTCATAATCTCACCATTTCAAGGTGTGTTATTCATCCCAAACCTTTGTAATGATATTGTTTTCATCCCTAAAGGTTCAGAACTGATTTCTAAACATTTGTGTCTTTGAAAACTCATTAAAATCAGTTTCTAAACAAACCCAAACCTCTATACTTGTTATATGTGGTGTATTCATGCAAGATAGGATTTTTATCGTTTAAACATGTTTGTTCTTGTGTTATTATTGTGTTTCTGATCTAAATGAGATAATATGATGATAACCTAGGAGTTTGAAGGTTCATGGATGTGTAATATTGATATTAGGCATTTTGACCTGTTCGAATGATTATGAAGGATTAATGATGATATGTTGTGTTTTGATGATTGTTTAAGGTTAGGGTTTACTCTAGGATGATGCTAGAACAGTAGGAATATGTCGGACAACGTCGTTATGTGATGAAATCTGGATGTTTTCTATTTAGGGTAAGTTTTGCATGTTGATGTGATGCTTACATGCTAGTTATGCTATTTTGGGAAACCGCATGCATTCGGGATGGCTAGGGTGATGATAAATTAGGGTTTTTTGCTTGAAATAGTTGGGTTAATGTTTTGGGTTGGATATCGGGTGTTTACACATGTTTCGGATCTGATTTGGAGGGTTAAACTCGCAAAAAGGACGGAACAGATCAGAACTAGCGAATAGGGGTTCTAATCGCCCTTTATTACAGGCGATTGGCTCCCAATAGCTCGAACCATAGACGATTCGGAGCCTAATCGCCATTATTACTGGAGATTACAGCTCTACTCGCCAGTTTGACTCTCCTAATCAGCAGCTGACTTTTCCTAATTGCATGTGTGATTCCTAATCGCGTGTATTGCTGTCATATATGCATTTTAACATCCCGAAACACGATTTGACACTTAGGAACATGTTAGGAACCTCGTAACATGTCTAATAACTTGGTAACACGTGTTCCAACTTGTTTATGCGTTAATTGGGCATTATGCTTGATAGGGTGAATGTTTGCGCATGCTAAGTGTTTAATTGCATAAGTTGCATGATAGCTTGTATGTGGCTAACACGTGGGATGTCGGGTCACCAATGGGATGTCGGGATTTGTCTGGTTTGGTTGGTTTAACATTTAAACATGTTTTCAACATACACGGTCACGGTCTGGACACTTATGTAAACTCATTGATAGGTCGCCACTAGTAGGGACTATTACACACGTATCGGATTTCTAATTTACTGAGGACGCACTCTAAGGTGAGTTTCACGGCCCCTCTTTTATACACTTTTTCTCGGGGGAGAAGCATGCCACACGTTTTTAACAAATACAAAGCAATGTTTATGAAACACAATACTTTTTGAAAACGCAATGTTTATGAAACGCAACACTTTTGAAACGTAACGCTTATGAAACGCTACACTTTTGAAACACAACGCTTATGAAACGCAATGCTTGTTTTAAATTACTATACGACGAAACGCAACGCTAAGTCCCTATTGAAACCATGAATGTGCGGGGCACAACGGGGGAAATGTGGATAGATCTATTGGGATTGACGAACCCCACCCGACGGCTGGGAGCCGTGCGGGTGCATATTGTCTCTATTTTCGGCAACTCAAACATGGGCGGCAACACACGCAACGCTTGTCAGTAATGGTTTCCGCAACACAGTCGTAGTAGTAAGGAAACACTTGTTATTTACTTGAAGGTTTTACACACTTGGCATTTTGAGATGAAATTCTTTACTTTTGTAACGCTTTGTGAACTTAAAACCTGTGAACTCACCAGCATTATATGTTGACGTCTTTTTAGCATGTTTTCTCAGGTCGCTAAGGTAGCAGCATTGAGTTTAGGCGCACGGAGTCTCATGGCGTCTAGGATCCATTTGCATTTCATTTTAAGTATTATCAGACTTTCATGTTTTACTTTTGAGTTGTAATAAGGTTTTACGCTTCCGCAAGCGATGGATAGATTTTGAAACTAAATGGGCAATTTACGTTGTTTTCATATCATATAGATGTCGCTTATTGTGACCGTTGACTTGGATCCTGGTGTGTCACGCGCCTCGCGGTAAAACCCCGCACGTGGAAATTTGAGGGTGTGACAGATTGGTATCAGAGCCAATGGTTATAGTGAACTAGGACTGCATGTAGAGTCTAGTCTATAGCCGAGTATCACACACGTTAGACGGTCACACATAGTTACGAGTCGTGCCATTTGGTAAACATACTAACCTTGTCGGGGTGTCGGTGTCCTCATCACACAATATCGTATTTCCTATCCTTGGACTATTTCTACACTTATTCTATCTTCTTCTTCGGGTTTGAAGATGAAGAGGCTTATCGCTTATACTTGGAAGTAGTGAACATTGGAGTGGCTTCAGCACATTCTTGAGATTTTTTTTTTCCGGGATTGGGATATCTCTCCTCTATGCTCTAATGTACATACTTGCCTACACACACACTATCCTGCACTAGTACTTGTCATAGTACCCCCATGAGTGATTGTTCACTTTGGGGACCTTCGTGCGTTAACGGTTTCTTTTAGGAATGTGGGTGTCGGGTGATTGGAAGTTCTAGCTAGGAGCACGCCTAGAGGACCATGTAGAGCGATTTGTTATTTCGAGTGCACACGAAATCATAAATCGAAATGCATGAAAATCTTGGTGGACTTCGTGTTCGGACTAATGGTCATGCTGGAACCCTGTTCTGAATTCCTTGATCACTAGTAGTTTGGTCTAATAGTGGTGCTGAGTATCTTGTTTCGTGTTTTGGCAAAACATGTCTGGTCATGCTAGGGGACGTTGTGGTGGTCGTGTTGGTGGTCGGAATGGTAGTGGACACAATGGGGGTCGTGGCAACATTAGTATGACCCAGGCTGAGCTGAATAGCCTGATTCAGGAGCATGTGGCAGCTGCTATTGCAGCACATCAGACCACTCAGCAAGGTCTCGGTGGGAATGTCGTTTATCCCCCACCACCTCCTCCTCTCGGTCAGCAAGTGTGTACATTTAAGGTGTTTATGGAGTACGAGCCCCACATCCTAGGCGAGACTGGGAACAACAAAAGGAAATGGGAGAGCGTCGAGGAGAATCTGGTTCCAAACCAGCCACAGCAACAGATAGGGAAGTTCGAAGCTTCAGGTTCATCGTCTGGTCGGGAGCACGGTGGGTATGCAGGGAAGAATCCGAAATGTGTCGTGTGTGGGTACCATCATCATGGCAGCTGTGAGAAGTTTTGTTGCAACCGTTGTAAGTATGTAGGCCATGTTGCCAAGAACTGCAGAGTCAATCTTCACCCAGCCCGGACTTAGCCGGTTGTCCCTACTCCCGCTCCTCAGGGGAAACAAGGATGTTATCACTGTGGGGATATTGGGCACTACAAGCAGGATTGTCCTAAGAAGATGCAAGGCAAGGGTGGTGGACGAACTGGTCAGGAGGATCCTGATGCTATTACTGGTGAGTTCTCTTTTCTTGCTATTTGCCGTGATCTGGTTGCTTTCATACATGTTGTTTGGCGTTTTGCATTCATCAAGTGTCTTCAGTATTGAGTTTGGTTATCGTTTCTTATTCATGGGTTTGATGTGGGTCCTTTGGAGATGCTACTTGGACGGTACCAGTGTGTCATCTATACCGATCACAGTAGTCTTCAGAAGGCCTTCGATCAGGAGAATAAGTTGTTTTGCACTCAACTTTTGGGAGGGCGGTTCCCCGGCCTGGAGTATCTGTTGTTATCTTTATTCGTTCGTGGTTATCCCTTCGTTTGCATTCTGGAAAACGTTACTTAGGTTGGGTCGACACTCATCACTGTCGAAGACTGAATCTCGGGGCGAGATTCCTTTCAACAGGGGGATGATGTGACGACCGGGAAAATTTTTGATTTTCTTTTTTTATCGCTTCGTTCTCTTTGACTTCGGGAAATTTTCGGGACGAAAATTCTTTCAACAGGGGGATGATGTGACACCCGACACGTTTAGGTTAACATTTTATAAAACGCATAAGTCTACCTTAGCGAAAAACTTTTTCAAACATACTTAACTAGGTCAGTTGAGTCGTTATGATGGTTCCGGGAATAATCGGGAGTCGTTACAATGATCCATGGGATTATTGGGAGTCGGTCCATAACCATGTGAACACGAATGGGTGATTTGTAGAATCGTCGGGTTTAACGCACACACGTAAGTCTCGAGTCCCGGGAATTGGTGATCGGAAGGGAACGTGTTAGTTATCATGCATTACGTACTTATAATCATTATATGACTTGTCGGTATGTGAATACGTGTTTATATATGTTAAAATAGGGTTTAACGCGTCAAAAACTAGGATACATAGGCTATGGTCGATTAGGACATGTGGGATAGCCCTAATCGCCAGTAAAGTAGCGAGTAGAAGGGTATTATAGGCGAATAGGGGCTATTCGCTAGTAACAACTAGCGATTAGCAGCCCTAATCGCCTGTAACAGTCTTGTACTCGCCTGACCTGCATCTGATGACTATAAACGCCTATAAATACCACCCTTATGTTTTAAAACATCATTTGTGAAACCCTAATACACCCCAAAGCCACCCCACACCTTATCCAACCTCTACAACACGTTTTTGACGAAGAAATCACATTTCCAAGCTTTACACCTCATAATCTCACCATTTCAAGGTGTGTTCTTCATCCCAAACCTTTGTAATGATATTGTTTTCATCCCTAAAGGTCCAGACCTGATTTCTAAACATTTGTGTCTTTGGAAACTCATTAAAATCAGTTTCTAAACAAACCCAAACCTCTATACTTGTTATATGTGGTGTATTCATGCAAGATAGGATTTTTATCGTTTAAACATGATTGTTCTTATGTTATTATTGTATTTCTGATCTAAATGAGATAGTATGATGATAACCTAGGAGTTTGATGGTTCATGGATGTGTAATATTGATATTAGGCGTTTTGACCCGTTCGAATGATTATGAAGGATTAATGATGATATGTTGTGTTTTGATGATTGTTTAAGGTTAGGGTTTACTCTAGGATGATGCTAGAACACTAGGATTATGTCGGACAACGTTGTTATGTGATGAAATCTGGATGTTTGCTATTTAGGGTCAGTTTTGCATGTTGATGTGATGCTTACATGCTAGTTGTGTTATTTTGGGAAACCGCATGCATTCGGGATGACTAGGGAGATGATAAATTAGGGGTTTTTTCTTGAAATAGTTGGGTTAATGTTTTGGGTTGGATATCGGGTGTTTACACATGTTTCGGATCTGATTTGGAGGGTTAAACGCGCAAAAAGGACGGAACAGATCAGAACTAGCGAATAGGGGTTCCAATCGCCCTTTATTACAGGCGATTGGCTCCCAATCGCCTGAACTATAGGCGATTAGGAGCCTAATAGCCATTATTACTGGCGATTACAGCTCTACTCGCCAGTTTGACTCTCCTAATCACCAGTTGACTTTTCCTAATTGCATGTTTGATTCCTAATCGCGTGTATTGCTGTCATATGTGCATTTTAACATCCCGAAACACGGTTTTACACTTAGGAACATGTTAGGAACCCCGTAACATGTCTACTAACTTGGTAACACGTGTTCGGACTTGTTTATGCGTTAATTGGGCGTTATGCTAGATAGGGTGAATGTTTGCGCGTGCTAAGTGTTTAATTGCATAAGTTGCATGATAGCTTGTATGTGGCTAACACGTGGGATGTCGGGTCACCAATGGGATGTCGGGATTTGTCTGGTTTGGTCGGTTTAACGTTTAAACATGTTTTCAACATACACGGTCACGGTCTGGACAACTTGGGGACTGATTAGCCTCCGGGTTAGTAGTTATCACACTTATGTAAACTCCTTTATAGGTCGCCTCTAGTAGGGACTATTACACACATATCGGATTTCTAATTTACTGAGGACGCATTCTAAGGTGTGTTTCACGGCCCCTCTTTTATACACTTTTTCTCGGGAGAGAAGCATGCCACAGGTTTTTAACAAATACAACGCAATGTTTATGAAACGCAACACTTTTGAAATGTAACGCTTATGAAACGATACACTTTTGAAACGCAATGCTTATGAAACGCAACGCTTGTTTTAAATTACTATACGACGAAACGCAACGCTAAGTCCCTATTGAAACCATGAATGTGCGGGGCACAACGGGGGAAATGTGGATAGATCTATTGGGATTGACGAACCCCACCCGACGGCTGGGAGCCGGTCGGGTGCATATTGTCTCTATTTTCGGCAACTCAAACATGGGCGGCAACACACGCAACGCTTGTCAGTAATGGTTTCCGCAACACAGTCGTAGTAGTAAGGAAACACTTATTATTTACTTGAAGGTTTTACACACTTGGCATTTTGAGATGAAATTCTTTACGTTTGTAACGCTTTGTGAAATTAAAACCTGTGAACTCACCAGCATTATATGTTGACGTCTTTTTGGCATGTTTTCTCAGGTCGCTAAGGTAGCAGCATTGAGTTTAGGCGCATGGAGTCTCACGACGTCTACGATCCGTTTGCATTTCATTTTAAGTATTATCAGACTTTCATGTTTTACTTTTGAGTTGTAATAAGGTTTTACGCTTCCGCAAGCGATGGATAGATTTTGAAACTAAATGGGCACATTTATGTTGTTTTCATATCATATAGATGTCGCTTATTGTGACCGTTGACTTGGATCCTGGTGTGTCACACGCCTCGCGGTAAAACCCCGCACGTGGAAATTTGAGGGTGTGACATCGGAGGACGGTGATAATTGGAAATTTGAGGGTGTGATATCTAATAGAGCCAATTCAATAGATTTGGCAGTTAGGACGGTTTTTCCTAATGCATCTCACAGGTTGTGTTGTCGCCATTTGATGGTCAACTTAAACTTACCCTCAAGCAAATAAAAAAAAAGGAATTACGGTCACTGTGGTGGAAGACTTTTAAAGCTTATCGGGTATCTGATTTTGAAGAAAATTTTAACGCACTATGTGCAGCCGTTTCACAGATTAGGGATACTCTCTTGAGTATCGGTTTTGGTAAATGGTCTAGAGCACACTGTCTAGGAAAACGATATCATTATATGACATCTAACAGCGCAGAGTCAATTAATGCCTGATCTAAGCATCCATGAAAAATTCCAATCATCCATCTCATTGAATTTTTTAGACAAAAACTACATACATGGTATTATGAACGTCGAATTGAGCGTATTCAAAACAACTATGTACTCACTCCTTTCGCGGTAAAAGAAATTAATAAAAAGATTGAAAGGTCTAGAACGTGGAAGGCTTATGGCGTTGGGGTTAACAGTCTTCATGTTGAAGACGGTAACAAAAATGGTTTTGTTGATTTGTTCAATCAAACATGCAGCTGTTGTGTTCCCTAGATATTTGGTTTTTCATGTGGCCACATGATTGCAGTATCAAGATTATTGAATGAAAATGACTGCAATCATTATATTGTACCTTGGTATAGCAACGAGTTCTATTAAAAAAAACATATGAAGAGGCGATATATCCTTTACCCCACAGGTATGAATGGGACGTCCTCGTGAAAATAGCCGAATTTTATCGCGAGGCGAGGAATCTACGCATGTGTATTGCAGTCATTGTAAAACTTATGGTCATCATCGTGACCGATGTTCAGCCCCTATGGCCTCACAATCAAAATACGGCAGGCGTCATTCAAAGAAAAAAATGATCATCAAACACTGTCGCCTACTTTCATTGAACCAGGTGACTTTGAAGATTATTTAATTTAGAATACGTCATCGACTGTTAACCTTGGTGATTTCTAGTGGTGTTTTTAACTTTAAATTATTTAGTTTCTATGTAATTTTCGTTATGTAATTTCTTTGTTTTCCTGCTATATTTTTTATGTCTATTATGATTTGCAAAGATAAATACAAACTTAATAATAGTAAAAACATAATATGTGTGACAAGGACACGCATTGATGTATCAAGTTTTACACGCATAACATAGGTAGCTAAAATAAAATATTTGATGGTGTAAAACGACCAACGTAAATTTCATCTACCATGAAACGTTTGAATCTCATGCAAGCAATATGCAGGTTGCTTTCTCCCCAAGTCGTTGACCCGTTTTGAACAAGATTTCTCAGCAACATACAAACGATTACCCTTGAATGTCGACCAATGCGACAATCGGTCGCTAGCCAGAAAACATCCCCTGTAATTTCTAATGCTTTTACTTCGTTTCTACCAGAGTTTTGCCAGTACATTATAGCCCCAGAAACTATAAGAATGCAGACTCAAATTCTATAAGAATTTGGTGAATTTTTCTATGAACGCAAAAAGTATCACCACAGTTTATGACACTACAATTATTTGGGAAATATACTGCTACTTGTAGTGATTGCATATCAACTTTTAGAATAAACCAGTTTTCAGTGTCTATGGAGACTGGTATATATACCTGAAAAAAGAAATGTGGATTTTATACTGCATGATACAGAGATAAATAAAAAATAGATATTATTTTATTGTATCAACTTCCCAAAGAGGGGGATATATTCTCCTCGAGCCGTTTGCATAGCTATAAGCATGATGATCTTATTCAATAATTAGGCTATAGAAATTAGGAGGAAGAACACTCCAAAGACCATAACTAGATGTTGTTGGTCATCTTTGTCTTTCAATTTCCCTCAGAGACATCAATTTGTTGCACCATGCACGAACTTGCTGTAAAGAAATGTTAATAACATCACAAAAAATTTACCGTTTCATAAAACGTGTAATGTAAGATTGATATTTACCGTTTTTTGAAGATAACTGTTTCCATAGTAGCTTAAAATACCACCCCACCACTCTTTGCTTAGTGGTGTCCACCCCATATATGTTGAATAGCAACATGGGATATTCAAGAACATTTGATGAACAAAAACATGGTTGGTTATCTGGATTTAACCAAATTATGTTTTCCACTAAAGCATGAATGTTGTCATTATGGCTATTCAAATACAGGTGAATCATGGGGTATATAAGGACCTAAGTTGATAGCTGTACCAAAATAGGGTGGAATTAGTTTCGTAGTAAAACCTTAAGGGTCGAATCGGTAAATTTCATTTATAAAAATATACCGTCACATTTTCTTTATATTTTTATACGATCACTGATATAATCATTTGCTCACACCAAGTTAGATCTATGGCCTGTGATACATAAAGGAGAGAGATATCACGAATGCAAATACACAAAGATATAAGTTGTTCGGTCTCGTTGATCTACGTTCACTGTAAAATATATGATCTCCTTTATTACTCGAAAGGGTTACAAGTACAAAAGAGAATTGATACAAGCAAGTGTTCTTAGTGTGTGTATTTCGTTGAGAAATGTCTTAACCTTTTAAAAGGAGGAGAAACCTCCTTTTTATAGGGTGTGCATGGGCCTGATATGGCAGCCCAAGATCGGAGTAGCGGCCTTGGGCCCGGTTTCTGGGCCTGTCTTCCTTCGGCCTATAAAGTTGGTCCACGTGTCGCACTGTCATTAACTGCTGACGGATATTTCTCCTGGGTCAGGCGACATCAGACTATGTCAGTCTGCTCCTAGCAGACTAACCGAAGTGACTCTGACAAAAGGGGAACAGTGCAGAAAGTGGGGCTCGGGGGGGGGGGGGGGGCTGCACATCCCTTATTGGAGCGCCGTTGTAGCAGACCATCGCCTAGTGAGGCGCAAGGTCCTGTGCGGGTGGATTGCACTCGAGGACCAGACTACGCCGAGGCTGAGGCTCCGCGGAGATAGGGCCACGAAGATGTGTTATGTTCTCGAACTTTAACCATTTAGAATGGTTTCTTCTCAGTGGGTGTATTATGATGATAATGTTGTGGGGTAGGGTGCGCCTACGCGATATGAATTGGTACCCTACTCCTTCAATTACCATGTCTTAATCATCATCTTCATCTTCGAGGTCATCATCAAGAGGTTTTACCAGGCAAGGGAAATATGTTCATGTGGTGCTCCTACTCATATCCGTACCTCCAGGACTGATGCAAACCCGGGTAGAGAGTTCGTGTGTTGTGTAAGTATTAAAAAAATTGTTTGACGTATTATCTCATTTTTATCTAATGTTTGAATGGTCACCAAATAAGTTTTTTTTTTAATTTTTTTGAACCATGGACAGTGGGTTGCGGTTTTCTCAGGTGGGTTGAAACTTCAGAATGTTTCACGTGCGAAAAAATCGTTCCTAGTTTGCTGCAATCTTTTAACGAGCAACAAGCCTTGGCTCGGAAAAACTGTTTGGAGGCGAGACAGTTGAAGTTACTTTTAGTAGTTAGTTGGGTTTTGTTTGTATCAACTTTATTTTTTTAACAAATCAACTTCATCGGCATCGTCATCGCCCTATAGGAAAAGTTTCCGGTTCTCATAAAATTGAATGGCCATTCTACGCCGCATTTGTCGAGTTGTTACTTCGGTGTCTTCATCTTGATGTATTGGTTGTTTTTTTATCAACCTCTCAATAAATATGTACACCTAAACTTAATAATCACCTAACAATCCTTTTTGTTGAGGTACGTTTGGCGGCTCGACCACTCGGAGAGGAGGGGCATAGAAGAATTGCCAACCATCTTCGTAATAATTATGTGGTCGTAGGCAAAGGTCAAACGCTTAATTCATATTGCAAATAACATCCCTTCTAGCTTCCCGTATGCTATCTATAGCCACATAACTAAAATGATAGAAATACATTATCCAAATTAACACTAGTACGTTTACGAATAACAATCATAAAAAATAACTAACTTCAATATACCTGTAAGATATTGTAAAAGTTCTCTCGCAGATGTTAAAAACTCCAAGAATCCAATGTACTTTGCTTATATTCATACCACGTAAACCTATTAAACGAATAGTTCGACACAAGATGTTAAATACCAATCATTTAAAATATGTTGAACAAATAAAATTATAATTTAAATTAGTAAAACAACCTCTTCAACGTCGCGGATCTTTGGAAAAGGTTCGAACGGCCCGTCAAATAATTCTCCATATCTTTGAGTCGAACTGGGGTTAAGTATGCCCAGATCGAAATACGGATGAAGGACGCTCCAACAGTCGGTTGAGTTCCTTGAATGATATAGGTATAATACCCATCCATATATGTGCTAATAACAAATATCAATATTATAGTTAAATTCACACAAATAACATTATTAATAAAACTATTAAATTGTTACCTCGGTGCTCAACCAACTGGTCCCATTATCGCTAAATAGATCTTCCCAAAAGGTATATGGTATTATACTTCTCCCCTAATAATCCACAACATCTCATTTTATTTTGTGGATACCAGTTCTTGATTTCTTTAATTTTATCTTCTTGTTTTTTTTTAAATAAATTGCTTCTTTTTTGCTCCTTTTAGGTTCGTGAACGGGGAAAGCATACACGCGTATGGCCTTGTTGTCCTTTGAGACCATCTCAACTGTTACAAGAAAAAAAACAAAGGTAATTATTTTGAAAATAATTGATAAGCTATGAAGAAAATAAAAGTAATACTTACATCAACCGTATTTTAGTGCTCAGTGTTCAGGCTATAACAATCATCCACGTTAAAAAGCAGGTCCACATCCTCAGCTTGTGATTGTTTTACCGCCTCCTCAGGATGCTGCGAGGTGGTCGGACCTTCCACAGTTAATGACTGCAATTTACGTATCTGCAACAAACATTAAAAAATGAAAATTATTTAAACTTTTCAACAAAATTAATAACCATATAACAAGTTTAGCTCAGTGAATACGCTTGACAACTTGTTATTGTAAAAGTTGTCCAACCTGTCATCCATTAATGCTTTAAATCTTTCTAATAATTCATCATTCACAAAGTACATTGGTGGAACAGTTTACGACTTTCTTTTCTTGGCGGTTGGATCAACTTCAAGAACACTATAACCAGGATGATCATAACGGTAATAAACATCACCCGAGTTTCCGAAATCAATATCCACGCCCTCCACTGCTTTACTAGGAAATTCTACACATGCAGACGGATTCAACTCGTCCGGAATTTTATTTAACTTTCTTTCAGCATCTAAAAAACTAGCACTCTCAGCATACCAGTCACAGAGCATCTCTGTATCAATTGGTAGTAAAAACCTTAACGGCTAAAATCCCGGAAGGTGAAATAAGAAAAAAAAATTTAAAAATTTTAGCACTTAATTTTGGTGATGGAAAAATATTGGAAATTATTTCTAACTATTACCATAGAACTTGTATTGATCATACGGTCAATCGTAGACCTCTTAAATCTTCTTCCGGGACCCAACTAAGAAATCTGGGAATTGTCTCACCAATATAAAAATCTTTATCAGTTTTAAATTCTGGAAAGATTTCAAATATCCAAATCTGCAAAAAATATTATATACAATTTAGACTTATTTGGTCAAATTAATTAATAAATATTAATTAAAAATATTATATACAATTTAAATTCTGGAAAGATTTCAATTGCCTTACCAATATAAAAATCTTTAAAGTCCCGGTAGACTTTATTTCGGGTGGTCCCGTTTGTGTCGTTTTGTGTCAATTAAAAAAACTTAAAAATTGTTAATGTTACCTTTTGTAACTGTTGGTTGTCTCTAAATCTTCATCGGAGCACAATGCAAACCGTTCGTTGCCTCAATAACTTCACCGGAGCACCAAATCGCCGCCGGCTCTTGTAACCGTCAGGGATATGTCTCTATAACGTTTCAGTCTTTTCTCAAGGGTAAACAAGTTGGACAGTAGACCGGAATGGTCTCGGAGACGTCTCCCATTTCCCTAGGCATCTCCGAGATGTCTTTGAGTGTCCTTTCATTTGCTCTAATACCGAAACGTATCCGAGTCGACACACACTTCCCAAGATGTCTCCGTGATGTCCACCGTTCCTAAGACGTCTTTGTGACGTCAGTCGTTTCCCAAGACGTCTCTGTGACGTCCACCATTCCCAAGGCGTCTTTGTGACGTCAGGCATATTCCAAGGCGTCTCCTAAAATTACAATCCAAAAAAGTGTATGGTATTCAATTGAGGGGTTCAAACCGTTCAACTGAGTCTCTCAACTAAAAGTGGACTGACTTGCAAAACAAGTGCCGTCACTTTGAGGGGTTCTATCAGATGAGTGCCCGTTAACTCCCACCAACCACCCCCGACCATGAAAAGGTTGAACACGCGAAGATAGTACACAAGTTTTCGGGCCGCCCAGCCTTTCCACATCTGTCGGCGTGGCAGATGAATTGTGAAGTCCCCGGGGCATTAGATTAGATTTAATAATGTTATTTATGTTCTATTGTAATTTTCTTTTTTAGTTATAATGTAATGTTTTTATTTTTACTTTCAATGTAATTTGTTTTTTTAATGAAATATTTATTTTTACTTTCATATTGTTTGACTTCTAAAAGTCTAAAAAATACATAATACATAGACTTGAATTTAGAAATTGGTTTTAATAAGAAAAAGATGTAGAGTGCGGGGATCGAACCTGGGTCTGTGACCAGGTCAAGCTTTATCACAAGCCCAACCACCAACTGGGTTGGACCCTGAAACCGATTCGTATTCATCTGAAAGATTAATATAGCTTACTTGGTTTGAAACATGATTACATAACATATATAAAAAATGTTTGCATTCAGATTCGAACCCAGAACCATCGACGGTCCGATGGTCAAATATTATAGTTTTTTATATAAATTTTTAAAATTTCACCCCCTCTTATCAAAATAATGCCTTATATATAACTTATTATTCATTGTCATCTTAAAATAATTAACTAATTTAATTGTAATTTTATTTATTTGTATTTATTATTTTTTATAATAAATAATAATTATATATTATTTGATAAATAAAACTAACATAATCAACATAATAATTAAATAACACACACATTTAAATTGAATTTATTAAAACATACTAAAAAAACATTAAACACCCCATTTACTAAGGAAAGACTCAGGAAATGACACATCATGGTCACTGTCAGGAACGTCCGATCTATACTCCTGATTGCGACGTCCAAAGCCTGGAGACGGAAAATTCGTTTCGTGGTAAAATTCTTCAATGTACTCCTCGCCCGGGTTTGTTTCGTACCTGTTAAAAATATTGAAACAATCATAACACTTTCTATTTTTGGTTCATTTTATTTCCTAAATATGGTGATAAAAATATTTTTGTAACATAAAAATATTTTCTATAAAATAATAAACTACAATTTGATTATTAAAAGAATTGAGCTTCATCATATTGCATAAGTGTGTGCAGGTCCAAAGCCCAAGCGATTAGAGTCCATGAAGATGTAGATATTAGGAGATTATTGCTGATTGAAGCTCAAGAGATGCTGAGCCCAGACGTAAGAAGAGTTGCTGAGATGGCATAAGTAGCTGATGTGGCAATTCGTGTGAAAAAGCACAAATGGACTGCCACCCTTGATCATAAACAAGCTGGACACATCCTGATCGTTGGATTCTCTCAAAGCATGTGAACGATCAGCTGTGATATAAATACATCATATTCTCTCTCTTGATCAGACGTTCACTTTACAATTCTCTTTCACTTTGTTTTTGCTCTCAGTTTTAGGGTTTGTAGAATTGTCATCAGATTCGCCTTGAATCTGCTGACGTTGATTCTTGTAGTTGATGTATAGAGATTATTCAGTAGTAATCTCTAATATTCTTGTTATTCTTGAGAGCTGTTGTGAGGTAGAGATTATTATTCAGTTTTGTAAGGGGTTTCATACAATCTGGGTTGGGTTCTTTGAATAAAAGTTTATATGTTTTGATTCCATGTTTCTAACATGGTATCAGAGCTATTAGGCTCTTATTCTTGATTTCTTCCGCCGATTTCTCGATTATTGTGTCTCTTTTGGATCTGTTGGTTCTTGATTGATCTTATTCACCTGTGGTAGGAATAGATCTATCTCGATCTTGACCTAACGTTGGATTCTTGGGAATAGTTGGATCAGATCTAGGGTTTCTTGTTCATCAAGAAGACTGAATCTGGTGACTATCAACTGGAGGCATATTATCTTGCTCTCTGGTACTATAACCCTAAGTGAAGGTTACGGTACTACGAGTTATTGTTTGGCAAACCCTAACTTGGGAAACCCCCTCAGTGAGATCTTTCTAGTTTTACTTCTTTGTCTAGTGTTTGTCTCTTAGGTGTCGATTGCCAGGGCTTGAGTCCCTGTTCTAGCTTTAAGGATTGTCTAGGTTTTAGAGGCTCCCTTGTGTGGACCTGCGTTAGCACCTCTTGAGTGACGAACCGACGATCTGGATCACCCATAAGGCTTCGCCTGTGTATCTTGATTGTGGTTGTGTCTGTTTCTTGTCTTGATTGTGCTATGATATTAGGTCTTCAGGTTAAAAACAAACTAGGTTTCATTAATGGTGATTGTGTTAAACCTGTTGATGATAATGTGTTGGCTAGACAATGGGATAGGTGGAACTCTGTTGTGTTAACTTGGATATTAAATTCTATCTCTGAAGAACTATATTTGGGTGAAGTGTATTCCAAACTTGCATCAGAATTTGTAAAGGTCTAAAAGAAACATATAATAAAATTGATGGGTCTGTTGTATTTGATCTTTATCAAAAGATAAATTCATTTTGTCAAAATGGTATGACTGCTTCAGAATATTATCATAAGCTTAATGTAATGTGGAAACAACTTGATCAAATACTTCAATTACCTTCTTGTACCTGTGATGCCTCTAAGGATTTCAATAACTATAATCATATGATAAAACTTATGCAGTTTTTAATGGGTTTAGATAGTTGTTATCAAAATGTAAGAACAACATTGTTAATTAAAACTGAACTTCCTATAATTAAGGAGGCTTTTGCTGTAGTGTCTAGAGAAGAATCTCATAGACAGTCCAGCAATCCTTATAAAAACTCAACTACAGTTGGGTTTGCTACTAGAGCAGTTCAAGGAAATGAAACTTTTAATAACAAAAAAATTTCTAAAATTTCAAACCAGTCTTTGAAATGTACTCATTGCAATAAAAGTGAGCATACCATAGATAAATGCTTTGAAATCATAGGTTATCCCAATTGGGCTAAACCTAGAGGATATCAAGGGAAGAAGGTAGCTGTTAGTAATAGGGTGTCATCTGATAAGACTAAGACTAATACTACTATTACTGCTTTGCTAGTGATCAGGATACAAAATTATTAAGTCTGATTAATGATAAGAGTTCTGAATCCACCTCAAGTTGCAATCTGTCTGGTAGGTTGTTTTGTGCTTCTGCTTTAGGATATGGTATATATTGTTTTACTAGTTCTGATGGGGAGTTACTTGGTATTGAGTGGATAATTGATTCAGGGGCAAATGAACATATGGTTAAAAGAGATAAAAGTCTATTTGACTATGTTGATGTTTCTGATCTAACTATAAAAGTAAAACATCCTAATGGTACTTCTGCTTTAGTTACAAAAATTGGTAAACTAAAATTGGCAGAAAATGTTATTTTACAAGATGTTCTTGTGGTTCTTGAGTACAATGTTAATTTGTTATTTGTTCATAAATTAGCTAGGGATAACAAACTGTTTATAGGGTTTGATGAAAATCAATGTTATGTTCAGGACTTATTGACAAGGAAAGTCCTAGTGACTAGTAGACAAGTTGATGGTTTGTACATGTGTAGCAGTGCTAGTGTGTTTTCTAAGGTGTGTTATAACAGTGTCAATATGTTTGATGTTTGGCATGCTAGATCATGGACCTTGTGATCATGTGTGTCAAAGGTCTAAACAACATAGAGAACCATTTCCACTTAGTGTCATAAATGTTCTCATGTTGGTCAGCTGATACATTTAGATGTGTGGGGACCTTATAGAGTTGCTGATAGAGATGGTCACAAATATTTTTTAACTATAGTAGATGACTACGCTAGGGCAGTATGGGTTTGTTTAATGAAACAAAAAACAAAGGTTTTTGAACATGTTAAAGATTTTTGTTAAAATTATTTTGACACACTTTAAAAAACATGTTAAAACTCTAAGGAGTGACAATGGTTTAGAGTTTGTTAATAATCAAATGAAAAACTTTTGTAGAGTAAAAGGCATAGTTCATCAAACAACCTGCGCAGACACTCCCCAACAGAATGGGGTAGTGGAAAGGAAGCATAGGCACTTGTTGAATGTTGCTAGGTCACTTCTGTTTCAAAGTAATTTACCTATAAGGTTTTGGACTGAATGTATATTGACTGCTTCTTATTTGATTAATAGCATCCCCTCATCTGTGCTAAATGGAAAGTCCCCTTATGAGATAATTCATGAATTTAAACCCTTCTTAGATCATTTAAGGATCTTTGGATGTCTGTGTTTTTGTACAATATTAAATGAGTCTAATAAGTAGGAAAGTAGGGCTGAAAAATGTGTTTTCATTGGGTATTATCATGAAAAGAAAGGATATAAGGCATATAGTTTAGACGATAAGTCTATTCTATATTCCAAAGATGTAAAAATTTTCGAATCTTGTTTTCCATTTAAAGAAAAGACTGTGTTTGATAAATTTGAAACTGTTTTTGATCCACAAATAAATACTTGAAATTTTTTTGACATTTTTGAAAACACAGAGGTTCAACAGGGTCCTAATGTGAGTGATCCCGATGATGAAAGGAGGGTATAGGTAGTAAAGAGTTAGGAACACATGACTGTGAGCAACCAGCCTCATCAAGTAGAACTAGTAGCTTGGCTGGTTCACAGCAGCCTAGTTTTGACAAAGAAGAGGCTGGAAGGGCTAAGCATGTGAGTACTAATGATGATTTAAATCAACTATCTAAGGGTGACATGAAGAAGTAAGAACCTGGTTAACGCTCTGAATCTTCTAGATGATACAAAGAGATCTTCCCAAGTCATCCAAAGTGAGTGAGAAGATTATTTCTGCAAAAGAGAACACCGTTAGGACTCGCCAGAGGATTGGGGGTAATCCTATGACCACCCTTCAGCGTGAGAATAAATATTGTTTTCTGGTGAATGAGAATGCAGTAATGATAATAGAGATGGTGATGAGATGCCTTGCTTTTACCTTTCATCCTCCTTTTTAGCTTGCTGTTTTGCTGTTCTTCCGCTCTCTTTGCCAAAGGAGATAATTATTGCTTGATTGTTTGCCCATCGATTTCGCTTTTATCTTAATTCCATTTGACTATTATGTTGACCGGTTTGACTCCTTCAAATTAGTTGGGTGTTTCTCTATTGGGCTTATGTTAACTGTGGTATGGGCCAGATTGACTTATCTGGGCCCTACCTCGTCATGTCCCCCAATCTAGTGATAAGAACGTGTGAATATTACTAGACTTTTTGTAAGTAGAAAAAACGTGAAAAAATCGAAAAAGAGCTTAGTTTGAATCCAAATTGGGATTCGTGTTGCACGTCCGAGGCACGTGATGTACTAATTATGATAACCGTCACATCAATCTCCCTCATAATGGCATGAGTGCCTAGGGAGTGGACACCTGGCGGTGTTGTATTTTGAATTTAAAACATCCGTATTTTTTATTTTATTTTTTGTATAAGAAGACCTTTCTTGTTCAAATAATATTATTTCAACCGTTTTTACTCTTATTCGAAAATGGCTCCCAAAGCAAGTTCATCACGCGTCGTCATGAATGTTTCTGATATAGTGACTATCACATTCCTTTAGAATGGGGACTGGTGCTCCCGGGCAAAGATGACCGGGCCTTTCCTCTAAAGGAGGGAAAAATCACATTGTACGGGGAGTTCTTCACTTTTTCCCATTTTCGATTGCCGGCTACTAATTTCATCTTTGATTTGTTGTCGTATTATTAGGTAAACCTTTCCCAATTGCATCCTCTAGGCTTAATAAAAATCCGCCATTTTGAGTTTTGTGCCTTAGGGTTAGGTAGAGCACCTCGTCTGGAGATTTTTCGGGCATTGTATGTTTTGAAATTTAAAGGAGAATATTTTACCTTCGATCGTCGTCCTGGTACATTGTCTTGTATAGACAATTTCCCCCAAAGTGTTCGTGACAAAGAATGGAGAAATAAGTTCTTCTTTGTTGATGAACGTGTTCTTCCTGTCCGGGCCCCAATTAGGTACCGGAGGCCAAGACTAAATTGGCCGACGAGTGCCCCCTTCCTTCTGTGTATGAGAAGGATCCATTGTATCTCGCCCTGACCAACAATCCTACAGAATGTACTTTTATTCCAGAGAGGGCTTTGGTTGTTGTGGGTATGTACCGAATATGTGTAACGCCCAGCTTTCCGTAATATTATAATATTAATATTTTAATCATTAAACGATTTTAATTCATTAACAATAATATCCCGTTAACAAGTAATACATTTTAAATTCATTACTAAATCAAATTTATTTAGTTGCGCTTTTATAGTGTCGAAAATAATGATAACTTGTTACTATAATAACGTGCCAAATAACTGACACTTATTAAATTCTTATAGATCTTAAGGCGACGATGAATATATATAGTTAATATATAGTCCTACCACTCGTTTTAAGTAGGATTATATAAATAAATTCAACAAAATAATTGTTTTGGCGGTTAAACAAGTTAGGTAATTTAAACGAGACTCGAGTCGGTGATAAATTCGTATACGCGGTGTCCACCTAACCTATACACCTAACCCTATCTATATAATATCTCATCTCCTTCTGCCCCAACTAAAAACTTACAAACCCTAGCCACCACCTTATTCAAACCATCTCCTCCCACACTTTTCTCAATCCACCCAAACCCTCTCTTGTCCACCTCTGGAAGAGCAGCCACGACAACAACAACAACCACCACCGTTCGAGCCGCTGCCGGCCACCATCCCAGCCACTACAGCCGCCGCCAACAACCACCCACCACTCGAACCGCCGCCGCCAACCACCTCTGGCTCCCTCTTCCTCTCACCCGATCTCTCTATTCCTCTCTCTCGCTAACCCTCTCTCCCTCCTCTCACAAGAACGGCCGACCACCACTATCATGGTGGTGGCGGCGCTGTACTAGGCCCAAGTAAGGGAGACGTAAAGCTGTTTGTGCAGTGGGTTTTAAGCCAAATCAGGCGGGAATGTTAGCTATGGAAGCCGAAGGGATGATTGATGACAGTGATGGTCTCGTGGTTTTGAGGTAGGAGATGGTGGTTCAGGTTCATGGGTGACAGGTGACGATGGTTCAGTGGAGTCCGATGGTGGTGTTGCAGATTCAGCGGGTGCAAGACTTGGGTCAAATCTGACCTGATTTTTGGTGCGATTCAGGTTTGGCTTTGGGTTGGTCCTTGGGTTCATGTTCGGTTCCATTCGGATCAAGATGCTCGTCGGGTTTAGGCGTGTTCCTTGTGCTCGGGTAGGTTAGGCCTGTTTCTTGTTCGTTTTCGTTGCGGTCAACCACAGTCAAACTGGTCAAGATCTAGTCAAACCTGGTCAACCGTGGTCAAAGCTGGTCAACCCCAGTCAACTGTCGAAGTTGGTCAAACTCTAGTTCTAGACGAATGCGTATCGATTCGAGAGTTGTTCGTAGGAACGTATAACGCGCCATGACTTTCGTTTAACTATTTTTATTCTATATTAGGTTGTGAATATATATTAATTTATACATTGCGAAAACTTAAGCGAACCGAACGAATTATAACAAAGTTTATATTATTGTTAGTTTGGATGAATCGGATAACGACGAGCTTATGTTCATGCGGGTTAACAACTCGAACTACGCTTCTATAAATGTATTACTTGTCAAAGCGTAAGATTTATAATAAGTTAACCTTTCGTCATGTAAAGTAGCTTTGTTAAATAATGTTGTGTTTTGTGAAATTGGGCAAATGATGTTTTGAGTTAAAATAGACGACTTGTGTTGTCTGGTTTCTTACAAAAACAGAGGAAACTCTGCCCAAATTTTTATAAAATATAAGAACCAAATCGGCCTTTCAAGTTTATAACTATGTGTAGACTAGATGATGTTTTTACAAATAAATCTCAACTTTCAAATCTTACGCCGTCAAAAAATAGAAATATTTATGTTTATTAACAAGTACATATATATACTACCCAAGATACGAGACAAATTAACATTTGAGTCAAGCTACGTAAATATTATTTTGTTATACAAAATGTGTCTTTATCAATAACTTCAATAATGTATTTAATTCAAATAGCTATACGTACGAATACATTTTGTGAAACCAAACCAAGTTACTATCGGTTCGTTAAGTCATACACTTATTAAGACACGCATTCTTTCAATACGTGTCTAGGTAGTTGGATAAACTATCTTTACAACCATAACAAAAACAAGCTTATTTGCATTAGAATTTAAGGCATCGTTTATTTGTAATAGGATACAAGGGTTCAATTAATCCAAGTTCAGACTTGTTACTACTTGCAAATACTTACACAGTGAATTTCAGGTGAGTTTTACATAACCCCCTTTCTATTTTTCACTATTTTTGGGGTGAAACATGTTACAACATTCTATATGCAATTCAATCATAAAGTGTCCATGTGTTTTTCTATGTTGCATTATGTCTTAAACATGACTAGGGTAAGCACAATATTCTATCATAATCATTAACATTGATCAGCCGACGGTATACAATGATAGATCTATTGGACTGACAATCCCACCCGGATACGTACCTCCTACATAGGTAGCGTGGGTGATTGTTATCGCATAACATAATCGAGTGAACCATGAGCGTATGGGATGGACCACAATATTCTAGTCACAAGGGTTGATTATGCACTCGATTTACTGCTAGTATGTTTTCACATATGGACTAGACTTGCCATGACACTTGAATTGTACAAGCTTTATTCAATTATCAAAACCTATGTAATTCTCACCAACTTTTGTTGACCCAAAATATTTTCAAACTTAACATGTTTCAGGTTATAGCTTGCTTGGAGTTTAGAGTTAATGCTTGAAGATGCATATTTAGTATTTCTCATTTAATGTACAGATTCTTGTAGAACAATTATATGTAATGTATTTAAATCAATTATTGAAATTTATTATTTACCATGAGCTACTGAACAATCATCAATACGTGACATCCCGATGTTTCCGCCATCGGTTGGGGTGTTACAATATGGGTAGATGAAACTGTGTTTCCGGAGTATTTGCGTGAAGATCAAGGGCCGTGGCAGTATTTTGATGTTCTTGATTCTGAAATTTCTTCTCAATTGATAGAACATGATCGTCCACTTGGCCCTGATGAGCTTGACGTTCTTAGTCAAACAATCGCTAATTTCCTTATTCCTGCCCCTGTTGGTCCTGTTCCGGGGGAAGGTGTCGATTCGTCTGTATCCGTGGTGGAGTCTATTCCTTTGGATGTTGACAAAGATGTTGTGGATCCTATTGACGTGAATTCTATCAATGTTGCTCCTCCACAGAGTGATGTGAGTGCGGAGAAGAAGAAAGATAAATCTAAGAAGAGAAAAGCCACTGCTGTTCCTGGGGTTGAAGCATTGTTAGCCAAGAGAAAACAAATGCTGGAAATGAAGGAAAAATCTCTTTGTGAGTATTTGATGTTTCCTTCTCTCCTTCCCCTTTTTGTTATTATTTTCCTTTTTTTATTTATTATATGATTATTGTAAACAGATGAAAGAATAGCTGTCAGTCTGCCTTCATCTGGATCTGATGAGGTGACTATGTCCTCAGTTGACACCGTGAAGGGTCTTCCAGACTTTGTTGGAAGTAGTACCGGGGAAACTGTCGCCGTCACTTCTTCTCCTACACTTAGTACCGTTGCTCAATCCTCGGTTCCTGTTACCACCATTCATGTATCCTCTCAAGCTCCTGCTTCGGAGGCTGTTGCAGCCCCTTCTTCGTCATTGCCCGGCGTATCAGTTCCTGTTTTTGTGAAGCCGGTGTTTTCTTTTGCCGGACCGTCTGTAACTTCCAGTTTTGTTGCTGGGCAAAGTTTCTCCCAGCTTTTACGGGACGTGCAGAAAAATCCTATCCAATTTCCTGGTGGGATCCGTACTGGAGGTTCACCGGCTCACGATTATTCCTCTAGTGTAAGTGATATGCCGGCCAATGTGTATTCTCCTGGTATTAATTGGCGACCGTCTTTGAAAGATTTCCATTACGTGCCTCGGTGGCAGATTGCTGAGTCAAGTCGTCTAATACATCCGGACGTCATCTGTCATTGGGGCAGAGCATGCCTTCCCCCAGCAGAAAGGTCCTATTTACAGGGACTGGGCAATGCCCAGCTTGCTGAAAATGTGTTGGGTTCTGGTGTGTGTTATACCGCTGCTTCCTATGAGGTGCTTCGTCGATGGCGGGCCGATCTTGCTAGCCTACTGGAGATTCGTGATGGGCAGGTCTCCACTATGTCTCAGAATGAGAGGTTGGCCAAACAGCTGGCCGAGCCCGAGGTAGAGCTGGTATCTCGGCAAGTGGCTATTGAAAGATTAGAAGGTGACAAAGCCCGGATGGTTACAAATCATACAGAGGAGAAACTAAATTTGCTCCGGGTTAATGAATCCCAAGGTGGTATTATTTCTCGTCTTGAGAGTCGTGTGAATGCTTTGTCCAAGGAGTTGGCTGCGGAGAAAAGCACTGTTGCCCGGAACAAGGCAGAAATGGAAAGATGTAAGTTGTTGTCTGCTGAGGTTGAGAACTTTGAATCCCGGATCAGGCGGGAAGAGGAGAAGGATTCTGTGGTGGAAAAGCTGAATGAGTGTCAAAGGCAATTGACTCTCTCAAACCAACGAGCTGACCAAGCTGTTGACTCTGCCAAAGCTGCCAAAGATCTTGCCATATCACTTCAGTCCCAGTTGGAGCATGTTCGTGTTGACCGGGATTGGTTGATTGGACAAGGTATTCCTGCATCATGGTGTTTCATCCGGACCAGTCAAGCATATCAAGATCATATCAATGCTTTCTATGAGGTGGCCATGGAAGCCGGGTATCATGGCGGGCTAGTGTACAGTAATCAGGTTGGCCTTGCTGGCCAGAAAATACCCCCACCCACGAAGCAGGAGAAAGAGATTCCTACCCGGGTTGCTAATTCGATGCAGGCCTTGAGCAGTGATACCTTGGAAGCTATCTCTCAGTTGAGTAGTCATGTTGGTGATGAGGGTGTTTCGTCTCTTTGGTCTTTGCTTGAGCCTTATGTTATGGTGTCGTCTGATGGTGAAGGTTCCTCTTCTAGTAGAGATTAAAAACTATGTACTTGTGACTTTCTATTATGTCTTTGTTTTGCACGTGTAGTTTTAAATGTAATATGTGGTGTGTGTTTGTGCCACTTGTCATCTTATGGATGAATGTGTACTGATGGTGGATTTGACAACCATTGATGGCTTTTTGCATGTCATGATTACATGACGTTATGAGTCGCCAATTTCACTATTCCACAGATATTTGTGTCAGGCTCATTAAAAGCGTATCTCTTGGTCTTCCCAAGAGGATCTTTATAAGTCACTTGACTTATCAAATAATCCATTTCTCCTCTGGTCTTAGTTTTTCTTCCTTCCTTTATCTTTCTTCAATGGCTCGTCGTTCAACTTCTATAATGGAATTATTAAGGGAACTCGATGCTCTTGATGGTTTGCAAATGCTTTATCAATGTTCTCGTGATAGGGACAGACGTCGAGACGCACTAGAACAATTTAATATTAGGTATGCTGATTACGTGTCTGCACGAAGATATGGGAGGACATATTCTCGTGGTCCTCGGAAGTTATTTTTTGATGTGGATCGTGACGTTGGTCATGAGCATCTTCCAGAGCCTGACCCAAATGTTATGGCCAACGTGCCTGTGGTTCCTGTTCCAGAGGTTCCTCAGCAACCTGGTGTTTTGTTGGACAATGTTGGAGACCTTGCCATTGATCAAGAGGATCTTCATGCCGGAGCAGCTGAAGACCTTCCTGACAACCCAGTTCTTCCCCCGGTTGTTCCAGAAGAAGAATTGCTATACACCCCTGCAGAGGTGTTGGCAATTCTTGATGGTAGGTTCTAAGGGGTCCCGTGCCGGTGAATAGGCTTAATGGGGTTACTTTTGTTTTTGTTTTTACTAGCTAGTAATTTGTAGGGAAATGGCGTTTGGATTTTTGTCTTGCCCCCTGTCATGTTTTGTAATGTCATATGTATGACTGTTTTTTGGATGTAACACAGCAATGTACAGATATGTAAGAAATATTGCCGTAAAAGGCGTTTTATTAACACGGCGTGCCGTGATTATTATTAGAATGTTTACATAAAATATATCTATAGTGAGAGACTAAGACCATGTGTCTTGATTCGTGTCCGGTTACACGTAACATTTCTTTAGCTGCGCCGCGTTCCATGTCCTTGATATTGGTTCTCCATTCAACTGTTTTAGGGAGTATGCTCCCTTCCCCAGTACTTCAGCTATCTCATAAGGCCCTTCCCAATTTGGTCCCAATTTTCCTTGAGCCGTGGATATACTTGCTTCATTGTCCCGCATCAAGAGTTCTCCTACTTTGAACGTCTTTTCAAGGACCCGCTTATTGTAGTATTTTTCTAGAAGTCTCTTGTACCGGGCTTCGTTGATGCATGCTGCCTCACGGCGTTCTTCCAGCATCTCCAGATTTTCACGAATTAGTTTTTCGTTCCTGCCTTCATCGCTGTTTCGTCTTAGGGAAGGGATTCCGATTTCTGTTGGGATCATTGCTTCTGAGCCAAATGTCAGACTGAACGGCGTCTCTCCATGGCTTGTCTTCGGCATAGTTCTGTGTGTCCAAAGGACATGTGGCAACTGTTCAACCCAAGATTTTCCTTCTGCATCCAGTCGTTTCTTCAAACCATCCAGTATGCTTCGATTTGTTCTCTCCACCTGGCCATTGCCTTGCGGGTGGGCGACGGAAGTGAAAACCTGTTGGATGTGTAGCCCCGTGCACCATTCTTTAAGTGACCTATCCGTGAACTGTGTTCCATTGTCACTGACAAGATATAGTGGGACACCGAAACGGCAAACTATGTGTTCCCATAGGAACTTTTTAATGTTTGTTGCTTCAATTTTTGCCAACGGTTTGGCCTCGACCCATTTGGTGAAATAGTCGACGGCGACCACTAAATATTTCAGTTTTCCAGGGGCTAAAGGGAATGGTCCCACTAAATCCACTCCCCACTTTTGGAATGGCCACGCGGCCGGGACCGGTATCAAGTGGTTCTTTGGTCGTATGGTTTGTGGTGAATATTTCTGGCAGCTGATGCATTTTTGTAGTTCCTCTACTAACATGTTGTGCATTCCCGACCAGAAATATCCTGCATTTGTTATTTTGGCTACTACTGCTCGAGGCCCCGCGTGTATGCCACATATACCCGCATGTATGTCTTGTATTAATAATCTTGCCTCTGATGGTGCTACACATCGCAGAGCCGGACCTAAGTAAGACTTCTGATACAGGTTTCCTCCATGCATTTCGTACTGCAGGGCTTTGGTCCGTATCTTCATTGCTTCGCCCTTATTTTACGGGAGTGTTCCCTTTTCCAGGTATTGTTGGATGGGTGTCATCCATGACACCTCTGCCACGTATACATTGTGCACCTCCGCCACATGGGTTGATGGCTGTTTCAGGGTTTCGATGTGAAAGTCTTCTTCAGTACCTGAGGATGCCAGCTTGCTGAGGGCATCCGCGATGTCATTCTTGTGTCTTCGCACATGAATGAGTGTTATTTTCTCAAATTTTGACATCAGTTCTTTTGTTTTTTCCAGGTACCTCGCCATCGTGTCATCCTTGGCCTCGTAGGACTCGTTAACTTGATTATTTACCAGCAACGAGTCCACGTGAGCATCAACTCTTTTTGCCCCCATTGAAAGGGCCAGACGCATTCCCGCTAGCAACGCCTCATATTCTGATTGATTATTTGAGCATTCAAAGTTAAAACGCAGCGCGTACAAAGATTTCGTTCCTTCCGGGCTGACCAGCATGAGGCCGGCTCCCGCTCCTTTGCTATTGGACGATCCGTCCATGTACAGTTGCCATGCTGAGTTCTTATCTCCTGTTGTAGCTTCATTGCTGCTCCCTGGTAACTGTGCTATTTCATCTTCTGGGATTTCGGCCATGAAATCTGCTATTACCTGCCCTTTGATGGATGTTCTTTTTTTGAATGTTATATCCAAGGCCCCTATCTCGATGGCCCATTTTGCCAACCGCCCTGAGACTTCTGGCCGATTAAGAATTTGTGCCAAGGGAAAACCAGTTAGCACCTCCACCTTATGCCCCTGGAAGTATCAGCGTAATCGGCGGGATGCATGTATCAACGCCAACACCAATTTTTCCAGCGTTGGGTACCTTCCTTCTGGGTCAGAAAGGACCCGGCTGATATAGTATACTGGCGTCTGTAGACTTCCCCGTTCTACTAACAAGACTGCGCTGACCGCATGATGTCCTGCTGCTATGTACATCTTTAGGACCTCCCCGGTTTAGGAGCAGTGAGTGTAGGCAGGTTGCCAACAAACACCTTCATTTCCTTAAACGCCTTTTCTGCTTCTTCCGTCCATCTGAACTTGTTTTTGTTCAGACATTCTTTCAGGGTGGATATGAAGGGGAGAGACCTTTCCGCGTGCCGTGCCAGAAAACGGTTGATGGCTGCTAGCCTCCCGTTTAGAGTTTGAGCCTCTTTTAGTGTTTTTGGGGAAGGCATGCTTGTGATGGCTATTACCTTTTCAGGGTTAACCCTAAAGCCGTCTTTTGACACCACCACTCCTAGGAACTTCCCTTCTTCCATTCCAAAAGAACATTTCCCTGGATTGAGCTTGATGTTGTAATCTTGCAATGTCCTAAATGTTTCTTCAATGTCTGTGATGATTTTTTCTTCCGTACAACTCTTGATTACTAAATCATCGACGTAAACCTCCAGGTTACGGCCAATTTGTTTTTCAAATGCTTGGTCCATTAATCTTTGGTATGTCGCTCCCGCATTCTTTAATCCGAAGGGCATCTTTGTGTAACAGTTGATGCCAGCATCAGTGTGGAATGCAGTCTTGTCTTCATCTTCCCGGGCCATCTTGATCTGATGATAGCCTTTGTATGCATCGAGAAAACATTTGAACTTGAATGGTGCTAGTGAATCCACCTTGAGATCAATTTCTGGAAGAGGGTACGCATCTTTTGGGCAGGCTTTGTTCAAATCTTTATAGTCTACACACATACGCCAAGTCCCGTCATGTTTTTTGACCATGACCGGGTTGGCAACCCAAGTATGGTACTTGGTCTTCCGTAAGATGCCTGCTTCTTCCAGCTTTTTCACTTCTTGAACCACTGCGACCCGTCGTTCCGGGGCCATGCTTCGTCTTTTCTGAGTGACGGGCTTGATGGATGGGTAGGTTGACAGCCTATGTTCTGCTTTCAATCTCGCTATGCCCGTCATGTCAGCGTGTTTAAAAGCAAACACATCTAAATTGCTTCTTAGTACTTGCTTTAGCCTGTCTCATGCGGCTGCGGACAGAGTTTCACCTATCATGACTGTCTGCTCTGGGTATTCTGTGTTTAGCACCCATCTCTCCGGGCCAACAAGCCCCGTTGGTGCTTGACGATGTGATTTGCGGTCTGTGGCTGCACAAGTTTTGTCTCTAGGCACCGTGACAACCCCTTGGGGAGTGGGGAACATCAAAAAGCCCCTGGCCGTTAAGACCAATGCGTCAATTCTTCACAGAGTATACCGCCCCATGATCACGTTGTATTGGGAATTGGTCGGGATGACCAAGAAGGTGACCAATACTGTTCTTTCTTTGCGCCCGTCTCCGATGGTGACTGGAAATGTGAGCTGCCCCAGAGGTTCAATGCTTTCCCCGGTGAAACCTCTCACCGGACCTCTTGCAGGTTCTAACATCCTTTGATCTTTCGGACGCATTCGTCAGAAGCATGGCTCATATATGATATCTTCGGAACGACCAGTGTCTACTAGGATCTTCCTCATGCTGTAATCCCCTACTGCGGCGGAGATTACCAAGGCTTCCATGCCCAAGATCCGGTAATGAGGAGGTATGGTCATGGTTGCCTCCATCCATGGTTCTATTCGTTCAAACGATCTCTTTCGGTCGTACCTTGATTCGACCTTCACCATATTTATCTCCCAGGGTCTTTTTCCAGCAGCTTTATCCGCTCCGCGGATGAGGTACTTGGTTTTACATCTCTCACCAAATGAGCCAACTTCCCTATTCTGAAGAAGTATCCGATTTGCTTCTTTAGCTGGAAACAATCGTTTGTATCGTGTCCAGCACCCTTATGATATGCATAGTATTTAGACTTGTCCTAGGACGGTGAATCTTTCAAGGGGCGAGGCGTGTTAAGCCTCAGATCTTCGGATTCCAATATTTGGAGTGGTGTTTTTGTTAGCTCCGGATATTCGAATCTTGGTTTTGACGAGCTTTCTCCTTTTCCCACGAATGTATCCTGGGATCTTTCGGGTCGTCGTCGCTCGTCTCTTCGATCTTCCCTGTGATCATTCCGGGAGTACGGATGTCTATTTGAATCCGACCTTCCCCTATTTTTGGAGCTTTGCTGTTCCTGGGTACTTTCAGAATTTTTGACTGCGTCTTGCTTCTTTCTTACGGTGTGGTTCATGGCTATGGATTTTTCTTGTTTTACGTAGGCTTTCGCAATGGTCATCATTTCATCCATGGTCTGCGGGTAGCCTGTCGGGCCGTGGAGTTTTCGTAACAGACCATCGTCGTTTACCCCATTGGTGAACGTGGTACATGCTAATTCCTCGGTGAGCCCAGGGATCTACAGTCTTTCTTTGTTGAATCGAAAGATAAAGTAATCCATTGACTCGTTATCCCTTTGTCGTATGTGCAAGTCTTCATCTCTGTATTTGGTGTGTCTTCTTTGTTGACTGAACTGCTGCGAGAAGCCTTTCACAATTCCGTTCCAGTTGGATACGGACCAGGGAGGCAGGCTGTCCCACCAGACCCGTGCTGCCCCGACAAGAGTCTAGACGAACATGTGACACCAAGCCGGCATGGGCCAATCCTTTGACCGCCCTGCGGACTCAAAAATACTTAAGTGGTCATCCAGGTCCCCGGTACAGTCATATTTTCCCACTGTTGATGACAACTTCAAATTGGGTGGTAAAGGGGGATTGGCTATCCGGGTAGTGAACATCAAATATGTAACCATCGCCGGGGGTCGGTAGGGTCGAGTCAGGTCTTCATCGTCCCCTTCTTCCCCGTGATCGGGAACCCGATTACGCGCCGCATCCCGTGTCCCGGGCTGTAACGCACGAGGTAATGGCTGGCCCGATACTGGCGTGTCGTTATATGATAATCTTGCCCTTACTTCTTCGAGATGGGTTCCCGTATTTTGTGGAGCCGGGTTAGCCGCGCCTCCCGGTCCCGTCATCATGGGTTGGGCTGGAGGGTACATGTAAGGAAAGGTGTATGGGTATGGACTTCCCGCCACAGGGGGATACATGTATCCCTAAGACGGCATTGGAAATTGCGGAAAGTATGATTGGCTCCCGGGGGTGATTGGAGTGTATGTGGTGAAAGCCGGATGTGCTGGTGTTGTCACGGGTGCGGATGTCATGGATGCACTCATCACCGCGGAGAACAAAGGCAAACTTGCAGCGGCAGTCATCCATGACGTGATAGTTGGAATGGGCAGACCTCCTCCGACCGTTGCAGGTGTCGTTATTGGTCTCGGGTAAGCGTTAGCTGGGGTATGTCCGGCAAATGGGAGTGTGGACATGGCTGATACTACGGGAGGCACAGATCGCAACCCGCTCTGTGTTGCCGGTAGTGACGTGAATCCCGGGGGCTGCTCCATTAATATTTCTTCGTCTATGGATTCTGCCGAGTAGCAGTCTTCCCTTGGTCTTTCCGGGATTTCGGACACTGGTCCTGGTTGAGCTGTGTTACTTGCCGTCATTTTGGTCGAGTAGGAAAGATATCTATTTGCCTTAATTCCGTCCCACGGATGGCGCCAATGAAAAAGTAAGAACCTGGTTAACGCTCTGAATCTTCTAGATGATACAAAGAGATCTTCCCAAGTCGTCCAAAGTGAGTAAGAAGATTATTTCTGCAAAAGAGAACACCGTTAGGACTCGCCACAGGATTGGGGGTAATCCTGTGACCACACTCCGGCGTGAGAATAAGTATTTTTTTCTGGTGAATGAGAATGTAGTAATGATAATAGAGATGGTGATGAGATGCCTTGCTTTTACCTTTCATCCTCCTTTTATAGCTTGCTGTTTTGCTGTTCTTCCGCTCTCTTTGCCAAAGGAGATAATTATTGCTTGATTGTTTGCCCATCGATTTCGCTTTTATCTTAATTCCATTTGACTATTATGTTGACCGGTTTGACTCCTTCAAATTAGTTGGGTCTTTCTCTATTGGGCTTATGTTAACTGTGGTATGGGCCAGATTGACCTATCTGGGCCCTACCTCGTCATGACACAACTATTGAACAGAGTGAGGTTAGAAAGTTAACTAGGAACATTAATTTTCCAAAGAAATTCAGTGATTATGTTGTAGAAGGGAAGGTCAAATATGGCATTGAAAATGTGGTTAACTTGTCTAAACTATCATTTGAAAATAAATGTTTTGTTACTAACCTTGATAAAAGTGTGGAACCAAACACTTATAATGAAGCCATTACTGATCCTAATTGTGTCAGAGCTATGGATGAAGAGCTTGAAGCTCTTTATAGGAATAACACATGGGAAGTTGTGGATCTTCCTAAAGGTAGACACAAAATAGGGTGTAAGTGGATTTCTAAGATTAAGTATAGGTCTTCAGGAGAGATAGATAGGTATAAAGCTCGATTAGTTGCTAAAGGGTATAGTCAAAAGGAAGGGTTAAACTATGATGAAACATTCTCACCAGTGGTTAAAATGGTAACTGTGAGATGTTTAATTACCTTGGCTATTCATAACAGTTGGAAAATATTCCAACTTGATGTGAACAATGCTTTCCTATATGGAGACTTATATGAGGATGTCTAGATGACCCTACCTGAAGAGTATAATAATGTGTCTAAATCTAAGGTTTGTAAGTTAAACAAATCTCTATATGGGCTGAAACAGGCCCCTAGAATGTGGAATGAAAAGATTGTAAAAGCTTTGATTTAATTTGGGTTTGGGCAAAGTAAATGTGATTATTCAATGTTTATCAAAAATAATGATAACATTTTTCTTATGTTACTAGTATATGTTGATGACATTATACTAACTGGTAATTCTGAAATAGAGGTTGAAAACATTAAGTCATTATTCAAAACTAAATTTCTAATAAAAGATTTGGGAGAACTAAAATAATTTTTAGGAATTGAGGTTTTAAAAACTGAGGATGGAATTTGTTTATCACAAAGAAAGTATTGTACTGATTTACTTAGTGAATACGGGATGATGGGTTGTAAACCAGTTTCTTGCCCAATTTAACAAAATCATGTGTTGACTAATTTAGTCAAACATGACTGTAAATCTTTGAATAGTATAACTGGGTATCAACAATTGATAGGAAAACTAATTTACCTATCACATACTAGACCTGACATTTCCTTTAGTGTTCACTATCTTAGTCAATATATTCATAAACCTACACATGGACATCTTAAGATTGCATTGAGATTGCTAAGATATCTTAAGACTACTCCTGGTAAGGGTATAATATTTAGAAAGAGTGATAATCTTAACTTATCAGCTTATGCTGATTCTGATTCTGATTGGGCAAAGTGTACTGAAACAAGAAGGCCAGTCACTGGATTTTGTGTATTCTTAGGTGGATGTTTAAGAAGCAAGCCACAGTCTCTAGGTCTTCTGCTGAAGCAGAATAGAGATCCATGTGTGTAGCTTCTTGTGAGGTGATCTGGTTAAAGAACTTATTACATGAATTGGGCATTTTGGTTCAATTACCGGTATGTCTACACAGTGATAGTTCAGCAGCCATGTCTATTGCCTCAAATCCAGTATTCCATGATAAGACCAAACACTTTGGTATTGATCTATTCTTCTTAAGAGATTTAAGTTCTCAATGAGTAGTTAAAACAGTTAAGGTTGATTCTAATGATCAACTTGCTGATTTATTTACCAAAGGGTTGTTACCTAATCAACACAATACCTTGTGTTCACAGGTAAACTTGTTTGATTGCTTTGGGAAATAAAATGATTGGGGGGGGGGGGGTTTGTTAAAAATATAGAAACAATCATAACACTTTCTATTTTTGGTTCATTTTATTTTCTAAATATGGTGATAAAAATATTTTTTAACATAAAAATATTTTCTATAAAATAATAAACTACAATCTGATTATTAAAAGAATTGGGCTTCATCATATTGCATAAGTGTGTGCAGGTCGAAAGCCCAAGTGATTGGAGTCCATGAAGATGTAGATATTAGGAGCCCATTGCTGATAGAAACCCAAGAGATGCTGAGCCCAGACGTGAGAAGAGTTGTTAAGATGGCATAAGTAGCTGATGTGGCAATCCGTGTGAGAAAGAACAAATGGATTGCCACCCTTGATCATAAACAAGCTGGACACATCCCGATCGTTGGATTCTCCGAAGCATGTGAACGATCAGCTGTGATATAAATACATCATATTCTCTCTCTCTTGATCAGACGTTCACTTTACCATTCTCTTTCACTTTGTTTTTGCTCTCAGTTTTAGGGTTTGTAGAATAGTCATCAGATTCACCTTGAATCTGCTGACGTTGACTCTTGTAGTTGTTGTATAGAGATTATTCAGTAGTAATCTCTAATATTCTTGTTATTCTTGAGAGCTGTTGTGAAGTAGAGATTATTATTCAGTTTTGTAAGGGTTTTCATACAATCTAGGTTGGGTTCTTTGAATAAAAGTTTAAATGTTTTGATTCCATGTTTGTAACAGTACCCTTCCAACCAACTTGGTATTTCATAAGTTGGACGAATACTTCTCAAAGGAGGGTTTGTTGGGGACTTTGTATCCGTCTCTGGAATTGGTAGCTCATGACCTTGTATTTGACCAAACGTTTGGTCATAAAGCATGTTTAGCTCCTCGTCGGTAGGTTGTTCAAACCATGGAGCTGTTTCAGTGTACACAACTTGACCAGGACCTCTGCAGGGTTGACCCGGAGCCGTTTCAATGGGAGTCGGTTCACGGTATGCGGGTTCTGGTGCGGGGATGGATGAAGCACGTGTTGAACGTCGACGAGAATATTGCCTAGTGATCAGAGGTTGGGATGCCTCACTCTGATTATAGCTAGTACTCATTTTTACACCTAATGTGTTTTACACGTTTTCTCAAAGTTGGTTTTGAAGGTTAGTTGATATTGAAAGTTATGGTATTTATAGGCAAGTGGTTGTGGTGCTCAAGGTGCATTATTATTTAAATTATTAACAACTTAAAATGGACAAACTATAAAAATTATAATTTATAAAAATATTATAACTTACAACAAAACAAGATACACACAAACTTTAAAAAAATTAACATTCATAATAATATTAAAACATACAACAAAATAAGATACACAAACATTAAAAGGTAATTCATAAAAATTTAAAAATATAAACCAACAACTTTAAACATTCAGCTCTAAAAATATCGTTCAATTTTCTCCACTTTAAATATGCCGCTCCAAAAAAAATTTGGAAGGTGACAAGAAGGATTGGTAATGGCGAGGGAGGAGAGGATCTTTCAGTGAAATTGGAATGGTGGAAGTGATGGGGGAGTGAAGGAAACAGAAAATGTGAGAGGAAAATGATGGGAACTTGAAGGAGATAACTTTAATCCCAAAGGTTTGGGATTAAAAAGCGGCACAATGTTAACCAAAAAATACTTCGGTTTTCTGAAGTTCTGTCGAATAAACTAAAAATATCTATTTTGAACCGTGTTGAATATTTGAGAAGGTATGGTTTTTTTTTTTTTTTTGGTAAAACATTTGATTAGAGGAATAAAAGGGGAAAGATAAATATGGCTGATTTTTTATGCACACAAACCATCCTATTTATACCTATAAATTGTGTAAAAATAAATAAAAACAAAAAACAAAAATTTGTCTTTCATAGACGGTTGGAGACACTTTAGGACGGCTCGGAGATGGATACGAAAGCCTCTCGGGAGTCGTTTCGGACGTATTGGGAGCCGTGTACCATCTCTCCAAAGAGACGGGAACAGGCTATTCTGGTAATTGGATCGGTCAACGGGCTAAAATCATGTATTTGTGGGTGTTTTATTTTGTAGGGTGTTAGCGTTTTGTTGTTTTTGGTTGTACAATCAAATGCGTGAACTAAAGGTTAGACATGGAGTCTAGTAACGGGTCAACTTGATTATCGACTTTATTTTGGATGTCGCTAAACTGTCTTGGGGGTTTGTAAGTTGGGTTTACTTTGGTCGGGAATAAAGTGTTATGTGTCACGTTAATAACCTTAAATATAATAGTTAGAACTCACTCAGTTTAGTTGACTTTTGCGTGTATGCTAGTTTGACCGAAGGTTAGTAGCAAAGATGATGCCAAGCTCTTGGCTTTTCTGTGAGGCTTCTCGTGGATTTTGGCATTGGCATCATACTTTTCATATTTTTGAAATAAAATTGGATATTTTTGCTCGTTTTTAATATTAACTTGACGTTTTATTTAAATTTTATGTTGCGAATTTAAGAAACATATTATCTTTCGAATTGCTTGTGTGATGATGTCCAGCTGTTAGGTATAGTTAGTAAAAATATAAAAGAGATTGGGCCTTTTGAAAAAATGGTTAGGCCTGGTGTTAGGGCCCACATGGAATCTTGTCAGGTGCAACAATACGAGGTGAAGGAGTCGTTCAAAAAAACCAAGGTCGGACCTACGGGGAAGGTGGTGGAATAGGAGACTTCTTATGAATGTAACGACCCTAAGCCTTCACACGTGGCCAAGCAAATTTTCTACTTCAAGGCCCAAACAACCAATGCAGGCGGATCTGTTTTGTTAAAAGAGACCCGTAAGCAAAATAATTTGAGAACTAGCGAGGTGAAACATATTGGAGATGGCAAACTAAAGGCTTGAGAGAACAATAGTGGTTTGGCATGTCCTTTCAATTTGGACAAAATAATTTTTTCAGCGTCAAAGAAAACCCCAAAAAAGAGAAGAAATGATAGTCAGGGTTTTGACTTGTTTGGGAATTATGCGAAGACGCCACTTAAAAGAGCTCGGTGCAGCGTGTCTCCCTTAGACTTACAGCTAAGGACAGGTAGATATGATACACCCGTGAGCGACAGTGGTGATCTTTGTAAAATAAGTTGGGTGTCATAAATTTCAGGTGTTGTTTAGTGGTGTAAGGTGGTTTGTTTTATGTTTTTAGGTTTATGGTGTAATGCTTTTGAGCGATCGGGTGTATGGTGTTACTAGTTTCTTGCTAGTGACCTTGTGGTTTTAATAAAAGTTTTTTGCCATTAAAAAAAAAAATAATGTCCAGCTGTGTGGTGCCTAGGTTGCAACCCCCCCCCCCCCCTATATGAATGAGATCAATCCAAACATACAGGTGCCAAGATACAATCTCAACTGGTGAGACAAGGGTTACCTTTGACCTATCTCCATTGTAAAACATTCTTAGTATCCAAACCATTAATATACAAAAAAAGGTGTTTGTGTATACACCATTACACCTCACAATACTCTTCTCGTTTTCATGTAAATTATACTCTTGCTGTTGGCAGCGGAATGATTAACAAGAACAGAAAACAAATCGGATAAAACAATAACACAACAATAAACAATGGATTGAACAAATGAAAAGGATTCTTGATACTCAATGATAATAAACCGAAGAAAATTTTGGATTGTATTAGGATAAAACAATCTTGGTAAACAACAAATGTGTCCTACAAGGTCTATATATACATTTCAAATACATGTGACAGTTATTATCTAACGGATATGTCGAGTAGTAACTGCCACCGGTTGAACATTTTTCCCGCCAAACTAACTATAATAACCGTCAGGGACTTAATGGTCTTTTCTTTCATGTGTTGCCTTGTCTTGTGTCTTGTTTTCTTCGGATATAAGCTGCAATCTTTCTTCCTTCTGTTCCGAATGTTATTGCAGAATTGCAGCCCTTTTCTTGACCCATTTGCAGCATGTATCTTATGATCAACTAATATACATTTGTTCTACTTACTAAGTTAATCTACATACACACATAATACATAAATACATATGTTCATCATCTACTTATTACAATACACTTAGGCCACAAGGGGTGGTTTATTATTTATCACATTCATCACACTATCACACCCAATCAGATTCTACCACCTCATTTTATCACATTCTATCACATTCCATCACTAAACCCATGCGATAGTGTTCACATTTTATCATATTTCATCACTAAACTTTTTTTTTAAATAAACTAAAAACATTACATTAAATAAAAAAACATTATATTAAACTAAAAAACATTAAATTAAATAAAAAAACATTAATTAAATAAAAAACATAAAAATAAACCTAAAAACATAAAAAAACAGAAAAATAAACATTAAAAACCTAAAAAAATCAACAAAAATAAACCTAAATGTTACATGGCCAACCCCACTTGTGGCAAATTTCACGTTTTCGGTCGATGAGAATCGACTTGTATGGTTCTTCGGCGTCTTCATGCGACTCCTTCAACACCCTCAAATCTTTATTTTTTTCAATTTCGCACAAATGTTTCATGTAGGTGTTTTCTCTTTGTATTTTCAAGTCCGTCAAATGCTTACGCCTTTCCCGATTCTCATCAATTTCCACCATCTTTGCAGACTTATATTTGGTCATCGCCTCCATCCAAGGCTCTTTGCCTTTGCCACTTGACGACTCGACACTCTTCCTTCGAGCCGTGGTTCCTGTGGGGGTAGTGTCATCATCGGGGTCGGGAAATTCATCATTCAAATTAAGCTCGTGCATGTTGGTAGACAGCCCGTCCGTTGATGTTGTACAATTTCCTGAGTCGGAGGTTTTAGATCGTTTTTTAGAACGACCACTCCTTCCCCTTCCCCGTCCCCTTCCTCCACGAGGGCCGGTCGTCCCAAGTCCGGTTAACTCCGGATTATCAAGGGGAACCCACTTCGAATGAACTCTTGCAACTTCCCAAGAGTCCAACGAAGTAAAACCATTCCTAACGTACGCCCGCTGATAATCGTTGAGGGCCGCACTTATGATTTCCACATCCGACGCTCCATTTGGCCAAAGACGTTTCTATAATTTATAAAAATAATATAAAGTAAACAATTTTTATAAAAAAAATAAAGTAAACGATTTATAAAAAATAACATCATATACCTGTGTGACGTAGAGGGCATTGAATTTCCTCATTTTTTTTTTCAGTAAATCAATCCATTTACCAGTTATTTGATCCATCCGTCTTCTCGTCATACCGGTAAGTTGTTCAAAGTGGGCCTTCACTCGCAGCCGAAAGGTGTCAGATGGTTGTTGATTTCCGAGGCGTTTGTCATCGGAAATATGTAAAAACGACTTAGTCAACGCCACTTCTTCTTCTTGCGACCAGGAAGTTCTTTCTTTTGGCCTGGTATCTCATCCTCTTCTTCCTTTTCCTCTTCCTCTTCCTCTTCCTCTTCCTCTTGCTGCTTGCACTCGTATCTCCTTTTCTTCCTCTTTCTCTTCCTCAACCTCTTCTTCATATTCATCATCATCTTCTTCCTCAGAATCTTGGACCATATAGTTCTCTGGATAGCGAACCCCATAACGGTCGAACATAGGTAGATCAATTGGATCAGGAGGTGCTTTAAACACTCCGGATGCGATTTGGGTCGGCATGTTGGGTTGAGGGTAGTGCAGTGGATATTGGTTTGGAAGCGAGAATTATTGGGTTTGAAACATAAGGTTTTGAAAACTTTGGTTTTGATAGGATTGGTGTGTAGATTGTGGGGTTGGTGGGTGCGTCTTCACGAAATCGAGCTGGTTCGCTTAAGTTAGGTCGAACCTTTGGTCTAAACTTTCGTTTCGTAGCCATTTGTTTCTTGCATGATCCTTCCATTTTTCTTTTGATTGTAATGTTTGATTGTGTATTGTTTTGATTGTGTGTTATTTTGATTTGAAATGGAAATGTATATATAGTGATTTGGGAAAAAAATGTTTTTTTTTGTTTTTTTTAAATTAAACGGTCACAAGACCGTTGGCCAGCCAATGGTCAACTCCAATGGCTATTTTCAAACCGTGATGGCCATCACGAAAAATCTTTCGCGGCCGTGATAAATATGGGGGGCGGTGTTTCGCGGTCTTCACGCCATCCCGGGGTGGCCATCACCAAGGGCGGAGGTATGTTATCGGGGACGTAGTCCCGAGATAGCATTCTTTTTTCAGTTGTATATATACATGTATATATAGTTTTTCGAGTGACATCAATGTTTTTTTTATGGTAACTACATTCGACCCAACCCAATTCCAGTTAAATGAGCTCAACTCTAATTTTTAAGTGGATAAAAATATAACCTTTTACAAGCCCACTCCACTATTTAGCCTATTACTAATTAAAAACCCAAAAAAAGTGATAATATATAACATAATTCATACCTGTGGCTGCCGACGACTTATGGTTCAATTCCTTCAACCCTATCACCATCGATACATGAATGATTCTTGCATTTGTTACATTGAAAAAAAGTTCTTCCAACAAGTTTTAGTCGAAGATGTAATGCAACGTTTTCAAAAGATGAAAACTCGCAGGGAACAACTCTAGGTATTGTTTTTTTTTTTTTTTTTTTTTTGAAATTCATAAGACCATCGATTTTATATTATGTGTTTTTTTTTTTAATGACGATGTTTTTTTTATTATTGTATAATATTTTTATTATGTGATCAGCCTTACCTGACCCGAACTGTCAAATCGACCCACCAGAAAATATTTATGTCCGGTTTACAAAATTAGAATGTCTAAAATAGTGACATCATTAGAAAAAATTTCTGGATCCGCCACTGGCCATCACGAACCCCCCGACTGGCCTTATAAATATTAAGTTCATAGTTTATATTATCCAATACTTGCGACACTTGTCTGGTTCACAAAGAGGGTAAAATTATTGGTTAATAAAATAAATAAATAAACAATATTAAACAGGAAAGTCTTTGCCTCATGTGTGCTGTTAGAGACTTAGAGGGATGACAGCCTTAATTATTCATTGTTTTCACACCATGAACATTATAGATTAATTAAATACAATAATCAAATAAGAACTAAATAGCAACAGATGATAATTGGTAAGAAAAAACGTGGGTGGCGGCAGCAATATCGCTGTCCCGCGTATACAGCCATATTCGGGACACGCTCCTGAGCAAAACCATAACACCTTATTCACATATATATATATACGAACATAAACATCAATTTATGCATCAACTCATCAAGAGCAACTTAAAAATAAACCTTTTTCTTTACTACTATAAAACCAGGCATTTGCGACTTTTTACTACTACAAAACTGGGCATTTGCGAGCGCTTTAAGAGCAGTGGTATTACGGCACCAACAGAAACATGCAGATTATGAAAATGAGATCAAGGTCGGAGGTGAGCAAAAGGGCTTGGCGGATACTCCGGTTAGCATTGTTATGGGCTAGAAAAGGTGGAGTCTTTGTAGTGAAGAAAAGGCTTATGCATGACCTATCTCATTATGTCAAGAACCATGGTCAGTCTAAAAAGGGCAATGGTGCACTCCAATATGGTGACCGCCAGCTTTCATTTGATGCAACTCCTATCATTCATGTTAGGATGCACCGGCCCAACTCGATGCGGTTCCATTTGCCTCACATTCCTTGCATTAATCCGCATGTTGATTGTTCTGATATGTTTGAGTTTGATGATGAGAGTGATAGGTACTCGTGTTGTGTAGCGAGAAACAGTTTCTTGATCGGTAATGGTGACGAATATGATGAAGAAGGTGATGATAATGCGTATGAGCAAATGTGTGAGGAACAAGAAATGGGAATTGATGTCAAGGCTGAAGAGTTTATAGCTAACTTCTATGAGCAGCTTAAGCTTCAAAGGCAACTCAACACAAGAAAAGCGACTAGTACCATAACGTCTTGAAGAGGATCTGGCTAGACCAAGTTGCGTTTTCACTTTGGTCTTCACAATTTTGGCACTTTGTTCTAGACTTCTGTCTCAATTGAATTCTTTATATTTTTTTTATTTGTTTCGCAAGGAGCGTTCGGGATCGATGTAAATACCGTGGGCTTCAACCAAGATTTAATAAAAGACAATCACATATTGAGCTTGTACTGGTTACTACTTTGCTTTAGGTTGCATTATTTAAATAGTGAAATTAGAGAAACATCAAACCAAAAAAGTTTTTTTATTTTGTATTTTTTATTTTTTAAGGCGGGAATTAAAATTGACTAAAAAACAGAATTGTGTGTGATGTTGTAACTTATAAAGCTCAATTTGGTAGACAGTGATTTTTAAAAAATCAGTGTCAAACTCAATAAAACACACAAAAGGAGTCATGCCTGTTCGGTTTTAAGATTGTTCAGAATATGTTTTGTGTATATAAAGTTTTGGAGGGAGAGAAATATTGTGGAGGGAAAGTTTGAGAGAGTTTTAAGACAAACTTCTTGATATTCATCAAATATGACATATACAACATATTTAGAGCATTCACAGTCCGTTCATTAAATCCCCTGTGACACCCGGCACGTTTAGGTTAACATTTTATAAAACACATAAGTCTACCTTAGCGAAAAACGTTTTCAAACATACTTAACTAGGTCAGTTGAGTCGTTATGATGGTTCCGGGAATCATCGGGAGTCGTTACTATGATCCACGGATCACTAGGAGTCGGTCCACAACCATGTGAACACGGATGGGTGATTTGTAGAATCATCGGGTTTAACGCACACACGTAAATCTCGAGTCCCGGGAATTGGTGAAAGGATGGGAACGTGTTAGTTATCATGCATTATGTGCTTACAATCATTATATGACTTGCCGGTATGTGAATACGTGTTTATATGTGTTAAAATAGTGATTACGCGTAATTGCATGACATTATAGGTGATTACGCGTATTTGCCAATAGGTATAGGCAATTAGAGCCTAATCGCCAATAGGTATAGGCGATTAGAGCTTAATCGCCAGTAGGTATAGGCGATTACAAATTCTAATCGCCTATACTACACTGTAATCGCCTGACGCGTACTAAACGACTATAAACGCCTATAAATACCCCCCTTATGTTATAAAACATCATTTGTGAAACCCTAATACACCCAAAGCCACCCCACACCTTATTCAACCTCTGCAAACACGTTTTTGATTAAAATGTTTTTTTTTTAACTTTTGAGTTTCATTTTTCGTAGGATGATATGAGTTTTTTATATAACCTGCCTTGCCCCAAAAAATTGCAATTTCCCGCTCCTATCTTCGAATTCCCTCTTACTCAATTTCATTCTCCCTCCCTTCCCTTAACCCTAATTTGATTTCCATCTCAAAAAGTCCACTTACCAATGGTGTTCGATGTTCCAGTAGTTGAGGAGGAAAGCAGTAGCCATCACCATCGCTTTCATGTAATTGATTGGCATCCATGATGCCCACGGAATTAGAGATGAATGAGCCCGGGACTAAACGCCCTAAAATCAGTAGGTTCGTTCAATCGTGACCCTTAGTATTATCCGGTAATGATTGATCTTTAATTTTACGACCCGTAGTATGCAGGTAAACGCTCACTATAATATTTGTGTAGTGGTTTCTTTTGTTTCATTAATGTTGTATTCTGCGTAATGGGATGTTCTGATGGTAGTTATTGGTGTTGAATCGTTAAATATTTTATTAAAGATTTAGTCATGTACTCCACATATTTGATGAAATGTCTCAATGAGATCTATATTGCATATAATATATGCCTATCTACCGCTTGATGAAATGCTTGTGTCAGACTTCTGTTGTTGTTTGAATGCAAACTACATATGCATTTATTTAGGTTCTTAGGTCTTGTCGTCTTGATATATCTATTATGCTTGGTGTTTAATAGCATATTTATGTTAACATGTGTATGCTAATATGCTATTATTCTGATAACTTGAGAGTTTGAAATTGAGTAAGTTAATCAAAATTTTCAAATCTCAAAAGTTTAAGTGTCTAAATCATTGTATATATTTTGGATCACTTTTATATTAGCATAGTTATGTAATAATATTTAACATGTTAATTGTTGATATATTCAAAATACTGACGAAGAAGGTTTGAACACACACCTTTAACAATAATGCTATATTGGTCTGTTGCACTTTAGTTTGTCTAGTTACTAGTGTTAGTTTATTATTGGGTGGTTAGGCTGTATTTTATTTCTTGTATAGTTGTATATTATACGATATTTTTTAGTATATGTAATGAAATCCCCAATTAAACATGAATTAGCTGAAAATGTCAAATTTGTTGTATAGTCAATAAGGCTTTCTCAAACCGTTTGATTGATTCATGAAAAGACTTCTTAACGTATCAGTAAGTAAACAAGGTGTAATGCAACCAATAGAAAGGAATGTTTTTTTTGTAAGAGGAGGAAGATGGCAACTAAACAATAATTGTTAAAGTTGTGCATTTTATTAGTTTAATAGTTCATTTTCTTGATATATTTTGCTTTTTGGATTTCTGTGTTCTGTTGTTGTGAGTAAAGAAGAGTTATTTTCCTTTTTTCCCTGTCGATTTATGGATGAATTCCTATCAAAGATATGTATTGCTTCCCTTCCTCTCAGTATTGGTTAACTAGTTGCATTCGTTGATGTTTAACTTTTTCCAATTTAGTGATTTGGATACCTATTTTTATGCATTAAGTATCATCTCTTGATTGCAGTTGTTGATATTGCTGAACACCATTCTTAATGAATTGTTTTTAAAGAAAACATGTCATTTTAGTTCGGGTCAGAAGGGGTCAGCTTTGATTATCAGTTTTTATTGTTTGATTATTGAACTTTCATGCTTTGTAGGTATAATGTTGCTTTGTAATGTGCTACAAAAGTAAAAGACTAACTCAATTATATTGTAGTATTTTGCAATTTTCATGCTATTAACTGACTTTTGCGTTGTGATAGTCTTACGGGCTGCTTCATGCATCTCCATTATGTACATGAACAGGTCAGTTTCCTTTCTTTCAGTGTTGTGATTCTTTATTTCATAATATACTTCAACTTATATTTGACATTAGTATAAACGAAAAAAAACATTAGGTTGCAAATGAACATTATGAGTTTTGCCATATTGAAACTATAGAAAGATACCATTAGGTTGCATATGAACATTTTGACCAAACTTATCTAAACTGGTATGTGTAGGTCTTTTGTCTGGCCTTTTCCCTTCTCTTACTCGACTCCACATACAATGATTTCATAAATAGGAATCTTTAGTAGGACTCGAACACCTCACATCCCTTCAACATCAAACCATTGCCTATTGCCCAAAGATGATACATCTACCAAAAACACCACTAGCTTCTCTTAAGTCTAAACACAAAACTAGCGGTATGAATTAATTAATTAATATGTTGTGATCAGTAACTTACTGGATTATTACTGATCTATTGCAGGGGATCTTGAAGCGTCTTTTGGGTTTGTTATCAATATCTTTTCACCATTGGGTATTAATTGTATGTTTTCATCAGTCTAGTTCAAAGCATTCCCATTTAAATTTTATGGTTTACATCTCTTTTGATTTGATTAAAAATAACTATTAATTGCATCTTCTTTTGATTTTTTATGAAGATTTTCTTTTTTGCTTTTAATAGTTTTTCTTTTTTTATAGAGAGGGCTAATAGGGTCTTAGAGGTGTTTCTACTATACAATCATCAACAGAGTATAATGCAAGTTATGCTTTTGTAAGATATGAACTTCACTCCTTGCATACTCCCATATAAACATGCTCCTTCTATAACATCAATTTGAATTTCAATTTTGTAGACCATACAGCCTGGAATGGAACTAGTGTTGTTGCATGTCTTGAAGCTTACTTTTGTTATAATTTGTGTTGAAGCATGGAGATGACTTGGATCTTGATGCTCAGAATGTTCAAAGAACAAATAAACTAGATTGTGTTTCTAAGCTGAGCTATGCGAAGTATTATGAACAAGCTACCTATTGGAGTATATGAGGATGTTAAGAGATAGGCAGAACGGTTTTGACTTTTTATCATTGTAATTGAAAATTTGTATGAATTACATTGTTATTGAGTTTGGACAAATGGTAAATTACTATACAGGATACCTATTATATTCATGTTATCGTGTTGGTGTAATTTAAACACCATTGCATATTAATAGAAATTTTTGTACTTCAAACAGTGATGCTAGAGTTGCATTTGATATAAACAAAGGTTGCATTTTGCTTTTGAAAAGGTTGCTTTTAAGATAGAAAGTGTAGCATTTGAGTATTAAAAAAAGTTGCATTTAAAATAAAAAAGTTGCATTACTATATAAAAAAAGTTGCATCATAAAAGGTTGCATTTTAAAACTAAATGCAACCCTTTAAAAAAAGGTTGCATTATTTATAAAAAAAAGTTGCATTAGGTCTAATGCAACTTCACCTAATGCAACCTTTTCAAGGCCTAATGCAACATTTTAGTGGGGTTGCATTAGCTTCATTTTCTTGTAGTGTCAAAGTGTGTTTTTCATCCCAACCCTTTGTAATAATATTATTTTGATCCCTAAAAGTCCAGACCTAATTTCTAAACATTTGTGTCTTTGAAAACTCATTAAAATCAGTTTCTAAACAAACCCAAACCTCTATGCTTGTTATATGTGATGTATTCATGCAAGATAGGATTTTTATCGTTTAAACATGGTTGTTCTTGTATTATTAATATGTTACTGATCTAAATGAGTTGATATGATGTTAACCTAGGAGTTTGAAGGTCCATAGATGTGTATTATGGATATTAGGCGTTTTGACCCGTTTGAATGATTATGAAGGATTGATGATGATATGTTGTGTTTTGTTGATTGTTTGAGGTTAGGGTTTACTTTAGGATGATGCTAGAACAGTAGGATATTGTTGGACAACGTCATTATGTGATGAAATCTGGATATTTGCTATTTAGGGTAAGTTTTGCATGATGATGTGATGTTTACATGATAGTTATGCTATTTTGGGACAACACTTGCATTCGGGACGGCTAGGATGAAGATAAATTGGGGGTTTTTGCTTGAAATAGTTGGATTAATGTTTTGGGTTTGATATTGGGTGTTTCCACATGTTTCGGATCTGATTTGGAGGGTTAAACGATCAAAAAGACGGCACGGTGCAGCAGGGGCGATTAGGGAGTCCTAATCGCCTGTACTAAGGGCGATTGGCCCCCAATCGCATGAACTATAGGCGATTGGGAGCCCAATCGCCAGTATGTCTGGCAATTACAACTCTATTCACCATTTTGACTTTCCTAATCACCAGTTGACTTTTCCTAATTGCATGTTTGATTCCTAATCGCGTATACTGCTGCTATATGTATATTTTAACATCCCGAAACACGGTTTGACACTTAGGAACATGTTAGGAACCCTGTGACATGTCTAATAACTTGGTAACACGTGTTCGGACTTGTTTATGCGTTAATTGGGCGTTATGCTAGATAGGGTGAATGTTTGCGTATGCTAAGTGTTTAATTGCATAAGTTGCATGATATCTTGTATGTGGCTAACACGTGGGGTGTCGGGTCACCAATGGGATGTCGGGTCACCAATGGGATGTCAGGTTTTGTCTGGTTTGGTCGGTTTATCGTTTAAACATGTTTTCAACATACACGGTCACGGTCTGGACAATTTGGGGACTGATTAGACTTCGGGTTAATAGTGATCACACTTATGTAAACTCATTGATAGGTCGCCACTTGTAGGGACTATTACACACGTATCGGATTTCTAGTTTACTGAGGACGCACTCTAAGGTGAGTTTCACGGCCCCTCTTTTATACACTTTTTCTCGGGGGAGAAGCATACCACACGTTTTAACAAATACAACGCTTATGTTTTGAAACACAACGCTTTTGAAACACAAGGCTTTTGAAACACAACGCTTTTGAAACGCAACACTTTTGAAACGCAACGCTTGTTTTATATTACTATACGACGAAACTCGAAGTCCCTAATAAAAACCATGAATGTGCGGGGCACAACGGGGGAAATGTGGATAGATCTATTGGGCTTGACGAACCCCACCCGACGGCTGGGAGCCGGGCGGGTGCATATTGTCTCTATTTTCGGCAACTCAAAAACGGGCGGTAACACACACAACGCTTGTCAGTAATGGTTTCGGCAACACAGTCGTAGTAGTAAGGAAACGCTTATTATTTACTTGAAGGTTTTACACACTTGGCATTTTGAGATGAAATTCTTTATGTTTGTAACGCTTTGTGAACTTAAAACCTGTGAACTCACCAGCATTATATGTTGATGTCTTTTTGGCATGTTTTCTCTGGTCGCTAAGGTAGCAGCATTGAGTTTAGGCGCACGGAGTCTCACGGCGTCTAGGATCCATTTGCATTTCATTTTGAGTATTATCAGACTTTCATGTTTTACTTTTGAGTTGTAATAAATTTTTACGCTTCCGCAAGCGATTGTTGAATTTTTGGAAACTTAATGGGCAATTTACGTTGTTTTCATATCATATGGATGTCATTTATTATGACCGTTGACTTGGATCCTGGTGTGTCACGCGCCTCGCGGCAAAACCCCGCACGTGGAATTTGAGGGTGTGACAGATTGGTATGAGAGCAAATGGTTATAGTGAACTAGGACTGCATGTAGAGTCTAGTCTATAGCCGAGTATCACACACGATAGACGGTCACACGTAATTACGAGTCGTGTCATTTAGTAAACATACTAATCTTGCTGGGTTGTCGGTGTCCTCATCACACAGTATCGTATTATCTATCCTTGGACTATTTCTACACTTATTCTCTCTTCTTCTTCGGGATTGATGATGAAGGGGCTTATCGCTTATACTTGGCAGTAGTGTACATTGGAGTGGCTTCAGCACATTCTTGAGATTTTTCCGGGATTTGGATATCTCCCCTCTATGCTCTAATATACATACTTGCCTACACACACATACTATCCTGCACTAGTACTTGTCATAGTACCCCCCCCCCCCCCGAGTAATTGTTCACTTTGGGAACCTTCGTGCGACAACGGTTTCTTTTAGGAATGTGGGTGTCGGGTGATTGGAAGTTCTAGCTAGGAGCACGCCTAGAGGACCATGTAGAGCGATTTGTTATTTCGGGTGCACACGAAATCATAAATCGAAATGCATGAAAATCTTGGTGGACTTCGTGTTCGGACTAATGGTCATGCTAGAACCCTGTTCTGACTTCCTTGATCACTAGTAGTTTGATCTAGTAGTGGTGCTGAGTATCTTGTTTCGTGTTTTGGCAGAACATGTCTGGTCATGCTTGGGAACGTCGTGGTGGTCGTGTTGGTGGTTGCAATGGCGGTGGACACAATGGGGGTCGTGGCAACATTAGTATGACCCAGGCTGAGCTGAATAGCCTGATTCAGGAGCATGTGGCAGTTGCTATTGCTGCACATCAGACCACTCAGCAAGGTCTCGGTGGGAATGTCGTTCATCCCCCCCCCCACCTCCTCCTCTCGGTCAGCAAGAGTGTACTTTTAAGGTGTTTATGGAGTACGAGCCCCACATCCTAGGCGAGACTAGGAACAACAAAAGGAAATGGGAGAGCGTCGAGGAGAACCTGGTTCCAAACCAGCCACAGCAGCAGATGGGGAAGTTCGAAGCTTCAGGTTCATCGTCTGGTCGGGAGCACTGTGGGTATGCTGGGAAGAATCCAAAATGTGTCGTGTGTGGGTACCATCATCATGGCAGCTGTGAGAAGTTTCATTGAAACCATTGTAAGCGTGTGGGCCATGTTGCCAAGAACTGCAGAGTCAATCTTTAGCCAGCCCGGACTCAGCCGGTTGTCCCTACTCCCGCTCCTCAGGGGAAACAGGAGGTTGTGGGAGCGTCATCTGAGCAGAGGTCTGGGGGTTATACTGGGAAACTCCCGAAGTGTGGTGAGTGTGGGTTTCATCGTACAGATGATTGTTAGAAGTTTCGCTGTCGTCGGTGCCAGCGTTTTGGTCATCATGCTAAGGACTGTAGGACTACTCTTCAACTACAACCGGCACAAGCCACTACTGCTACTACCACTACCACTGCTACTGCTCCTCAGGGGAGGCAGGGATGTTATCACTGTTGAGAGACTGGACACTTCAAGCGGGATTGTCCTAAGTTGAAGCAAGAGACTGCAGGTGGTGTTGGGAACAATGAGGGTGGCGGTCGAGCTGCTCCGGGTCGTTTTTGTGTCATTGGCGCCAGGGAGAACGTGGAGGATCCTGATACTGTTACTGGTGCGTATTCTTTTCTTGATTCTCGTTATACTTGTATTCATTCTCATTCACATTGTTTGGCGATTCGTAATTCATTGTGTGCATTCAGTTTGGTATTTGGTCATCGTTTTGCATTCATGGGTTTGATGTGGGTCCTTTGGAGATGCTACTTGGACGGTACCGGTGTATCATTTATATCAATCACAGTAGTCTCCAGCAGGCCTTCGATCCGAAGGATTTGTTGTTTTGCATTCTACTTGGGGAGGGCGGTTCCCCGGCCTGGAGTATCTGTTGTTATCTTTATTTGTTCGTGGTTATCCCTTCGTTTGCATTCTGAGAAACGTTACTTGGGTTAGGTCGACACTCATTACTGTCGAAGAGTGAATCTCGGGGAGAGATTCCTTTTAACAAGGGGATGATGTGACGACCGGGAATTTTTTTTTTCTTTTTATCGCTTCGTTCTCTTTTACTTCGGTAAATTTTCAGGACGAAAATTCTTTCAACAGCGGGATGATGTGACACCCGGCACGTTTAAGTTAACATTTTATAAAACAAATAAGTCTACCTTAGCGAAAAACGTTTTCAAACGTACTTAACTAGGTCAGTTGAGTCGTTATGATGGTTCCGGGAATCATCGGGAGTCGTTACTATGATCCACGGGATCACTAGGAGTCGGTCCATAACCATGTGAACACGGATGGGTGATTTGTATAATCGTCGGGTTTAACGCACACACGTAAATCTCGAGTCCCGAGAATTGGTGAACAGATGGGAACGTGTTAGTTATCATGAATTATGTGCTTACAATCATTATATGACTTGCCGGTATGTCAATACGTGTTTATATGTGTTAAAATAGTGATTATGCGTAATTGCATGACATTATAGGTGATTACGCGTAATTGCATGACATTATAGCTGATTACGCGTAATTACCAATAGGTATAGGAAATTAGAGCCTAATCTCCAATAGGTATAGGCGATTAGAGCCTAATCGCCAGTAGGTATAGGCGATTAGAGCCAAATCGCTAGTTGGTATAGGCGATTACAAATTCTAATCGCCTATACTGCACTGTAATCGCCTGACGCGTACTAAACGACTAGAAACGCCTATAAATACCCCCTTATGTTTTAAAACATCATTTGTGAAACCCTAATACATCCCAAAGCCACCCCACACCTTATTCAACCTCTGCAACACGTTTTTGATTAAGAAATCACATTTCCAAGCTTTACATCTCATAATCTTACAATTTCAAGGTGTGTTCTTCATCCCAGCCCTTTGTAATAATATTGTTTTGATCCCTAAAAGTCCAGACCTAATTTCTAAACATTCGTGTCTTTGAAAACTCATTAAAATCAGTTTCTAAACAAACCCAAACCTCTATGCTTGTTATATGTGATGTATTCATGCAAGATATGATTTTTATCGTTTAAACATGGTTGTTCTTGTATTATTAATATGTTACTGATCTAAATGAGTTGATATGATGTTAACCTAGGAGTTTGAAGGTCCATAGATGTGTATTATGGATATTAGGCGTTTTGACCCGTTTGAATGATTATGAAAGATTGATGATGATATGTTGTGTTTTGTTGATTGTTTGAGGTTATGGTTTACTCTAGGATTATGCTAGAACAGTAGGATATTGTCGGACAACGTCATTATGTGATGAAATCTGGATATTTGCTATATAGGGTAAGTTTTGCATGATGATGTGATGCCTACATGATAGTTATGCTATTTTAGGACAACACTTGCATTCGGGACGACTAGGATGATGATAAATTGGGGGGTTTTTGCTTGAAATAGTTGGATTAATGTTTTTGGTTTGATATTGGGTGTTTCCACATGTTTCGGATCTGATTTGGAGGGTTAAACGCGCAAAAAGACGGCACGGTGCAGCAGGGGCGATTAGGGAGTCCTAATCGCCTGTACTAAGCGCGATTGGCCCCCAATCGCATGAAGTATAGGCGATTGGGAGCCCAATCGCCAGTATGTCTGGCAATTACAACTCTATTCGCCATTTTGACTTTCCTAATCACCAGTTGACTTTTCCTAATTGCATGTTTGATTCCTAATCGCGTGTACTGCTGCTATATGTATATTTAAACATCCCGAAACACGGTTTGACACTTAGGAACATGTTAGGAACCCCGTGACATGTCTAATAACTTGGTAACACGTGTTCAGACTTATTTATGCGTTAATTGGGTGTTATGCTAGATAGGGTGAATGTTTGTGCATGTTAAGTGTTTAATTGCATCAGTTGCATGATATCTTGTATGGCTAACACGTGGGGTGTCGGGTCACCAATGGGATGTCGGGTTTTGTCTGGTTTGGTCGGTTTAACGTTTAAACATGTTTTCAACATACACGGTCACGGTCTGGACAATTTGGGGATTGATTAGCCTTCGGGTTAATAGTCATCACACTTACGTAAACTCATTGATAGGTCGCCACTAGTAGGGACTATTACACACTTATCGGATTTCTAGTTTACTGAGGACGCACTCTAAGGTGAGAAGCATGCCACACGTTTTAACAAATACAACGCTTATGTTTTGAACACAACGCTTTTGAAACACAACGCTTTTGAAACACAACGCTTTTGAAACGCAACACTTTTGAAACGCCACACTTGTTTTATATTACTATATGACGAAACTCGAAGTCCCTAATAAAAACCATGAATGTGCGGGGCACAACGGGGGAAATGTGGATAGATCTATTGGGCTTGACGAACCCTACCCGACGGCTGGGAGCCGGGCGGGTGCATATTGTCTCTATTTTTGGCAACTCAAACACGGGCGGCAACACACACAACGCTTGTCAGTAATGGTTTCGGCAACACAGTCGTAGTAGTAAGGAAACGTTTGTTATTTACTTGATGGTTTTACACACTTGGCATTTTGAGATGAAATTCTTTATGTTTGTAACGCTTTGTGAACTTAAAACCTGTGAACTCACCTGCATTATATGTTGACGTCTTTTTGGCATGTTTTCTCAGGTCGCTAAGGTAGTAGCATTGAGTTTGGCGCACGGAGTCTCACGGCGTCTAGGATCCATATGCATTTCATTTTGAGTATTATCAGACTTTCATGTTTTACTTTTGAGTTGTAATAAAGTTTTACGCTTCCGCAAGCGATGGTTGAATTTTTGGAAACATAATGGGCAATTTACGTTGTTTTCATATCATATAGATGTCGTTTATTGTGACCGTTGACTTGGATCCTGGTGTGTCACACGCCTCGCGGTAAAACCCCGCACGTGGAATTTGAGGGTGTGACATCCCCTCAATCAAATTACACAAAAATCAATACTCCACCTCTAAATATTATCTCTCCTAATCTATACTTTCCATAACTAGTAAGAAACCCGCGCGATGCGGCGCCGGCGAAAATTTACAACGCAATACTCATTTTCTGTTAGTTTTTCAATTCATTTATGATATGTTTTATAATATGTATGTTAGTTTTCTTATTCGTAGTATCAGTCTGGTATATCTATGACATGGGTCTTACATATCCCAATTAAATAATAGTTTAACAATAAATTATCATATACTTCCACACACCAACATACGAACACACAAACAAGAAAATATCAGTCACAGGTCTATTGAGTCTCTATCAAAGATATACGGACACACAAACAAGAAAAAATCACTCGTTTTCTGACTATTTAACAACCGAGAGATTCGTAAATAATAATCCACAATTTTACTTCAAATAATATTTAACAGTAAATGGAACAAATTACAATGGGATGACAGGTAAACGGGCAACAAGCTGCGTCGCAACCCATTTTTGAATTGCAAATCCAATCCTACTAAAAATAAAACCTTGATTCTTACGTAAATCTAATGAGTCTCTATCAAAGATATACGAAAAGACTTCCACCTGATCATATATAGAATATTGAAAAATAAATCCAAAGTGTCCATAAATTCACTTGAATTATCAACCCCACATTTGCATAAAAATTTCTTAGAAGCCCGCTTTTCTAATCCAAGCTTACTATTTTATTTGATGACCATATGTTGTGAAGAAAACAGAGGTGGTCATGAAATGGAAATGTATATAGAAGTTTCTCAAAAAGAAGTTAAATGTAGGTATTAAAAGTCTTCCTTACAAAAGTTCAAAAAAAAAAGTCTTCCTTACATTAAAACTATCTGAATTATTAGTGGACCCAAGTGAAAAAAAAAAAAAAAACATAATTGTTTACCTAGAAAAAGCTTCAAGTTCATAATTCAATACTAATGAGAACCTAGTAAAATCACTTCTAGTAACGAAAAACAAACAAACTCGCAATGAATTACACTACATTAGATCAGAAAACAATAAAAATGGATTAAAATCGATCGCAATTCATGACACAATCTCTAGCAAAATAATCAACTGCTGACAAAACAAAAAACAAACAAAATGCATGAACATAATGAAATGAAAAATGAACAACCCCTAAACAAATCTCTTCGAAACAAATCACCATTGATTCATGGTCGGTACGAATAAAAAGATCTAAATCACAAGTTCAATATGTAGTTTACCTTTACTTATAAAATAGGCTCCTAGCATCATAATGGTTTCACATCCTCAAAGTTCACCTGTTTGGTTTTAAACTAATAGGGTGTACAATGTTCAGTCGGTTCAGCTATTATCTTCAACCAAAAGCGAATTCATCTCTTAGTCTATTTTGTTAACCATTTCGCTTTTGGTTCGTTAGTTTGGTTTATTGGCCAGTGTCACACCCTCAAATTACCACTTGCGGGGTTTTACCGCGAGGCGCATGACAAACCAGGATCCAAGTCAACGATCACAATAAACAACTCTATATGAAAAGCGTAAATCCATAAACAACGATTTTATAAGCGGAAGCAGTTAAGAAGTATTTAAACAGCTACGCTATGATCCAAAGTTATTCAAAACACTTTTTATTACAAAACGTGCAACTATGCCTAGACGCCAATGCAGACCCGTGCGCCTAGTTCCATTCATTGCTACCTTAGCGACCTGAGAAAACATGCCAAAAAGATGTCAACATATAATGCTGGTGAGTTCACAGGTTTGTTCAATATGTTACCAAAATGTTACCATGTCCATACTATATCAATGTTACCAAGTACGCTAGCTAGGCGTATGTTTTATTACTACTACGATTGGAAACCATTACTAGACACGTTTAGCAATGTTTAGCATGTTTAAGCAGCCCGTATGTTCAGCATGATAAAGTTCCTGTTCGAGACAATATGCACCCGCCCGGCCCTCCAAGCCGACGAGTGGGGCAGGTCACGCCCAATAGATCTATCCACATTTCCCCCGTTGTGCATCCCGCACATTCATGGTTTCCCCGGGACTTCCAAAGATCGTATAGCAATATAAGTTAAAACCATAGTATGACATATGTTACCAAAATAGTTTAGCGCATGTTTTCTCCCCCAAAAGTTAAAGCAGTAAAAGTGGGGCCGTGAACTCACCTTAAATAGCGTTCTTCGATTACAAGTAAAGATGCTTAGCCCTTGATAATCCCTCTACCGGAGATCTATCAAAATGTTCACATAAGTGTTCCGACTAATAACCAAAAGGTTATCTAGTCCCCGATTGTCCAGATCGCAACCAAGTATGTTTTAAAACGTGTTTGAATGTTTAACCGACACACTAGACCGACCCGACATCCCGTTGGTGACCCATTACCCTAACTAATCAAGTACACATAGATTACACACAAGGTTCAAGCATAAAACACTTAGTTTGTATCAAAAATCTCATTTCTGCATCAGAACGGTCGAACCAGTCAGTTTTAAGTCTCCTTCGCACCTTTTCAGTCTCCTTCGCCCGTTTTACATTTTGTTCGACCGTTTGATGCCTCCTTCGCCCGTTTTACCACGTTCGCCCAACAAAAACCCAGGTTCGACCCTGGATTCCCTCCTTCGCACCTTCGATCGGTCGAAGGAGGCCAGGTTCGCCCCTGTTGTGTAAATTTTCCTAAAAACGCTTCAAACACATTCAAAACGACTCGAAACATCATCAAACACAGCAGTCAAGCATGGATAACTTATCCCTACAAAACCCCACCGATTTCCCCCGATAATACGTCCGTTCCAGCCCTTTCCCAAAATGGTAAAGATTATGGAAACATCACTTTCATGCATGAATAATTTACCTAATTTGGAAACTTTTGAAATCGATTCATATTCAACCTGAAATGCTCAGTTTGTCGAGTGTTCGATCCTTTCTTATCAATTCTATTGATCATAAATATCATGCATCAAGTCTAGATTCGTTAAAACCCCCAAATACCCATAATATCATCATATCCAATCCTAACCCTAAACAACAATATTCTAACATCAATAACAATCCTATATCATGTTTCTATCATAGACATAGCAGCAATATCATCGAACAACACATAACACCACATAATACAAAATTTACATATGTTATTCACCATGAAAACCTATGTTAAATGATAATGTTTTGATTTAGAAAGATGTTTAAAAGGTTTTTAATCATAAAAACACCCTTAGAACAGATCCGGACAATTAGGGTTAGATGAAAACGAATTAAAATGCTTTTAAAAAGGTTTAGGATTTAGAACACACCTTGGATTCTTGTTTAGATGTTGTAGATGGGTTAGATTATGAAAAAGAAGAGCAAAAACTCCTTCCTTAGTGATTAAGATCGTTTGAGAGCGTTTTGGGACGGTTAGGGTTTGTGAAATGATGAAAAATGACAAAGGTTGGTATTTATACTAATCCTCCTTCGCCCCATTTCATTGGTCGAAGGTGGTCTCCTTCGACCCTTCCACAGGGTCGAATGAGCCCTATCCTGGTCGAAGGGAATTCCTTCAATTCCACTTCCCTGGTTCGCCCATCTACAAAGGGTCGAAACAGACAAGTACTCTCCTTCGACCACCCGAAGTGGTCGAACCAGAATCCCTTTTTAACTAGTTTTCCAGTTTGTCGTGTTTAACGCATTCCAACACATATTAACACATAAGCATGCAACCTTAGTCTATGTTTAACATATTTAAGCATGAATAATCATTTATACATCATTTAAACACTTCTATGTATATAATCCACCACACGATCCATAATCTACACATATACTTAATTAGTTCATGTGATGTCACCAACAACGGAACCCGGTACTAGTGTATTACCAAAACGACTCCCCAATGATCCTCCAGATCATTGTACCCTGGACAATCCTAACTTGACCCGACTCAACTAACCCAGTTAAGTCTGTTTATAAACGTTTCTCGCTAAGGTAGACTTAGATGTTACTAATATGTTTAAGCCAAACATGCCGGGTGTCACATCATCCCCACGTTGAAAGAATTTTCGTCCCGAAAATTGCGCAAAGCCCCACAAAGAAAGAAACGAATAGAACAGAACGAAAAGAAAATTACCGGATGTCACATCATCCCCACGTTGAAAGGAATCTCGACCCGAGATTCATTCCGCTTCAGCCGTAACATGCCTCGATTCAAACGTGCGCTTCGGAAAAATATGAGGATACTTATCTTTCATCTGATCCTCCCGTTCCCATGTGAACTCCGGTCCACGGTTCGAGTTCCAACGGACTTTAACGATGCGGATTTTACTCCGACGAAGGCTACGAACCTTGTAGTCGAGGATCTCGACAGGTTCCTCCACAATGCGAAGACGATCATCAATCTTGATCTCTTCCAGTGGTACAATGAGAGATTCATCAGCCAAACACTTCTTCAAGTTAGACACATGGAAGACGTTGTGCACACTACCGAGCTCCGCCGGTAAGTCAAGTCTGTATGCCACCGGTCCAATCCGATCCAGGATTGCGAATGGTCCGACATAACGAGGGTTAAGCTTGCCACGCTTTCCAAAGCGTATGACGCCCTTCCATGGTGAAACTTTCAGAAGTACCCTGTCCCCAACCTGGAACTCTAAAGGTTTTCGACGGCGATTGGCATAGCTCTTCTGACGATCCCGTGCAGCAGCCAAACGTTGACGGATCTGTACGATTTTCTCCAAAGTTTCGTACACAAGTTCCGGACCAGTGAGCTGGCTCTCGCCCACCTCGGCCCAACAAAGTGGTGATCGACATTTCTGTCCGTAAAGAGCCTCGAACGGAGCTGCCTTGATGCTAGAGTGATAGCTGTTGTTGTAGGAGAACTCCACTAACGGCAGGTGGATCTCCCAACTTTTTCCAAAATCGATAACACATGCCCGAAGCATGTCTTCCAAGGTTTGAATCGTCCGCTCACTCTGTCCATCAGTTTGCGGATGATAAGTTGTACTCATATCCAACTGAGTACCCAAAGCCTTGTGCAGAGCCTTCCAGAAACGCGAAGCGAAACGAGAATCACGATAAGAGATAATAGAAACAGGCACCCCGTGCCGAGCAACCACCTCCTTAAGGTAAAGTCGAGCCAACCGCTCGAGTCCATCAGTTTCCTTAATAGGTATAAAACGCGCCGATTTTGTCAGCCGGTCAACAATCACCCAGATCATATCATAACCACTAGGTGATCTTGGTAGCTTGGTGACAAAATCCATCGTGATTCGCTCCCACTTCCATTCCGGAACCTCTGGTTGTTGCAGGAGACCAGACGGCCTCTGATACTCCACCTTGACTTTAGCACAAGTCAAACATTTGCTGACATAAGAAGCTATATCAGCTTTCATGTTCGGCCACCAATAAAGTATCTTCAAATCCTGATACATCTTATCGGAGCCAGGGTGAATAGAATACCGGGATTTGTGAGCTTCATCCAAAACAAGCTCGCGCAATCCCCCAAACAATGGGACCCAAACACGTCCCACAAAATAGTGTAAACCATCGGTCCTGAGTTCAAGATGCTTGTCAGCACTGTGCATAGTTTCAGCCTTAAGGTTTTCCTCCTTCAAAGCTTCCAACTGTGCAGAACGGATTCGGTCAGGCAATGACGAATGAATGGTGAGCTGTAAGGCTCGAACGCGACGAGGATTCGCAGACTCCTTCCTGCTCAAGGCGTCCGCCACAACGTTCGCCTTGCCAGGATGATATTTGATGGCACAGTCATAATCGTTCAGGAGTTCTACCCACCGACGCTGCCGCATGTTCAACACCTTCTGGTCGAAAATATGCTGAAGACTCTTGTGATCGGTATATACTTCACACTTGGTACCGTACAAGTAATGTCTCCAGATTTTCAACGCAAAGACTACTGCACCCAGTTCCAAGTCATGAGTAGTATAGTTCTTCTCATGAACTTTGAGTTGACGAGAAGCATAAGCAATAACCTTCCCGCGTTGCATCAACACACAACCGAGACCACGAATAGAAGCGTCACAGTACACAACAAAGTCATCTGTACCCTCTGGCAAGGATAAGATAGGAGCAGAACAAAGTTTATGTTTCAGCATCTGAAATGCTGATTCTTGTGGTTCATCCTAGTCGAACTTTCGGTCCTTCTGGGTAAGAGCAGTGAGGGGTTGAGCGATCTTCGAAAATCCCTCAATGAAGCGACGATAGTAACCGCAAGACCTAGGAATTGCCGCACCTCAGATGGCGTCTTTGGTGCTTCCCAGTCCTTAATAGCTTCGATCTTAGCCGGATCGACATGAATTCCCAGTTCATTCACCACATGTCCTAGGAATTGAACTTCACGTAACCAAAAATCACACTTTGAGAACTTAGCATAGAACTGCTCCTGTCTCAAAAGTTCCAAGACCAACCGTAGATGTTCCTCATGATCCGCCTTGTTCTTGGAGTAAATCAGAATGTCGTCAATGAACACGATGACGAACTTATCAAGGTAAGGTTTACAAACGCGGTTCATCAAATCCATGAACACCGCCGGTGCGTTAGTGAGACCGAAAGGCATGACCAAGAACTCAAAATGGCCATAACGAGTGCGAAAAGCAGTCTTCTGAATGTCAGCTTCCCTGACGCACAACTGGTGATAACCGGACCGCAAATCAATCTTCGAATAGTAGCTGGAGCCCTGAAGCTGGTCAAAGAGATCATCAATGCGAGGAAGAGGATAACGATTCTTGATGGTCACTTTGTTCAGCTCACGATAATCGATACACATGCGAAGACTTCCGTCCTTCTTCTTCACAAACAAAATAGGAGCTCCCCACGGGGAAGAGCTCGGTCGGATGAAACCCTTTTCCAAGAGTTCCTGTAACTGGCTGGACAACTCTTGCATCTCGGGAGGTGCAAGACGATACGGAGCTCGGGCAATAGGAGCTGCGCCCGGAGTGAGATCAATACCAAACTCAACCTGACGATGGGGAGGAAGACCAGGTAAATCATCAGGAAACACATCGGAAAAGTCACGAACCACCGGAATATCCTCGATCTTCTTCTCATCGTTAGTAGAAACGTTAACAAGTGCCAGAATGGCCTAGCAGCCCTTCCGAAGATACTTACGGGCTTTCATGCTAGAAATGATACTCAGCGGAGCACCGCTTTTCTCGCCACGAACCGAAAGAATCTCTCCATCAGGGAGAGGGATCCGAATAACCTTGTCAAAACAAACGATCTCCGCGCGATACAACGATAACCAATCCATGCAAACCACGACATCAAAACTACCCAGGGGTACCGGCATAAGGTCAATGGGGAAGGAAAAACCCGACAGTTCCAAGCGACATTCCCTAAGGGTGTGTGTCGCTTCGATTTTCTTACCATCAGCCAATTCTATTAAGTACTTAGCCTCTAAAGGTGTGGGTACTATATCTAGCAATCGACTAACATCCAAAGATACGAAACTCTTATCGGCATCAGAATCAAACAAGACAGAAACATAGCGATCATTAAGAAGGAACGTACCGGTAACTGTGTCTGGATCCTGCCTAGCCTCCGCAGATCCGATGACGAAAGCACGTGCAGTCCTGCCTCCGCCGCCGTTGTTCCCGTTACCGTTCCCGCCCCTCCCATTATCGCCCTGCTTCAGTTTAGGACAGTCACGCTTGAAATGTCCCGTGTCACCACAGTTATAACACCCCTGCCTCCCCTGAGTCCCCTGAGCAGCAGGAGCAGGAGTAGCCGCAGGAGTCTGAGTTGGGGTGAGTGCCACCTTGCAATCCTTAGCATGGTGCCCCAACTGATGACACCGATGACAACGAGCCCTATCACAACCCCCAGAATGGTGAAAACCACACTTGTTGCACTTGGGATGCTTCCCAACATACCCACTCGTCTTCTGCCCAGAAGAAGACCCAGATGAATCAAACTTCTTCGCCGGCTGAGCTGGCACCACACTCTTCCCCACACTATCCCACTTCCTCTTGTTCTCCTCAGCAACCTTCACAGCAGCACCCTTGGGTGGCAAAACGCCTTCTGCCACCTTCAGGTTAGTCATCCGATGAGCTGATCGGACAACTTCAGCAATAGTGGGAAGATTCCCAGCAGCCACCAACCCAGCAATCTCCGGCACCAGTCCAGACACATAGTGCTCGATCCTCCTGTACTCGGGTGTGTGCAAATCAGGGCACAACACCGCCAGCTCATTCCTCCTCACAGTGTATTCTTCAATCTCAGACCCAACCATCTTATAGCTCCAGACCTCATGCTCTAACTTCTGTATCTCCTCTCTCGGACAATACTCACCTCTCAACAGCTACACAAACTCCGCCCAAGGCATAGCAATAGCCTCCCCCAATCCCATGTTCTGAGTAGTAGCATTCCACCACGACAGTGCAGGCCCCTCAAATGTCGCAGTAGCATACTTCACCCGGTCCCCAGCAGGACAGTTACACATAACAAACACAGATTCTACCTTCTCCAGCCACCGGAGCAGTCCCACCGCTCCCTCAGTTCCAGCGAAGTTATGGGGCTGACAGTCCCGAAACTTCTTATAAGAGCACTGAGGTGGGGGTGGATTGGCACCAACACCTGAAACACGGTACACGAGTAAAACACAAACGAAAGGACATGAAACCTGAATATGAGGCAAGGTCGCCAGAAATCAACTCACCACCCATGGCATTAATCCCAGCCTGGAAATTTGCCATAGCCATGTTCACTTGCTGCTGTAGCAAGTTGTTCAATTCAGCCTGGGTCATGTTGATGTTTCCACGACCACCGCCTCCAGCACGACCACCGCCGCCAGCACGGCCACCACCGCCACCACGACGTCCACCACCGCGAGCACCAGACATGATCTAACAAATCAAGAAATCGAGGGATTCAGATTCACTTCCAGTGTCACCCACTAGAAATTTACAAGAGTTAACCTAGAGACAATTCCAGGACTATACATCCAAACTTGAAATCCATCGGGATTTTCATGCATTCCAGTTTATTATTTCGTGTGCACCCGAAATGATAAACTGCTCTACATGGTCCTCCAGATGTACCCCTAATCCAGACCCCAGTCACCGAACATCGTCGCCTAGTAACGTGTGACGATAGGTGCAAGTGTAAGAAGGCATGTGTGTGCTAGAACCAACAAGTCAACCCCTCCTTCTTCAATCCAGAAGAAGAAGACAAGAGTAGGTAAGAACCCAAATAAAAGCGGATGATGTAACGGAGAAGCATGATGATGATGTAAGGACACCCCAACAACGTTAGTACGTATCCCACTAATAGACCCAAAGTATGTGACCGTCTAGTGTGTGCGACTCGGCTATAGACCAAACTCTACATGCAGTCCTAGTTCACTATAACCATTGGCTCTGATACCAATCTGTCACACCCTCAAATTACCACTTGCGGGGTTTTTACCGCGAGGCGCATGACAAACCAGGATCCAACTCAACGATCACAATAAACAACTCTATATGAAAAGCGTAAATCCATAAACAACAATTTTATAAGCGGAAGCAGTTAAGAAGTATTTGAACAGCTATGCTATGATCCAAAGTTATTCAAAACACTTTTTATTACAAAACGTGCAACTATGCCTAGACGCCAATGCAGACCCGTGCGGCTAGTTCCATTCATTGCTACCTTAGCGACCTGAGAAAAACATGCCAAAAAGATGTCAACATATAATGCTGGTGAGTTCACAGGTTTGTTCAATATGTTACCAAAATGTTACCATGTCCATACTATATCAATGTTACCAAGTACGCTAGCTAGGCGTATGTTTTATTACTACTACGATTGGAAACCATTACTAGACACGTTTAGCAATGTTTAGCATGTTTAAGCAGCCCGTATGTTCAGCATTATAAAGTTCCTGTTCGAGACAATATGCCTTCAAGGAAGTCTTAGGTATGTAACCACTGTTCTGTTGTGAGACAATGGTCTCTACATCCGTAGTGGCTGCTTCACTTGAAAACTCACGTTGAGTTACATGTAACTCAAGGGGTGTAACCTCCTCTGTTCGTGGGCTAGCTAATTGATTTTTCTCAGTCCCAGTCACTTGTTGGTGTATACTCTCAGTGATAGGTGATGGAGAGGAACTGGGATTATCCTGAGTTTTATCAATAGCTTTGAACAATGGTTTCATTGTTGGAAGGACATGTGATGGTGAGGGTTGAGGAGTGAAAAGAGAAGTAGCCCTGGGAGAAGGGCTTATGAGCATATGGTCAAGTGACTCATAGGTCTCATGATGTGTTTCCCCTTGGCTTACAACATGATCCATTTGTGAGGATGCATGAGGAGTTTGGTCAGGTTAAGATATCTCTAACTGTTATGAGGAAGTAACAACAGTGGTTTCTTGACAACAGTTGTTGTCTTAACACCCTTTGCTTGTGTTTTAGAAATTTTAACTTTTGATACCTTTTCTTGGGTGTTTGAACCCAACATTCTTGTAAAAGTTTCTTGTGTTAGACTCTTCATTTGAAGGAATTTTCCCCTTTTGAAATTATTTTCAGGTAAAACCTTTTGTAGGAAAACACTTAAAAGCCTTGGGTATAAATTGTTTGACCCAGACTTGACTCCCTTCACATTTTGTACTAGATCCAAGAACAGAGCCTGAGATAGATTGTAGTCAGAGTCTAACAACATTGCATATCCCAAGTACTGAACTTTCAATGGGATTTCATTGAAAGATGTGGTTTTAGCAGAAAGACAGATAAGGAGTGTATGAAAGAAAATTTTCATGACTGGAGGGAAAAAACTTTTTATAAATTGTTGCTTCAGTCATTTGAGAATCATAACCCCTTTCTAGAAACTCAGTATGAAGTTCAGTTTTAGGGAAAGAATCCATACCTGCCAAATCATTCAGAGAGAAGGTTGTGGATATCAGTTATGGTGATATTTGTTTCTCCAATTTTTGAGATAATGGTTGTAGGCATTTTGTTGTGAAGTAGAACATCAGCATTAAACCAGAATTCTTGAAGAGTATCAATATATATGGGTGCATCAGCGGTTAGGATTAACAAGTATTTTGATTTCAAGAAGACGTCGATGGTGGAGTGGAATGGAAGGTTTTCATCTGTTTTAACCAGATATGGAAGGTAATTGTGAGGGGCTTTTGCTTAAAGATCCATTGTAATGGATTTCGAGTGTGAGGATGGAAGGAATTAGAATGAGGGTTAGAGATTGAATAAGGCGGTTTCAATATTTTGAATACAATGAGACAGTGTAACGACTGTTGTGGGAAAACAGGGTTTTTATAGCCTCTGATGAAACTGCTGATGGGGCCAAAGCTCTGCTTTTGAGAGCAGACGTGGCAAACATCTGATGGAGCTTATGTGGCATACAGTTGTTGTCAAAAGTCTGATGCAAACAACTGTTGAATTGCCAAAGTGCTGATGCTAACAGCACATGAGTTTTTTTTATTTTTTTATTTTTTTAGAATATATATATATATATATATATATATATATATATATAATGGAAACAGTTGTTTTATCTGATCAGACGTTTGAAAACAGATTTTTTCAACCAAGCAGTGGTTGTTTTATCTGATCAAATGTTTGAAACAGATTTTTCAACTAACAGATGATAGAGTGGATGAAACAGTGGTTTTTTTATCCTTAGCAGATTTTTCAACCCAAAAGCTATTTTTAAGGATGAATTTTGATTTTCTGAAACATTTTAATGTTTTTATTTAAAACATTTTTGTTGTTTAATCCATGTTTAGCATACCAATCCGAGAGATCAGATTTTCAAAGGTAGATGTGTCTAAAGCTTTTGTCAACACATCTGCCAGCTGATCCTCTTGTGGAACATGGTGTAGAGAAATCAAACCTTTTTCATAGCTATCTCTGACAAAGTGATGTCTGATGTCAATGTGCTTGGTGGTTGAATGAGAACTGGATTTTTTATGATATTTTCAGTAGCTTGACTGTCCAGCATGAGTGGAGTCTTTAGTGTTGTTATACCAAAATCCAGTAGTTGATTTTGAAGCCACATGAGTTAGGCTGTATAGCTTGCAGCAGCAATGTATTCAGCCTCTGCTGTTGAGGTGGAAACAGCTGCTTTCTTTTTGCTTTGCCAAGAGACTAAGGCATTCCATAGAAATTGGCACCCTCCTGATGTGGAATTCCTTGTTGTGTGGCAGCCAGCAAAATCACTATCTGAATAACCTGAAAGCTCAATGTTTCCATTAGCAGGATACCAGATACCAAGTGTGGGAGCACCTTTTAGGTATCTGAATATCCTTTTCACAGCAATAAGGTTTGACTTTCTAGGTGAAGCCTGGGATCTTGCACAAACATAAGTGGCAAACATATTATTAGGACATTGAACATAATTATAATATTTATATTAATAATTTAAACAGATGATTATAATAACATAATTGACTTATATGTAAATATTCAGTTTACATATATTAAAATATTTGTTACATTGAGTATATTTCATGTCATTTCTTAAAAAAAAAGTTTGTCATTGAAATATTATTTATTTAAAACATAATAAGTCACCAATAAAAACTATTATTTCACATTTTATAGATGGTGATATTCTGTAGAATTTTTGTTGATATAAAATATATGTTCATTTTTAAAGATATAGGAACAATAAAAGATTTAAAATCATTTGTAAGAACAATAGTTTTAATTGTTTAATTAATATATAATAATAATGTTTTAATTTATGATATGTTTCCATCTAGACCCTTCGTTTGTACAGTGTTCATCAAAGACTTTTAGGGTTGTGGCGACTGTTTGTAATTATGAATTTGAAAAGACTGATCTAATTTAAATATATAGTTATTTTCATATTTTGTTAGATATTGATTACAACTTATGTTCGGAAACTCTGTTTTTAAACTCTGGTTACATCATCCTTTAGTTTGAGAATTGTAATGTATCACAGTTGTTTGCAACATCCGTTGACAAGTCATCAAATATTGTATACCTTGAACTTATAATAGGTTTCTATTCGAAATTTATTATTAGGACATTGAAAATAATCCTAATATTCATACTATTAATTTAGATAGATTTTTTTTTTGAAAGGTTAATTTCTTTTTTAAATCCTGTGGTCTGTGGGAAATGAACCCAAGAATAATTAGCATTACTTCAGTTTTGTCATAGTTAGCATTACTATAGCAGACGCATAGCCATCAATTACCACTCAGATCAACAGCCTAAAAATAATGATTACGGTTTTGAAGTAACTTTATAAGAAACTGTTATAATCTGAGTTTGATTGTTTTGATTTGTTTAAGTAAAGATGAGAAGAATGAAGTGAATATAAATGAAAGTGCAGCGGAATAATAAACTATAATCAAAACAAGAGAGTAAATGTTTTCTAATCGAATGCTTTCATAATATTGAATGAATACAGTCAATTGTACATGTACTCTCCCTTAGCCTGATCACTCTGTGATTTTTTGTCTGAGAGAATGTTGTGAGTGATAAATAGAACAGTACAAGCACTGTTCTATTTATAGACAAATCTAAACCACTGATGATCTAAGCTGACGTCACCTAAGATAGTTACCTCTAACAGAATAACAACATAAAACATCTGCTATATACAAACTACTGTTACATTGTAAAACATAGTCATGTAAACTGCTGTTGAGGAAAACTCTGATGGTCTTGTATCATCTGTTGGAGCCTAAGTGCTGTTGGCTCCAACAGACCTTTAGTCTTCAGCACTTGATCAGCAGTTGTTCTTCATCAGACCTTTACTCAGCAGTTGTTCTCTATCAGTTGTTATCCAGCAGTCCTTTGTAGCAGCTGTTGTCACAGCAATTGTTTGGGTAGAACAGTTGTTAGGGTCAACAGTGTTTTGGGAGGAGTATGTTGTAAATGTTGTTTATTAATATGGATAAACTGTTAGTATATTTTGGCTTTTCAATCATCTGTTCTTCTCTAGGTCAGCAGACCCAACAATCTCCCCCTAGAACAGATGATGCCAAAACTAGACTTTATTCTTGATCTTTTTTCCTCATCAGACTTTCTCTTATTTGACCTTTGAATTGTAACTCAAAGTTCAAATAGTAGAGGTCTTCTGCATCTCTTTCAAGCTCAAGGTTCAGCAATGTTTGGAGATCATCTGCACACAGGCTATATGCATCATCCATGCTTAGCTTTTAAGCCTCTCCATCTGATCTGAGCAAAGTCAATTCATGGGTGTCTTTGTTGACCTTCCATTTTAGAATTTTTGAATCAGTGGATTTGCTAAGATGCATTTTTATTCTGGATGAGTTTGGTGAAGGAGGTCTCCCAATGAGTTCTCTAAGTTTTTCAGTAGTGGGATCAGAGAAAAAGTGTATTTGATTGTAGAGGCCCTCCTTTTATAAAAGTATCAGCAAACTTCTTCTGATCTTCTTCAGACATTTCTTTCTTCCTTTTGAATTGTCTTCTTGCAGCAGCAGATAGATCAGAAGTATCAAGTAGGTTGTCTAATGTAAAAGCCTGTTGAGGTCTCTTCATCAAGGGTTCATCAGGGTAGACAGGTTTTCTGGGCAAGTTAGGGTCTTTCTTCCTGTTTTCTTCCAGCTTCTTGTAGGTTTCAACCAACCTCGGCTCTGACCATCTTGCAACAGACTTCATCTCCCCATAGTCTGCAGCCACAATTTCTTGTCTCATTCTTTTGAATTTCCAGGCTCTGGCTGGATCTCTGCCTTTACTGAAATCAGGGGCATAGACCTTGGCTGGGGGATTCTTGTCCATGTCTTAAATTCTTATGAGTTCTTCTCTAAGAGCATTAGTGGTCCAGCCTGCAAACTGTTTCTTGTTTACTTTATAAGGCATGGTTGCCAAGATCTGTTCAAGAAGAGATTCCTTAACCTCCCTTTCCATGTCACTGCTGAGAGGCATGGTAGACATGGAGTTGCTTAGGGTCTTAGCAAAATCTTCAATCCTTCTCAGTTTGCTAAGCTCTGCGGAATGGATGCCCTGAACACTCATGTCATCTTTCCCTTTGCATTTCTCTTTTATGATGGCATCTGCCTGTTCATCCTTGAATTTTAGATATTGGCCTATGTTTAGGGGAACAGGAAAATGTGGAAGAGATGGGAAAGATCTTTCAGATGGTTGTTCAGTATTATAGAAGTATTGCATTTCCCCCTTGAGTAGATCAAGTTCAAGGGGATACTGAACAGCCAATGGTGTAATGGTTGGTGGTGGTCTATGGGATGTAAATTGTGAGGTGTGTGGTGAGAATGATGAAAGTGGAATGGCAGATATGGGTGTAGATTGTGTGGTTGAAGTAGTAGGTGGTGATGTGTAAATGTTTTCATCCTGTACCACAAAGGTAGATTTTCTCTTCCTTTTGTACAAGATTTTTGGTGATGGTGGTGTTAAAGCAGTGGTTGTGTTAACATCTGTTGGCACTTTTGTAGAACCAGCAGATGTTTGGGATTTAGGTGGTGGAGTGGTTGTAGGTGGTGTATTGGTGGTTGTGGTAGTAGGTTCAGTGGTTGGTTTGGTGGTTGTGGTGATAGGTTCAGATGTTATGGTGGTATCAGTGGTTTTGGTGGCAACTGTGGTTTGGGTAGCAGTGGTTTTAGCAGCAAGTTTGGATGGTGGTTTTCTGACATGTTTGGCAGGCATTTTCTTCCTTTTAGAGGAACCCATATCTTCAACTTCTTGCTGTTGTTCCTTTTTCAACGGTACCAGAAACTCTGCTTTGACTTCCAAAGTGTCAGCCCTCTTTTGCTTTTCCTCAGCAGCTTTTTCAGTTTCTTCATTAGCAGAGGTATCAACTTCCTTTTCTTTGCGGATTTTGGTTGTTTCAGTAGCAGCAGAGGTTTGAACATTTGGTTGTTATTGCTGTTGTGGTGCTGTGTAGGTAGACCCTGGTTTGTTGGCAGACTTTGATTTTCCCTTTTGTGAGGGTGGATAACCAAAGGGATCTAGCTTTGGTAATCTATCTCTGCCACTCTCCCCCTTTTTGGCATCATCAACTATGAAGTCATCATCATCTTCATCTCTGAGAATTGTGGTAGGGGCAGAGCCAGTGGTCTTCAGCAGATGGTCTTTAATGGCTTGAATGTCAGCATGGGTATCTTTGTACCTAGCATCTACCATATTTCTGATTTCAGCCATGTAAGTTTCATGAGTCTGATCTGCTAGTTTTCTGTGAGCTATGATGATGGGAGAAACAGATTTCCATAGCTCACTAGCAATATCAGCTGTGGATGGTTGACTCTTGGTGAGAGTAGCCAGTGATCCCAATATTGTCTTGATATTTGATTTGATATCAGCAATAGAGGTTTCAATGGACTGTACTCTGGCCGTCAATTCTTGGTATTTTAACCCATCACCTAAGTTAATAGGATCATCTGGATTCCTACCAGTGGTAGTTGTAACTGGTTCAGTCCTAGGAGGTGAGTCCAAAGGATGAGAACCAGATGCCCCTTTTTCTTGGTTCTGGGGACTTCCAACTGATTTTGAGGACACTATAGTGGCCTCATCAGTTGTTGCCTTCAAGGAAGTCTTAGCTATGTAACCACTATCCTGTTGTGAGACAATGGTCTCTACATCAGTAGTGGCTGCTTCACTTGAAAACTCACCTAGAGTTTTATTGAACTCTAGGGGTGTAACCTCCTCTTCTGTTTGTGGGATGGCTGATTGATTTTCCTCAGTCCCAGTCACTTGTGGAGGTATACTCTCATTTATGGGTGAAGGAGAGGAACTGGGATTTTCCTGAGTTTTATCAATAGCCTCAAACAGAGGTTGCATGGTTTGAGGAACATGTTTTGGTGAAGGTGGAGGAGTGAAAAGAGAATTAGCCCTGGGAGAGGGGCTTGTGAACATATGGCCAAGTGACTCATATGTATCATGATGTGTTTCCCTTTGGCTTACAACATGATCCTTTTGTGAGAATTCATGAGGAGTTTGGTCAGGTTGAGATATTTCCAACTGTTGTGAGGAAGTAACAACAGTGGTTTCTTGTTGCTTTTGTGTTGCAATAGGGTTTTCTTCTGGTATGTTCTCTTCCAGAAGTCCCCTTTTGGGTTTAGTGGTGGTTTTTGTGGATGGACGTTTTCTTTTGGAGATGGCTGGTGTGGGTTTCACAGCACTGGATGTAGTGCCATGATCACCAGGAGCAGTGGGCTCAACAACAGAGGTTTGGACAACAGTTGTTGTCTTAGCCCTCTTTGTTTGTGTTTTGGAAATTTTTGACACTTTTGATACTTTTTCTTGGGTAGTTGAACCCAGCATTCTTGTGAAAGTTTAATCAGTTAGACTCTTCATTTGAACAGACTCACCATTTTTAAAATCTTTTTCTCGTAAAACCTTTTGAAGGATTACACTCAAAATTCTTGGGTATATCAGAAAAGCATTATTAGACCTAGACTTTATGGCTTTCACATTTGATCCTAAGTCCATAAACAGTCCCTGGGATAGATTTGAAGTCAGAATATGACAACATAGCATAGCCCAAGTACTGAATCCTCAATGAGATTTCATTAAAGGAAGTGGACTTAGCAGAGACACAGAGAAGGAGGGTATGAAAGAAAATTTTCATGACTGGTGGGAAAAACTTTTTGAAAAGGGTTGACCCAGTCATTTGTGCATCATAACCTCTTTCCTGAAACTCTGTGTGAAGCTCTGCCTTAGGGAAAGAGTCTTTACCTAACAGGTCATTGAGTAAGAAAGTTGTGGATATTAGTTCAGGGATAATGACGATACTTGTCTCTCCAATTTTTGAGATAATGGATGTAGGCTTTTTGTCTTGAAGAAGAAACTCAGCATTCAACCAAAATTCTTGGAGGGTATCAAGATAAATAGGAGCATCAGCGGTTAGGATTGTCAGGTATTTGGACTTTAAGAAGATGTCGATGGTGGAATGGAATTGAACATTTTCATCTGTTTTTACCAGATATGGGAGATAATTGTGGGTGGCTTTTGCTTGAAGATCCATTGTAATGGATTCCGAGTGTGAGAGTGAGTGGAATTGGAGTAAGGGTTTGAGGATGAAGAAGACGGTCTCAGTATTTTGAATACAATGAGACAGTGTAACGACTGTTGTGGTAAAACAGGGTTTTTATAGGCTTTGGTGAAACAGCTGATGTGGCCAAAACTCTGCTTTTGGGAGCAAACGTGGCAAACATCTAATGGCCAAACATCTGGTGGTATACAGTTGTTGCCAAAGATCTGATGCAAACAGCTGTTGTTTTACCAAAGTGTTGATGCTAACAGCACTTGTTGGTTTTTTTTGTAAATAGATATATGTCTATATATTTATATAGATACATATAAGAAACAGTTGGTTTATCTGATCAGAGGTTTGAAACAGATTTTTCAACCAAACAGTGGTTGTTTTATCTGATCAGATGTTTGAAACAGATTTTTCAACTAACAGTGGATAAAGTGGATGAAACAGTGGTTGTTTTATCCTTAACAGATTTTTCAACCCAAAGGCTATTTTTAAGGATGGATTTTGATTTTCTAAAACATTTTAATGTTTTTATTTAAAACATTTTTGTTGTTTTAGTCCATGTTTAGCATACCAATTCTAGAAATCAGATTTGTGAAGGTAGATGTGTCTAAAGCTTTTGTCAACACATCTGCCAACTGATCCTCTGTTGGAACATGGTGCAGAGAAATCAAACCTTTTTCATAGCTATCTCTGACAAAATGATGTCTGATGTCTTTGTGCTTTGTGGTTGAGTTAGAAACTGGATTCTTGATGATATTTTCAGCAGCTTGATTGTCCAACATGAGTGGAGTCTTTAGTGCAGTTATCCCAAAATCCAGCAGTTGATTTTGAAGCCACATGAGTTGGGCTGTACAGCTTGCAGCAGCAATGTATTCAGCCTCAGCTGTTGAAGTTGAAACAGCTGCTTGCTTTTTGCTTTGCCAAGAGACTAAGGCATTCCCTAGAAACTGGCACCCTCCTGATGTTGACTTCCTTGTGGTGTGGCAGCCAGCAAAATCACTATCTGAATAACCTGAAAGCTCAATGTTTCCATTATCAGGATACCAGATACCAAGTGTGGGAGCACCTTTTAGGTATCTGAATATCCTTTTCACAGCAATAAGGTTTGACTTTCTGGGTGAAGCCTGAGATCTTGCACAAACACAAGTGGCAAACATAATGTCTGGCCTAGATGCAGTTAAGTACAATAAAGACCCAATCATGCATCTGTAATGTGTTTGGTCAACCAGTTCATCCTTGTCATCAATAGTGAGTAGCTTGACTGTACTCATGGGTGTACTACATGGCTTACAGTCATTCATCTCAAATCTAGTTAATAAGTTTTTCACATATTTGTTTTGATGAATGAATGTGTGATTTTGCAGCTGCTTCACTTGGAGACCAAGGAAACACTGAAGTTCACCCATAGCACTCATTTCAAACTCTGCTGTCATGAGTTCCCTAAACTCTTCACACATTTTGTTACATGTGGATCCAAAAATGATGTCATCCACATATATTTGAATAATCATTAAATCTTTCCCTCTCCATTTCAAAAATAAGGTTTTATCAATTTTACCTCTTGTGAAACCAATGGATAAGAGAAAGGTGGAAAGAGTTTCATACCAGGCCCTAGGTGCTTGCTTGAGTCCATACAAAGCTTTGTTAAGCCTGTAAACATGATCAGGATGGAATGTGTCTTCAAAACCAGGTGGTTGACATACATATACCTCCTCCTGAATTTTGCCATATATGAATGCACATTTGATGTCCATCTGTTACACCTTTATGTTGTGGTTGACATCAAAGGATAGAAAGAATTTGATAGCTTCTAACCTTGCTACAGTAGCAAAGGTTTCATCATAGTCTATCCCTTCTTCTTGTCTGATGCCTTGAACCACAAGCCTGGCTTTATTCTTGACAACTATACCCCTTTCATCAGTTTTGTTTTTGAAGACCCACTTTGTGCCAATTGGACAAACATCCTTAGGCAGTGGTACAAGTTCCCATACTTGTTGTCTTTTAAACTGAAGGAGCTCTCCCTGCATAGCTTCTACCCAACTGTTGTCTTTTAGTGCCTCTTGGTACTTGACAGGTTGTGTGAGAGATAGAAAGCCTGCAAAAAGACAGATATTTGAGGATTGGCTTCTTGTTAGCACACCCTCTCTGATGTTGCCATTGATTTGATTTGGTGGATGAGCTCTTAGGTAGATTAGATCTCCCTGATATGGTATGATGGCATTTTGAGAACAAGGAAAGAGGTTTGGTGACTCTGTTGATGTAACATCTGTTTGCAGTTCTGTAGTGCCAACAGATGTTTGAAATGGAGGTGGGGGAATGGGTCCAAGTGGCGTAAAACTGGATTGACTTTTGTCAACAGATGTTTTACTTTTGTCAACAGATGATTGAGCAGTGGATGTAAAGGGTGAAGTAGTGGTTTGAGGATAAGACTGGCCAACAGTGGCTGACTTAGCTGTGACAGAGTTTTGACAGTTGTTTTGAACTGCTGCTTCCTCTGATGCAGAATAGACTTTATAGTGACTTGGAATTACAACATCTGTTCTGTAATCTTGTTGTGGAGATTGTGGAATACCTGCATTGTTAGTTTTGACAGTAATATATTCAAATTTGAATTTATATAAATCAAACAGCTCAGCAGGATTTGCTGGGATTTTTAGGGATGAAAGTTCATTGAACTTTACATTCAGAGTTTCTTCTATTGTCCTGGTCCTTGTGTGAAACACTTTTATAGGCCTTGGCAGTAGAAGAATATCCCAGAAAATATCCACAATCTACTTTGGCTGCAAATTTTGAAATGGAATCTTTAAGATTTAGAATTAAACATGGGTAGCCAAAGATTTTTAAAAATGAGATTAATGGTTTGATTTTGAACATAGCAAGCAGTGTTTACAGCTTCTGCCCAGAAGGACAGTGGCAAACTAGAATCTGCTAGCATGGTTCTTGCAGCTTCAATAAGAGTTCTATTTTTCCTCTCGACCACCCCATTTTGCTCTGGTGTTCTTGGGATGCTATACTGCCTCACAATCCCTTTTGACACACAGAAGTCATCCAACTTCTTATTTTTAAACTCTGTTCCATTGTCAGTTCTAAAGACTTTTACTGGCAAGTCATATTGCTTTTCAACTTTGGTGACAAAGTCCTTCAAGATACCTACAGTCTCATCCTTAGAGTGTAAAAATTAAGTCCATGTAAACTTAGAAAAATCATCAACTATGACATGACAAAATCTCTTTCTTCTTAGACTCATGATTTTAACTGGGCCAAACAAGTCCATGTGCAACAATTGTAGACATTGACTTGTTTTGGACTCATCAATTGATTTGTAAGAGCTTTTATGTTGTTTCCCTTTTAAGCAGGAAACACAATGCTCATCACATTTGAATTCTTTTGATGGTAAATCTCTGACAAGGCTTTGTTTGGAGAGTGAGTTGATAGTTTGAAGGTTGGTATGACCCAATCTACTATGCCACAATTCTGTCTTCTTTGTGGAGGCAGCTGAAAACAAACAGACATTTGTCGTAGGATTATCCTTCAACATATCAACTACATACACATTGCCACTCCTATGAGCAACAAGTTGTGCTTTGCTCTCAGCAATGATGGTGTCAATCTTTTTCACCACTTTTGGCCCAATAATCTTACAAGTTTTCTTAGTGAAGAATGAGCCATAACCTTTGTCACTCATTTGTGAAACACTAAGAAGATTAAATTTAAGATTATCAATAAGATTGACATATTTAAACTTGAGTTTCCCAGCCTGAATAGTCCCTGAACCCAACACCTTACCTTTTGAATCATTACCAAAGGATATATCACCCCCTCCATGAGCTAAGAAGTCCATAAGAAGGGCTCTACATCCTGTCATGTGCCTGGAGCCTCCACTATCTACATACCAAAGACTATCTAAACAAGCAGAAGCTCCCTGCACAGCAGTAATGAATTAGTTTTGGTGAGTGTCCAAAGCCAAGTTGGCTTTGGATGGATCCACAGACTTTTCATCCTCAAGCTTGGGAAGGTGATCAGTGGTTTGAACTAGTTTTTTAATCAAGTTCAACAACTGTTGCTGACCATTTGCCAGTGCTTGAATGTCAACACTTGGGGCAACAGTTGTTTGATCACTTCCAGACAGATGATAGTACCCATAGGGATTTCTGTTCACTCTTGGCTTAGAAGGCCTTTTTGGTTCTTCATAAACATGTGACAGACTATGACATGGTGGTTGTCCATATCCTCTTGGGTACTTGCTTGTGGGTGGAGCATCTGTTACTTGGACATCCCTGGGAGCAGATGTTTCAAGACTTTTGGTAATAGATGCTTGGACTGGTGCAAAAGTCTGTTTGGGCTTTCCTTTTGAAGTAATCACCACGTGACTTGCAAGAGTTTTAGCCTTGTACTCTTGTATTTTGACATCAAAAATTTTTAGATACGGACACTCTTTGGTTTTGTGATTCTTTTAACCACATATTAAGCATGTGGCCTTGGAATCACATACACTTGTTCCTTTATTGATATCATATTCTTTTAGAAGAAAATAGTTTTTAGTAACATGATTCTTCTTTTCACAGAAATCATAGAACAAGTGGACAGAATTTTCTTTCTTTTTCCCTTTTTCAACCTTCTTCTCAATAGATGTTTGAGCATCAGCTGGAAGGTTTTTCAAGGGAATGACCTTTTCCTGTGGTGCTGTCTTCCCATCAGGAGTTTTGAAATCAACTGGTTTGAAGTTCTCAAGAGTATCACACTCATCAGACCAAGTAGGTTTAAATTCATATTTTTCAAGTTCAGTGAATGATGAGGAACCTTCTGGTTTTTCAAGAAAAATTTTCTTGCCATTAGGTTCAGTGATTTTAATCTCTTGACCCTTCAAATTAGTTGGTACTACCTCAACTAACTTTTGATCCCTTTTGTCAGTGTTTTCAAAAGCTGGAGCAGTGGTTTCAAAACCAAACCCAAACTTCACATGACTTTTGGTTTGTTTGTTGAGTAGCATCTCAAAACCTTTACATGATTCCACCCATTTCTGACATTCAACTTGGGTGGACTCAAGCTCACTTTTGCAACTATGATATTTAGTTATCATAGTTTGGAGCTGGTCTTTGGTTATAGTTGCTTCATGTTTTAAGCTGCTTATTTCAGATTCTTTTTTAGTCAAATTTGTTTTTAACTCTTTTGAAAGTTTCTCAAATTTAACTTCATAATCTAAAATTTTCTTCCTAAGATTTTCATTCACCTCTTTGATGTTAGAAAATGCTATTACACATTTATCAGAACACAAATATTTAAGGATTTGAGGAGATACCTTAGTAGCAGCCATCAATGCGCAATCACACTTGCACTCACAATCATCAGATGCACCCCAGGGATCTGAGAGACTCACAACCTCTTCTTCAGATTTTTCACCTGCAACTACCTCGTCAACAATATCATCAGTCATAACAACAGATTCAATTACCACTTCCTCAGAATCAACCTCTTCTACCTTATCCATGAAACATAAATTTTCCGGTTCATTTTCAGCTTTGGCAACTGGTGCAAAATTTTCATCTGTCAACTCATCTGGTAGACTGCTCCAATCAACAAAGCCTTGTGTGAAGAAACTCTATTGACTGGTCTCTGCAGGAGCAAAGGGTGGAGCAGCAGTCATTGGCACAGGTGCTTGAGCAACAGGGGTTTGCACATAATGGATCTGAGGAACAGTGGTTTGGACAAACTAAAAAGGAACAGTGTTTGAGGACTGTGCAAAATGAGCAGTGTTTTGCACATTTGGTCCAGGGGTATTATAGGAACTTTGATAAATGTTGGTCTGTGGCCTTTTATTTGGATAGGTAATCATAGGTGTACCATTTTGACTCCTACATTCCCTAGCAAAATAACCAAGTCTATGACATTTATAACACTTTATCTTTGATTTATCCAACCCCACTTTTGACCTGCCAGTTAACCCTGGAAACCTTCTCCCAGTTTTCTTGTAAAAATTGTTAGTTCTTACACTAAGAAGGGCCAATTGGTGCATAATGTCCATTTCTTCCAAATCATCAGGGTCAAAGTATTTTAGGTCATCATACTCAAAGGATATGTTATCACATGCCTGGATATCACCACAACTTGCTGTAAAAGCATAGTTTGGTGAATAAGAATCAGAGTTAAAACCTGAGTTAAAACCTGAAGTTATGTCAATGAAATGATCATAACTCTGATCCTTACTATTACTAGGCACCTCATCATGACCCAGAAGTGCTGTATTACCAAATACATAGTCACCAGACACTTTTCCAGAGTCCTGGAGCTTCTTTTTCTGGTTAAGCTCTCTCTCATAGGTTAATAGCTTACCATGAAGCTGGGTCAGTGATAGGTCCTTGAATCCAATTGAGTTTCTCATAACTATAGCAATAGTGTCCCATTTATCTAGTAATGATCTTAAAAACCTATGGTTCAAAGTTGAATGAGGGTAAGTTAGACCAACCGGTTTTAGTTCACTAATTAGATAGTTAAACCTCTCAAATTGTTGAGTTAATGACTCTCCCTTAACGTGACTGAATGTTTCATATTGTTGGTTAAGTATTTCACGGTTGCTTTCAATAACCTCTTCAGTCCCACCAAATTGTTCTTTCAGTGCTATGGCCACAATACTGAAGGCCTTAGCATCTAACTCAATTTTCTAAGAATCCTGGTCGGAGTAGTTTTCAAGTTTCTTAGGCTCCTGAACCTTGGAATCTTCAGTACTTGGCACCATCGAAACATGTGGTCCGAAGATAACCGACTTCCAACACTCAGTGTTCTGTTGAGCTAGAACATGGCTCATCCGACGTTGCCAGATATTGTATTCAGATCTGACAAGCATCGGTGGCTTGTTGTTCGTGCCAGTGTTGTGTGGATCGTGATTGATTGAAGCCATTCTCTGATTTTTTCGAAAACAAAGTCTGTTTATTACGGTTGAATCGAAGATAAACTATTACTCTGTTTTCAATCCGACAAACAAACGATATCAATAATTGCGAGCTGATCTGTTTATATTAAATTGATTGGTTAGATCGAATTTAATTGACCAAGCTCTGATACCAATTGTTAGGATCTGAGTTTGATTGTTTTGATTTGTTTAAGTAAAGATGAGAAGAATGAAGTGAATATAAATGAAAGTGCAGCGGAATAATAAACTATAATCAAAACAAGAGAGTAAATGTTTTCTAATCGAATGCTTTCATAATATTGAACGAATACAGTCAATTGTACAAGTACTCCCCCTCAGCCCGATCACTCTGTGATTGTTTGTCTGAGAGAATGTTGTGAGTGATAAATAGAACAGTACAAGCACTATTCTATTTATAGACAAATCTAAACCACTGATGATCTAAGCTGACGTCACCTAAGATAGTGACCTCTAACAGAATAACAACATAAAACATCTGCTATATACAAACTACTGTTACATTGTAAAACATTGTAATGTAAACTACTGTTGAGTAAAACTTTGATGGTGTTGTATCATCTGTTGGAGCCTAAGTGTTGTTGGCTCCAACAGACCTTTAGTCTTCAGCACTTGATCAGCAGTTGTTCTTCATCAGACCTTTAGTCAGCAGTTGTTCTCTATCAGTTGTTATCCAGCAGTCCTTTGTAGCAGCAGTTGTCACAGCAGTTGTTTGGGTAGAACAGTTGTTAGGGTCAACAGTCTTTTGGGAGTAGTATGTTGTAAATGCTGTTTATTAATATGGATCAACTGTTAGTATATTTTGGCTTTTCAATCATCTGTTCTTCTCTAGGTCAGCAGACCCAACAAAAACATTATTTATTATTATTGTTGTGTTTGCAGTTTTCTTTCATTCTATAAAAAATAAATTAAAATTTCGATAACCAACTTCCAACTTTATAGTCACTTGAAATCTAACTAATAAAGTTGAAAACCAACTTTACGATTACGAATAGTTATTATATTTCAGTCTATAAAAGGGGATGAATTCCTAATATTCATTTTCAGTATACTCACTTTACATATCTCCATTCAATATGCATTATGATATTACTTTTAATTTTGTTTCCACAAATTTTTCGAAAGATTCTTTCAATCAACGGAAAATAGATTGCCAACAGTTTTTTGGTAAACTACTTCAAATTGATGTTTTCCAATGATTCTTCCAATCAAAGGAAAACATCAATTTATTATTACATATATATACATCCACTTCCTATTTTCAATGGTTAAGCTTTTTGGATCTGGATGATATTTAGATACGAGCTGCTGCCGTGTACTGGTTTTCATTGTTTTGGTTTGTGATTTGGTTCGATAATGCTGTGAAGAAAGATCAATGACTAGGGTTTCGTTGTTAGTAGGGTTTTTTTTTTATATTTCCTTGTATTTTTATTTAGTTTGTAAAGTCACATATTGTAATTCTGTTTTAATTAAAGTAGCTTTTTAGAGATATTTTGTATTTGTTCTAAAATAAGTGTTCAATTTTTAATTTATTTTTGTTAAATTCAATGTTTAACTCACTTTTTGAATTGTAATTATGGAAATTAGATTTACGGTTATTTTGTAAGAATTGTTTTGGTTTGTGATTTGGTTCGATGATGCTGGGAAGAAAGATCAATGACTAGGGTTTCGTTGTTAGTAGGGTCTTTTTAATATTTTCTTGTATTTTTATTTAGTTTGTAAAGTCACATATTGTATTTCTGTTTTAATTAAAGTAGTTTCTTAGAGATATTTTGTATCTGTTCTTCTATTAGTGTTCAATTTTTTATTTATTTATGTTAAATTCAATGTTTAACTCACTTTTTTAATTGTAACTATGGAAGTTTGATTGGCGGTTATTTTGTATGAAGTTTTAGATTACCATTGTTAGTGACAATGTCTTTTTAGCAAAGCAAGTTAAACAAGCTTTTCATGTTCAATTTACATAAGGTAGAATTTAAACAGTTATTTATAATAAGAAAAACGTAAAACATCACATGTTCATATTTCTACAAATACTTGTAAATACTTTTTCTTTTTGCCTGTAAATTTGTATTTAAAAAAAAGAATTTGAAGAGTTGTTTCAGTGGAAAAATTAATTAATCTAACATTTACGATGACAGTCTTTTAATAACATGTAGATCCTTCATTTGTATGTTTTGATCTACATCGTTCATTTGTACAGTGGCCATCATATACTGTAATTGAAGACAGTTGTTTGATATATCTGTTGGTAAGTCCATAGATATTGTACAGTCGTCATCATAGAATTTAAGTTTTATTTATTTATATTATTACAATTTACACAGGTAATATTAGTTATTAAGATGAAAGTTGTATAATAACATCTGTTTTTATGCTATGTTTTTGTTTTTGTTTTCAGTTCTGTGCTAATTTACTTTTTTTTTGCATTTGTTTATTTTATATGTATTTTGTAATTTATTGATAGAAGAAATCTGTTTGTAGGTATTAGTTCACTATTGTAGCGATATTGTACCTTTTTTATCAGTATACACTATCTTGCATGTTTTATTAATAGTTTGTGTTTGTTGGTATTAGTTCGCTTTTGTAGCGATATAAAACAAAAGAATTCAAACCATTTACCGATTCAAATGAGTATAAAATAAATATTTTTTTTGTTTTTAATAAAAATAATAAATAATAATGATAACTGTTGTTTTTACTGTCAACAGATGTGTTATAAAAATGCCATAAAATAATGATTATGATTTTGAAGTTACTTTATTAACATTATTGTTTTATTATTATTGTTGTGAAGTAATTGTCTTTTATTATTATATAAAAAGTAAAAAAAAAAGTCACAAAAGTAATTTCGAAATTTATATTTACTTGAAATACAACTGGTAAAGTTGAAAACCAACTTTACGAATAGTTAACGTATTCACACTATAAAAGGGGGCGAATTCTCAATAATCATTTTCCATCTTTATATATTCGTTTAACTATTCTCACATACATCTTTCCATCCCATATGCATAATGATATCACTTCCAAATGTCTTTCCACAAATTTTTGAAAGATTTTTACAATCAAAGGAAAATTGATTACCAACATTTCGTTGGTAAAAAAGTTGGAATTGATGTTTTTCGATTATTCATACAGTCAACGGAAAACATTAATCAATATTTATGTGACACCCGGCATGTTTGGCTTAAACATTTTAGTAACATCTAAGTCTACCTTAGCGAGAAACGTTTATAAACGGACTTAACTGGGTTAGTTGAGTCGGGTCAAGTTAGGATTGTCCAGGGTGCAATGATCTGGAGGATCATTGGGAGTCATTTTGGTAATACACTAGTACCGGGTTCCGTTGTTGGTGACATTACATGAACTAATTAAGTATATGTGTAGATTATGGGTCGTGTGGTGGATTATATACATAGATGTGTTTTAAATGATGTGTAAATGATTATTTATGCTTAAATATGTTAAATATAGATTAAGGATGCATGCTTATGTGTTAAGATGTGTTAGAATGCGTTAAACACGACAAACTGGAAAACTAGTTAAAAATGAGTTCTGGTTCGACCACTTCGAGTGGTCGAAGGAGAACATTTTGTTTGGTTCGACCCTTTGTAAATGGGCGAACCTGGGAAGTGGAATTGAAAGAATTCCCTTCGACCAGGACAGGGCTCATTCGACCCTGTGGAAGGGTCGAAGGAGGCCACCTTCAACCACTAAGTTGGGGCGAAGGAGGATTAGTATAAATACCAAACTTTGTCATTTTTCATCATTTCACAAACCCTAACCGTCCCAAAACACTCTCAAACGATCTTAATCACTAAGGAAGGAGTTTTTGCTCTTCTTTCTCATAATCTAACCTATCTACAACATCTAAACAAGAATCCAAGGTGTGTTTTTAAATCCTAAACCTTTTTAAAAGCATTTTAATTCGTTTTCATCTAACCCTAATTGTCTGGATCTGTTCTAAGAGTGTTTTTATGATTAAAAACCTTTTAAACATCTTTCTAAACCAAAACATTATCATTTGACATAGGTTTCCATGATGATAAACATATGTAAATTGTGTATTATGTGGTGTTATGTGTTGTTCAATGATTTGATGCTGTGTCTATGATAGAAACATGATATAGGATTGTTATTGATGCTAGATTATTGTTGTTTAGGGTTAGGATTGGATAAATGATGATATTATGGGTATTTGGGGGTTTTAACGAATCTAGACTTGATGCATGATATTTATGATCAATAGAACTGATAAGGAAAGATCGAACACTCGACAAACTGAGCATTTCAAGTTGAATATGAATCGATTTCAAAAGTTTCCAAATTGGGTAAATTATTCATGCATGATAGTGATGTTTCCATAATTTTTACCATTTTGGGAAAGGGCTGAAACGGACGTATTATCGGGGGAAATCGGTGGGGTTTTGTAGGGATAAGTTATTCATGCTTGACTGCTGTGTTTGATGATGTTTCGAGTCGTTTTGAATGTGTTTGAAGCGTTTTTAGGAAAATTTGCACAACAGGGGCGAACCTGGACTCCTTCGACCGATCGAAGGTGCGAAGGAGAGAATCCAGGGTCGAACCTGGGTTTTGTCTAGGCGAACGTGGTAAAACGGGCGAAGGAGGCATCAAACGGTCGAACGAAATGTAAAACGGGCGAAGGAGACTGAAAACGGGCGAAGGAGACTTAAACTGACTGGTTCGACCGTTCTGATGCAGAAATGAGATTTTTGATACAAACTAAGTGTTTTATGCTTGAACCTTGTGTGTAATCTATGTGTACTTGATTAGTTAGGGTAATGGGCCACCAACGGAATGTCGGGTCGGTCTAGTGTGTCGGTTAAACATTTAAACACGTTTTAAAACATACTTGGTTACGATCTGGACAATCGGGGACTAGATAACCTTATGGTTATTAGTCGGAACACTTATGTGAACATTTTGATAGATCTCTGGTAGAGGGATTATCAAGGGCTTAACATCTTTTCTTGTAATCGAAGAACGCTATCTAAGGTGAGTTCACGGCCCCACTTTTACTGCTTTAACTTTTGGGGGAGAAAACATGCACTAAACTATTTTGGTAACATATGTCATACTATGGTTTTAAACTTGTGTACTATACGATCTTTTAAAGTCCCGGGGAAAACCATGAATGTGCGGGGATGCACAACGGGGGAAATGTGGATAGATCTATTGGGCTTGACAAACCCCACTCGACGGCTTGGAGGGCCGGGCGGGTGCATATTGTCTCGAACTGGTAACATTCGTAGTGTGGCTACAACACATCGGGCTGAACACATGGTAACAGTCTAGTAGTGGTTTTCCAATCGTAGTAGTAACAAAACATACGCCTAGCTAGCGTACTTGGTAGCATGGATATAGTATGGACATGGTAACATTCCGGTAACATTATGATAACATATTGAACAAACCTGTGAACTCACCAGCATTATATGTTGACGTATTTTTGGCATGTTTTTCTCAGGTCGCTAAGGTAGCAACAAATGGAACTAGGCGTACGGGTCTGCATTGGCGTCTAGGCTTAGTTGCACGTTTTGAAATAAAGTGTTTTGAATACTTTGGAATACTATTGTATTGATTAAATTCTTCTTTAATGCTTCCGCTTATAAAAATCATTGTTTATGGTTTTTACGTTTTTCATATAGAGTTGTTTATTGTGATCGTTGACTTGGATCCTGGTTTGTCATACGCCTCGCGGTAAAACCCCGCAAGTGGTAATTTGAGGGTGTGACAATTTATTTTATATATATGCTGCACCGGTTCCCAATTGTCAATCTTTAGGGCTTTTAGATTTAATATCCTGGATCTTGTATTTTAAATTTGCAAAGATCTTGATGAATATCTTCATGAATCTTCTTGATCCACGCATATGTGTGAGACTCGTATTTCCTTTTGGTCGTCACTAACAAAGAGATGATCCTTTTATTCGTTAGGGCTTTTAGAACTGGATGACATTTAAATATATTCCGATGATGCTGGCAAGAAATATCATTCTCTATTGTTAGGCTGTTATAAATATATGTTTTTTTTCGTTGTATTTTTATGTAGTTTGTAAAGTCACATATTGTAATTCTATTGTCATTGAAGTATTTTTTTTAAATATATTTGTAATTCTTTTTTTATAAGTCTTCCATTTTGTATTTATTTTTCTTAAACTAAATATTTAACTCAAATTATTGAATTGTAATAATATGGTTGAATCGTATAACAGGTGTTTGACAGAGACTTTGTTAAAGAGAATTATTGGTCTAAATACAAATTTGAGTATAATAAAACTGATTAAATAGTCTACCGTTAAAATCAACAAATCATTGATCTTTAGTAATCAAACATTTAAAATGTAAAGGTATTATAGTTGTTAGTAGCAACTGTCTAAGTCAACAATTATTTTAACCAAACACTTGAATTTACATCTGTTATCAACAGTTTTTTAAACAGTGTTTCAAAATTTTGCTATATTAACGGCGTGCTTTGAACGACGTTATCAAATATGGTTTTTCTTTCAACTTTAGATTTACCTCTTAATTTGATCATCCTCTTTTTGTTTTGATATGTGTTATCTCAACAGAGCTTTAATTTGTGTGTACATTTAACTGACAATGTGAATGGAACAGACCTTACAAAATACAGTTTTTATTTTAAACAGTAGATTGACTCTTTAATTTGGGTTTTACCAAACAGAGTATAACAGTTGGTTTGTTTATTTTTTTTGGTTTTAGTAAACATACCTTAAACTAATTGTTTTCAACATACACACAGATGGTAATAAACATATATTCTCAAACAACAGGCGATGGGATAAATAATAATGTTGTTTTTAATAAACAGAGCTTAACATTTAAAATTAAAACGTACATAATAAAAATCATATCTACTATACAAAACTACTTAATTAAAATTTTAAAAATCCTTTGTTTCTTTTTCAGAATCTCGCTTGAAAGATCCTTTTTTAATTCCGTCAACGATTCATTGATGTCGTTTTCGATTTTTGTTGTTGCGTCAAATAGTCTTCTATCTTTTCTCTTAAAGCACTTGCTGGTTCATGCAACACCATATCTAGCACGGCAATGTTTGCCCAGGATTGTTCCTTAACTATTTCTTCGATCCTCTCTACTTCATTGCAAATATTTTCATCTGATGTATCAGCAAAATGGTAGTATGATCTATTTGTCATTTTTGTAGATGAATTTTAGAATATTTACTGTGTGGAATTTAAAGATAAATTATTTCGTCTATTCGTTTTCCAAAGTCTTCGTCCATTTATGTTTCACAAATTGTATAGAATTTTTAGATACTATAAACGTTTTGAATTTAATTAAATAATCATTATAAGAAAACCTTTCGTTTAACACGTTAACCCAAGTATAATAAATATTCTACCTTATGACCTTTCATCTTCACGCGTTGTCAGTCTATAAAATACTAAAGACATTCGAAAGTTCATCATAAACGATTTTATTTAATATTAATATTTACATTTCATTGTTCACCAATTGTATCAATGGTAGTCCCAAGTGATAACTGTGAAAATGAAATGAAGGAATTTGTTCTTAATCAAGTTACACGACAATACTATCAAGATTTGAAGACTACAAGAGAGTTGAAGATTTTTTTTACCGTTTGCACTTGGGCACATTTGAGCGAGACGTTGTTCAACGGATTTTGAAGTCAATGCCTTTGACTGCTGTTCGTGATTTGTCAGTGTTGTGAAATTCAGAGTCCGGTATTAAGGATGTAGAACTTTTGGCAAGATTCAAAGATCTACACACACAGCTTGAAGCTTCAATGGAATTGAAGCTTAAGTTTGTTAATTCCTTTAACTAGCTTTGTATATTGATATTTAAAATTGATTATGGTTGTTTTGTTTAACGTTGATTATATATGGTTTTTTATATATTGCTACATATTGTCTACAACTTTTTAATCTGTGTTATTAACTGTTATCGTGGAAGGAACAGCAGTTAACAGTGGCTCTGCTACATTATGTATATAATAAAATAATAATTATTATAAAAGATATCAACAGACGTTGCTAAACAGTGGTTCTTCGCAACAGACGTTGCTAAACCGTCGCTAAACAGGTGTTTTAAAAAATGTGCTTAATTTATGTAATGAACAGAGTTGCAAGAGGAACAGACGTTGAATTACAAACGATCTATTGACTTAGTATTCTTAACTGATGTTTTGAAAGGAACATACGTTAGGAAATACACTTTTTTTTAACAATAGATTGAGTGTTTTAGAGGTTGGGTCTGTTGATGTGTCAATATAAACAGACGTTTTGAAACAGACGTCTGGTCTGTTGACGTGTCGGTGGTTACCGTACAGTGGATAACGTTTGGGTTAATCGTCTCGTGTGTTTCCACACGGGATCTCTCATAGTTAAAATAATAATACATTCCATACTTTCACCAAATATTTTACATAGTTTGGTGACCGGGTTATGAATTCTCTTATATGTAGGAATTGGTGGAACTATAACCGACATAGCGGTTGACAAACTATAACCGACATATAACTACCTTAAACATCGTTTTTGTATTATCCGGTTGTGACTATAGGTCATGCAAATATATATACCAACTCTATGTAAATATTAAACTTAATGACAATAATTATATCTAACAATTAGGTTATCCTCTAGGAGTGTCTCGAGATAGACAAATCTAATATGATGTGATAAAATATGTGTACTACAAAAGTAATAGCCGTTTTAGAAAAAAATGTAAAGAATTTGGTATAAAATAATATGTCATGATGATGATAGGAAATTCTAATGTGTAAAATGAGCAATTGTTAAAGAATGATATACATGTTCAATCTTTATTATGGATACACAATCAATCATCTTTTCATGTTTCTCGACTGTTTTCTTCACTCATACATAATTTAAGTATCTATTTTAATAATTTCCACATAAAAAGTCGTTTTCTTTTTTCGTTTTTTTATAGCACTATAGTACTTGTTGAAAAGATAATAAAATGGTCCTTAATTTGGTGTAATTGTTTTTTTTCAAAACAATCTCATATACAAAATTTATTAGCCCGTTTGAAAAATATCACGGAAAGTGCATGTGTCATGCACATGAGAGAGAAATAATTGTTTGAAACGGATTTTAAGGATGTTACAAGTGGTGAAATGATTACTCCAAGAACGTCCATATCGTCAATCCATTGTTTTTAGAGATAAAGAAGAAAAATATTTTGTGAAAATGATTAAGGTTATGATTTTTGGTTGAAAAGAATGTGAGAATGGTGAATGTTGTATGTTGTAATGGATGGTATCTCAATTGAAAATGGAAAAATGGTTATTTATTCTTTTTAGTAAGCACCAACGGTCAAAAAAATTGACCGTTAAACTCCATCAACACTTGGCTTCCACCACTTGTCCTCCCTACCTACCTAACGTGGAACGGTGTAGCCGTTCGGCTACCAAGTACCTGAGAAGGTACCCAACCTCCACACCACCCACCCTAATAATGTTGTTTTCAATATGTTGGGTTATAATTGATGTGGGTCATGTATGGCAGTGTAACTTGGCTTGGAATGGCTTAGGCAACATGTACGTGTTGCATTAGGCTTGTATATCATAGAAAAAAAGAATTTTGGGCTAGTATAGATTGTGCATTGGGCTTCAATTGTCCATGCATAAAAAATCAAGCAAAATATATTCATAAAAACGAGTCTAGGGTTTCATTCCTTACTTTTGTTTGTCCAAGTTTTATACGAGCATCTGCAGTAGGGTCTTTGTTACTACTCGTGGAGCAAATCATCAGATTATTCATGTTCTATATTTTTGGAATTTTGTGTATTTCTTGTTCAAGTTCGTACATTTAAGAGTTATTAAGAAAATCAAATCGTTTGGGTATCTCTGTGTTCTTGAGTTGATACCATGGATATTGACAAGATTTTATGTAGACCGTTCAAATCTCCATATAGGTTAAAACAAGCACGTAGCTAGTGAAGTGAAGTGAAATGAACAACTTAGTCAAATTAGTCATAACAAAGCAAAACTAAAAAATGAAAAATGATAGCTCTTTGTTTGTCACTTATAGAACTTTCATGTGGTGTAGTTTTGTTTGTCACTATTGGACGACAAAGAAATAAGAAAAGTTTGTTGGTCACTATTGTATGACAAAAGAAATAAGAAAACTAAATATAGAGTTGAGTTCAAAGTTTTTGATTAATAATCTTGGTAGCTTAAATATATTTTAGATGCATAAGTATGTGATTATAAAATATGTATTATGCAATTATATAAATAGAAGTTTTTATTTATATAAAAGGTTATTAATTGGTTCTTCCTACCAGCGAACCTAGTCAAGATTAATATATAAAGCTCGAACTCGAGCTCATTTAGCTTATTTATTGATAACTTTAAATTAGACTCGAGCGGTTCAATTTCAGTAGAACTTCTACCCAACTCCAAAATGTTATAAAACAAATTGGGACAATCTTTCATATGCACCTACAGTCAAATATAGAGATGTGAAACCGGGCTCTGGGCCCAAAGCGGTTGTGGATGAGTATAAACAAGTCAAAACTGGGTTCTAACGGTTTGGTTTCGCCAGTTTTTTAAGCCTAAAATTTACAACCCTATTTCAACCATACAGGTTCGGCGGTTCAAACCGGTTTCGGTTCCCAAATAATGGGCTTTGCTTTTAAATTTGGCACCCGGGCAACTTAAGGTATATGCCAAGGTTTTTGTCTTGCACCTACAACCGCACCCTCAAATAAAAGAGAATCAGACCCATATAAAACAAAATCAGACCAGACCATCAAGTCAGGGGACAAGGTGTGGGTCACCCACAAAGCTGTAACAACGTTTGGAGGCATACGTATTTCACTTTCAGGTGCCTTTAAGGGAATGGCCCATATATTGTGTATCGTAGTGTGCCCAATAGTTGACAATCATATATCAACCCTTCATCCAAAGTTTAAAATTGTAATGTTCACATATGCACAAGTTGGTCTTTTGTCTTTTGAGTTTTCATTCCCTACTATATGGTTTAACACATAAATTCAATCCCAAGTGGTTCTATGCCGTCACTATAGGGTTAAATACAAGACCAATTGATTTGAGTTCTTCATGATTACAAGTATTAGAAAAGGGTTGATGTGACATTGCAAGAGTGTTTCTTTGATGTTTTTATATAAATAATTACCGTATCGTGAATATGTAACTTTGAAGTCTATGGTCAATTGGTCATGACTCACAAGTCCGCAATAGACAACTAGTTTGGAAATAAATAATGATTAAACTACACGGATGGTCCCTGTGGTTTGCACGAATTGCACAGATGCCTCCATCTATTTTCACTGGTCCCTAACGTTAACATTTTATAACACTTTGGTCCTCATCAACTAACTTCGTTAAAATTTTACAGTTAAGTCATGTAAAATGACAAAACTACCCACACGGACCATCCGATCAGTTTAATCTTTTATATATAATTTCTTAGACCACCATCACCACCTCCTCAAACAACCAACACCACCCCCTCCTTCAACCACCACCACCTTTAAAGTTCTCTCTCTCTTAACTGTACCACGAGCTACATTGCAGTTTGCTTACTTATCATCTAAACCACCTATTTATATACACAGACCACACTTCACCCTCTCTCCCCAAATTCAACAACAAAACCCTCAAAGGCATAGGCGAAGGTTTGGGGGTGGATTCTCTGAAATACTTTGACCAAATCTCTCTCCCCCAAATTAATCTAAACCACCTATTTATATACACAGACCACCTATTTATATTGTATTTCCTGAAATATTTTTACCAAATCTGACACAAGCACACATGGTGGATTCTCTGTTCTTCGTAGGCACGCTGAGTCGTTTGCCTCCACTGGTAAGATTAACTTTAGCTTTATGAGCTAATGTTTGCCTTTGTTTTTTTTATCTAACTTTGGTTTTGTGGTCAGGACATGTCTCAACAGACACCTTGGCAGAAACTAATTGCTAGCATCTTCATAGCAATTAATGGCTTTTTCGTCATATATTTCGAGGTTGGTTATCATTATTTACATGAAAAATGAAGGCAAAGGCATAGGCGAAGGTTTGGGGGTGATGGTTGGGGAAGATGGTGGTGCTAGATGATTGGTGACGGTGACGCGGGAAGATTCTGGTGGAAGGTTTGGGGGGTGAGGTGACGGTGACGGGAAAGATTGTGGTGGTGCTAGATGATTGGTGGTGGTAGTTGTGGTGGTTGTGGTGGTAGTTGGGATAGAAAGAGAGGAGAGAGTTTATAATGTGTTTTGTTTTTATTTTTATAAAAGGGCTATTTTAGTAATTTTACATAGGCTTTACTGAAAAACTTAATCTCAATCCAAGTCAGGGACCATTGATGAAACAAAATACAAACCACAGATCTCATACGTGTAATTTCGAAAGGCTGAGGAGACGAGTTTAAATTTGGACAAACCACAAGATCCATCCATGTAGTTTACTCATAAATATATGATCAAAGCAAAACATGGTTGAGCAAGCTTGAGGATTTTGAGATGGCATTCTTGTCCGCAGGTCACGGGCATGCACAAGTTCAAAGTTATTTGATTACTCAAAAGTTTCAAACTGAATCTTGCATCCCTTGTTGCGTGTGTATGAATTTATCTATAACACAACTAACTTATTCCATCTTTAACTCTATTTTAGACACATGTTGGCTATTTGCGAATCCTTAAAAAGGGGGAAGCAAACCCATAAATCGTTAATTATACCTCATATATTTTTTATAGAATGATGAATTTCTTTATTTACTTGATCGACTGATAAGAGTTCTAACGGTTTCTACATGAAAGCTTCCTAAATTATTCTAATTTTAATCGTGTGTGTTACTTGACTTCTTAAAGTAAATGACCTCTTAATACTTGAAAAAATTGTGATATTTTAGTGTTCATATTCTTCTACCTGTTTTCAGTTTATCTTAGAAAAAAAATAATAAAGAAAAACAATAACCCACAAAAATGAACTAAAATGCCATAACAGCAGCAACAACAACAACCAACAACAACCACCACCCCCATCACACTTTTTCCTATTATCTAAATCCAAAGAAAAAACCTCCACAAAATTTATTTACGGCTTCATATAAAAGGAAATGTTTCCACACCCTGCCATGGTCCGTTCACGTCATATAAAACGGAAAAAAATGATCTTGTTTATTATAAGGGGTCCACTTTGAATAAACAGATACTAGCTGATTAACCCGGGAAGGTCCCGGAGTTGAAAAATTTAATATGATTTAATAAAAAATGATAAAAGAAGAAAACTCAAATCACGAAAAGAGTAAATAACTTAAACATAATCAATCTTAGTTAAAAAAACATTTATTTAAAAAGTTAAAACATAAAAAGCATAAACCATATTAAACATAGGGGAAAGATCATGTACAAAGTGTTTTTTTTTGTAATAACTGTGAGTATCAAAGGAGGGTATTTTTTTTCGAAATTTTTTTCCCCATATTGTTAAACATTTATTATAGTATTGAAATCTAAAAAAAACAAAAAATAAATAAATTTTGGTGTAGAGTAATTACGTGTAGAGTAATTATATAATTACTTTAGTGTAAACTAATGTATTTACTTTAATGATGTAATTACACTAAAAAAATTTTTTTTTTTTTTTTTGTATTATTCATCTAGAAAATATGTTTAAGCACACGGGGAAAAAAATCTAAAAAAAAAAAATACCCCCCCCCCCCCCTTTGATTCTCACAGTTCTCACAAAAAAAAAACACTTTGTATTTCATCTTTACTCATTAAACATAATAAAGTATTGAAAGAATAACTTTCAACATATAATCATCTTCACGTAATTTAAAATATGTTACAATTTGACTTTGACTTATATAGATGTAGAATTCATGATCACATTGAAAACAAAATCATTTTCAATACGAATTTTCTTTGAATACATGAATTTAGATTAATAAATGTTTATTAATCTAAACATAAATCACTTTCAATAATCAACAAAGAAGAAAAAACTTCAAAGTCTTTTAAAATTTTTTAACACTTACTTCTTAATGAACAGAAGTTAATGTAATCATATATTTATAATGACTAATCAATAATTCTATATTAAATTAATTTGTAAATAAAATCTTCTATTTTAAATTAGAAGATATGCATATCTTCTTTTATTTATATTTAAATAAATATTTTATTAAACTTACTGTAAACAAATAAATATTTAAATTTTTATGTCAATCCTTATACATAATTCAAAAACAATATTTATATATATTATATATTGAAAATAATATTTAAATTTTAAATATTTTCAATTAGAAGATACACATATCTTCTTTTATTTATTTTTAAATAAATATTCTATTAATACTCTCACCTCAACGTGCCACGTGGCACATTCAATGGGGGGGGGGGGGGGGGGGTTGAGGCCTTTTTACTTGAATGTCACATCCATTGAATGTCACATCATCATAAATCAATTCTTTTATTAATAGTTATAGATATGAGTACGACAAGGATACTTTGGTAACTCTTTTTACTTGAGAGAATGTAACTAAGAGATATGTGTACGCACATGTGTACGGCCTTAAAATCTATAGAGATATCATCAGGTTTGCCAAGCCAAGCTTTTAGAAGCATGCGTATGTTTTCTAGTACATGCCATTTATGACCCGACAAGGAAAAGGACGTGCAGCCAATCAAAGGCCGCCATTCTCTGTTCCATGATCTCTTGGCAAGTACGAGGTACAGAAAATGACAGAAATGACGATTGAAAAGGACATGTGGTCAATCCTAAAAGGACAGCGGCAAGGCTCCAACGGTTGTCAACCCTGTAGGATCCGCGCGAGACACTTTCAAAGCCTATAAATACCCCTTCCCCCAAGGGAAAGGGGCATTCTGTTTCTCATTCATACACTTAGAGAATTCTTGTAATAGCTTAGAAGGAAAGATTATAGTCGAAACATTTGTATTCACTTATAAACGAGTCCTATGTAATCGTCTGATCGCATATCAATACAATATCTTTTTATATTGCTCGTCCATATAGGTGTTTGACCAATGTTTCTTCATTGGCGCCATCTGTATTTAGTATTTTAGAACAGCATACTATTTTTTTCATCATTTCTTTCTTTCTAAAGCTATCAGTTCTCCACTACCTGCATTCCTAAGGAACACTTTAGCCATTGGCGTTGCTCAAGCCAGTGCCAGTCCACAGGAGAACACCTAAGGAAGGCAGGAAAATTAAACAAGGATTGTCCAAAACACAACGCCATCTTCAAGCACCAGCCAAACCCCTTCATTCCACTCTCTCATTGACAACCTTAACCAAAACTTTCCTATTGGAAATGCTGCGTCGATGGTTAGTCCAGAGATATGGTATGCCTAGGAAAAAGAGGCTTTGAAACATCAGTATGTGCATATACTCCAAGATCAATAGCTCAAGGAAATGTCTCGGAAGTTATCTTATAACGAAGGCAAGAAAATAACAGTCTCCGTGGGCCCCTCCAGGGGCGCTAGGTATCTTAGCGGGAGCAAACAAAAAGACTACACTTGGAGGGACGACTCAGACGAGTCTTAAAGCCATTTTCGGTGTGACAATAGCCAGTCCATCGTCAACACTGTTACGCATGGACACTATTCGTCCGCCGATGATGACCTCACTAAACAATACTACCCTCCGTCTTCCAATGAGAAATCCAAGTGCACTCCGCGCATCGTGCTCACACCTTTGCCACCTAAAACAAAGATACCAAGCAACTTAGGAAAGTATGATGGGTCAGGAGACCCCGATGACCACCTAAGGTGTTTTGAGATTGCGGGCAAGGTTGCAAGGTGGACTTTACCAGCTTGGTGTCACATGTTCACGCAGACACTCACGGGTGTTGCTCGAGCATGGTTTGACAGTTTACTAAATGGGTAAATCGACAATATCAAAGAACTTACTGACAAGTTCTCGAGCCACTTCAGCTAGCAGCGCAAAGTGGAGCACGATTCCACCGACATCCTACAAGTGCGTAGATATTAAAATGAGTTTATCGAAGACTACATCACCAGGTTCAATAGAGAGGCACTTCAAATAGGACCTATTTGTTTTGAGTTTCTGCGAGCAGCCTTCAAGCAAGGCATGCAATGTGACGCACAGGTATGCCCAACACCTGGGATGAAATCATGCGCGTAGCTAAGCTTTATGTGCGAATAGAGAAAGAATTGTTCGTGTGGAACATAGTCCAAGCACCACAGTACATAGACACACAAGCTTAGTCCGCAAGAAACAAACATAACAGGCATGACAAGAAAGGGAAAGGATCTGTCTGGAACAGGCTTTAAGGAGCACCCTAGACAGACTCCAAGCCCGCAGAAGTAACGGAGTACAAGGGAAACTAATCAACGGACCACAAGTCTACAGGGCATAGCCACAACTCCTAAACACCGTTGATAAAAACTCCAGCCCAGGTCATAGCCACTGAAAATATCGACTTTCCTAAGCCAAGGGTGATAAAGAAAAGAGATAGCCTAAACCCTAACAAGTTTTATGCGTATCATCAAGACATCGGTCATGAAACAGATGCATGTCTTCAACTGAAAAACAGCAATGGAAACGGCTTTAAGGTCTGGAAATTTGAGGCATCTCTTAAAGAATGTACAATAAGAACAGAACGATGGCCCGCCACAAAAGAAAATCAAGAATGTTAGCATGATGATTTAGGGCGTCAAGCACAGGCGCAACAAAAGGAAAACTGATCAAATTGTAGGGGTAGGGTGGAAGGAACAATAAGTTTGTTTTCCCGTTGTTAGAGGCGGACCTTTATCCACCCCCATGCTAATCATCACAACAATTTTCGGTCACTACAGAACTACAAGAGCCATCATGGACATGGGAACAACTCAGACATCATGTATGAGCAGTGTTTTGTTGGATCAGTATTGCTCTTTTCTATGAACTTGCTAGTGAACACTTAGGTGTTTAGCAAGTTCTTGATCAGTGATAGCATAGCGAAATGTTATGAGTTTAAAGCTACACTTATCAACTAGAGATATAACTCCCCCTGGATTGAGAAACTAATAAATGATAAGTATTTATTAAGAATCTAAGTATTGAATGAGAATGAAACACTTAAACAGATTCTCAATAAATATGAAATGGAAATAACAATAATATGTGTTGAAGGATTTCTGTATTAAAATCAATGTCTAAAACAGAGGGATGAACCCTTCTATTTATAGACTTTACAAATACATGAACCTTGCCAAAAAGCAAGTTCAGAAACAAGTTGCAACAAGTTGCAGTCTTGGAACTTGTACATAAAGCAAAAGTAATACTAAAGTAATAAACTACTGATGCTAAAAGGCGGTGGAAAAGATCTTCACATAAGTGCAGATGAATGACAAACTACTGATGAGTAGTTTGTCTTCAGCAGTTCTTCAGTAGAAGTGTCTGGTTTGAACTTCAGAACTTCTGATGACTTTTCTTCTTCAGCACTTGTGGAATCTCTTCTTCAGCAGTTTGATCTTTCTTCTTCAGCAGTTCTATACTTAGAATATTTTGACAGAAGTGAATTAGACCAAGGTTTGCAAAAGTGGTTTCACCAATCCTTTTTGTCCTAACAATCTCCCCCTAGATTGATGAAGCCAAAACCTTACTAATTCCTTATTGTTCTCTTCTGTCCTTCACAATTTTCCATATTCCTTTGAACATGGAATTCTTCAGCTGGTTCGGCTGTTCATCAGTGAGACACCCTTTTTGTGGTTCCAGATGTTGGATTGTAAGCAGGTCTTGAGTTGACAGCTTCTTCAGATCATTCATCAACCTATAGGCCCTGCTTGTTTGATCTCTTCTTGTCACAAGTACTGAGTTGTTATCAGTAAAAGACCATCTGATGATAGGTACCTTAGACTTGTCAAAGTCTAAAGTGTAGGGAACCATGGTGGTACCCTGGGTTGTTCCTGAGTGTTGTATATTTTCAACTTCAGTGACTCTCAGGTGGGATTCACTTCCTTGTTCTTGTTGCATCACATTAGGTATCTGAAAAGTTGGCAAATGATGTTCAGTTACTACCTTAGTGTGCAGTTTGTCTTTGATGGTCTTCTGGATTTGATAGGAAAAGGTGGAAGGATCCCTGAATTGTGTGAGCAGAGGTTTTTCTTCTATGTCAAAGTCAGAATGGACTACTGTACTACCTTCTAGTAGTACCATTCTGAAGTCAGTCTTCACATTTTCCTCTGATTTCTTCTTCTGAGTAGCTGGTCTTCTTTGAACACCAGTAGTTTGAAACTTCTCTGGATTTGCAGCCCTTGCAGCCTTATATTTTCTATAAGTGTCCACTAATCTTTCTTCTTTCCATTTGGACACAGAGGCTTTTGAACCATAACCATTTGCTACTAACTGTTCTATCATCTGAGCTCTCTTGGCTTTTGTATCTTTACTTGTTGCAAGTTTGTCTGCAATAAGTTGAGCTCTTCTTGTCAGCTCTTCCATTGAGAGTCTCTTCAATGTGTGGGCTTTGATCTTGCTGTTCTTAGTAATGTAAGCCATCAGTTGATGTCTTTTATCTTCCTTAGCAATCTTGTCTAGGCTAGCCTGCCTTTGAAGTTCAGCTTCATAAGCCTGTAGCTTTTCATCCAGGCTTAAGTCTAAGTCATCCCTTTCTTCCAGTGTTTTCCAAATCTGATCTTCTCTGGCTTTCTTTTGGGCTGCCACTAAACTCTTCTCAAGAAGTTCTGCTGATTGAGAGATTGGAGAAGGGTTTAGTACAGTCATAGTGGTAATAGGCCTAGGAGGAACAGGAGTTGGTTGAGTAGGTTCAGTTGATCTGGAAGGCTCTTGTTCAGCAGTTTGAGTTTTGGAAGTGTTAACTTCTGATGGGTTGACAACTTCTGAAGGTTTGTCAACTACTGAAGGATTGTCTTCAGTACTTTCTGATTCTTCATCAGAACTTTGGCCATCAGAGGTTTCTTCATTATGCCCTTGGGATTCATCAGACTTTTCAGCATCTTCTATTTCTTGAATAGAGACACCAAATTGTTGGGCTAGTTTTTCTTTTCTGGTTTGATTCTTCTGGTCTCTTTCTAGGATAGCCACTCTTGCCTTTATCCTGGCTTCGAATGACTCCTTAGGTTCCCTAATTTTCTCCCCCTTTTTGGATTCATCAAGTTTTGAAGTTGAGGGTTGGGAGAAATGACCTGTAAGAGTAGCAATCTGTCTGCTGTTGAATTCAATTTTGTTGGACAGATCGTTCATCTTTGCCTTGATCACTCCAAATTGGTTCTTGATTGACAGCTCCAAGTTAGCTGTGTATGTTTGGAAGTGATTCTTGATGAGAGTGTTCATCATGTGGTATAGGGGACCATCTGGGCTTCATAGTTGGTTCATGTCCATGCTTATTTGCCTAGGGAATTGGGTAGGCATTTGTAGTGAGGGGTGTGTTTTTGGTTGATCCTCGTGTTGTACAGAGGATGCCACTTTAGGGGAATCAGGGATTAAGTGGACTTTAACCTGATCTGGTGTGACTAGCTTCTTGAGCTTAGATACACCAGGTGCAGGACCTTCAATTGTAGCCGTCAATTCAGTAGTTTGGTGTTTTGAAACATCATCCAAGTTAATGGAATCATCTGAATCCCTGATTACATCCTCAATGAGGACTGTATCAGTTACATCATGAGCTGAGCCCAACTCAGTTGTCTCATGTACCTCTTTTTCTTGGTTCAGAGGATTTCCTACCTCAGGCATTAAGCCTTCATCAGTAGTTGCCACAGTTGAGGTCTTAGCTATGTTACTTCTATCCTCAGGTCCACCACTGGGTGGTAAATGAGTAGTAGCAGCCTCAAAAGTACCAAGAGTTTCTAAGTTTGGGCTTAGAGACCCTGGTTCATCCTCATCTCTTTGGTTAGGGCTTTGAGTGTCCACATCCATGTCAATTTCTGAAGTTATGTCCCCTGTTTGATGTGGTTGTTGGGGACTGACATGTGTGGATGGGACTTTCTCTTTTAGCCCAGAGGGAAGTTTGGCTATTTCAATATCTGGTTCAGAAAGTTGGGGTGCTGTTTCAGTAGTTTGGCCAATGGGTTCAGCAGTTTCAAAAGAGGAATCAATAGGAATAGTTTTCTTAAGTCTTTTTCTTTTGAAAAGAATTGTGATTAGTGCTCTTGGTGGGGTTTGAGATGGATGAGACTGAGAGGATGTTTCAGTCACATCTTTAAGAAGTGCAGATTGCACAATAGGTTGTTCAGGCATCTCAACCTCCTGAACAGCTTTTCTTTTAGGTTTGGTGGGTTGTTGTTTTTGTACCTTGGGTTTCTTGGCTTTTGGAGGTGTAGGTTTGGAAGATGAGGGTTCCATGGGGACTGGTTCTTGTTCCCCTTGGGCATCTTCTGGCCAGGCAGCCTGTTTGTTGTGCCTTGAGTATGCTTGTGAGGTTAAGGGTTTTAAAATTTCAGTTTTACCCACAAGCACCTCATCACCCAGTTCTTTTATTATGCATTGCATAATGAACCTTGGATATAACAAAAACTTCTTTTTAGTGTTATTATGATGTAACACCAACTCATTAAAGAAAAGTTTTGATGCCCTGAAATTTGTTTCATTCACTATTGAATGAAAAATTGGTTGAAAGGTTGAGGGCATCTGGTCATAAGACCCTGTTTTAGGACTCAAACACATAATTATATAATGAAACAAAAGTTTGTATTTTGGTTCAAAATACTTTTTAAAGATGGTAGCTTGTGAGAGAGTACCTTGATAACCACACTCAGTCATGGTTAGGTGGATTGCAGAGTTTTCAAACTTTTCAGGGGCATTCACATCATTCAACCCCAGCCTGTTTGCAAGTGTGGCCGGTGTGATGGCCATTTGTCTCCCTTTCATTGAGAGTTTCAGGATGTATTGGTGGGTCTATTGTGAGAGCGGTAAAATATTGGGATTTGACGACGAGATCAATGATCTCATCGTATTGGGACCAACCTTCTTGTTTTTCTAAGTAGGCTCTGAGATTGTGTCCCTGTTTCAGAACTAAAGCCATGTGGTTTATGTGTGTATGAATCGAACAGTGTTTTTGCAGGTTCAGGGTTTGAGAGCTTTCTTGAGAGAGAAGGAGGGAATTTTTGTTTTGAATGGATAAGTGTTGAAAAAAGATATTTATCAGAAGTTTTAAACCGCTTGGAACTTCTTTATCAGAAGTTTTAAACCGCCTAGGTCAAAAACCTCTTTATCAGAAGTTTTAAACCGCCTAGGTCAAACTTCTGATGTGGGAAAAGTCTGATTTGCCCTTTTTGACTAAACTGCTGATGAAGAATTATTTTCATCAGTAGTTCCCACTTTCTGTTCAGTAGTTTTGAACAGCTGATGAGAAATACTTTATAAATACTTTATTCATAACTTCTGAAGGTTGTTTTATCAGAAGTTAATCACTTTTCAGAAAATATCCCCATACTGATGTTTTGTTCATCAGTAGTTTCTCTCTTATTTGTTTTTCAGAAGTTTTTCAATTTTTGAAAACAGATGTAAGTGAAAAATAAAAATTTGTGCAGAAAAGTAAAGAGAAACACTTACAAATTTAGCATCCCTAGCATGGATACTAACTTCTGAAATGTTGATGTGTCAAGGGGTTTAGTGAATATGTCAGCTATTTGATTAGCTGTTGCTACATGTTTCACTTCAATCTTGCCTTTTTCATAGCAATCTCTTATGAAATGATACCTGATTTCAATGTGTTTAGTCTTTGAAAACTGAACAGGATTTTGAATGATGCTAATGGCAGATTTGCTGTCTACAAGCAATGGTGTCTTGGTTTCTTTGATTCCATAATTAAGAAGTTGATATTGGAGCCATTGTATCTGTGATGTACAACTTGCAGCTGCAACGTATTCAGCTTCAGCAGTTGAAGTTGCAACAGATGTTTGTTTCTTTGATTGCCAGGACACTAGACAGTTTCCCAAGAATTGACAACCACCAGATGTTGATTTTCTTGACATTTTACACCCTGCATAGTCACTATCTGAAAAAGCTGATAACTTGGTATTGCTTGAAGCAGGATACCAAATTCCAAGTGTTGGAGTTCCTTTCAGATATCTGAAAATTCTTTTGACTGCAATGAGGTGTGATTCCCTAGGAGCTGATTGATATCTAGCACAGACACATGTTGAAAACATAATATCTGGTCTAGAAGTAGTTAGATATAAAAGGGAACCTATCATACATCTATACATGGTTTGATCAACCTGTTTTCCTTGATCATCTGGTTCAACTTGTGTGGTTGGTGTCATGGGAGTGGAACATGATTTACAGTCTTGTAAAGAAAATTTGTTTAATAATTCTTTAACATATTTTGATTGATGTATAAAAGTTCCATTTGATTGTTGTTTAATCTGCAGTCCTAGAAAGTACTGCAGTTCTCCCATTGTACTCATCTCAAATTTTGATTGCATGAGTTTCTTAAATTCATCACACAATTTGGTGTTTGTTGAACCAAAAATGATATCATCAACATATATTTGAACAAGTAAGACATGATTTCCAACATGTTTTATGAAAAGAGTTTTATCAATGGCACCTCTTGTAAAGTTATTTTTGAGTAAAAAGGTTGAAAGTGTGTCATACCAGGCTCTTGGAGCCTGTTTGAGCCCATAAAGAGCTTTGTCTAGTTTGTACACCCACTCAGGATGAGAAGGATCCTCAAACCCAGGTGGCTGACAAACATACACTTCCTCTTTTATCTTTCCATACAAAAATGCACTCTTAACATCCATTTGATAAACTTTTATTTTGTTGGAAATGGCATAGGCCAGAAATAACCTGATGGCTTCAAGCCTTGCAACTGGAGCAAAGGTTTCATCATAGTCAATTCCTTCTTCTTGAGAGTAACCTTGTACTACTAGTCTTGCCTTGTTCTTTATTATAATACCAGCTTCATCTTGTTTGTTTCTGAAAACCCATCTTGTGTCAATTGGTTGCTTGTTAGGTGGTAAGGGACAGATTTCCCAAACTTGTTGCTTGTTGAATTGAAGCAATTCATCTTGCATTGCCTGCACCCAATTGTTGTCTTTGAGGGCTTCCTGGTACTTCTTTGGTTCCAACTGTGAAATAAATGCTGAGAAGAGACAAAAGTTGGAAAGCTGATTTCTTGTAAGAACACCTGATGCAATATCACCCATGATTTGATCAAGTGGATGGTCTTTGTGTTCGATCAGATGTTGTAAACCACTGACAGGTGTTAGTGGCTCATGTTCTTCAAACAAACTACTGAGGTCTATTATATCTGGTTCAGCAGTTTCAGTGTCTTCAGTAGTTGCAGGTGCTGAAGCAGATGTTTGAGTTTGTTCCTCAGTATTTGTTGAATCAGAAGTTTGTGAAACTTCTGATGGTTTTGAAGTTGATTTAATGACTGTTTGAGGAGTCCATGGTGCTGGATCCTCATCATCAAACCTTTGATCACCATAATAAGTAGGTTTGGATGAAGTGACAGTCTTTTCAGGTCCAAAATGGAAGCTGTCAAGGTCAAAAAGTTCAGCAGGATGTGCTGGAATAAGAATGTGTTTTGACTCATTGAACTTGACATTCAGTGTTTCTTCTACTATCCTGGTTCTTGAGTTAAAAACCTTGTAGGCTTTTCTAGTTGAAGAATAACCAAGAAAGTAACCTGAATCAACTTTGGCAGCAAACTTTGAAATAGATTCCTTAATGTTCAAGATGAAACATTGACACCCAAAAGCCCTGAAAAAGGAGATAAGGGGCTTCATGCCATGAAGAACTTCATAGGCAGTCTTTGAATGTCTCTTGACAATAAGAACTCTATTTTGAACATAACATGATGTGTTAACTGCTTCTGCCTAAAAGTATAATGGTAGGCCAGAATCAGCTAACATTGTTCTTGCTCCTTCTATTAAAGTTCTGTTCTTCCTTTCTACAACACCATTTTGTTCAGGAGTTCTGGGAATACTGAATTGTCTAATAACCCCTTTAGACAAACAGAATTCATCCAGAGTTTTGTTCCTGAACTCTGTCCCATTATCACTTCTAATGGTTTTGACAGGTAGAGAGTATTGCTTCTCTACTTGTAGAATGAAGAACTTGATGATTTCAGCAGCCTCATCCTTGGAAAACAAGAAGAATACCCATGTAAATCTTGAGTAGTCATCAATGATGACTAAGCAGTACTTCTTCTTACCAAGGCTCATGATTTTTACAGGCCCAAATAAGTCCATATGGAGTAGTTGAAGACATGCAGTTGTTTTTGATTCTTCAATAGACTTATAGGAGGACTTATGTTATTTTCCCTTTAAGCAGGATACACAGTGTTCTTGACACTGGTATACTTTTAAGGGTAGACCTCTGACCAAGCCCATTTTTGTGACTTTATTTATGGTTTTAAAGTTCACATGGCCAAGTCTCCTGTGCCAGAGATCAGTTTCTGAAGTTGATGCCTTTGAGAAGAAACAGGCAGTGTTGTTCAGTACTTTGTCTTTTTCAATGTCCACTGCATAGACATTGCCACATCTTTTGGCTATTAACAAAGTATGATCTTCAATAATCTTCTCTATCAAATTATGGCCTTCTGGTGGTATGATCTTGCATACTGTCTTTGTGAAAAAGGAAGAATATCCTTTATCACACATTTGTGACACACTCAGCAAGTTGTACTCAAGGTTTTCAACCAGATTGACCTTGTCAAACTGTATTTTGCCAGAGGAGACATTGCCATGTCCTAGCACATATCCCTTAGCATTGTTCCCAAAGGATACAGATCCATCTCTTTGACTGATAAAACTGTTTATCAGGTATCTGCATCCTGTCATGTGCATTGAGCCTCCACTGTCTACATACCAAATGCTATTTAAGCCTCTGGAAACTCTCTGCACAAGATAGCAAATTAGTTAGATTTAGGAACCCAAGCCAGTTTGGCTTTGGGTTTGCTCTTGAGAACATTTACAGTTTGTTCTTGACCAAGTTGAGAAATCCATGTCTTTTTGGCAATGGAATTTTCATTAAGAACAATGGTGGTATCCTTTTGAGGACCACCATCAACTTTGGTCATCAGTAGTTGTACCAAGTTCATGAGATCTTTAATCTCAGCAGTTTGTGAAACTACTGATGATTCGGGTCTAACTACTGAAAGAGAATTTTGAGAAAAAGATCTTTGTTGAGATTTTGTCTTTTTCTGAGAAAAGGTGTTTACTAGTTGTTGTTTCTTGGGAGAAAAAGTTTTTACAAAATCATTTTTGATTTGTTTTCCCACAACCAGTTGTTGATTTTTCTTGTTGAACTGAATACCTTTTCTATATCTGCAAAATTCTGTTTTGTTGTTGAACAGACCACAGATTTCACATTCTTTTGTCTTTTCTTTCAAAGACAAGTTTCTGACTGTTTTGATTGGTTTTAGGTCATCAGTAGTTTTCAGGTTCTCAACTCCTGATGTAGTTGAAACTACTGATGGCTTAAAGTCAGATTTTATCAGTACTTCTGAAGAACTTTCTTTGTGTGTTTTTAGAAAGTTCTCATGGAAAGATGTGCATTCTTCCTCTTCAGAAGTTTCACCTGAAACAATTTTTCTCCCATCTTCAGTAGTTTTGGGGGAAAAATCTGTTGGTGTTTCAGTGTGATTGTACCCTATGCCAAACCTAACATTTGAAGCACTTTGTTTGTTTAGCAATAATTGGTACCCCTTTCAAGATTCAACCCATTTTTCACATGTGACCTTGGTGTCAGCAAGCTCTTGTCTGACATTTCCTAGGTCATTTATCATGATTTTAATTTGTGCTTGGGTTTCAATAGCAGAGTTAGTTAATTTAGAAACTTCTTTTGTTTTTGAAGAAAGTTTTCTTTCTAAATCACATTTCATCTGAGTGAATTTTCTCTCAGAGGCATTTGCTTTTCCTTGTAAGTGCACATTGGTCTCTCTTATGAGAGCAAAAGATTCTTTGCAAGAATTTGAACACAGTTTTGTCAAAGATTCTTTTGATACCTGTGACAAGGCAGATTTTGAGGTGCATCCCTCAAATGCCATTAAGGCAAAGTTCTTTCTGCCATTGTCAGGCTCTCTCCAGTTGATGTCAAACATTTTGTTGTCTGCATCAGGATTGCACTCTGTGGTGTCAAAAGGAAGACTGCTCCAGTCAACATACCCTGAAGTAAATAAACTTTGTTGAGAGGGTTGCTATAGCTGTGGAGGTTGTTGAGCAGCTGGAAAGGGAGGGATTGATTGTTGGCTCTGCATCTGTTGAGCAGGCATCTGTACATATTGTACTTGTGGCACATATTGGTGTTGTGGAGCTTGTGCCTGTACAAAATGTGCACTCCCTTGTGTTCCATTATTCCTGTTATAATTGGGGTTAAAATTGTTTCCAGACTGAGATTGGTTAAAGCCAGAGCTTCTACACTCTCTAGCAAAGTGTCCCAACTTTTGACACTTGTGACATCTAAGTTTAGATTTGTCAAAACCAATTTTTGTTGAACTGTTAAGTCCTGGAAACTTCCTTCCTAACCTTTTGTAAAATTTATTTGTTTTTAAACTTAACATGGCCAGTTGGTGCAAAATATCCATTTCTTCTAGGTCATCACTGCTGAAATTATTTAAATCATCCATGATAAAACACATGTTATCAGCAGTTTGACCAAAATCATTATTGTCATAACCTGGGAATGATCTTTCAGATGAGATCCCAGCAGTTATGTCAATGTGGTCAAAAGATCCAAACCTATTTGAACAAGTTGGTGAGTCTTGTCCCAATAGTGTTGTACTACCTGGTAGATAGTCATCAGCAGTTTTGCCAGTACTTTGTAACTTTTTCTTTTGATCAATTTCTCTTTCAAAAGTAAGTAATCTCCCATGAAGTTTTGTAAGAGTGAGGGAGCTAAAGTCTGGTGAAGATCTTAAGACTATAGAGTATGTTTCCCCATTTTTCAGGTAAAGACCTTAAAAATCTATGAAGCATAGATACAGTTGTGTAGGTCTGACCATTTAGTTTTAGCTCAGATATTAATGAGGAAAATCTTTCAAATTGTTGTGTTAAAGTTTCCCCATTAATGTGAGCAAAAGTTTCATATTGTTGAGCCAGGTTTTCTCTGGTGTTGGCAATCACCTCTTCAGTTCCTCCAAACTGTTCTTTGAGGCAGTCCCAAAGCTCTTTGGCACTATCACAATGTAATAGGCCAGAGTAGATTTCATTTGGGAGTGCCATTGCCAACATAGAGAAAGCTTTAGCATCAAGCTCAAGTTTTAGGAAATCATCATCAGTATAGTCTTTTGGGTCTTTTGGAATCTCTTCTTTAGTTTCTAGATTAATATTTACTGGTTTATAAGGACCATATATCACAGATTTCCAGCAACCTGTGTTGGTCTGTGATAAGGTATGTGCCATTCTCTTTTGCCAGATGTTATATTCATTTCTTACTAGCATAGCAGGTTTAGTGGCAGAACCAGTATTATGAGGATCCATTTTAAAGAGTATTGATTTGTCAAATATCTCTTAAAGTGATGGATGTTGATAAAAGTGAGCTTATAATCCTTTATTGAATATCAATAAGAGCCTATGTCTGATTCTCAATTTGTTAGATTGATATGTGATCAGATAAACCAGTGCTCTGATACCAATTGTTGGATTAGTATTGCTCTTTTCTATGAACTTGCTAGTGAACACTTAGGTGTTTAGCAAGTTCTTGATCAGTGATAGCACAGCGGAATGTTATGAGTTTAAAGCTACACTTATCAACAGGAGATATAACTCCCCCTGGATTGAGAAACTAATAAATGATAAGTATTTATTGAGAATCTAAGTATTGAATGAGAATGAAACACTTAAACAGATTCTCAATAAATATGAAATGGAAATAACAATAATATGTGTTGAAGGATTTCTGTATTAAAATCAATGTCTAAAACAGAGAGATGAACCCTTCTATTTATAGAATTTACAAATACATGAACCTTGCCAAAAAGCAAGTTCAGAAACAAGTTGCAACAAGTTGCAGTCTTGGAACTTATACATAAAGCAAAAGTAATACTTAAGTAATAAACTACTGATGCTAAAAGGCGGTGGAAAAGATCTTCACATAAGTGCTGATGAATGACAAACTACTGATGAGTAGTTTGTCTTCAGCAGTTCTTCAGTAGAAGTGTCTGGTTTGAACTTTAGAACTTCTGATGACTTTTCTTCTTCAGCACTTGTGGAATCTTTTCTTCAGCAGTTTGATCTTTCTTCTTCAGCAGTTCTATACTTAGAATATTTTGACAGAAGTGAATTAGACTAAGGTTTGCAAAAGTGGTTTCACCAATCCTTTTTGTCCTAACATGTTTCAACTTGTTGGATGATGAAGATAAGGCACGCATGCACCCCATCAACTCACCTATCATGGGTTTTTCAAATGAAGTAGGGAATCCAATGGGGGAAATCTCTTTTGATCTCACCATCAGCGATGGGATACATTCAAGAACAGAGGAAATCACTTTTCTAGTGATACAAACAAGGTCTAAACATGATATCATCTCGACTCCATGGCAGCTTACAACATGGTCCCATCGCCACCCCATGACGCAATCTCATTCCCCACACCGACAGGTGTCGCCATAGTTTGGGCCAACAAGGAATGCGCCATGGCGGATGATCCTCAACCGCCAAAAATTACAAGCGATGGGACACATTAAAGAACAGAGGAAATCACTTTTCTAGTGATACAAACAAGGTCTAAACATGATATCATCGCGACTCCATGGCAGCTTACAACATGGTCCCATCGCCACCCCATGACGCAATCTCATTCCCCACACCGACAGGTGTCGCCATAGTTTGGGCCAACAGGGAATGCGCCATGGCGGATGATCCTCAACCGCCAAAAATTACAAGCCAATCCCCCGCACTAAGCCAGAAAAATGGTTCTTGAACCCCAAATGCCCTGAACAAAAAATTACGTTGGACCTAAATAATTACGTTGGGTCCAGCCATTTTTGAGAACATTCGGGATCACCTAAAGCAGCTTCTTTTAAAGAACAGTGATGTATTTGCGTGGCAACCAACAGACATGGTGGGGGGTCCCGCAAGGGCTGGCGCAACATAAGCTCAACACTTACCGTTCGGTTGAGCCCATCGCACAAAAGCGCAGAAGCATGGACGTAGAAAAAACGAAAGCTATGAACGAGCAAGTGGAGTAGCTACCGAAGGCAGGAATTCTATGAGAGACAAGGTACCTGACCTGGGTGGAAAACAGAGTCATGGTCACGAAAAGCAATGGGGGTTGGAGAATGTGTGTAGATTACTAAGATTTGAACAAAGCTTGCCCGAAGGACTGTTACCCACTGCCAGAAATTGACCTTAGAGTTGACTCCTTAGTACCATTCCGATTCAAATACTTCCTTGATGCCTATAAGGGCTATCATCAAATCCAAATGGTGTTGGAGGACGAGGATAAAACAGACTTGAGATCAGATAGTGTGGTATTCTGCTACACAAAGATGTCGTTCGGGCTGAAGAATGCGGGCTCCACGTACCAGCGGTCAATGGACTGCGCATTTGTTAACCAGATTGGCAAGAATCTGGAAGTGTACGTGGGCGACCTGGTTATCAAGATCAAAGAATAAGACCAAATGTTGAAGGAGACCGAGGAGACCTTCAATCAATTGCGCGAGATTAACATGAAGCTCATGTCGAGCAAATGCGCATTTGGAAAGGAAGAAGGCAAGTTTCTAGGGGTGATTGTCACTAACGATGGCTTCCGCCCTAATCCTGAAAAGATACAAGCCATCGCGCGCATGCCCTCTCCCTCAACATTAAAAGAAGTGTAAACACTGAATGGGCATCTGGTAACAATCAACTGGTTCGTATCCCATCACGCAAGCAAATCCATTCCATTCCTTGAAACACTAAAGAACTGTTTGAAGAAGAACCAGTTCAAGTGGACCCCGGAGGCGGAAGGGGCATTTCAAGAAATGAAAAAAATGTTTGATGGTCCTACCAACACTGACTGCCCCGCTCCCAAAAGAGCCGCTGACGCTGTACTTATGCGCAACAGACAAGACAGTCAGCGCGGTACTTATGGTAGACAGGAAGCTTGTGCAAACCTCTATCTACTATATTAGCAGAGTCCTAACCGATGCAGAAACAAGGTACTCCACAATGGAGAAGTTAGTCTTGGCTCTGCTGCACAAATACTTTCAGGGCCACCTAATCAATGTGCAAACAGGTTACCGACAACTCACAAAATTAACATATAAAACGGGCATAAACATTCTCATAATAGGATACAACTAGGCTTATATTATTGATATTTGATACTTAATTCGTTCCTATTTGTATTTATCAGGAAACTGGAGCTCCAAGACGGGAACAGAGGATCTTTGGGTAAAACAAACAAAAACTAGAGATTCCTGAAGATACGAGACATGCAACCTATTCACTGTATGTTTGAAGACAATCCCGGGACTCTAACAATGCTAAAACCAGTCCGGAAGTGACCAAGCACGCCTACGCACACTTGCACGAAGGGCCTGAACGCAAGAGGACAACGCAGCAAACTTGGAGAGCAAGAAAACACAATCAGTAGGAGGTGCACGCCCGTGCAATTATCATAGGCACGACCGTGCCAAAGACAAAAAGTACAGACAGGGTCTGATTTGCAGCAACAGAACGTACGTGTGACAACGAGCACGCCCTTGACCACCATTGGCACGGCCGTTCTTCCCCTGGAGCTATATATTTAGCATGCTAACCCCTACTATTTGATCATCCCATTCCACCTTGACTTGAGCACTTCTTGGGTCGACTTCCATGAGTCTTGAAGAGATCTTGGGGTCCCTTGGGATGACTTAGGGCCCTCCTAACACGCCCACCAAGGTTAGGCCTCGTCCTACCTTGATTAACTCAGTCAAGCATGGGATCGTAGAGTAGTTATGCAATAAATATCGAGGGTCGGGAGGATCATGATAGCTACATATCACTTGAAGATGGAGAGCTTGTCTATGAGCAGCCATGTTCATGTGTTGACTATTTCTCATGGTTGTATCTTTTCATTATTCACGAACCCACTTCAATTTGTAGACTTTAATTATTATTAATAGTAGTTTATTTTTAGTTACTTGTTGTGTTATCTTCTTTTAATCTTTGTTTCTTTATCTTTGTGACAGGTTTGAATGATGATTAATTTACTAACTTAAAATACTTTAACTTAGTTAATTAACTAGAGGTATAATCAGCTTCTTGTGGCCCTGAACAGGATCCAAGGCGAGGAAACCGGTAGTGAGACAGATCCTTCGGGCTTCTGATTTCCAAATCGGATTCTAAGCAATGGTTTCTGAGGTGGACCAGATCTGAGTGACACATTGCTGGTACTTACCAGATGGTTGGGTGATCTTCTTGGTAAAGGGCAGATTCCCTACGGGTGCACTAGTGATCTTCGGATTGCACACCTTTAGGATTATGTTCCACCTTTATCAAGGATTTCATTCGGCTTGGGAGGTTATGGGTTAGGTTATTAAGTTATCATTCATTCTACCAACTTTATATTTAATTGATCACTAAATAATAAAGTGTCACTTAAAAGAAAAATAAATTAAAGATTCTATTTCTAGTTCTCGTTAGTACAACGTCGTTAGCCAATGGGGGTACGAGTCGCCTGAGTCAACTGTAAGAGAGATCCTTCGATCTTCATGATCGTTAACCTACTTAGGGGATAGGAGGTTGCCGAGATTGACCCTAAGGAGAAACCCTTCGGTACGGAATGCGAGAGCTAAGGGAGGTGTACGGTGTTCCAGGTTGGAAGTGAAGCCTCCAATTCAAGAAGAGGATAAGTTCGAGGACCAGAAACTTTACCGCGGTTTGAGGAGCCCACTATATGCGAGGACCTGGCGGAGTACCTTCATGAGGGCCCACATTGGAAGGTTGTGCGCACTACTTACTACTGGTCCCGCTTCTCTATAAAAGAGTCAACACTTCAAGATCCCTCTCGTCTTCCTCCTATTTAACTATTCTAAATTATTAATTTTTATAATAAACTTTACTATTTATACGGAGGGCCCCTGTATATGCATATTTATCAACTCTGCTATTTTATCTTTTATTTTATAAAAGCCAAAACCTTTTCAAAACTATTTTCTTTTCACAAACCCCTCCATTTTATTTTCTTTTTAAAACCCGATCAGTTAATTGATAAACCGTTGAGTATGGAAAAGTGTGTTCTCTTGGAATACGATACTCGGTATTTTCCCTAACAAGCTATACTATACACGTCAGGTTCTCTGCCTATGTGTTAATTGGTTTTAGTTTCTGAGTAATTATCGTTTGCTTATAAATTTAAAACTTTGTAAAAAGGCTTCAGTAAAAATCAGTCGTTTCCCCCCAACCATCGTTTTGGGATTGACAAATCAAAGTTTTTGGCACCGGGGAAATTGACATCTTTTTAACACTAAAACCATACGCATCAAAGTTTTTGGCGCCGTTGCCGGGGAACACAATGCTTTTCAAAGAAAGACCCTAGTTACTTGTTTGATCGGTTTATTTTTCTTTTTCACTTTCTTTTTATTTTTATTTTTGGTCTTCTTTATTTTTCTTTTTCATTTTATTTTTCCTTTATTTTCGATGATTGTGGTTGTTTTGAGTTTTCTTTGCAGGTATCCTTCGAAATTCGCGACCTTGGAGAATTCTCGTGAATGACGCCGAAATGATTAAAAATGAATTTATTATGAATTTATAATGTTTAAAATAATCTAAATTGATTAAGAATAATTAATAAATCTTTTTCCCAAATTAAAATTTAGTTTTATAAATATTATTAGTTTATAAGTCTAAAATAATTTTTGTAGAATTTTTATAAACCGTTTAGTGGTATTTCTAGAATTTTTAATTTATTTATAAAAAAACTTGTAATATTTAATATATATTAAATACATAAATTTTCTGAAAATAAAAATTATACAATAAAGTTTATTAGTTATATATCACAAAATAAATTTTGTAGAATTTATATGTCATTTTTACATTTAAAATATATTATAGAAATTATTAACCAAAATAATATAAAAATACAAAGGAAATGATAACAAAAAAAAAAGTGTTGTTGGGGAGGATCGAACCCGGGTCTGACCCGATTTGATGGTTTTATTTCACAAGCCAGCACCAACTGTGCTTACCCTGAGAACAAGTTTGATTCGGATTCATTTGGTTATATAATGTGTTCGAATAAATAGGATTGCATATATATAAGAAAATCGCTAGGGCTTAGATTCGAACCCAAGACCATCTAGTTTAACATCACACGACAAATGTTTAACAAGACAAGAGCTTGTATCATCATCCCCAAATAGACTTAGAACCCTAGCTTCTCAATCGAACCAATTAACGTACAATAACCCCAAAAATCATGGGGCTATTAATCGGCTCCTATGAAGGAACAAAACCATGTAAACAATTGAAACTTACAGAAGATTTAGAACTCGATTAGGAGGGTCAACATAAAGGTCAAAAGAAAGCTTGATTGCACGAATTACAGCGAAGAATAGTAAGAATTGAAAGTGGGGGTGTGTTAATCGGCATTCTTAGGGTGAAATGGAGGGTTCAGTTTATAGAATAACATGTCCGGATGTCGAATTGGGTTAAATTAGGAATGATTACACGAAATGCAAGCTGTAATCGATGAGGATGAACGTGTTGACCAATAATCAATCACAATTGTTTCTATAAACAGATTTGGGCGAGTCAAATTTGAATAAAAAGAGTTAGGAATTTGGGTTTTGACTTTTCTAATTTGACCAAGGGGTTCGGAAGAGGTTCATGTATAATTTGTTTCTAACTTAACCACAAACCACCAAAGTGGTGTAGTGGTTGTGATGTTTGTTGTTAATGTTCAAACCGGCTAGGACTCGGGTTCGAACCTGGCCCAAGCCATATTTTTTAAATCAAAATTTTAATAAAACAAGTATTATAATATGTTATTTTGGATATAATTTGATAAATGTGACTAGGAAAAATTCAATAAACGCTAAAAGAATGAAATACGTGGAATTTTATTAGATATCAAAGGTTACAAAATAAAGGAACATACGAAAGGTTATAGTCTCCCCTACTTTTAGGAACTTCGTCCCGAAGTTAATGTTGGAGAGGCTATTGGAAGTAGGTGAGGGTACATGGTACAAGCTAGGGTGACTATGGCTTAGAGTATAGTAAATGTTTAGAAGTAACATGACCAAGTTTTTTATTGACATTGGTATGAGATAACAGTCTAATGGAGCACTAAACTTAAGTTTTAGGAATGGAAAACACGAATGAACAAGATGACCATTAAGATTAAATGGACTACCAAATAACTAGGGTTTGTTATTGGCCTGACCCTAGTCTCATTTTTGATGTATCATTAATGTTTATATATAGGGTATACCGCAGCTAATCCACCACACCTCTGATACTTCAAAAATGTATTGGGTTTCTTACCAAAACCCTAATAGAATTTCACACCACCCTAACGTACGTGTAAATTCATGATTACGTTCCGGACCGCAATCACCAATTTACCTTACATTGGGGTTTTGTGTCCTTCTATGTCTCTAAACAAACCACACATGCATGATAATGCACAACAACCTTGCGACTAAGTCTTTATATCAATGAGTCTAATGAATCTTTGTATCAAATTACAAGATCTACACAGCTAGGTTCACAATGCATCCAAAAATAAGTCCAACCATTGATCAGGCAAGAAGACCTCTACCAGTCGGTGAGTAGGAACCTCTACCAATTGTTGAGCAGGTACAATGGCCTCTACCAGTCTTTGAGAAAGTTTTTAAAACCTCTACCGACTGTTGAGCAGGCATGATGACCTCTACCAATTGTTGAGCAGGTTAGTAGAAACTCTACCAACTGTTGAGAAGGTACTTCATCCTCTACCAGTTGTTGATTAAATGTAACAATTGTTTCGTAGCTCCACACATCAAATTGGTAATAATATATGTAAGCAAGTTTGTAAATGCAACAAGTATCAATTAGCATACGGTTTGTCTTGGGCAAGAGTAATAAGTCTAAGGGTGCTTGTAGCAAATAGTTCATATTTAGCTAGCCATGTTTTCAAGTATCATCATAAGTTTATTTATATCAAGTAATCATATTCTCATGTATTCTAGAAGATAGATTCACACAAACAAGAAATAGCTTTGGTTGAAAGTATGAGGAAAACATAAATTCAAAACCAAGAGTTATTGTTCGAATCGAAATAAGTCATAACATAGAATAGGACAAATTTAAAGTAAAACGAATAAGATTCTAGTTTCCTTATGGCAAAAGTTTTTGCTTCAAAGTTTAATCAGCGGGGTTTGCATCCTCAGTGGCTCCAATTGCAAGGTTTTGTCTTGAGTATCTGGTTGGTCTCGATTCAGGTTGGGACATCGGTTGCGAAAGTGGTTTGGGTTCCCACATTCATAGAATTGGCCCTCGGCGGGGGCATTTTGGGTAGCAGCAACAACTGGGAAGTAACAAGTGTTGGCGAAATATCCATACCTCCTACAATTGGTGCATAGGCAGCAAGGCACATTAGTAGGATGATGGAACTTGCTTGTATTACACTGAGGATGGGTTCCCACATAAGGCTTCTTGTTAGGAGTTTGAGAGGTACGGTTTACATGGTTTATTGGAGTAGGGTTTGAAATAGCAGCAGGGTCTTTGGCCTTGCGTTTCTTTCCATTTGCTATGAATTTGGGTTTTGCCTATGTAACCATTGCAACCGTAACACTTGCTTTCTAATCACTTTTACGAACCAGATTACCATTCTTTACGTGATTGTCTGTCAGAGTGGCTGCTAGTCGCTTGGCCTCTTCAAGGGTAGCAGGGTTCCTTCCCCACATCGTGTCATGAATTTGCATGGGTAATCCTCCAATATACTTTTTGATTGCAACAGGTAGAGGGGTGGCCATATGTGGAAGCAATAGACTAAGCTCATCGAAGCGGGTGTTGTTGGCCAAGTTCTCCCAACTGTCCTGGATGAGAACATTAAACTCATCCTCCAACTTCTTAATTTCATTACGAGGGCAAAATTATGCCTTCATAATGTCTTTGGCTTTCTCCCAAGCCAAATCCAGCGCAACTTCAGCTTCGTGAGTTCGTTTTTCTTCGTTCCACCACGCGAGTGCTCGCTTTTGGAGGACACTCATAGCATAGCGAACTTTAAGGTTGTCAGGGCATTCGCTATTGATGAAGGTATTTTCCATACCTTCGAACCGCTGTAGGAGGCCAGTGGCTCCTTCCTCTCCACTGAACTTGGGAGGGTTGCAGGTGTTGAAGTGCTTGAGGGTGCAAAGAGGGTGAGCATTTCCATTCCCATTGCCATTCCCGTTGTGGTTGCCATTCCCGTTGTGGTTGCCATTTCCGTTGCAATTTTCATTTGCTACTTGAGCAATTTGGGCAACCAAATTGGGGAGTACTGCCACCATTTGTTGAGCCATTTGTTGGGTGATGATCGCGGTGAGTTGAGCATTGGCTGCTTTACCGTTTTCTTGGTTGTTGTTATTGTTGTTGTTGTTGTTACGAGTGCTGCGATGAGGAGGCATAGAATAAACAAGGGTAATGAGATATAATGAGGAGTGTAATCATTTATTCATTGATTAAAATAAATAAACAAAAACATTGACTTATCAAAGTTTTTAGATTCTAATAAAATAGTGAAGACGTGCGTTAGCCTATAAGTGAACACTCATTCCGAGAATTCCCAGGTAGGCATCCGGGTCCCTCGTCTGATTGGGATTTATGCACAATGCCAATCCTAGACAGAAAACTCAGAATACAGGCGTTCACCCTTCTAGATTGCATGTGTTCGTTATTAAAATCTAGAACTTCGACGAGATCTCAAGGTGGTTCAGGCTTAACCTGAGGATTTTGTCCTATTAATCTAATGGTAGATCAGGATTGCAGCAGACGAATCAGAGTAGACAACTTGTAGGACTAGGGTAGTATAGGGATAAGGATAAGGAAACAAATAGCATAGCAAGTAAGAGGAGCAAGTACTGGTTAAAGTCACTAAGGTTATAGACTAGATTATTTTTCTAATAACCTAATTCCCTATAACTAAGGCTCTGATACCAATCTGTAACACCCCAACCGATGGCGGAAACATCGGGGTGTCACGTATTGACGATTGTTCAGTAGCTCATGGTAATTAATTAAACATAAAAACTTTATTGATAATTCCAAATATCCAAAATTTAAACATTGACTAAAGAAAATCCAAATACGAGTACATCATCATGAAATAAAACAATTAAAAACTTCAACTAATTCTTCAAGCATACTCGATCCTTCAAGCTTCATTATTCCCTGAAACATGTTAATTTTGAAAAAAGGTTTTGGGTCAACAAACGTTGGTGAGAATTACATAGCTTTAAATATTGTGACATGGATATAGAACTTGTGCAATTCTAGTGTCATGGCAATTCTAGTCCATATGTGAAAACAAACTACTAGGTAAAGCGTTTGCATAATCAACCCTTGTGACATGTTTAATGTGGTCCATCCCATATGCATATGGTTCACTCGTTTATGTTTATGTTTCGATAAAAATCACCCACGTTTCCCATATCTGGGGTCCACGTATCCGGGTGGGGTTGTCAATCCAATAGATCTATCATTGTGTATCGTCGGCTTGTGCAGTGTTAATGATTACACGAGTCTAATTGTGTTTACCAAAGTATTGTTTAAGACATAATGCAGCATAGAAATCACACATAGGCACTTGTGTTGAATTGCATATGAGAATGTAACATGTTTCATCCAAAAAATGTAAAATAGTAAAAATGGGCTATGTAAAACTCACCATAACAAAAGTATTGAATCCTTTGAAATAGTCTAAATGTTGCCCAAACGTTTTCAAGTATTACCTTATGTTCAAGGCAATAAAATAAGTGTTGGGAAAAACGAATGCTTAATAATTAATTTGAAATAATTGTTAATTAAATAATAAGTAAAGAAGAAATTAAGAAAATAAAAAATAAAAGGATTTTTTGTAGAATCTTGATTAAGGGTGGTTGTACTAAAATATTATAGTGTGAAAATAATTTTTATAAAATTATTTTCATAATTAAAGTGTATATAATAAATTATAACCTATTAAACCAAACATGGTAATAATATTCAAAAATAATAAATTTCACAAATTTTAGGTTATAATATTATATTTCTGATTTAGATTAATAAAAATAATTTATGTGAAATTTTGGTGTAAAAATGATGTAAAATGAATGTATTATGAATTTATAATGTTTAAAATAATCTAAATTGATTAAAAATAAGTAATATTTCTTTTTCCAAAACTAAAATTCAGTTTTATAAAGATTATTAGTTTATAAGTCTAAAATAATTTTTGTAGAATTTTTATAAACCGTTTAGTGATATTTCTAGAATTTTTAATTTATTTATAAATAAACTTGTAATATTTAATATATATATTAAATAAATAAATTTTCTGAAAATAAAAATTATACATTAAAGTTTATTAGTTATATATCACAAAATAAATTTTGTAGAATTTATAAGTCATTTTTTTTATTTATATTATATTACTAGTAAGAAACCCGCGCGATGCAGCGACGAAAACAATTACAACACGGTAGTCGGTACTTATTTCCTGTTAGATTATCAACCTTTGGTTGGGTTTACCAGCGCTTTTGTTGCAGGCAGGTGGATTGTTAACAAAATTTTATCAAAAAGTAAATGAAAAGGTAATTATAACTATAAAAGGTAATTAGAACTAAAATAAAAGAATCAATATGTAGGGGCGCATCATTCAAGTGGTGGAGAGGGACGGCGATCCTCCCCCCACTAATTTTCGCTCAGAAGTTTCGAGTATATAGTCTTCGTATGAAAATTATTTGGTATATACGGTCCCGACCCCCGTTTAAAAAAATAGTTATATAAACCAAAACTTTAACCCAAAACAAAGTAAATGTAAAGCTCAAATCCTAAATTCCTAAGCCCAACAACTACATGAGTGGGATAGTAAATTCAATGAGCAAACGATGGAGTTGTTATCTCTTAGCTACTCGAGCTAGCTTCGTGAAAATCTCGAAACCAGCCAAGCCAAGCCTTATCGAGCCCGAGCATAAGCTAAAAACAAAGCTTGTTTACTAATCTTCGCCATTGTCAATAGATAGTAAACAAGTCGAGCTCGAACTCTCATAAGTTTTTCGAGCACTAGCCTGGTCAAGCTCAGGCTTAGCTCGGCTCGTTTGCAATCCAATCCATAATTGAGGAATTCAAAAATGTTAAAGGTCGACGGGCTAAACTGTAAATCTTTATCTAGGTACCAACCATTTGTCTCCTTTTTAATGTTTTAGTGTATTTGTTCAATTGTTTGTTAAACAATGCTTAGAACTTTGATATTTATTTATTGTATTTCATGTTTGACTTGACCCGAATCGAATCACCTATCCGAACATATCACCCGATCCATAGCTACAGAAAAAAATCTAGGTCTCGTCCCGTGACCGCTGATTTCCGACCCCTCCCCCTTCCAAATTTTCAATCTTCGCCACTGTCAATATGAGTATTCACAGAACGTGTTGTTTTAACCAAAATAGCCAAACACACTAAAAAATAAAGTTAATGCAACTTCTGTAAAATGTTGCCTTAGACCTTGAAAATGTTGCATTAGGTTTAACCCAGTTTTATGAAGTGTTGCATTAGAAGCAGTTGCATTAGACCATCTTAATACAACGAGTTAGATGAAAGAGAGATTGAAGAGATGATATAAAAATTCTTGACTAAGTGCATACATTTATGGAGAATGAGATATGTGATGTGACGTGGCAAAAATATTCGCTAGAATTTTATTTTTCATTGGTAACTGTCTTAGACTATATAAAACTTTCTAAAGCCTAGCCCTACCAGAAAGGCGACATTTAAAGTCATGCAACCTTTGAACATTTTAATGTATCTTTTTTTACTTAAAAATGTAACATCCATCGTATATAAAAATGCAACTTTTATCATAGATATAAAACCACTAACTTTTTATCTAACTAAATGCAATCATTTTTTTTGTTTTATTATATCCAAAAGCAAATGTAAATCAACATAACAGAAAGGTGTTACAAATTTGATGAAAGCCGGGAGGGGGGGGGGCAAGAAAACGGCCAAAATGTTTGCCACTACGGGTGGTCTTACAAACTTGCAAAATATTAGCAATCCATACTCTTACGCAATCTCTGTCAGTTTATCCAGATCGATGAATTTATTAGCATTGTGAGATTGCTAGCTTCATACTCAAATAGTACCTAAAACAACTTAAATTAGCTCATTACATACACTTTATGATCTTGAAAATGTTTCCTTGCTACACAATTGTTTATCAGCATTTTAGCCGACTCTACATATAGCCTGATTTCCCTCCACATTCATACTCTTAAGCAAATCTCATTAGAAATCAAATAGTCCTACTTTTGATTTCGGAACAAAAATATAAAGTTTAGGTAAATTATGCACTTACAAGTTTAAACAGAATGTACAAATGGGTCAGTCAAATGGGTCATTATCAATTCATTCATATTCAAACTTATTAAAAGAACAGAATGCATACACCTACATTAATCAACAATTACAGATGATGTACAAGACAAAGAACAACCATTGATAACCTTGGAATTACCTTCACTAACAGGACCCTTTGCCCATGACACAAACCCACATCCACTTACACAACAGTGAAACCTTCGACTAGGGTTGGCTTCAGTCCATGATGTTCGAACCTGTGCTTCAGACCCACATCTGCAAATTGGAGGAACATCAGTCCATCTTACAACTCGACGATGATAATTGGAGCTCGAATTAGACATTGATGATCTGCTATTCCTCGAACTCGACATTAGCTTTTGTGGGATTAGGGTTTCTCTTGCAAAAAGGGAAAGAAATGAAGTTGGGGAAGATGATCATAATGGTTAACATTATAATAACAGATGAAATGACAATAATACCCCTCACGTGAGGTGCACGTGAGGGTGTTGTAATGGCAGAGATGACGGACATTAGGTCGAGGGATCTAAACTGTTAGAAAATGAAACCACAGGTACTCAGGGTGTTAAGCCTGGGCTGAACCTGTTAGTTTAGGCAAACCACAGGGACGAAAACTGCAATTAACTCTCAAGAATCTATGCACTACATACTTGTACAACATGTTTTGAAGCTTGTACCCTTTAAAAGTGACAAATGACCTAAGTTGCCCCTTGTATATGCATATTATATATAGTATAGATAGAAGTTATTAACCAAAATAATATAAAAATACAAAGGAAATGATAATAAAAAAAAGTGTTGTTGGGGAGGATCAAACCCGGGTCTGACCCGGTTTGATGGTTTTATATCACAAGCCAACACCAACTGTGCTAACCCTGAGAACAAGTTTAATTCAGATTCAATTGGTTATATAGTGTGTTCGAATAAATAGGATTGCATATATATAAAAATATCGTTTGGGCTCAGATTCTAACCCAAGACCATCTAGTTTAACATCACACGACACAACCATCTGATCAAGATCAGATGGTTGTTTTAATTTTGTTTCTATAAACGTTTAAAAAGACACGAGCTTGTATCATCTTCCCCAAATAGATTTAGAACCCTAGCTTATCAATCGAACCAATTAACGTACAATAACTCCAGAAATCATTGTGCTATTAATCGGCTCCTGTCAAGGAACAAAACCATGTAAACAATTGAAACGTACAGAAGATTTAGAACTCAATTAGGAGGGTCAACAAAAAAGTCAAAAGAAAGCTCGATTGCACGAATTACAACGAAGAACAACAAGAATTGAAAGTGGGGATGTGTTAATCGGCATTCTTAGGGTGAAATGGAGGGTTCAATTTATAGTAAAATATGTCCGGATGTCGAATTGGAAATTTGACCAAGGAATTAAAGAAGCACGCGTATAATTAGGTTAAATTAGGAATGATTACACGAACTACAAGATGTAATCAATGAGGATGAACATGTTGACCAAGAATCAATCACAGTTGTTTCTATTAACAGATCTGGGTCCGTCAAATTTGAATCAAAAGTGTTAGGAATATGGGTTTTGATTTTTCTAATTTACAAAGGGGTTCTGGATAGATTCAAGTATAATTTGTTTCTAACTTAACCACAAACCACCAAAGAGGTGTAGTGGTTGTGATGTTTGTTCTTAACGTTCAATCCGGCTGGGACTTGGGTTCGAACCTGGCCCAAGCCATATTTTTTTCAAATCAAAATTTTAATGAAACAAGTATTATAATATGTTATTTTGGATATAATTTGATAAATGTGACTAGGAAAAATTTAATAAACCCTAAAATAACGAAATACGTGGAATTTTATTAGATATCAAAGGTTACAAAATAAAGGAAAATACGAAAGGTTACAATAGGCACGACCATGCCAAAGACAAAAAGTACAGATAGGGTCTGATTTGCAGTAACAAAATGTACGTGTGACAGCAAGCACGCCCTTGACCACCAATGGCACGGTCGTGCTTCCCCTAGAGCTCTATAAATAGCAAGCTAAGCCCCACCATTTGATCATCCCATTCCACCTTGACTTGAGCACTTCTTGGGTCGACTTCCAGGAGTCTTGCAAAGATCTTGGGGTCCCTTGGGAGGCCTTAGGGCCCTCCTAACACACCCACCAAGGTTAGGCCTCATCCTTCCTTGATTAACTCGGTCAAGCATGGGATCGTAGAGTAGTTATGCAATAATATCGAGGGTCGGGAGGATCATGATAGTTACATATCACTTGAAGATGGAGAGCTTGTCTATGAGTAGCCATGTACCCATGTTCATGTGTTGACTATTTCTTATGGTTGTATCTTTTCATTATTCCCGAACCCACTTTGATTTGTAGACTTTTATTATTATTAATAGTAGTTTATTTTTAGTTACTTCTTGTGTTATCTTCTTCTAATCTTTGTTTGTTTATCTTTGTGACAGGTTTGAATGCTAATTAATTTAATAACTTAAAATACTTTAACTTCATTAATTAACTAGAGGTATAATCAGCTTCTGGTGGCTCTGAGCTAGATCCAAGGCGAGGAAACCGGTAGTGAGACAGATCCTTCGGGCTTCTGATATCCAAACCGGAATCTAAGCAATGGCTTCTGAAGTGGACCAGATCTGAATGACATGTTTCTGGTACTTACCGTATGGTTGGGTGATCTTCTTGGTAAAGGACGGATTCCCTACAGGTGCACCAGTGATCTTCAGATTGCACACCTTTAGGATTATGTTCCATCTTTATCAAGGATTTAACTCGGCTCGGGAGGTTATGGGTTAGGTTATTAAGTTATCATTCATTCTACCAACTTTATATTTAATTTCTCACTAAATAATAAAGTGTCACTTAAAAGATATATAAATTAAAGATTCTATTTCTAGTTCGCGTTAGTACAATGCCGTTAGCCAATGGAGGTACGAGTCGCCCGAGTCAACTATAAGAGAGATCCTTCGATCTTCATGATCGTTAACCTACATAGGGGATACGAGGTTGCAGGGATTGACCCTAAGGAGAGACCCTTCGGTACGGAACGCGAAAGCTAAGGGAGGTGTATGGTGTTCCAGGTCGAACGTGAAGCATCCAATTCAAGAAGAGGATAAGTTCGAGGACCAGAGACTTGACCGCGGTTTGAGGAGCCCACTATATGCGAGGACCTGGTGGAGTACCTTCATAAGGGCCCACATTGGAAGGTTGTGCACACTACTTAGTAATGGCCCCTCTTCTCTATAAAGGAGTCAGCACTTCAAGATCCCTCTCATCTTCCTCACATTTAACTATCCTAAATTATTAATTTTAATAACAAACTTAACTATTTATATGGAGGGCCCCAAGATATGCATATTTATTTACTCTACTATTTTATCTTTTATTTTATAAAAACCAAAGGTCAAGTTTCTACTCTAAGATTTGTCTGAGGTCTGGTTATCACCAACTCAGAGTCCAAGTGGAGGACATTCCATGAATCTGCATTTTTGTTGCTGAACCTAGAACCTTGTAATACACCTATCCAGTCTCTGTCTAAGGACTCAGGTGATTTTATCGTTTGATGCGATGCATCAATTCAAGGTCTCAATTGTGCCTGAGGCAACTCGAGAGATTCATAGCCTACGTTTTCTGTCTATTCAAAAATCCTTAACGGAACCACGCCACTCATGACCTGGAATTGGGAACAGCGGTTTGCTCTCAAGACGTGGAGACACTACTTGTACGGTACCAAATGCACGAGCTACACCGATCACAAGGGTCTCGAGCATACTTCCGATCTAAAGGAGTTGTACATACGACAACATCGATGGTTGAACTCCTTAATGCCTATGAGCACACGATCAAGCATCATCCCGGTAAGGTAACTGGCGTGACTAGTGCCTTAAGCAGTAAGGAACCATAAGCCCAGCTTCTCTGCAAATCGCAAGGGAGCATTTTTCACAGAAAATTATTTTTATTAAAACCATTTCTATATTAAATAAATTTCCCATATTTTTCTTAACCTAAACCTTTTATAAAAGCATCCGTATTATCAAATTTAAATGTAACATACCCAGACTTCCATTATATATTTACATAAAAACTATAAATACATAAAAATTAAAATTATATAAACAGATAAACATATGAGCACATGGTCAACAAATAAAGAATTTAACTTTTCAAATCTAAAAATTAACAATTAGTCCAAATCCATACAAATAAATCAAATAATGAATCAATCAAATTCATAGACAAACCAATAAATCCAATATTTAATAAATTAAATTTATCAACATCCTAATGAACGAATAATAATCAATTCAATCCTATAAGCATAAAAATGAACAAATATATATGCAAACCTATGAACTAATCTAAAATCAATCCAATATATCAACAGACAGATAAATCTAATAAATAATCAAATAATCAAATATGCCAATAAATGAATGAAATAAAGAATCAACGAAGTATAAACAAGTATTCACAAGCATGTACACTGGTAAAAAGTTGACTCGGTTCGTTCTAAAAGCTTGTCGCGTCCCTGGCAACGGCGCCAAAAACTTGACGTGTGCGGATATACACATAATTTTACAATGAAAAAACACGTTTCTGCTTTAATATATATAAAAATGGTTTAGACCTTAATATTAAAACACACACAATAGGGAAAGTGTACCCTGTCATATATGTAGTAATATACAGATAAGAACCATATATCGATCCATGGAGGCGCGCGAAGCAATTGTACTTAAACTCTGTCCTCAATTTACCAATATGAAAAGATAGTGAAAGTTTGTTTTAAACTAAATTAATTCTAAATTATCTAATTAACATATGTAAGACTCCAAATACAAAATATAACTATATAGACTAGAATATATCAATCCTAGCATGTCATTTACGTATCATATGAAATAAATGTGTGTGATCAACAATCCCATTTTCCGACAGTTGGTGTCCCTTTCGGGCATCCTAACATGACAACTATATGGAAAGCTAGCACGAATTATACACGTTAACCACCTCAAGTCGTTTATTAGCGAGCAGCTGATATGATCCCGTGCAAATCTTCTAAAGATAAGTTAGTCATCTGTTACGAGTTTTCTAACCTCACTAATTCAGGAAAGCGATAACGAATACACAATACACCCACCTAAACTAGCATAAAGTAGATCATTTCACAACCTATTCCATTTTACCAACTTTGAACACATATCTACTAAGATTGCTATTTTTACCAAAATAACTACCAAAGATTATTAACCGTGTCAAAGATCAGTAACGACACCATTAAGCTTTTAAAACCCTTTTACGTGCCGGTAAGCATTTTTAACCGTTATTCGACTGACTTTAACCAAACCAATACCTAGTTAAAGTTTCATGGCGTAAACTTATTAACAAGTTAACTAGTCTACTACTGGATGATTAAACAGACGGTTTTTCAACATTTATCCGCCTAACACATTCGACAATCATCAAAGTCATTCATACACTATCACAAATCCAATAACAATGAAACAAGGTTGCACTATGATCATCAAGATCCAAACATGAAAAACGCCAAATTTATACAAAACATGATTACATACAAACGATTGTTTTTACTACTAACGATTACTATATATTATCCGTAGACTATAATGTAATAAATAAACAACACATACAAGACAAAATATTCAGATTTGAATCAACTTAACATTTAATAGATCAAACCATAAATTTTGAATGTGATGGATTGGATTATGCTAGATGATCTGAATTGAATCCCGAGCTTGTTAGACGGCCTTCCATTAGCCTTGCTGGTCCAGAAATCGCCTAGAGAAAACCCAATTTCACCCAATATTTGATCAATAAGTTTTGCTCTGTTTTTATACAAGTTTTGATTTTGTGCACGGCCGTGCACTTTAACTTTTGATGTGACAGGCAAGTGGGCAATTGGTTCCTGAAAATATCTTGGGTTGCGCACGGACGTGCACCTGGGGTGCACGGCCGTGCGGGTCTAGTGGTGTCCGGGTACAAGGTGTGCATTGGCTGATGCACTGGCAGTGCAGCTGAGGAACTTGGTCGCACGGGCATGTGCACGGGAGTGCTGATCAAGGTGCCCGAGAATGTGATGTGCACTAGCAGCTGCACTGGCAGTGCAGCCTTCTGTGTCCGAGCCAAATGAGCCCGCACGGCCGTGCGCCTGAGGGGCACGGCCGTGCACATATTCCAGATTTGACTGATTGTGCAGCAACTGTACGTTTGGTCCAGATTTCGCCCGGTTTTTTCGACTTTGTCTGTGGGAAGTCGTTTAAGACCTGCAATAAAGATATGAAGCGGTTAAGTACCGAATTCGTGCAATTATGGTCGAAAACGCGTAATTTGGGAGTTTAATCGGGGATTTATATATGTATATTTTAACGTATATCATTCCCCATTTGCATCCTTTTCCATGCGAATGAGATGTTTCAACCACTCATTCGCATCTATGCCCCAAAATGTCATTTTAACATACATTAACATATCAAATCACATAAACATGCATTCATAAGTTGTTAATTGATCGTAGAACATGTAATACTTGATAAGTTACATTTTCACCAACAACGGGACTCAAGACTTGTGTGTACGTGTGTGTTTTCCTAATGATTCCCCGAATCATTGAACTATGGACAATTATAGACACTATGCAAGTATGAACCATTACCTGATGATTCACCGAATCATCGAACCGACTCAACTAACTCAGTTAAGTACGTTATATAAAATGTTTTGCTAAGGTAGACTTATATATTTGTAAAAGTATTAACCTGAGTTTGTTGGTTGTCACATGAAAGCTGACGTGGCAATTGAGGTGACATGCTGATGTGGCAATTGAGGTGTCATGCTGACTTGTTATTTTCTTAAAATTCCACGTCAGTTTTTTTTTTTAAATCCCATGTCACTAGTGGGGCCCATCATCTCCTTTCATTACCACAACAAACCACCAAAGACCAAACCCTCAGCATATCCATCTATGTCTAAATCCTTCAAAACCATCACTTATCCCCCTACTCATCTTCACCATCCTCACACACTTGCCCACTGCCGACACCAACCGCATAATCTCCGACCTCCACTCCCTCCAATCGCAATCCCCTTCCGCCCTCATCCACCTCAACGAAACCCTAATCAACCTCATCTTCAATTACACAACCAAATCCTTCTACCTAATCATCTTCTTCGACGCGCCTAAACTCCAAAACCAACCCGAACCAAATCTCCAATCAAGCAAATGCGAATTCACCTTACTTTCAAATTCCTTCATCCTCAACAACCAAAATACCTCATTTCTTCACAAACTCTTCTTTTGCGACATCAAAGAATACTTATTCGAAGAATGTTTGTGTATTTCTTTAGTGTATCTGGTTATATGTTTATGCTTATTTGAAGAATACAGTTGTTTGTGTATTTCTTTTTTTAAGGGTCATGGGATGCAGTTTGGAGGTAAGGGTTTGTGTGTTGGATTTTTTATTACTACTGTTGGTTTGTTGTTGTCTTTGGTGACTCGAATCGTCGTTCGAATGAAGGATATGATGATGCGGAGATTGATGATGGTTATTGTGATGATTGTTACGTTTTGGGCAGTGAAAGAAGTCGTGAGGTTCATTTTTGACACCTACATGTCCAGTTGAGATTATCCTGGTCCAACGTTAAAGTTCGGATTACTATTGACCAATAGGGCAAACTTTGGATTATTTAAATCAATACCCCAAATTTTAAATTAAATTAATGGTTAAGATAATTGAAGAGATATGTACACGCGCGCAAGCACAGGTCCACACTACATACGTAAGAATGGGATAATCAATAGAACATTCTAGAAGGCCTTGCGCGCCACCTAGGGCATGCCAACTAATATTGGACAATGAAAGGGAAGTCTAGCCAATCAAAGAGGAAAATTTCATGCTTCACGATCTTCTGGCAAGTACAAAGGACAAAAAGGACACTGAAAAAGGACATCCGGTCAATGACCACTAAATTCCCTAACAGTTGTCAACCGTGTGAGGCCTGTGCGATACAGCTGTAATTTCTAAAACAACCAATCAGAGGGCGACTCCTAATACTATGAATACCCTTAGGGGTCAGTCGTTTTTTGTCTCGAAAAACCATAGAATAGTCATTCTAGATTGGAAAAGATTATCGTCGAAATACTTGTATTTATGCTCATTCAAGTTCATTGTAATTGTTCAATCCACAATCAATAATATCTCATTAGTTTACTCGTATTTAATCATATTTAATCAGTGTTTTTTCAATAATATTATCCAGATATTAATTAACGAAAAAGAATGACGTGGTGAAAGATATTGTGTATGGAACTAGACAGATTCTTTTTGTCACTTTAGATCATTCAAAACATAATAGACAAGTAGTATTAAACCATATTACTAGCTTTGTAATAAAAACATAGAATCAAAATCAATGGCACACAAATATATCTTTAAAAAAAACTAAGAAAGCAACCATGCAATCATTGCATCTTGCTTCTTAACATCCACCCCTACTTCTTGTGCATGATCACTCTCCCATGGCCATGACATAATATCATCATCTTCCTCAAACCCTAACCCTAAACCTAACATACTCTCACCACCTTCAAAATCCCACTCCCAATCCCACTCATTAACCACTTGGCTACCATCATTCGTAGACGAACTCCCAGAATTCAAATTATTATACACCTCTTCCCCATGTTCATTTATTGGTAGCACCGCAGTTGGCTCCATTGGCAAACCTTCAATCTCTGTGTCCCCAGTGGAAGTAGAAGAATTAGGCATTACTTCTACACTGGTTGCGGAAGGATTCATGCTACTTTGTGTCTCCAATGATGAAGTTGTGGCTGTTATTTTACGCGGTTTTTTTATCTTTGTGCCTGAGCCTCGGCGTTTAGAGGTGGTAGTAGGGGATGAAGGCGAGACTTTTCGGCTCAAATGTGAGTTCCAGTAGTTCTTGATTTCGTTGTCTGTTCGTCCCGCCAAGTGGCCCGCTATCAGTGACCACCTGCAACAAGAAGTTAAATACATTTATTATGCTCATCTGGCATAAGTCTTGATATTTTTATATATGTGGCTTGATATTTTTCCAAAAAAAATATAATTAAAATGGACTTTAATGCAAATATAAAGATACAATAAGTTAAATATATATACCTGTTACCGAGCGAGGCTTGCAGCTTGATGATGACATCTTCTTCCTCAGGAGATATGTTTCCTCTTTTTATATCGGATTTTAAATAGTTTATCCATCTCAATCTACAACTTTTTCCGCACCTCAGCAATCCTACAAACATGAACATGAACTTATTTAAGTAAGTGTTGGAAATATTAAATATAACTTAGATTAACATAGATTACAAGAAAATGAGAGATTACTTGGAAACTAGCTTCAGTTTATAGTTTTGTACTAAAAAATGTTATTAGGGAAAACTTTTCAACAATTCAATAACTTTGTTAAGCTTCTTCCGGTTCAGGTTGACTAACCTGAATCCGGTTGGCAAATTAATAATAATCTAGTGCGGGTTTACAATCCGCACTAATTACTATCAACTTTTTTAATAAATAATTATAAAGTTGTTGGTACAAACATAATACAAAAAAGGCTAGCTAGATTGATAAGTAAATACATGTTAATTACCTGCATTTTTAGGCAATGATCTCCAAGAACCTTCACCATGTTTTTGAATGTAGTTCGACAGTATTTGATCTTCTTCTTCGGTCCACCGGCCTCTTCGCAACCCAACTTTCTCGCAGCATGGAGCTCTTCCCATGTCTAAAACCCTAATTTTTTTATAAAATTTGCATGCACAAAAGCCTACTTTTTTTTTTTTTTTATAAAAGTTGCATGCCTATAAAGGTTAACTAGCTAGTGTGTCTAATTGTCTATGACTTTATGTCATTATGTGTAATGTGTAGTGGACAAGTGGTTGCATTTATAAAGGAGGGATTATGACGTGGCTAAAAGCATGGGTGTGGTAGAATAGTTGCCACGTGTGCACTACAAATGGGGATCTTGTCGTGGCTTTTCCTCCGTCGAGTTCTCCTCAAGGCGCCTCCATTCCCACGTTTGTCTTCCTCCTCTCACTTTCTTTGTTATTAATTTTTAGTCACATTTATTGGTATAATATTATTATTTTAATTAATTGTCATTAAATATAAATAAATATTGAATGAACTAATGGGTGTACCGTATATATCCTTAAACATTAGTTAGGTTTCATTTTTTAAATAGCAAACTATGATACCCTTAGATACTTTGGTGTACCTTATCATCACACCATAATGTTTCACTTGTATGTAAGTATATACTTTTGATTATAAAAATCTTTTATTTGGTTTGTTGGTCACTATGTTGATCCATGGTTGTTGAAGAGGACAAGCAAATAAAAACAATCATCGACAAATTAGAGAGACGATAAACAATATTGTCCTTGAAGGATGCCACCTCCATCATTATTTGTTTTCTCTGTAGATACCATTGAGACTGATTTAATTATTATTCTACTATATATATGCTAAAGTGCAAATTGTACGTGTGTATATATATATATATATATATATATATATATATATATATATATATATATATATATATATATATAGGCTATGTATCTATTGGAAACCATGTTGAGTTGGAGAAACCCTTGAAACTCATCCTAGGGTCACCATCTCTCCACATATATCATCTTACTTTTGGCATGAAGGGTAAGATGGTAACTTCAACCCACCCCACCCCACCCCAATCCCCAATAAAGAGGAACAAGATCTGATTTATTTTTAAAAATCACTTTTCATTCTCTCTCTCTCTCTCTCTCTCTTTCTCTCTCTCTCTCTCTCTCTCTCTCTCTCTCTCTCAAACAAGAAAACCATGGTAACTTCAACAGATCTGTCTATCTATACTCCATCTCCTTCTCTAACACCTCGTTTCCACTCTCTTGTTGCAGAATGAACGGCCGACCACCACTACCTTGGTGGCGGCGACGCTGTTTCAGGCTCGTTTAAGGGGGGAGGGGGAGGAGATTGTGAAGGCGGTTGTGATCGGGTTAGGTTTTCGTTGGGGTTTCTATGGTGGTTGGTGATGGCCGGTAGTGGTTGTTTGGCCTCGATGGTGGTTTTGGGGATGGCCACAGTGGTGGTTGTTTAGGGTGACGCGGATGGTGGAAATGATGAAGATGGTGGTTTGGTCTCAGGTAGGTTGTTATTGTTATGTTGGCTTTCTTTTATCGGGTAGCGGGTAGACCCGAGTTCTGGGTTTTGGGGGTTGGTGGGGTCAGATCTAGAGATTTTGAAATCTATTATACATGTGTTGTTTTCAAATCTATTATTATTATTATTGATTTTGTTGTTGTTGTTTTCAAATCTAGAGATTTTGAAGGGTGTAATATCTTTTGGTTTTAGTTCATGGGGTCAGATCTGGTTTTTATTAATGGCTTGCACATAACTTTTGGTCGATCCAGGTTCTTTCAGGTCGATCCGGGTTTGAAGATGTGTACAAGTTTGAAGATCCGGTACGGTTGTGTGTGTACAAGTTTGAAGATGTTTATGAAATAAAATTACAAATCTATTTTATTGTTTGGTTGTCATTTTTGTTTGATTTTAATTTAATTATTTGATTTGTTTTTTGTTGTTGTTTATGAAATAAAATTACAAATCTATTTTACTGGTTTAGATAGTTACATAAGCACCATTAACTATGATACTTATGTAAATATGTAAATTTGCTTTTTTTACAGTGTGGTAAGAATGTAACAATATGCGGACTTAGTTAATCGATCAACAATTACATAAGCACCACTTGAAAATGTAACAATGTTACAATGTAACAACGTAACGCATAAGTTGTTACAGATCAATCTGACTTATTTTGTTACCTATAAAAAGGTTAAAAAATTGAAAAAAAATGTAAAAGCAAGGAAAAAAGAGAGGAGAGAGGAGAGAGAGTCAGGAGAGAGAAGAGAGATGAGAGAGATTTAGGAGAGAGAGGAGATATGGACAAAATGCAATTTTCCTAAAATACCCTTTTGCTTCAAACAAATAAAAAAGATAACTCTTTTAATAATATAATATTAGTTGATCAATCTCATCCATTGATGTTTTTTGATCAAGGGTCACAAATGAGTTTCATGGGTTTCTCCAACTCAAGGGGGTTTCTATTTTATCCATATCCTATATATATATATATATATATATATATATATATATATATATATATATATATAGAGTTCTGTACGTAGTTAGTGTTGTGTTTAATAACTATATCTGAAATGAGAAATCTAGTAAAACATTAATTTGTAAAATAAAAACATTTTCTCTAGATAAAATTGAAATGTGTAGAGTATAGCCTAACGATGCGTAAAACTTCACTAAGTTGAAAAAGAGGATTCACGAAACTGAATTTTCGTAGCATTTAACTATCAATTTCTATACAATTATTTGTTTTCTGTGTAGAAAATAAATGCTCGTCATCAATAAATTAGTAGGGTATGTACGTATATAGCCATATAGGTAGCATTTTTTTAATGCCAGTTTACATGCTAGATCATTTTTTTCCAAATTATAAAATACATATATATAAAAAAAAAAACTAGGAAAGTGAAAGAAGTCTCATCCAATGTGGAGTTTATTATTGATAACAGTACAGCAGATTTTTTTAGGGGTAGTTCAATGGTAAAATTCTATTTCTGACAATTTTTAGGTTACAAGTTCGAGTCCTTCCACATGCCAGGCCTTTCTATCTTTTTTAATGGGTATGATTTTTCGATGGACGAGATTCGAACCTGTGATCAACCCCGAGTAAAAACCCTCCGAATAGGTAAACCCTTCCATCTCAAACCAGTTGGGCTGGAGATAAGCGGCTAGACCACAAGATTTACATACGTAAGCTTAAGCATGTTATTGAGTCATACGTACGTGTACATTATGAAGATTCATTAATCGAAATACAGTGTTATTTTGAGTTAAATTTAACGTATTTGATCGTTAATTAGCTCGACTCGTATAACTTTTAGGACTCTATTATGAAATATGTTGATACTGAAATTAGGTTGATAGTTTACTGATTGTATATCTGGGACATTATTATGATTTTTTTTCATTGAAATATTATGATTTTTTTTCATTGAAATAGGAATAGAACTAAATAGAGTATATATGTGTATATATTAAGATCCACAATCTTGGATTGGGTTATTCTACAAAGGCTACAAAAAATGAGAAGGGTGAGAAAGCACTAGAAAATGACATGTGTCCAAAGGATTAACAAGTGGGAGGGGTGATTTTGTCAAAAATATATGCACATGCAAGTCACATGCCATTTCCACCTTCATTTTTAAATGCCCGTAACTTTTTTATACGTCATCCGTTTTTAAAAAAAATTATACCATAAAATTGAGCGTCTTTTTATCTTTAATATAAGTACCATATTGCTATACTTTTGAAAAAAAAATTTCAAAACCCACTTGCGTAAGACACAATGGAATGTCAAACACAATGAACACCAATTAAATATAGGGTATAAAACACAATCAAGAGTCTAGTAAAACACAATGGACGACATACTAAAGATACAATGAATAGAAGACTAAAACACAATGAATACTTTTGAAAAAAAAGAGTTGAAAACCAGTTGCATAAGACACAATGGATGACATACGAAACACACAATGAACAAATGACTAAAATACAATGAATACTTTTGAAAAAAAGTTAAAAACCCAATTGTGTAAAACCCAATTGACGACATAATAAAGACACAATGAACAGAAGATTAAAACACAATGAATACTTTTGTAAAAGAAGTTGAAAACCCAGTTGCGTAAGACACAATGGAGATAATGTAAAACACAATGAGTACCAATTAAATATGCAATGAACAATAGGGTATAAAACACAATGAACAGTCTAATAAAACACAATGGACGACATTCTAAAGACACAATGAACAGAAGATTAAAACACAATGAATAATAGACTTAAACACAATGAACAACATAATAAAACACAATGTACACTTAAATACAAAACTCATTTGCGTAAAACACAATTAAAATCATACTAAAAACACAATGGACAAAGTTAAATCATGTGTAGACTAAAAAAACATAAATAACATATTTATAAAGCACACATGCATACTATAATACAATGAACGTGCAGAAGACACAACGGAGAAAAAAAACCCATTTAGCACGAATTTTTTTTTTTCAATTTTAAAGTAGCAATGTGGTACTCATATTAAAGATAAAAAAACGCTCGTTAATATGGTGAAATTTTTTTGAAAAAAAAATGTCGTATGAAAAAGTTATAGACGTTTTAAAATGATGGGGGGAATTGACATGTGCATTGCATGTGGAGAGAGAAAGTCAACAAATGTTATTTTCCTTTTATGCCCTTTCTCTAATTTGTTATTTATTTTTTTCAAACAAACTAATCTCAACCTTTCAAATATATGATCAATGGATCACAATTCTTCTCACCTTTCTTAGAAAAAGTATCTTGTGTATTTGATCCTAACCTCCACAATCTTTATCCATCGTCGCTGTCCTTTCAAATTGTGTTCTAAATTTATGAATATCATTAATTATAAATTTATTATACAACTACCATAATGACGCGCTACAAAATTACACCACACACTCATACACTTTTTAGAGTATTCCATTATTCAATATATTTCTCAATTCACAAATACCTCGGTTCTAAATGATAAAAAGATCTTAAAAACATATTCGGTTTATTAGCAGCTATATGACATTTTTGGTTTATAACTTTTTGTCATTACATGTGGTATACTGTTATATTATTTACATATACAAAAATGGACATTTTGAGAGATTTCTGTTCTTTAATACATTTTGATTGATTTTAAATAATATCAAAATTAAATAAAAGGTAAAGCAGACAACTATTAATGATATATATGATCTAACGTGTTAACATAGTTTAATATAGAAGTCGCAATGATCTCCAGTCCAGTTTGTTTGGGGTATGGTGGGTTTTCCCTTAGAGGTTTTCATCCTGGGTGTAGGTCAGGTTCGATCCATGCACACCACAAAAAATTCCCCGTGACGATTTGAGCTTAGGCAAAAAGGACACCGGTGTGTGAGTAGAGATTCAAACTTGAGACCACTAGGTTAGGGTTGTACAAGAATTTCCACTAAACTACGCCTTTCAAAAAAAATAGTTTAATATAGAAGTCAACTAACTTTAAAGAGTTGTACGTTATTAGGCCAGCCGGGGTGGTCCCTGATGGCTACCCCGTGATAGCGTGAAGCCTGCGAAACACCGCTTCCCCTATAATTATCACGGCCGCGATTTATAATATCGTGATGGCCATCACGGTGTGAAAGAGCCGTTGGGATTTGACCGTTGGCTGGCCAACGGTCTTTTGACCGTTTTATTTAATAAAAAAAAACTTTTTTTTTTTCCCAAATCACTATATATACATTTCCATTTCAAATCAAAATAACACACAATCAAACAATACAATCAAAAAAAATATATTGAAGGATTAAGCAAGAAACAATTGACTACGAAACGAAAGTTTAGACCAAAGGTTCGGCCTAACTTAGGCGAACCGGCTCGATTTCGTGAAGACGCACCACCAACCCCACAACCTACACACCAATCTTAATAAAACCAAAGTTTTTAAAACCTTATGTTTCAAACCCAACAATTCTCACTTCCAAACCAATATCCACTGCAAATACCCTCAACCCAACATGTCAACCCAAATCGCATCCGGAGTGTTTCAAGCACCTCCCGATCCGATTGATCTACCTATGGTCGACCGTTATGGGGTTCGCGATCCAGAGAACCATATGGTCCAAGATTCTGAGGAATAAGATGATGATGAATATGAAGAAGAGGTAGAGGAAGAGGAAGAAGAACAAGAGGAGATACCAGTGCAAGCAGCAAGAGGAAGAGGAAAAGGAAGAAGAGGAGGAGATAACACCGGGCCAAAAGAAAGAATTCCCTAGTCGCAAGAATAAGAAGTGGCGTTGGTGAAGTCGTTTTTACATATTTCTGAGGACAAACGCGTCGGAAATCAACAAGCATCCGACACCTTTTGGCTGCGAGTGAAGACCCACTTCGAACAACTTACCGATATGACGAGAAGGCGGATGGATCAAATAACCGGTAAATGGAGTGATTTACAGAAAAAAAAAATGAGTAAATTCAACGCCCTCTACGTCATACAGGTATTTGATGTTATTTTTTATAAATCGTTTACTTTATACGTTTTTATAAAAATTGTTAACTTTATATTTTTTTATAAATTATAGAAACGTCTTAAGCCAAGTGGAGCGTCGGATGTGGAAATCATACGTGCGGCCCTCAACGATTATCAGCGGGCGTACGTTAGGACTGGTTTTAATTCGTTGGACGCTTGGGAAGTTGCAAGAGTTCATTCGAAGTGGGTTCCCCTTGATATTCCAGAGTTAACCGGACTTGGGCCAACCGGCTCGTGGTGGAAGGAGAAGGGGAAGGAGTGGTCGTTCTAAAAAACGATCTAAAACCTCCGACTCGGGAAATTGTACACCATCAACGGACGGGCTCTCTACCAACATGCCCGAGCTTAATTTGAATGATGAATTTCCGGACCCCGATGATGACACTATCCCGACAAGAACCACGACTCGAAGGAAGAGTGTCGAGTCGTCAAGTGGCAAAGGCAAAGAGCCTTGGATGGAGGCGATGACCGAATATAAGTCGGCAAAGATGGTGGAAATTGATGAGAATCTGGAAAGGCGTAAGCATTTGGCGGACTTGAAAATACAAAGAGAAAACACCTACATGAAACATTTGTGCGAAATTGAAAAAAAATAAAGATTTTAAGGTGTTGAAGGAGTCGCATGAAGACGCCGAAGAACCATACAAGTCGATTCTCATCGATCGAAAACGTGAAATTTGCCAAAAGTGGGGTTGGCCATGTAACTTTTAGGTTTATTATTTTTTTCGATTTTTTATGTTTTTAATGTTTATTTTTCTGTTTTTTTTTTATGTTTTTTAGGTTTATTTTTATGTTTTTTTATTTAATGTAATGTTTTTTTAGTTTAATTTAATGTTTTTTATTTAATATAATGTTTTTTATTTAATATAATGTTTTTAGTTTATTTAAAAAAAGTTTAGTGATGAAATGTGATAAAATGTAAACACCGCCGCATGAGTTTAGTAATGGAATGTGATAGAATGTGATAAAATGAGGTGGCAGAATCTGATTGGGTGTGATAGTGTGATGAATGTGATAAATTTTAAACCACCCCTTGTGGCCTTACGTGTAAGGAAATCATGTCAAATTTGGCCCATGATTCATCCTTTTTAAATGCTTATAATTAATTACTAAACAAGTAATTGATGTTGGAAGCGATTATCATGTCTAGCTAAGAGATTATTTGGCGCGATCAACTCGACGTTTGTATATCAAAAAGTGATTCAAACCTACTTTCATGTGCATGCGGTTGCTGGTTCTCCGCAAAAGTCGGTTGGTCTTTTGCATATCTTTTCCAATTTAGTTTGAATAAAATTGTTAGCATAAGTTGTTGAGTCTTCCTTATTTATTGGTTATAGCCGTTTGCTTTGAGTAGTATAAATAGAAGTTATGCTATGTTATTTTGTATTCATTTCAAATTTTCATTAATAAGAGAATCAAGCATTTAAGTCATTCTGTGTTTGTGTTATTGTTCTTTAAATACCAACATTGTGGTATCAGAGCCGGTGAGAGCTCTCATTCAAAAAATTGAGTGTGTGTGAACTCCATTCCTTCATCAAATGGCAGAATAGGTCAATGCTATGCCAATGGCTCCTACTTCAATCCCTGTGTTCAAGGGAGACGGGTATGAGCATTGGAGTATACGGTTGAAAACAATCCCGAGGTCAAGGGATCTATGGGAGAGGATTGAGAATGGGGTGAAAGAAACCGAGACGAGTCAAGGAAGATTGAAGTCCAGTCGAAAGAAAGATGCTCATGCAATGGTTGTCATTCAACAAGCCATCTAATGAATAGTTGTTCTCTCGAATTGTTGTTGTGTCTTCAGCAAAAGAACATGGGAAATTATGAAAATGGAATTTCAGGGTGATTCACAGGTCAAATCTGTGAAGTTACAAGGCATGAGAAGGAATTTGTGAATTTATGCATGTAGGAGAATGAATCTGTTGGTGTTTATTTCTCCAGAGTCATGAGTATAGTTGCCAACAAAGATCATATGGTGAAAAGTTTGCAGATCAAACTGTTATTTTCTCAAATTGTTGTTGCGTCTTTAGCGAAAATAACATGGGAAATTTTGAAAATGGTATTTCAGGGTGATTCACAGGTCAGATATGTGAAGTTACAAGGTATGAGAAAGGACTTTGAGAATCTCTGCATGAAGGAGAATGAATCTGTTGGTGTTTATTTCTCTAGAGTCATGGGTATAGTTAGCCAACAAAGATCATATGGTGAAAAGGTTGCAGATCAAACTATAGTTGAAAAGATTTTAAGGAGTCTAACTCCTAAGTTTGATTGTGTTGTTCCATCTATTGAAGTTTATATGATCTAGAAACACTCACTCCTGTCAAACTCATGGGATCATGGCAATCTCAAGAAGAGAGAATTAATAGCAGAGGTCATGATAAGGTTGAGAGACAGGATGAACAAGCTCTTCAAGTATTTCATGATGCAAACAGAAATCTTCAAGGCAATGTTAGATGAAGAGGTCGTGGAAATGCATGAGGCAGAGGTAGAGGAAGACATCAAAAAAGGGTAAAGGCCCTCCATGCTATCATTGTAACAGATTTGGGTCATGTAAAATTCTCATTGATGCTACAATGAGGAAGGTCATGTAAACGTTACTAATAATGATGCTCAAGACAAGGTAAACACTAATGAAGAACCCTACTTGTTTATGATGTATATCCCTAATGACCACTATGCTTTCATGGCTGACAATGAGCATATTTGAAAGAATAATTATCTCTGGTTCCTGGATTCTGGTTATTCAAACCATATGATAGGAAATAGTGATATCTTTACACAACTAGAAAACTCTTTTAATCTCACAGTAAGAATGGGTAATAAGAAAAGATTGCTAGTAGAAGGGAAAGGGACAATGAGGATTGATCTAAAGAATGGTAGATATAGATTATTGGATGATGTGTATCATGCTCCTAGTTTGGAGTATAACTTGCTTAGTGGTGGTCAAATAATGAGAAATGGGTACTCTTTGTTATTTGATGCTGGAAGTGTGTGATAAAGAACAAAAATTCAGATGCAGCTCTTATGACTGTCATGGTAGCCAACAACAATATGTTTTTGCTAGATGCATGTAATTCATAATCAATTCCTTCTCATAGAGGTTCCGCTGGTGCTTATGATGTGTCATGACTATGACACCTAAGGTATGGACACTACAATATACATACTTTAAAAACCTTGCATGATCATAGAATGGTTCTTAGCTTACGTGAGATAAAAGTATTTAATGAATGTGATGGGTGTGTTTTTGGCAAACAAAGTCTATTACCTTTTATTCAAAGCTATGGATGAGGTGTATTATGCTCATATCTCTTGTTTGTTGATGATTATACAAGAATGTTTTGGGTGCACTTTATTAAAAATAAAAATGAAGTATTTGGGAAGTTTAATTTTTTTTAAGCAATGGTTGAAAAGAATGTTGAGTTATCCATAAAGCACCTTAAGACACATAGGGAATGTGAGTTCTGCTCAAATGAGTTTAATCACTTTTGTGATTCAAATGGGATTAAACATCTGTTGACCCCTCCTTACGCACCTCAGCATAATGGTGTGGTAGGAAGAAAATATATAACGGTTACGGGTCTTACAAGAAGTATGATAAAACAAAAACAATTGCCAAACATGTTTTGGGGTGAGGCGGTGGCTACTACTATTTACTTAATTAATAGGGTGACAACTAAAGTAGTGAAGAATCAGACTCCTTATCAGGCCTGGTTTAATCATAAACCAAAAGTTGATCATCTCAAGGTTTTGGGCAGCTTAGCTTATTCTACCACACACTCTTATGGTAGGAGGAACCTTAATGATAGGGCTGAATCATCCATATTCATTGGATACATCAATGAAATAGATGTGTATAGATTATATAATCCAACAACAAAAATTTTTTTTTACTAGGAGAGGTGTTCAAGTAAGAGAACAAGCAAAGTGGGAATGGGAGAATTCAAGTGATTTAAAGACCTATGAAGCTAACTATGCGGATCCTTTACCAGTAATGATCACTGAAGAAGAGGAAGATGTTGGCTCTACTCCTTCTCACTCAACCCATGGTGGTTCGGTTGGTGGTGGAAGTCCATCTATGGCAACAGAAAGTAGTTCAAGTACTCAAGATGGCTCAAATCAATCCTAATATCAAGGCCTTCAGTGAAGTTTATCAAAATGCCAAGATGGTGAGTATTAACTATGATAAGAACGGGACATGGGAATTGACTAAGCTTCCTCCTCAAAAAAATATAGTTGACCTAAAGTGGCTGTTCAAAACAAAACTTGGTCCTAAAGGTGAGGTTATGAGGCATAAGGCTAGACTAGTGGCTAAGGGTTATTCACAAAAGCAAGGGTTAGATTATCAAGAAACATTTGCTCTAGTGGCCAGGTTTGAAACAATTGGATTCCTCATTTCTATTGTAGCACATCTTGGGTGGAGATTACATCAAGTAGATGTTAAATCATTCTTTCTAAATGGTGACTTGACTGAAGAGATTTATCTACAACAACCGGATGGTTTTGAAGTTATTTGACATGAAGATAAAGTGTACAGGTTGAAAGCAGCTTTATATAGGCCCAAGCAAGCCCGTAGAGCCTGGTACTTTAAATTGATAATCGTTTTCTCAGCCATGGATTTAAGAGAAGCAACAATGATCCAACTTTGTCTATTAAGAAGGTTGAAGATAAGCATATGATATTTGTGTGCTTGTATGTAGATGATATTATATGCACAAGCTCTTTTTCGGCCTTAATTGAAGATTTTAAAGAGGTAATGAAAAATGAATTTGAGATATCAGATTTGGGGTTGCTTAAATGCTTTTTATGTTTGGAAGTTAGTCAAACTTAACATGGTATTTTCGTATCTCAAGAAAAATATGCCAACAATTTGTTATAAAAAAAATTGGCATGGCTGTGAATGAGAAGTTGCAAGTTGATGATCTCTCTGATAAAGCAAATGAAACATCTTATAGAAGCCTGGTTGGAGGCTTGATCTATCTCTCACACACACGGCCCGATCTTGCCTATTTAGTAGGAACTGTTTCAAGGTTTATGCAAGCTCTCTCAAAGATTCATTGGGGTGCAGCCAAAAAGATCTTATGATATGTAGCAGGTACACGTGGCTTCGCTATATGGTATGATAGAGGGGCAAAGATAGAATTATCAACAATTGCGTTTTCATTAGGCAGTGTGTAGTAACATGGAGTTCAAAGAAACAATGCACTGTTGCATTGTCAAATACTAAGGCAGAATACATAGCAGCCACTACTACAACATGTCAAGTTGCTTAGATCAGAAGGTTCCTTGAAGATTTAGATAATTATTAACTCAAGCCAACCGTATTGTATTGAGATAATAAATCAACCATAGATCTAAGTAAGAATCCAGTGTTGAATAGCAAGACAAAGCATATTGAGCTGAAATATCACATCTTAAGAGAAATGGTTACTTAAGACAATTATGTTGGAATATTGTGGAACTAATGAGAAGTTAGATAATTTGTTGACTAAAGCACTAAGCAGGGACAAGTTTGCATGGTTTAAGCGTCAATTGGTAGTAATGGATTTTGAATCAAGGGGAGGTATTGAAAATTGATTTAAACCTACGTTTATGTGCATGCAGTTGCTGATTCTTCGTAAAAACTGGCTAGTCTTTTGCATACCTTTTCCAATTTAGTTTGAATAAAGTTGTAAGCACAAGTTGTTGAGTCTTCCTTATTTTCTGGTTATAGCTGTTTGCTTTTAGTAGTATAAATAGTAGTCATGCTATGTTATTTTGTATTCACTTCCATTCTTCATTAATAAGAGAATCAAGCATTTGAGTCATTTTGTGTTTGTGTTATTGCTCTTTTAATACCAACAGTGTATACATTAACGAGCCACTCAAAAACATTGTTGATTGTATTGTCACTTATTCTTTCTTGTGGTTTGTAAATAGGAAAATGATGTGTATTAGTTTGTCGGTGTGGGTTTTGAGGTTGTAGTTTGTTCAAGCGATGGTATGGTTATAAGTTGCACAAAGGTGGTGGATTTTGGGTTTCATGGCAATTATCTCGGGTAATGGTTCGGGAACGGATGTGGGTGAGGTGGGGGGGGGGTAGGGTAAGGGTTTGGGGGCTGTCCACGCGGTTTGGATCGATCATAGCTCATTAAAGATAGTTTGCTACTAGGAATCGATAAATCTCTCAAAGTCTTGATTCTTGCTTAATTTCTTTGAGCTTGACCCACTCAGCAGGTTACATATCCGATTTGTACTTAACAATGGTATCAGAGAGAACATGATCCATTCCCATAGATTCTCAAGAATGGAATGAGTTGATGGATCAAATCGAGTCAATATTAGTTAAGATTATTGATTTCTTAAGAGCTAAACTCGGTTACCACCCTCCGCTCTATCACCCACTTCCACCCGCGAACCACCATCAAAGGGAGCTCCAATTTAATTTGTGAAGAAAAAGCACGGATCATTGCGTATGTGCATTGATTATCGGGAACTAAATAAAGAAGCTATTAAGAACCGATATCCGATTCCAAGAATCGATGATCTATTCGATCAGCTACAAGGGGCATATTACTTTCCGAGGACATGCCATCGTTCTGGTTATCATAAGTTGAAAGTTCAGGAAGAAGATGTTCCAAAGACCGCATGCAGAACAAGATATGGACATTATGAGTTCACTGTTATGCCATTTGGACTCACTAATGCTCTAGCCGCATTCATGGATATGATGAACCATATGTGCAAGCTATATTTAGATAAATTTGTTATCATTTTCAATGACGATATACTTATTTAATCTAAAAATCAAGACGAACATAAAAATCATCTTAGGGTGATTCTTGAATTACTAAGAAACGAGATATTGTACGCTAAATTCTCTAAATGTGAGTTTTAGTTTCCTGAATTACAATTTCTTGGCCACGTTATTAATGCACATGATATTCAAGTGGACCCTACAAAGATTGAGTCTATAACTAAATGGGAGATTCCAAAGTCGTCATCCGAAGTTCGTAGTTTCTTAGGTTTGGCAGGATATTATCATTGATTTATCCAGTATTTCTAACTAATTGTTGTTCCTTTGACATCTTTAACACGTAAGTCTGTCAAGTTTGAATGGGGGCCAAATCAGAACGAAGCATGCAAAACCCTAAAGCAAAAGCTGACAAATACACCAATCTTAGCTTTGCTTGATGGTATTGAAGACTTTGTTGTCTATTGTAATGCGTCCAACACTAGTATGGGTTGTGTGTTAATGCAGCAAAATAAAGTAATAGCTTATGCATCGTGTCAACTAAAGACTCATGAGATGAACTACACCACACATAACCTGGGACTGGAATTAGGTGCCATAATATTTGCTCTAAAGTTATGGAGGCTTTATCTTTATGGAGTTAAATTCACAGTTTACACTAACCATAAAATTTTGAAATATATCTTTGGTCAAAAAGAACTTAACATGAGGCAGAAAAGGTGGATGGAAGTATTAGGTGACTATGTTTGTGAAATCTGCTATCATGAAGGAAAAGCTAATGTAGTAGCCGATGCATTAAGCAGAAAAGAAACATAAAAACCAAAAAGAGTTTGTGCTTTGAAGTTCAATCTTCAAGTTGATTTGCTAAGTCAGTTTGAAGGATGCTTAGATGTTTGCTCAAGAAGAAGCTAATATGGAAAAAGAAGGAATGAAGGGTATGATGGATCATCAAGTCAAAGGAGATGATGAAATATTTAGAATGAATCAGAGGATCTGGGTTCCAGTCATCAGCAGTCTATGAGAAAGAATACTAGAAGAAGCTCACAAGTCAAAATACATGATGCACCCACAGAATGACAAGATGCATAAAAATCTTAAAGGAGACTATTGGTGGATAGGCATGAAGAAGGATATTGCCAAATGGAAGAGAGAAACTAAAGGGGTGTTGCATGTTCCAAAATTTAAGTGTAATCTCCTATCGGTGAGACTTAACAAAGGATCATCAATGTGCAGTAATTTTCCTTCCTAAATTTTGTTTCATACAAGACTTGTGTACGAGATAAATAATTGGAATGGGCAAATGTGAACGTGGACTGTACCAAATGACAATGATGGAAAATAAAAAAAAAGGCTATGATGGCTTCGGTGGAGGTATGGCATGAGAAACTTGGTCACACATCTAGTAGCAAGCTTTCTCATTTTAATTTTGTCAAAAATGTTTCCCTTAAACTACTGATGTGATTAATGTGCTAAGGCCAAGCACAAGCGTCTGTCTTTCTCTATAAGCTCTATCAAAAGCAAAGAATGTTTTGAATTGTTACATTGTGATATTTGGGGTAGATATGTTACCCCCTCACTTTTGGGGGCAACCAATTTTTCAACGGTCATGGATGACTATAGTCGACCCGTTTGGGTTTTCCTACTAAAGCAAAATTTAAGGCGGGTGATTGTCTAATGTTTTTCCACAAAATGGTCAAAACACAATTTGGAATATTGATTAAAAGAATCCGTTGTGACAACGAGGGAGAATTTGTTTTAAACTAAATGCATAACTTTTATGCCGAACAAGACATAATTCTTGAACCCACTTGCCCACACACACCACAACACAATGGTATTGTGGAATGCAAGCACAAACACTTACTTGAGACTGCACAACCCCTTAGATTTAAGGCTAATCTTCTAACAAAATCTTAGGGCGAGTGTGTCATGACGGCCACGTACATAATCAATCGCCTCCCATCGAAAACTATTGACAACAAAATCCCATATGAAATTTTGTTTGAGCAAACACCTGAGTATGAACTTATGAAGGTCTTCAGTTGCCTCGCCTATTTTTGAAATATTGGCACAAAGGGAGACAAATTTGAATGGAGAGGGAAACCCGATGTGTTTTTGGTTATCCAATGGGAACAAAAGAGTACAAAATATATGACATTACCCACAACAAAATAGTGTTGTCAAAAGATGTGCAATTTGTCGAAGAAGTCTTTCCTTTCAGGAGCTTAGATCGCATTGACAAAGAGAAAAATAAGAAGCTTTTGTATTTTTCTCCTTGGTATTACAAGGAAGCCGATGAAGCAAATCAAGAAGCCTTGGGCCATACTACACTTGTGAGTCGGCGTGAATTGTTGGATCCGGATAACACAACCCAAGTTGAAAATATAAATGAAACAAATGATGATGGGCCGATTGTTTCGCATGAAGCCCAGATCCAACAAAGTGACCAAATAGTGGATGATCAGGTGGAAGGCAATGCTCAATCAAATCATCATACTGAAGAACAAATGGAAGATGAAATAAGCCATATAGGACCGCAACCGATCAGACATCAAAGTGTCAGAAATCAACCGAAATGACTTTGCGATTTCATTGTTGATCTCCCACTATCTATAGATCCTATGCGTCCCGCATCCAACAAGAATCCTCGACGGAACACCCTTCATCTAGTTTTGTCTCTTATGTAAAATTTTCTAGCTCTCATAAGGCCTTTCTTGCGGCCATTGATTCTAATGATGAGCCAAAGACCTTCAAACAAGCTATGCAGGACGAAAGATGAAAAGAAGCCATGAAGCAAGAGATCTAATCCCTTGAAGAAAACGACACGTGGAATCTCGAAAACTTGCCAGAAGGAAAACGTACTATAGACTCTAAATGGGTATACAAGATAAAATACAAGCCAAATGGGGGGAGGTTGAGCGATTAATATAAGGCTCGCTGGTGGCAAAAGGGTTCACAAAATAGGAAGGAGTGGATTACCATGACACATTTTCTCTAGTTGCCAAACTCGTCATGGTTAGAACTCTTCTAGCCATAGCAACCAAGAAAAACTAGATCATCAATCAACTTGACGTGAACAATCCTTTCCTCCATGGAGATTTAAACAAAGATGTCTATACGAAGATACCACAAGGTTTTTCTAAGGAGGGTGAAACCAGAGTATGTAAGCTAAAGAAATCTCTTTACGGGTTTAAACAAGCTTCTTGAAATTAGTATCATAAGTTCACAGCCTCTCTTCTTGAACTTGGCTTCAAGAAATGTAAAGTTGATTACTCCCTTTCATTCACAAGGAAGGCAACAACTTTGTGGTGGCCTTAATATGCATGGACGATGTTATTATTGTTGGTAATGACCATGTCATGATACAACTTATGAAAGATGAACTGCACAAACAATTTAGCATCAAGGATCTAGGGAACCTCAAATACTTTCTTGGCATCGAAGTAGCCCGTACTTCCAAAGGGCTCGTCTTGAGCCAAAGAAAGTACACCTTGGAAATTCTCAAGGATTGCGGGCTAACAGGTTGTCGACTGAGTTGGTTTTCTATATAGCAAAACATGAAGATTGGAAAAAATGAAGAAGAATCGAGGGTGGATGCCAACCAGTACAGACAACTTGTTGGAAGGTTGCTTTACTTGCAGGCTACAAGGCCTGGCATAGCTTACTCCATGAATGTTTTAAGTTAATTCGTTTCAGACCCGAGACAAAGCCACATGGATGCAACCACAAGAATTCTAAGGTATTTAAAAACTAATCCAGGACAAGGAATCTATTACCAAATGGAGGTGGTTCTGAACTCATGGCATATAGTGTTTCAAACTGGCTTCAATGTCCCAATTCAAGAAGATCAAGCCATGGAAACAACAGTCTATAGTTTCCCAATCCTCAGCTAAAGCAGAATATCATGCCATGGAAACAACAGTAAGTGAAGTCTTGTGGATGCGGTGGTTACTAAATGATCTAGACGTTCACCAAAATCACCCGACACCCCTGTTTTGCGACAACCAATCTACTATAGACACATCACTAATATTCCGGTCTATCTTGAATGCATGAAGCACTTAGAGATGGACTGTTACTTTGTCCGAGAACGGGTGGAATCACAAGAGGCATTGACACTATAATGCAAATTCCTAACTTGTTCACCAAAGCTTTGGGCTCGCAAAAACTGATGTTCCTAATTGGCAAGTTAGGCGTTTGTAACGTACACGCTCCAAGTTGACGAGGAGTATTGGATTTTTTTTCCTTGTTTCCTTCCACCATGTCCCTCCTTTTTTTCCTCCACCATGTTCTTCCATGTTTTCCTACTTTTCCTTCCTTGTTTTGGTGTTGTCATGTCTTTGATTTTTCTTGTATTTAAGAGAAGGTTATCTTCTCATTTTCTTGTACCAAATATTTCAATCAATGAAATAGAAAACAAAACCTTCATAATTTAAACCATTGTTTTTCAATAGAACAGGTAGCCTCTTTATTATTTTCTTCATATGATACATATGTATACATATACATGATAGTGTGTTACGTGCGAAAGGGGAGTTATATGCTAGCATTGAATTAACGCCTCCAATTTGGGATGTCAGGATCTGTAATTATATGGACATTTAGCCATGTACATCTATCAAAATTCTTAAGTTAAAATCTTATAAGAACATAAATTTATTAAGAAAATTGATAGAAAAGTAAAAAAAAAATGTTTAAACCAAACTTTATTAGTTTAGTTAGTTTTATATAAGGAAAATATAACCAAGTTCTTTATAATGCAAGCAAGGTTAATGTGAAGGACCATTTTTGCCAACATTTCAAACTTTTTTAAAACACTTTTCCCTCCCCAGCCTTAACCTGGTTAGTTTTTCGGCCAGAACCAAGTCCCGTCGGCTACCGTTTCTGGCAGGTTTTCGGTACCCTGTAAAACCGATTATCGAACCTTGCAACTTTAAAGTTTCCCCATGATTATAATTCAGTTACAAGGTCTATCATAAAGATTTAATGCATTATAAGCATGCCTTATTTTAATGTTTTTATAAGGTAACTTTCGGGTTTAAAACCCAACTTTAAACGACTAAAAACTTCGAACAACACCAAAAATTTGTCGTTGTTCTTCCTTTCCAGCCTTTACACATCCCAAACCCACAAAAATAATCGCTCAATCGTGACCAGGAACTCTTGTAAATCAGGCAAAGTCTCGGTTCTCTTTTCTTCAGTTTCGGTTCATAAGCGATCCTGTAAGTCAATTACTTTTGTGCGGTTTTTTTCGATCTTGAATAAAAGCCCTTTATCTGCGATCGTTATTCTTGTATGGTTTGAGTCTATTAATCTTGAGCTTAGAAATTAGGGTTTATATAAGTTCAGTCGAGGACGAAGAACCTTTTGTCGTAATCGTTAAATCATTTAAATTTTCATAAAAAGGCATGAACCAGCCTAGGGTTGAGTCCCATAGGAGACGTGTTTAGTCATTTTTTATCCATTTTTGATACTATATATAAACATACATAATTCATATCTAACTTAAAGTATTCATAATAAATTCATTTTTGCTTCAAAAATTATAAAAATTTAGGTGTGGCATCTTGACACCATAAACTTAATTTTGCAATTTTATTTTCTTGAAAAAGTTTTATTTTCATATTTTTATTAATTTGAATTATTTTAATAATAATTTAATTGATTAAAAATTCATTTTTAATGAATGTAATCCCAAAATTTTTGGAAAATTATTTCTAAACATCAAAAACTGAAATAAAAATTAATTGTCTTGAAAGCATTTATTTTTATTATTTTTCCTATTTTAATCTTGAAAACATGATTTTAATTCGTTAAATTTGTTTTAAATATAAATAAATTGAGAAAAAAATGGAAAATTTTCTTTCCAGTATTTTTCATCAAAAATTATTCACTTTTTCTAAAAGAATATTATTTTTGGATCACATCTTGTATTTTTATTCTTATTTATGTTTAATCAGACATAATATATCATTTAATCATAGATAATTTATAAAATCTGTTTTATAAATATTTTTCTGATAAAACAAAAATGTTACTGTGTTTGAAGGTCATAATTATCATTTGTTTCATTCATTTGTGTAACTCAAAATTATTCATTCAATTATTTACCATTATTGTAATTATTTACAATTATAGTTTAACTAATTAACTATATCGTTCGTTTTTATGATTCAAAAAATATTTTTGTCTAAATATTCAATTGGTAATATTTAGTTTACTAAATCATATTCATAGACTTTTATCATATAATAATGAGATACTGATGTGCCATCAATTACACATATAAAACATGCATAAATAATCTCATAATAGGGCAAAATTAAGCTTAAATTGGTGGTTTTAGCTACTTAATCGTTCCTATTTGTGTTTTTCAGAAAATTGGAGCTTCAACCAAAAATAGACGATTTTCGGGTAAAAATAGCTAAAGCCGTAGATTCCTGAGAATACGAGACTCAAAGCATGTTCCACGTATGTGTAAAGACCTTTTCGGGGCTTAAACGATGATAAAACTAACCCGGGGTTGACTAAGCACGCCCATGCACCCTTTCACGGAGGTCCCGCACGCAAGAAGACAACGCAGTCAACTTGGGAGGCAAGAAAAGCAGATGAGATAGCTGGCACACCCGTGCCCACCCTTTGGCTCGCCCGTGCACGACCACAATTACAGACACGACAGATTCTGCAGCAACAAAATGTACGTGGGGTAGGTGCACGCTCGTGCCCTTTTATGGTGCATGCCCGTGCAACATCTGGCAGCTCTATAAATGGCAAGCTCACCTCAATCATTCGACAGTCCTTCTTGTGCCTTCTTGGGTTGACTTCCAAGCTTCTTCCAGAGATCTTGGGGTCTTGTGGGAGGCCATAGGGCCATCCTAACATCCCACCAAGGTTAGTCCTCATCCTACCTTGATTATCTTGGCCGAAAATTAAATCGTAGGAGTACTTACATGCAATAAAACATCAAGGGTCATGAGGATCACATTAGATACATAGGATCAAGGAGGTGGAAGGCTTGTCTATGAGTTGGAAGCATCCATGTTCTTGTGATGATCACCATTTATGGTTGTATCCATCTATTATTCTCCGAACCCATTTTGATTTGTAGACTTTTATTATTAGTAGTAGTTTATTTTTAGTTATTCGGTGTGTTTATCTTCTTAACTAATTCTTGTTTGTTTATCTTTATGACAGGTTCAATGAGTGATTAACTTGATAAACCTATAAAATTAAACCTAACTTAAATAATAAAATTAACTATCATGGGGTTCATATGGCTTCTGGTAGTTCCGACCTAGATCCAAGGCAAGGAAACCGGTAGTGAGAAAGATCCTTCGGGTTTCTGATATCCAAACCGGGTTCTAAGCAGTGGCTCCTGAAGTGGACCAGATCCGAGTGACACGTTTCTGGTTCTTAATGGATATATGAGTGATTTTCTTGGCAAAGGGAGGATTCCCTACGGGTGCACCAGTGATCTTCGGATTGCACACCCTTAGGATTATGTTCCACCTTTTTAAGGACTTCATTCATCTCGGGAGTCACATGATCACTAAACCAAACATAAATTTTGTAGGTCCTTTTCCCTTGAGATCTTCTCTGCAATCAAACCAAACACGAATCCTAGACGTGGAATATCTTTGATCTGTGGATATCACACAAAGAACACAAGATTACTTTTTAATGCTTTTCTTATTAATCGAATCACAGATAACAATTAATAAGAACTACACCGAACTTGTAATCCTAGCTAGCTCTCTCTCAAACTCTCTATGACAAAACAATTGACCAACCAACCAACCAACCCCTAAAACCCCATGCATCATTTGCTTATATACATGCATCCTCATGGGCTTTTAGCTGGGCTTGTGTTGGGCTTTTACAAGACTAGCTTAATTACATATTCTAGAACTAACTTAGACAAGTTCTTCTAATGACACGAACAATATAAAGTTTTCTGTCAATCATCCCGAGCGTTTGTTTATCCGTTTGAGTATTTGTCATAAACTTGCACCAACAAACTCCCCCTTGACAGATGCTCTTCAAGATTATTTTTCAAATCTCAAAGTATCTTCTATTGTCTTCCACTTGAAGTTTTTAATTTTCAACAGCTTGATCTTGAGATTGTCTACCAACGTAATTTAGAAGAACTTGGCAGATCACTTCTCTTCTTTTCTTCAATTAGTGATCTTGAGTCTTTAACAGCTCTCTTATGTTCAGCATCTCTTGAGAATTATCTATGTTACCCACGACATGACATACCCCCGTGATCAAGTCATGCACAAAGATTCGTCGTAATAGGTGAGTAAATTGCCATATCCATGTTGTTTACAAGGCACGAGACACGATGGTGTACAGGTCTACATATTTCTGGATGCAACAAAGTGACCAAACGTGTACTCAACCAGGGTTAAGACAAATACCATTTTATGCGGTAAAAATTTTTAGCTTTAGGCATTTTTGAGTGATTGCCTTTTAGCCTTTGAGGGTTTTGGCATTTTTCGTATGCTCTTTTAAGATGTTCTGACAAAGTCTAGGTCAGCATGTATCTGGATGCAGCAAAAGACCAATCGGATCATCTCTGGATAAATTTAACAATTTAAAAACCTGAAACCTCAGAATTTTGTAACACGCTATCAACGCAAGATTTAAGACAATAAAATCATACGCCAATAACATGAGTCCCACAGAATCAACAGTAATTAAGATTTCTATTTCAATTAACAGACCGAATTCGTGTGTCAATTGCCTACCAGTACATCATATAATGAAGATGCAGCCACACTTAGCTTTAATTTTTTTGCTCAATTTTATTAAGTGTAACAAAATCAACAGCTAATGTGCTATCATTTCCAATTAGGTACCAGATTTGCTATAGTTTTTTTTTTTTTTTTTTTTTTTTTTTTTTTGCGAAACCAAGCAGAAGCAAATAAAAACAAAGTAAAAACTAACTAACAACTTAAAAACTAAAAGCTTCAGCACTTATGAGAAAACGAAAAGTTATTCCGGGTTTCTCATCGCGTTCAGCTGCACTAACAGTTCAAACCGAGCTCTATTGAACGCTTTTGTTAACAAATCAGCTGGGTTATCCAAAGTATCAACCTTTTTCAAATAAATCAATTTTTTCTCAAAACAATCCCTTATGAAATGATGCCTTATGTCTATATGTTTAGTTTTGGGAATTTTTTTGGGATTTTCTGTGATTGAAATGGTGGCCTGATTATCAATAAGTATAGGAGTATGAGTGAAATTCAAACCGTAATCCCGCATTTGTTGTTGTATCCACAAAACCTGTGAACAACAGCTACCAGTAGCAACGTATTCTGCTTCACACGTGGAAACAACCACCGAAGTCTGCTTTTTGCAATGCCAGGAAACGAGTCTTCCTCCTAAAAATTGACATCCACCAGTAGTAGACTTCCGATTCTGGTTACACCCTCCGTAGTCTGAATCTGTATATGCTACAAGATCCAATTCGCCATCAGCTGGATACCAGATCCCTAAATTGGGTATCCCCTTTAGGTATCTAAGAATCCGTTTCACAGCGATCATATGTGACGCCTTTGGATTAGCCTGAAACCAGGCACACAGACAAACTGCAAACATAATGTCAGGTCGAGAAGCAGTGTAAGGACAGAAAGGATAGAAGAAACCACTTTTGCCAAACTTAGTCTAATTCATACTACTGCTAAATTATTCTACGTATAGAACTACTGTAGAAAGAAGACACAAGTACTGAAGAAGGATTCAAGAAGTACTGAAGAAGATAGATCAGAAGTTCTGAAGTCAAACCAGATAATTCTACTTAAGAACTACTGAAGACAAACTACTCATCAATAGTTTGTCATTCATCATCACTTGTAATAGAATCTTTCCACCGCCCTTATGTTTCAGTAGTTTAATAGTTTATTATTACTTTATCATTTTGTACAAGTTCCAAGACTACAGCCTGTTGTAGTATTGCTTTTGTGTAAAGTTATGAACAAGTTATATGTATCCGCTAGTCTATAAATAGATGGGTTAATCCCACTATTTTAAACATTGATTTAAATTGAAAACTGAAATCCTTCAAAGCTCTTACTTGTTATTTCCATTTCATTAACTGAGAATCTATCTGCTTATTTATTGTCATTTACATTCAATACTTATATTCTCATTAACTTGTCTTTAGTTTGCAAACATCCAGGGGGAGTAATAACTCCTGTTGATAGTGAAACTTTATTAACTTATTTCGCTGTGCAAAACTGATTAAACTTGCGAAACACAAGCAAGTAAACTGTTAAAGAGCATACTGATCCAACAATTGGTATCAGAGCACTGGTTTATCTGCTCACATATCAATCTAACACATTGAGAATCAGACACAGGCTCTTATTGATATTCAATAAAGGATTAAAAGTTCACTTTTTCAAAATCCATCACTTTGAGCATTTGACAAATCAATACTCTTTAAAATGGATCCTCATAATACTAGTTCTGCCAATAAACTTGCTATGCTTGTTCGTTCAGAATATAACATATGGCAGAAAAGAATGGCACATACTCTGTCTCAGACCAACACTGCTTGTTGGAAATTTGTGATATATGGTCCCCACAAACCAGTAAATATTGACCCAAAAGACTACATAGAAGAAGATTTCCTAAAACTTGAGCTTGATGCTAAAGCTTTTTCTATGTTGGCAATCGCACTCCCAAATGAAATCTACTCTGGACTTTTACACTGTGAAAGTGCCAAAGAGCTTTGGGACTGCCTAAAAGAGCAGTTTAGAGGAACTGAAGAGGTGATTGCCAACACTAGAGAAATCCTGGCTCAACAATATGAAACATTTACTCACATTAATGGGGAAACTTTAACACAACAATTTGAAAGATTTTCCTCATTAATATATGAGTTGAAACTAAATGGTCAGACCTATACAAATGTATCTATGCTTCATAGATTTTTAAGGTCTTTACCAGAAAAATGGGAAACTTACTATATAGTTCTCAGATCTTCACCAGACTTTAACTCCCTCACATTTACAAAATTACATGGGAGATTGCTAACTTTTGAAAGAGAAATTGATCAAAAGAAAAAGTTGCAAAGTTCTGGTAAAACAGCTGATCACTATGTACCTGGTAGTAGAGCACTTTTAGGACAAGACTCACCTACTTGTTCAAAAAGTTTTGGATCTTTTGACCACATTGACATAACTGCTGGGATCTCATCAAAAAGATCATTCCCAGCTTCTGACAATGATGAATATAGTCAAACTGCTGAGAACATGTGTTTTATCATGGATGATTTGAAAAATTTTAGTAGTGATGACTTAGAAGAAATGGACATTTTACACTAACTGGCCATGTTAAGTATAAAAACTAACAAATTTTATAAAAGGTCAGGAAGGAAATTTCCAGGACTGAACAGTTCTACAACAATTGGTTTTGACAAATCTAAGCTTAGATGTCATAAGTGTCAGAAGTTGGGACACTTTGCTAGAGAATGTAGTAGCTCTAACTACAACCAATCTCAGTCTGGAAATCAGTTTAACCCTAGTTATAATATGAATAATGGAACACAGGGAAGTGGACATTTTGTACAGGCACAAGCTCCATAAATCCAATATGTGCCACAAATACAATATGTACAGATGCCTGCTCAACAAATGCAGAGCCAACAATCAATCCCTTCCATTCCAGCTGCTCAACAACCTCCACAAACTCAGCAACCCTCACAACAAAGTCTGTTCACTTCAGGGTATGTTGACTGGAGCAGTCTTCCTTTTGACACAACTAAGTGCAATCCTGATGCAGACAACAAAATGTTTGACATCAACTGGGGAGAACCTAACAATGGCAGAAAGAATTTTACCTTAATGCCATTTGAGGGCTGCACCTCAAAATCTGCCCTATCTCAGGTATCAAAAGAATCTTTAACAAAACTTTGTTCAAACTCATGTAAAGAATCTTTTGCTCTCATAAGAGATACTAATGTGCATTTACAAGGCAAAGCCAATGACTATGAGAGAAATTTACTCAAATGAAATGTGATTTAGAAAGAAAGCTTGCTGCTAAATCAAAGGAAAATTCTAAATTAACTAACAATGCTATTGAAACCCAAGCACAACTTAAAATCATGATAGAAGACCTAGGAAATGTCAGAAAAGAGCTTGTTGACACCAAAGTTGACTGCGAAAAATGGGTTGACTCATGTAAAGGGTACCAACTGCTGCTTAACAAACAAAGTGCATCAAATGTTAGGTTTGGCGTAGGGTACAATCACACTGAAACACCAACTGATTTTTCTCCCAAAACTACTGAAGATGGGAGAAAAGTTATTCAAAATGAAACTTCTGAAGAGAAAGAATGCACATCTTTTCATGAAAACTTTCTAAAAATCCATAAAGAAAGTTCTTCAGAAGTACTTATAAAATCTGACTTTAAGCCATCAGTAGTTTCATCTACATCAGGAGTTGAGAACCTGAAAACTACTAATGACCTAAATCAAATCAAATCAAGACAGTCAGAAATTTGCCTTTAATTGAAAAAGAAAAGGCAAAAGAATGTGAAATCTGTGGTTTGTTTAACCACAAAACAGAATTTTGTAGATACAGAAAAGGAATTCAGTATAACAAGAAAATTTCACAACTTGTTGTGGGAAAACAACTCAAAAATGATTTTGAAGAAACTTTCCTTCCCAAGAAACAACAACCAGGCAACACCTTTTCTTAGAAAAAGATAAAATCTCAACAACAGTCTTTTTCTCAAAATTCTCTTTCAGTAGTTAGACCTAAATCATCAGCAGTTTCACAAACTGCTGAGATTAAGGATCTCATGAATATGGTACAACTACTGATGACCAAGGTTGAAGGTGGTCCTTAAAAGGATACCACCATTGCTCTTAATGAAAAATCCATTGCCAAAAAGACATGGATTCCTCAACCTGGTCAAGAACAAACTGTTAATGTTCTCAAGAGCAAACCCAAAGCCAAATTGGCTTGGGTTCCAAAATCTAACTAATTTGCTACTTTGTGTAGAGGGTCTCTAGAGGCTTAAATAGCATTTGGTATGTTGACAGTGGAGGCTCAATGCACATGACAGGATGCAGATACCTGATAAACAATTTTATCAGTCAAAGAGAAGGATTTGTATCCTTTGGGAACAATGCCAAGGGATATGTGCTAGAACATGGCAATGTCTCTTCTTGCAAAATACAGTTTGACAAGGTCAATCTGGTTGAAAACCTTGAGTACAACTTGCTGAGTGTGTCACAAATGTGTGATAAAGGATATTCTTCCTTTTTCACAAAGACAGCATGCAAGATCATCATATCACCAGAAGGACAGAAGTTGATTGAGAAGATCATACTTTGTTGATAGCCAAAAGATGTGGCAATGTCTATGCAGTGGACATTGAAAAGGACAAAGTACTGAACAACACTGCCTGTTTCTTCTCAAGGGCATCAACTTCAGAGACTGATCTCTGGCACAGGAGACTTGGCCATGTGAACTTTAAAACCATAAATAAAGGGAAAGCATCATAAGCCCTCCTATAAGTCTATTGAAGAATCTAAAACAACTGCATGTCTTCAACTACTACATATGGACTTATTTGGCCAGTAAAAATCATGAGCCTTGGTAAGAAGAAGTACTGCTTAGTCATCATTGATGACTATTCAAGATTCACATGGGTATTCTTCTTATTTTCCAAGGATGAGGTAGCTGAAATCATCAAGTTCTTCATTCTACAAGTAGAGAAACAATATTCTCTATCTGTCAAAGCCATTAAAAGTGATAATGGGACAGAGTTCAGGAACAAAACTCTGGATTAATTCTATTTGTCTAAAGGGATTATTAGATAACTCAGTGTTCTCACAACTCCTGAACAAAATGGTGTGGTAGAAAGGAAGAACATGACATTAATTGAAGCAACAAGAACCATGTTTGCTGATTCAGGCCTACCATTGTATTTCTGGGCTGAAGCAGTGAACACTGCATGTTATGTTCAAAGTAGAGTCCTTGTCAACAAGAGACACTCGAAAACTGCCTATGAAGTTCTTCATGGAATTAAGCCCCTTATCTCCTTTTTCAGGGCTTTTGGATGTCAATGTTTCATTCTAAGCATTAAAGACTCTATTTCAAAGTTTGCTGCAAAAGTTGATTCAGGTTATTTTCTTGGTTACTCTTCCACTAGAAAAGCCTACAAGGTTTTTAACTCAAGAACCAAGATAGTAGAAGAAACACTGAATGTCAAGTTCAATGAGTCAAAACACACTCTCATTCCAGCACATCCTGCTGAATTCTTTGACCTTGACAGCATCCATTTCGGACCTGAAAAGACTATCACTTCATCTAAACCTACTTATTATGGTGATCAAAGGTTTGATGATGAGGATCCAGCACCATGGACTCCTAATACAGTCATTAAGTCAACTTTTAAACCATCATAAGTACAAGAGCCACCTACACCTGTCAGTGGTTTACAACAACTGATTGAACACAAGGATCATCCATTGGATCAAATCATGGGTGATATTGCATCAGGTGTTCTCACAAGAAACCAACTTTCCAACTTTTGCTTCTTCTCAGCATTCATTTCTCAGTTGGAACCTAAGAAGTATCAAGAAGCCCTCAAAGACAACAATTGGGTGCAAGCTATGTAAGATGAGTTGCTCCAATTCAAGAAGCAACAGGTCTGGGAAATCTGTCCCTTACCACCAAACAAGCTACCAATTGGCACAAGATGGGTTTTCAAGAACAAACAAGATGAGGCTAGTATAATTATTAAGAACAGGGCAAGACTGGTGATACAAGGTTATTCTCAAGAAGAAGGAATTGACTATGATGAAACCTTTGCTCTAGTTGCAAGACTTGAAGCCATCAGGTTATTTCTGGCTAATGCTATTTCCAACAAAATTAAAGTTATTCAAATGGATGTTAAAAGTGCATTTTTGGATGGAAAGATCAAAGAGGAAGTGTATGTCTGTCAGCCACCTAGGTTTGAGGATCCTTCTCATCCCGAGTGGGTGTACAAACTTGACAAAGCTCTTTATGGGCTAAAACAGGCTCCTAGAGCCTGGTATGAAACACATTCTAACTTTTTGCTCAAAAATAACTTTTCAAGAGGCTCCATTGATAAAACTCTTTTCATTAAACATGTTGGAAATCATGTCTTACTTGTTCAAATTTATGTTGATGATATCATATTTGGTTCAACAAACACCAAACTGTGTGATGAATTTAAGAAACTCATGCAATCAAAATTTGAGATGAGTATAATGGGAGAGCTGCAGTACTTTTTAGGACTGCAGATTAAACAACAAACAAATGGAACTTTTATACAACAATCTAAATATGTTAAAAAATTATTGAACAAATTTTCTTTACAAGACTGTAAATCATGTTCCACTCCCATGACACCAACCACACAAGTTGAACCAGATGATCAAGGAAAACAGGTTGTTCAAACCATGTATAGATGTATGATAGGTTCCCTTTTATATCTAACTACTTCTAGACCAGATATTATGTTTTCAACATGTGTCTATGCTAGATATCAATCAGCTCCTAGGGAATCACACCTCATTGCAGTCAAAAGAATCTTCAGATATTTGAAAGGAACTCCTACACTTGGAATTTGGTATCCTGCTTCTAGCAATACCAAGTTATCAGCTTTTTCAGATAGTGACTATGCAGGGTGCAAAATATCAAGAAAATCAACATCTGGTGGTTGTCAATTCTTAGGAAACTGTCTAGTGTCCTGGCAATCAAAGAAACAAACATTTGTTGCAACTTCAACTGCTGACGCTGAATACATTGCAGCTGCAAGTTGTACATCACAGATACAATGGCTCCAATATCAACTTCTTGATTATGGAATCAAAGAGACCAAGACACCATTGCTTGTAGACAGTAAATCTACCATTAGCATCATTCAAAATCTTGTTCAGTTCTCAAAGACTAAACATATTGAAATCAGGTATCATTTCATAAGGGATTGCTATGAAAAAGGCAAGATTGAAGTGAAGCATGTGACAACAGCTAATCAAATAGCTGACATATTCACTAAACCCCTTGACACATCAACATTTCAGAAGTTAGTATCCATGCTTGGGATGCTAAATTTTAAGTGTTTCTTTTATTTTTTTCTGCACATATTTTATTTTTCACTTACATCTGTTATGTTTTAAAACTTCTGAAAAGCAAAAAGAGAGAAACTACGGATGTACAAAACATCAGTATGGGAATATTTTCTGAAAAATGATTAACTTCTGATAAAATAAACTTCAGAAGTTATGAATACAGTGTTTATAAACATTCTCATCAGTTGTTAACAAACTACTGAAGAGAAAATGGGAACTACTGATGAAAGTTGTTCTTCATCAGCAGTTTTGTCATTAAGGGGAAATCAGACATTTCCCACTTCAGAAGTTTGACCTAGGGCGGTTATAAACTTCTGATAAACACCTTTTCCAACACTTATCCTTTCAAAAAGCAAAATTCCCTCCTTCTCTCTCCAAAACAATCTCAAACCCTTAACCTGCAAACAAAAACACTGTTTGATCCACCCACACACAAACCACATGGCTCTTACACTGAAACAGGGACACAATCAAAGAGGCTACTTTGAGAAACATGAAGCCTGGTCCCAATACGACGAAATCATTGACTTAGTCGTCAAATCCCAATACTTCACTGCCCTCACCATTGATCCTCCAATCCATACTGAAACTCTTAATGAGTTCTGGGCGAACGCAGAGACGGTGACAGTGAATGATCAAGTGATTTCCCTATAATCAACTATCCAAGGGAAAGTAATGGCAATCACACCGGCAACTTTGGGAATTAGACTGGGTCTGGATGATGTGGATACACTAGATAAATTTCCAAACTCTGAAATTCATTTAACCATGACAGAGTGTGGTTACCAAGGTACTCTCTGACATGCAACCATTTTTAAGAAATATTTTGAACCAAAATACAAACTTTTGTTTCATTACATAATCATGTGCCTGAGTCCAAAAGCTGGATCTTATGATCAGATGCACTCTACTTTTCAACCAAATTTTCATTCCATTGTGAATGAAACAAAATTCATGGCATCAGCACTTTTCTTTAATGAGTTGGTGTTACATCACCTAAATTCTAAAAAGACGTTTTTGTTGTATCCAAGGTTCATAATGCATTGCATAATTAAAGAACTTGGATATGGGGTGCTTGTGAGAAAAACAATTGTTTTAAACCCATTGACCTCACAAGCATACTCAAGGCATAACAAACCGGCTGCCTGGCCAGAAGATGACCAAGGGGAACAAGAAACAGTCCCCATGGAACCATCATCTTCCAAACCCTCACCCAAAAAGGACAAGAAAACCAAACAACAAAGTCTAAAACCCTCAAACCTTAAAAGAAAGGCAGTTCAGGAAGTTGAGATGCCTGAAACTGCTGATGTGCAATCTGCACTTGTTAAAAATGTGACTGAAACATCCTCTCAGTCTCATCCATCTCAAACCCCCACAAGAGCCCCTATTGCCATTTTTTCAAAAGAAAGAAACTCAAGCAACCCATAACTACTCACCCTTCTGTTGAAACTGCTGAAACATTACCCCAAACTACTGAACCAGAACCATCAACCATAGAAATAGCCAAACTTCTCTGTGGGCTAAAAGAGACTATCCCATCAGAACATGTCAGTCCCCAACAACCACATCAAACAGAGGACATACCATCAAACTTTGACATGAATGTGGATGTTTTTAGCTCTAACCCAAGAGATGAGGATGAACCAGGGTTTCTAAGCCCAAACTTAGAGACCTTAGGTACATTTGAGGCTGCTACTACTCATTTACAACCCAGTGGTGGACCTGAGGACAGAAGTAACATAGCTAAGACCTCACTTGTGGCAACTACTAATGAAGGCTTTATGCCTGAGGTAGGAAATCCTCAGAACCAAGAAAAAGAGGTTCATGAGACAATTGGGTTGGGCCCAACTCTTGATACAACTGATAATGTCCTCATTGAGGATATCATCAGGGATTCAGATGACTCCATTAATTTGGATGATGATTCACACTCCACAAAACATGAATTGATGGCTTCTAGTGAAGGTCCTACAACTGGTGTCTCTAAGCTCAAAGAGCTGGTCACACCAGATCAGGTTAAAGTCCACTTAATCCCTGATTCCCCTAAAGTGGCATCTTCACTACATCCTGAACATCACCCAAAAATACCCCCTCACTAAAAATGCCTACCTAATTCCCTAGGTCATCAAGCATAGACCTAAACCACCTATGCAGCCCAGATGGTGCCCTATACCAGATGATGAGCACCCTAATAGCCAATCACCTCAAATCTTTCACAACTTCTTGGGAGTTGAAAACCACAACTCAATTTGAGGTGATAAACAAGAAACTAGGTGAGTTGTCCAACAAAATTGACAACAATTCAAGACAGCTTGCTAAGTTATCTGGTAGAACTTCTCAACCTGGCAGGCTTCCAGAAGTGGATGAAGCCAAAAAGGGGGAGAAGATTAAGGAACCAAGGCAGTCACTGGAAGCTAGGATAAAGGCAAGAGTGGCTCTACAACAACAACAACTGCTAGAAAAAGCCCAAAAACAAAAAGAAGATCAAGATAGGCTTGTTTCTAGAACTGAAGTTGAAGCTAAAACTTCCCAAGGCCATAATGAAGAAACTTCTGAAGACACAGAAAGTACTGAAGAAAATCCTTCAGTAGTTGATACTTCTATCAACACTTCAGTAGTTAACACTTCCAACATACAAACAACTGAAGAGCCTTCCAAACCAACTGAACAACAACCAACTCCTATTCCAAGGCCTACAACCACTCCAAAGCCTGTACTAAACCTTTATCCAATTTCAATGTCCAAAGAACTACTAGAGAAGAGTTTACTTGCAGCCCAAAGAAAGGCTAAGGAAGATGAGATCTGGAACAGTCTGGAAGCAAGGGAAGACATGAGCTACACTGAAAAGCTTGAAGCTTATGAAGCAGAGTTGAATAGACAATCTGAGACTGAAAGAGTTGCTGAAGAAGACAAATGACAACAACTGGTGTCTTTTATTACAAAGAATAGCAAGACTAAAGCCTATTCACTCAAAGGGCTCTCAATAGATGAGCTAACAAGAAGAGCTCAACTTGTTGCTGACAAGATTGCAACTAAAAAGGATAGAAAAGCTAAAAGAGCAGAGATAATTGATGAATTGGTAGCCAATGACTATGGTTCAAAAGCCTCAGTGTCAAAGTGGAGAGAAGACAAACTATTGGACACATATAAAAGATGCAAGGCTGACAAGGCTGCAAATCCAGAGAAGTACAAAACTTCTGAATTGTCAACTTCAGTAGTTAGAACTTCTGGTGTTAAACATTCAAGACCTGCTACCAAAAGAAATCCAAAGGACAATACAAAGACTGACTTCAAGATGGTGTTGCTGGAAGGCAACACAGTTGTACAAGGAGACTTTGATATTGAAGAAAAGCCTCTGATAACACAGTTCAAGGATCCTTCAACATTTGCTTACCAAATCCAGAAGACTATAACTGATAGACTGCACACAAAGGTAATTACTGAACATCACTTACCTAGATTTAAAATACCTGATGTGGTGCAAACAGAAGACAGAAGTGAATCCCACCTGAGAGTCACTGAAGTAGAAAACATCCAACACTCAGGAACATCCCAGGGATCTAGCATGGTCCCTTATACTTCAGATTTTGACAAATCTAAAGTTTTGATCATAAAGTGGTCCTTTACTGATTCCAACTCAGTATTGGTTACAAGAAGAGATCGTTCAAGCAAGGCCTTCAAATCCATGAATGAACTGAAGAATTTATCTACACAAGACTTGCTTACAATTCAACATCTTGAACCTGAACAAGGATCTCTCACAAATGAACAGCTGAATCAACTAAATAATTCCATGTTCAAAGAAATATGGAAGATAGTTGAAGGCAGAAGAAAAAGACAATAAGGAATTATAGAAGGTTTTGGCTTCATCAATCCAGGGGGAGATTGTAAGGGCAGAAAGGATTGAAGAAACCACTTTTGCCAACCTTAGTCTAATTCATACTTTTGCCAAATTATTCTAAGTATAGAACTACTAAAGAAAGAAGACACAAGTACTGAAGAAGGATTCAACAAGTACTGAAGAAGATAGATCAGAAGTTCTGAAGTCAAACCAGACAAGTCTACTGAAGAACTACTGAAAACAAACTACTCATCAGTAGTTTGTCATTCATTAGCACTTGTAATAGAATCTTTCCACCGCCCTTATGTTTCAGTAGTTTAATAGTTTATTATTGCTTTATCATTTTGTACAAGTTCCAAGACTACAGACATTGTAGTATTGCTTTTGTGTAAAGTTATGAACAATTTGTATGTATCTGCCCGTCTATAAATAGATGGGTTCATCCCACTATTTTATAGATTGATTTAAATTGAAAACTGAAATCCCTCAAAGCTCTTACTTGTTATTTCCATTTCCTTAACTAAGAATCTATCTGCTTATTTATTGTCATTTACATTCAATACCTAGATTCTCATTAATTTGTCTTTGGTTTGCAAACATCCAGGGGGAGTAATAACTCCTGTTGATAGTGAAACTTTATTAACTTATTTCGTTGTGCAAAACTGATTAAACTTGCAAAACATAAGCAAGTAAACTTGTAAGCGCTTAGGATCGTCAAATCTACAAAGAGATTGATCAAACAAGTTTGATTTAGGTGCGGAATCCCTGAATCAATCACAATTATGATAATCAAACAATCAAAACACAGAAATCATCTTTCAAAGCTTTTTCTCATTCATAAACAACTTGAATTACACGTTTTAATAATGTTTACAATCAAATCTAACGTGAAAATAAGTTGACACAAACACTAGGGAGAGACACAAAACAGGAGGGAATAAAATGACCAACAACTAACTTTCAAAAAATGCTTAACCTATTTATAGGCCTGCACATTCGCCCATATTGCATGGTCGAATGTGCAGGTTCGCCCAAACACAGTATGCGAACCAAGCAATACATTACAATCTAAACTACATTCGCCACTACAACAAAAATGGGTTTTTAATACGCACAAAAGCGTCCTAAAATGTTATTTTATAGGACCTTTTATTTAATAGGACCAACGGTAAAAGCGTTTCATGTAAGGGGGTCGTAATAAGTCACGAAACTTAAAAAGCGTCCTAATATCTCAAATAAGATTTTGAAACCAAGTTTATGGTCGCATAATATGTCCCAAAAAAAACTCCTAATAAAACATATTAGGACACTTTTACAAGGTTTTAACCTGTGCTTACCTAGTTTTAATATTTTAATACACATACAAGAGTCCTAAAAAATTAATTTATAGGACCCTTATGATGTAACATTATAGGAGCATTAGTACCAAAAAAGGGGTCCTAATATCTCAAATAAAATTATGAAACCAATTTTATGGTCGAATAATATATCAATTAACAAACAATATAGCGTCCTAAGAAAAGCATATTCGAACACTTTTATAATGCTTTAACAAGTTAAATAGGACAAAATTTCAAAGTCCTAACAAGTCATATGATACAACGTTTTTTTAAACATTCACACACACAATTTTATGATATACGTATATAACATCAACTAATGAAAGAAAAATAAACTTTATTATATTTCAAATAAGCATATTCATAACAAAAACACTAAACATAAATTTATCCAACATAAACTCTTGTAACATTTAACAGAGAAATTAAAAGCAATGAAAGAAACAAGCAACATAGAATCATGAGTCATCATGCGTCCTCAATCCTCACGGACTACCTACAAATAAACCATCCATGTATAAGCATTAAGTTCCAGATTATTAAAATTATTCGTATCACAAGATTAATAAATACATACCGAGATGAAAGGACAAGGCCATGCAATGAAGGTACCAATACAATTTTTGAATTGTGGAAAAAATCACTACCTTTGACTCAACAATCTGCCCATTTTGCCACCTCTAATCTTTGTTACCTATTGTTATGAGAAAAGCCAAAAAAAAAAAAAAAAAAGTGTGAAATCAAGAAGCCCATTACCAAGGAGCAAGAAAGCTTTCATCCCTGCACCTATGCTTAATCTATATCATGTTGGCAATTTTCTAGTTAGAGTTTTGAGTTTAGATTCGCTTATACAGTTGTATCTTATAATCAAAAGTGGCCTCTAGACCATTGAATCCAACAAAACCATAACAAAGTTGACCAAAGTCGAAAACATGAAAGAACGATATGCATACCTCACTGCTGCTATAATTTGGGTCATTAGCATCCATAAAGTGATTATTACCATCCGTATCACCTGCAAAGAGCGATCATTGTTAGGAACTGCAACTATACAAGAAACTGAAAATGATCTTTAAAATCATGTTCCCTGTCACATATGATTTGCAAAAGGAAATACCATTCTAGTATGTTTGACTTGCAATGATTAAACGTTGTAAAAATTTCAAGATATGGCTACTTATTTGTTTCTAGGATTACCATAACAAACCATTGATGGTAGTGATTTCAACCCCACAATTCCAACCATATGACTAATAATCTAATATCCAAACACCTCTCATCCATGAAAATGATAACTAATATTTTGTTTTTGTATTTCATCTCAATATTTCCTTTTATATGATCAAAGTTTAAAAGAACGGGAACGAGCCTCGAGACGTTTTCCCTGAGCCTCATGAGGCGTAAGCCTCGAGGCGAACCGAGGCGTAAGCTCGAGGCACAGTCAAAAAATAAAAATAAAAATTATGTGTCTAAAAAAAATTAAATACTTGACCTAGCAAAGTAAAAAACATAAAAAAACACACATCAAAAATAAGATAATTGACCCAAAAAGTCTAAAACACCTAAAAAAACACATCAAAAACACCCTAAACCAAATGAGGCGCACCTGAGGCGCACATTTTCTTAGCACCTCAGCCCTTAGAGGCGTATGTACAATCTAAACCCCATGAGGCACGCCTCAGACTCGTTTTCTTAGAGTTTCGCCTTGAGGCGTACCTCGAGGCTTACACCTCACCCGTTTTTTTTTTAAACCATGTATAGGATACTTTCATTGTTAAAATTTAACATTCATATTGCTTTTCATTAATTAGGAGAGTTGTCATTGTGTCACTATTAAAAGGTATTTTCTAATTCTAACAACGTATTAAATCGCATAAATATAATGGCTAACCTAACTTATAGATATCTTCATATGGATTAACAACATAGACAGTTATCCTAATGGGCGGCGCACTAGACTTTCAAGTACTTTTGGCTTTCTTATAATCCTATTGCGTCTATACCTCATTGTATCTCATCGTACAATACACACTATCATCGCGTATAACATTTTCTTGGAATAAATACCTTTGATCGCGCAATCTTTGCTATAAAGCACTCCCTTTTGCTCATTCGACACGTACCCTTGTTCGCCTAAATCCATCTCTACACCACAAAAAGAGAGGATGCCACAACTATTGTTTCTCATAAAAATTGAAGCCTCCTCTCAACCTGCTTATATTATATCAGCCCCAAATCAATTCCCTGCAAAATAATAATAATAATAATAATAATAATAATAATAATAATAATAAATAAATAAATATTAATTCTAAAAATCAATAATAAGATTCAAATTAAACACTCAACCATTATTATTCAATAAAAAAATTAATTTAATATTACATAAAATCCTGATTCTAATCCAAACACCTTCAAGATTCATTAAAACAAAATTAAAACTATAAAATAACAAATTAACAGTTAATTAAAAATAAACAGGGGAGAGGGTGATGACATACAATGAGACAAGATTAATAATATGTTGAAACTGAAAAGGGAAGTGCAGATTAATGGTTAATCAAGTAGATTAACCCAAAATCAATAGACCCAGATGATTAATATAAAATCCAAATTAAAGTGCCCTAAAAAAAACCCTAAATCATACCATGTGAGGGTACTTTTTTTGCTCAACAACTCTGGTGTTCTCAAGCTTGATATTAAGGTACTGATCGACGGAATGAAGGGTTCCTCGTATAGCCTCCACAGTAACTTCTCTGCCTACTAAATCCTTAAAGTACGAGAAGAACAACTGCAATAATTAAACAAGAAGATAGATAAAAGATGATATTGGAAAGAAAACATGAAGATTGTTGCAGATCTGTAGTCGTACCATTTTCTAGGGTTTCGTGGAGATCGACGGAGAGGGTGTTTGAGCAGATCTGGAGTTGTGATGTTGAAAAGTGTTTTGATAGAGTTTTGTAATGTGGAGGAGGGTTTTGGGGTTGAGAGAGGGAATGAAAATATATGGGTGGGAGTTTTAAAATTTTTAGGAAATTAAATTATGACACGAAAAAATGACACACATTTTTTATACTGTCATATTTTCTATTTGACGACACTAAATTCTTGACATGCAAAAATGTGTGTCATTAATTAACCAAATTTTATAAACCATGACAATTTTTTTATGACATACGCTTTTGAGTGTCATAAATTAGTGCGTGTCATAAAGTGCGTGTCAAGATATGTCTTTTTTCTAGTAGTGATGGTTCACAAATAAAAATCATAACGAGACCGAAAAATATCAAACCAATAAGCACCGTAGTCATCGCCCCTCTTTGTGACCTTTGAACTCCCACTTATTATTTTTTATTTCTTTCTTCTCGTGACCTCGACTGCTCCTCGTTTATTATTATTTCTTTTTTTTTATCGATGATGACACTGTTAGGTCATCAAAGAATGTTTTTATGTATCATTTTTTTCAACGTCACCCTTTTTCTCCTATTCAATTGTTTTGTGCACTCTCCTCTAATATTCTGCCGCTAACAACATGTCTTACACCCTAATTTTTTTCATGTGGGTCGAGCCCACATTTCTATTATTATTTTTCTTCTTTTAGGTCAGCCTATTTCAGAAGGGGTAACATTACATCACAGGAAAAAAAAACTTAATAAAAAAGTTGGTGATTAAAACGGAAAAAAAAACTTAAATAAAAAGTAAAAAAACATTGTGTGGCCAAAATGATTATTAATATATTCTAATTGTATCGACATTAAGATGACTACTAGGAAAGCCTGTGCATTATAATGTAGTTTAGATATTGTATGAAATGGATTATTTTGCTACATGATTTTTTTATGATGACTCAAATATCACGTGTCATATTACAGTGTATTATAATATAATACCACTATGATTAAGCATCCTATAAAGGTTAACGTTACAAGACCCAAGTGTTAAGTGTTCTATTAAGCTATGTTATAATAACACTCTAGTAATTAAGCGTCCTATAAAAAAAACTGATGTTTTATGACTAAAATATCATGTGTCCTATTACGGTGTATTATAATAACACCACAATGATTAAGTGTCCTATAAAGGTTAAAGTTATAAGACACATATGTCAAGTGTCCTATTAAGTTATGTTCTAATATGACTTGACTAGAAAGGGTCCTATAACATCTAACATTTATGACTTAACTACAAAGTGTCGTATTTAGTTATGTTATAATAGGACCCCCGGTGATCAAGGGTCTTATTACATTACTACATAATAGGACACCAACAACTAAATGTCTTATAAATTGCTTTATTAGGATCTACATTTTAAGTGTCTTATTAAGTTATATGATAATAGGACGCCAAAGAATCATCCATCCTATTAGTTAGCTTTTTAGGACACCGGTTTAGTAGCGTATATTATAAAAGGACCCCAAAAGTTCATCCGTCCTATTAAATAATTTTTTAGGACCCCATTTTACAAGCGTCCCACACAAAAGGTCCTTAAAAGCCCTTTTTGTTGTAGTGCCCCTAGTCTCTCCTTCGTACCAATACTTCTCCTTCGCACCTTCTAAATTCTTCATTCACCCACATATTCTTCATTCGCCCATTCGATAAACAACAAAACACATGTTAATTGTAATCCAAGGCATTAGTCGCACAAAATGCATCTACAAACTCCCCCTCGACTATTGCTTGGATTGTTTACGCTCTTGGTCCATTATCTTGTTCATAAGCTTTATGCGCAGTTGTTTCTTCTGATCTAACGTCATCACCGGTTCAAATACTTGTTTCGGCTTTTTCTTCTTAACTTCAGGAACCTCTTGAACTTTAACAAACTTGCCAAGCTTCTTATCGTAGTCGCATCCGACATTAATGTCATGAGCAAAGCACAGAAATACCACACGCTGGTATTTACTTGCTTGTTCAGCATCCTTCACATCGCTCAATATGGGATTGTAATACAACATAATGATGTCCTCATGTGAACAATTCACCAACCACATGGGATCAAATATGTGTATCTTTTTGAAACTCTTTTCACCATCCTTCAATACTATCACAGCCTCTACAATCTTCCAGTCATAATACCACCAGATAAAGTCTTTTGCAAAGTGTTGAGGAATCTGCAACAATGGAATATGTTTCAACACTTTTGGTGGTTTGTACTTTAGAGTCACCTTGGGCAAACCGGTAATAGAATCAATGTCTTTCTTGTGAACAATCCGTTTTGGATACTGAGGAGCAAAAAGATTCCATTTCGTCCTGCTTTCTCTTGCCATTTTATCAACAAAGTAGGCAATGTGATCATTTGACGATCCAGTCAACTTATGACGACAAATATCACGAATAGCCCAGTATGGGAGAGTCTTCAAATCATGAAATCTATCAAAATAGAATATCCCCTTCTCCCACTTCACTGCAACACACTTCAACTGCTTTATAAACTTCCAACCCAACGCCCTTCCTTTAAACATCTCGTTGTGAAGTTTATAGAAGCTCCCCTGAATCTCTACTTTCGGACGATTGGCTTCTTTCTCTTTTAGTTTCCTCAGTAACTCTTTCAAGCTGTCAGATTGTTCAAACTGTGGTTTATCATGCCCCTTAAACACTTCATCCATAAACTTATCACTCTTCTCTTTTGCAAGTTTCTCGGTTTCTTTCAATAGTTCATCAGTGAAAGCAACAAATCCAGAGTCTTTGTCTTTCTTGAAATACTCTGGATACTCTTCACTGGTGATATCTTCTATTTCAATCTCCTCTAATGCAGGTACGTCACGATCATCAGAATGATTCCCAGCTTCCTTTTCAGGTAGATTAGGAATCTGGTTATCAGCTAGTAGTTCTTCCAACGTTTTACCAACCTGCTTAGCCAAACCTTCAAGAATCTCCTTTGTCATTGCCGCAGAAACTTCACCATCTTCTAAATATGGATCATTATACTCCAATTCAAGCACCCTGTCACTAGATTCAAAGATCTCAGAAAATCTGCTGGTCATGTCAATCGTCCAGACTCGATCAGTTAGCATCTGACGATACATCTGTTTATCTTTATCAGACAATGACTTCAGCTTTTCATTCCAGAAGATCGTATCATCATCAACCGATCCTCCAGGAGCTTTAGAACTAGATTCTCCTCCTTTTCCAGATTCCTGTTTCTCATACTTGTATTTATTTGTATCATCATCATCATCATCAAATGCAGAGCTGCTATCATCACCAGATTCATCATTCGAACCATCATCATCTCCATCATCCTTCTTCTTTTTAGGAGCCTTTCCAGCATCTTCATCAAGATCCTCATCATCCTCCTCCTCATTACCAGACAGTTTGAAATCAACCTAGTCCTCGTCTAGATCTTTATCCTCTTCACCTTCTTTCAACTGAGGAGCTCGAGAGTATAAATATTTAATCAGATTATCCATGCTTTTATTACTCTCTTTTAGCTTCTTATTCACTTCCTTCAAAGCTATAAACCTTCCGGTGTTCCTTTGCTCATGTTTTAACAGTTTCTTATTATCCTTCTGCAACCGTTTAATCTTCTTTTTCAGCTCTTCATTGTTCTCATGTGATGTAACAACGACATCCAACATCTTTGAGTCATTCTTTCTCAATTGATCTATCTCTGTCTGCTGCTTATTTATAATATTCATCATCTCAGTAAGTTTCCGGATAACAGTGTTCATCACATCACTATCCACTGTAACCTTTCAAGTAGAAACTTCAGCAACTTCAGGCAGTTTACCCTTCTTCATCTTTTTCAGTACATTATCCAATGCCTCATTAAAAGCGTCAACAGGTAAATCAACTCCCCGTTCAGTACTAGATGTGGTTGTGATTTTCTGCCTTATAAGAAGCTGGAGCAGCAACCGGTGATTTCAAGCTTGAAGCAGGTGGCAATTTCTTCCCTGCTACTAACGATTCAATCTCTCTAGCTCGTTTCTCTGTGGGCTTTATCACTTTTTCTTTCAACATGAATTGGGGCCTCTTTGGTTTCTCCCCCTGTACTGGTGAACCAGGAAAATCTCCTGCTCCCAAACCTAATCCCTCATCCTCTTCATCTAAGTGAATAGGGCTCTTCATTCTCTGTTCTTCCACTGATCTATTCAGACTCGCAGACTCACCAGCCACAGTGGCCTTGGGCGTGGTAGTCTTTACAGTCTCAGTCTTAGAATCCCAACGTTCATCCTCTAGCGTCTCTTCAGAATCGACTGACGCTTTATCAACAAGGTGTAAACCTTTCTTAGCCATGCTCTTATGCCTTCTCGACACTTTCTTCTTCTTTGCAGGCTCAGTCTCAGGAACAACTTCAATCCTGATTTCTTTCTCTTTACCTTTGCCACTCTTTGCTCCCACATTCACAACCTGTCGCTTTCGCTTTGCCTCAGGGTCAACAGGATGTAACGGATTATCTTCGTCCGATGCACTGTCAGCATGCCTTACCTCATCTTTACCCGGATCCACATAATAAATCCTAGCCAAATGCCCAAATAAACGTCTAACAGGTGGTCGTTCATTCACCGACAAGCCTTTATAAGCCTTCATTCTTGCCAATGTATTAATGGACATATGCTCTTGAACTATGATCTGCTTCGGATCCCTCTTTAATTTCTTATACTTGTGATCAAATATCATCTGAAGGAATCTTGGATATAACAAAAACTTCAAATTCCTTGTACCTCTAACTGGTTCCAATAAATGTTCCATAAGCATCCTAGATACGTTGAACGGTTTGTTCAATATCAGTGCAACCATCATCGAGCTAATACTCCTCCTCATCAAATCATAACCTCCTGCTACTGAACCAAAAACCTGAATCATGACATGTGCCAAGTACTTGAATTGGGGACAAAGCTTTCCCTTGTGTAACGAACCATCAGTAATCGGCCCGTTATACTTCATCCTTAGAAAGCATTTCCTCTGTTCAGTAAAGCTAAGTTCTCTGGGATCAGTCTTTTCATCTTCAAGCTTTAAGGCTTCCCTGATATCATTCTCTGAAACAATAACTAACTGTCCTTGAATCTTGCTAACCAGAGATGATTCACACTCCCAGAAATCCATCTTCGCGTTTGTCCAGAACTCTTGTAGCAAGTCTCGGTAGATAATAGCAGGTGTAGCAATTGCATCTATCACCCGACTCCTCTTTAGAAACTCGATAATCTCTATAAACTCGGTGTGCTTCTTCACGTCCCCAAGATATGCACAACAATTATGCGCATTCTCGAACGGCAAGATCTCTTCCTTTCCTTTCTCAGCAGCTTGTGCAGATGATCCAGCTTGTTCACTAGGTTTTTTCCTATTCAGACATGGTTTATACTGCAAAACAAAACAAGTAAACACGTTAAAAATCGACAAAATATACAAAAATTGAAAATTTGGTTTTTGATCTCTACCTTCACCCATTCGGAGGTGCGAATGAGAGTTTTGGGGGTGCGAATGAGAAGTTTTAAGGGTTCGAATGTGAAAATTTTGATTAAATGTTTCATTCGCCCATTTGAACTTCATTCGCCCAAACAAAATATCTCCTTCGCCCATTTTTGTACATTCGACCATTCGAAATGGACGAAAGAGACTGTTCTTCATTTCAAATTTTAATTTTTGAAATTCAGTGGATTTAAACTTGTCATTTTGATTCATTAGGCAAGTAAAACCTCTGATTAATGTTTCCAAACAATCAATTTTATCAAACATTCATTATTTCAATGTTTTCTAATAAAAACTAGGGTTCGAATGAAAAAGATGATCAATTGATCAATCTGATGGATTAGAAACCTTAGTTTTTGGATTATCTCCCCCTAAAACATTGATATAATGGATCCTAATCAAAAACAAAATCAATTATTATGTTTAAATCATAGTTTGATGTCTGTTAGGGCTTGAACTGAAATGAACGAATTAATCACTCAAATCTGGATGTTAACCTGTATAAATGAGTGCAAAATGATCAGGATTAGCAAACGAACACAATGGTAAGGTCTAAATGTCACGAGCAACAAGTGGACTTAGGATCAGAAATTTTGAAATTTTTTTGTAAGGGGTCGAATGAGCAGAGAATGATATATATAGACTGCTCCTTCGACCGTTCATTGTGGTCGAATGTGAAGCTTTAGTCTCCTTCGCCCCTAATGAAAGGTGCGAATGAGATAAAAGGGTTCGAAAGAGAAAATAACTTAAGAACTCTCACATTCGCCCATAATGAAACGTACGAATGAACATGAAATTCCTCCTTCGACCCAAGCGAATAGGCGAAGGTGAATCAGGAATTTTAAAAAATTTAACCAAATCTCAAAATCCAGTCCCGTTCAAAATATTTTCCAACTTTTAAAGCATCCGACAATCATATTTTCTCAGTTAAAAATGACAAAGCTCAAATGGTTCATCAAAGTTTAGAAATCGTCATCAACCACCATCAGCTATCAAAAATAAGATAGAAATGTAAAATATTTTTGGATTTTCTAAAGTTTATGTTAAAACACACCTAAAATCTTTTTGAGTTTTGCAATTTTTGACGAGAAAATAAAATGCAGAAATATAAAGATAAAACAGGAAATGTTTTGGGATTTCCGTTGATCTTTTGATTATCTATATCTATACTATATTATAATGCATATTGGAGGGGTATCTTTGGTAATTTGCCACTTTTAAGATATGTACAACTGTTTAAAGCATACGTACAACCATTTCAAGCACCTTTAACTTCTTAAAATCTCCTCAAACCCTACAAAATGCATCTGGCCGCCTCTTTGGTCTTTGGCTCCACCATTTGTGATTTTTGAATTTTGAAATAGAGGGTTGAATTTAGATCTAGCTTTTACCTTTACAAACCTTCGTCATTTTCAATCCTGGTCTCTTGTCTCCTCTCTTTCTCTCTCACTCATCATCAAAGGAATCACGGTCGAATTTTGTGCTTGATTTTCTCACACACTATAAACCCTAGCCCCATCCCCATGTTGTCTAGTCCCCACTTTGTCGATATAGGTATGTCCATGCTTGTTATATACTGTCTTCCTTTTGTTTTTCTCTAAGTTGTGTCCTATTTGGTTGGAAGAAGAAAGCTGCCATTGATGAACTAATTTTTTAGGATTAACTAATTTTTTTAGGATCAGATCTAAGCAGACTTGAAGCAGATGCGATTCTGGTCGGACTAGGGTTTCTCAAACTAATTTTTTTATGATATGTTGTTGTCCTTTTCTCACAGCTTAAGGTTGAAATATATTGGCTTTTGAAAACTTTAAAATCTTTTTTCTTTAGGATACTTAAATTTCGGCAATTTAAATAATACTGAGTGTACTGTTGACCTTTGGTCTATTATTTTCTAACTTATTTTGACATTTTGTTGCTGCAGCCTTCGATTGTGCTCCTAAAGAGTTATTGCAAAGTCTCATGTTGGTCTTTGAATGGTTTTGAGATGCAGGGTGGTTTCCAAGATTTTGTGTTGCTTTTGGCATAGATCTTCATGTGGGTATTCTTTAATTATACATTTTTATTAACTTATGTTATTGGTTATTATCATTATGTTATTATCATTTTTAGGGATCACAACTCAAATGGGTGTTTCACTTGCTTTCAAAGATTGTGTTCTCATTTTCTTGTCTGATTATGAATTTCAGGTTGATTTAAAGCATTTGATGTTGGTTTTAGCATAGCTATTCATATGGGTAATCTTTATTTACAGTTTTGTACTTTTTGGTTTTGAGTCTTCATATTTTTTAGTGTTCTTGACGAAATTGGGGGGTTTTACTTGATTTTTAGAGATAAAGATTGAAGCTTTAGTGTAGATCTTTTCTTTGGGTTTATTTAAACAGGTTTTTGTTTAAAGGAGTTTAAGAACCTTCAAAGCAAACCCAATAATGACCTGTATCACTATGCTCTAAATACACCACAGCCGTTGGTGTAACCCTTCCTGACCCCAAAGAACAAAGATGAAAAACGTCCTATTTGTTTGTATATTGTAAAAATAGTTGGTTGAAAACGGCTTATTCATTGTAGCTGGTTGATTAAATGTACGAGATACATTAATTATAATTAGTCACTTTCAAATCAGTTTACCATGAACTGTAATTATATCACATTATCTATTTCTGTTACAAGTTTTGTTGTTGATATATACTATTATTGTTGTTATGCAACTGTTGTATTATTGTTGGAGCTCATTTGCATGTTTATTGTTGAACTAGATGGTTACTTTCTTCATGTAGTTATTTAAAGATACCCAACTTTTCTGTTGTTCATCTCCATCATATACTTAGGTACTGTGGAGAATTGATACAGAATCTATTTGTAATGACCCGCCCTTTTGACCCGTTACTTAACCCACTTACTTTACCATGATATGTTTTGTGGTGTATTTATAGCATAGTGATGTGGTTGAAGCTAACCTACGAGTGCCGATGACGAACCACATAAATCTGTTGAGTACGAGGAGGAATACATTGTGGTGGTCACAGATTTGGCATTGGAGCTTTGATGGTAGATTTTTTACGGCGACAAGAGTCAGTCTAGGCTCCCATTGAGTTCCAATGATAGTTGGTAACAGGGTCTTCTGAGAATCAGGTATGGTTAAACCTTCATACTACATAATTTAATGAAATTGAGGTTTAGATTTTTCTTTTTGAAACAAATTTGATATTTGTTTTTAGATTTAGGTGGCCGAGAGGTTCTCTTTGGAGGGAAAATTCTCCCAGCGACTACACCAACGAATGGAGCTACCCATCGGATCTGGTGGTGATGGCTAGGGTTCCGCCACAAGCGGCGGAGACAACTACTTGGTGGTTATTAAAACTAGACCTGAAAAAAACTGCCTTGTAGCTATAATAGTTCGTTTTTTTCATTAACATGCCTCTTATGTTTGTTTCTTTGAACTATTTTTATCACAATGTCAGATTTTTAATGATATAGTTTAGTTGTCACTTCTCATTTACTATATCCAAAACAGTCGGTCAAACCCGGTTAACTGTTCAACTAATGGACCCCAGATGTGACTATTCGACTACATCCTGGAAGGACTCTTTAGAACGCATCGATGAAGTCAATGCATTGTTGCAAGTAACTCTCTAAGCCTAAAGTACTATATTGGTTAGGAACTTCATTACAGTTTAATTTTCTATGCTCTTTTCAGTTTTAATATCCATGTTGGTGATAGATGTGTACTCTTTTACTCTGTTTTATAACTTTATAATTTATTTGGATAGATTTTATGCTTAATAATATGTTGGTGATAACTTCATTTTATGCATAGGGCGTTCATGTTTTGCATCTAATTTAAACCTTAACTTTTGTAAAGTATCAAAACTGGGCACTTTAAACAAATATCATTCAGGCGGTGGAGTTACCAAAATTTCATTTATATAGAATAAAACCTTTTGATTTACTGAATTCAGACCTTCAACTTGTACCCTTGGGAATGCTAAAGTTGTTGGTAGCCTACTTTAGATATGAAATATGATATTGTTGCCATTTCCTTGTGATGTAGAGTGTAAATATAAACTTGGTAGTTCATGAGTAAAAATGGTGCTAATCTTGCAAATTTGACAGTCCTTTCATTTATTTTTTATTTAAAAAGCGCGCCTAGGCGCAAGGCGCATCAAGGCGCTGCCTAGGGCGCCTCAGGGCTCTGCGCCTACCCATTTTTCCAGAAGCGCAAGAAAAGCGCAACATTTGACTTTTTTTCCGTCGCTTTTGGCCCTGAGGCACGCACCTTTTATACACCATGTATTTTTATGCATAAAAATATTGTACCTTGGTGTTTTTGGCTTGTACATATAGGTAAAATCATATAAAAACCTTATTTATAGCTATATTTTGAATAAATGTACCTCGTGTACGAAAAATGCATACTTTTGGCGCTTCGCGCGATGCGCTTAGACCTCGTCTCTTTGGTGCGTCTAGCGCTTTTTAAAAGCAAGACTAAGAATTCACATTAACACATGCATGTTCAGTTATGGAGTGGCCCTTTTTGGTTGTTACTGGGCTAATAGACAAATCCTCGGTGCAACTTCAGCCTCTGTTGTAGGGACAATTTTGTCAAAAAAGAGATTGGAGCCAATTTTGAATAATCAGATATACTAGGGTACTATGAAGCAAAATGTCTATAAACATGCTTTAGAAATGGATTCAACCCATTTAATCAATACATAGTCACAAAAGTGCATTCCAAAATCATTATGAAAAAAAAAAAAGATATGGAATTTTTATTGTAATGTATTTGTTTTATTGTGATCTTAATCAAATTTTATGAAAATGGACTAAGATTGACCTGATTTAACTTAACCCAAACCCATATAGGCCCAACCATTTTACTCCCTCTTAGTGCTAGAATCTAGAAAGCCAACTTTTTCGGCCAATGTTATAGATAAAAAGTAACAAGGATACAATACAATATATGACGAGTTGAGTGATAAACTAACAAAAAAAACGAACCCTGCATTGTAAATTGTCGCCGCCGCCACATCGCGCGGGTCCTATACTAGTTATCATTAAAGACAATGTGTGATCTGGCAACTGCTGATATTGTGATCCACATAAACTCACATGCAGACTTTTGTGTAGTGCTTTAGACTGATACGATTATGTATAATATAAACATAATTGTCTGTGGTTCCCACGCACACGACATACTCCCGTATCAAGAAGTAAATGCACAAAGACTTATTGTAAAGCGTGATTATGCTTTCGTTGTCTGTAATTTACAAGGTATAATGCACAGAGGTATACAGGTCAGCAAGTTAATGCAGCAAAGTAACATGTGCACTCTACCAGGTTGAGGACTGATATCAATCATGATTTGCATCAGTGATTAATATGATGTAATAGATAATCTTTGATTATCATAAAACATGGAAAGTTCCTCAATTCGGTAACTTTAGGATTTGGCATAAAGCTCTTTTATAAAGACACTCTATCTGATCTAGGTCTGTAATGACTTACAACAGAAGATCAGAGAGGCTATCCCCAGACAACTAATAACATAACGACCCAAAACCTCCGAGTTTTGTACAAATACCCTATCAAACGAAATTACGGTACTAAGACCATATGCCAATGAGGAGTTCATCCACACATCAATTCGTTTGATATGTATGTATCAGGCACGCAGTAATAGGTCTACGAAGCCTATCAGCACATCGCACAGACTCAGACACACGCCCTATATAGCATTACATTTCTTAGAACGTGTCAGATCACCACTGTTGTACAATCATTTCCCCTTTTTCTCCAGGAAATCATTTTTGGTTTTTCTGATTTTTTTTATAAATTTTTGAATTTATTGTTCCCAAGGATAAGCTGGAGCATTTCAAATATGTGACTGTCCAGATATCGTTTGTTCCCAGAAATCTGACGGCATTAATCTAAGGGAAGAAGATATAGCAGTCAGCAAAGAAATTTTCTAATTTTTATGGATTTTGAAATTTTTCAATGTTTTTGGATTTTCGAATTTTTCTGAAAAACAGTAAAAATTAAGCTAAAAAGCGATAAACTGAGGTGGTGATCAGTCTTGTTTTTCTTTAATACCATTAGCTTTCAAAAGATATTCAAATCTCGATTTATCAAAAGCTTTGGTAAAAAGGTCTGCGCGTTGGTAATCAGTGTGGATTTTGACCATATCGATCAACTCTTTAGCATAACAATCACGGATAAAATGGTATTTAATCCGGATATGTTTAGCCTTTAAGTGATTTACTAAGTCTTTTGTTAATGCGATTGCGGCTTCATTATCACAGTAAATAGGGGTTTTAAGAAATTGCGAACCGTAGTCCACCATCTGTTGTTGGATCCAAAGAACCTGTGAACAGCAGCTTGATGCTGAAACGTATTCTGCTTCACATGTGGATAATGCAACTGCGGTCTGTTTCTTGCATTGCCAGGTCACGAGCCTGCTCCCCATAAACTGGCATCCAGCCGTTGTGGATTTGCTGTCTTTGTCACAGCCGCCCCAATCTGCATCACTAAAAGCGATTAGCTCAAAATTATCATCATTAGGGTACCATAGTCCTCTCGACGGACAACCCTTCAGATATCTAAGGATACGTTTGACAGCTGCAAGATGACTCTGTTTCGGCTTCGATTGATAACGTGCACAGAGACATGTGGCAAACATTATATCAGGTCTGGAGGCGGTGAGATACATCAGAGATCCGACGATTGCTCTGTATGTAAATGGATCAGTTAGCTCCCCCTTAGCATCAACTCCAATCCCGTGATTAGGTTGTATTGGGGTGTCCATCGGCTTCGAATCATCCATCTGGAATCGGCTCAAGACTTCAGAAACGTATTTCGTCTGGTGAATAAAGATCCCCGTTGGTCTTTGTTCCACCTGCAAGCCTAGGAAAAACTGCATCTCTCCCATTGCGCTCATCTCGAACTTTTCCTGCATAACACATTCAAATTCTCTGCACAGAAGTTCGTTAGTAGACCCAAATATAATATCGTCAACATAAATCTGGACTAGAAGCAAGTCATCGCCTGTTCGTTTAGTGAACAGTGTGCAATCTACCAAACCTCGCTTGAATCCTTTTGAGAGAAGATACGTGCTTAGCTCCTCATACCATTGCCTTGGAGCTTGGTGCAACCCGTAGAGAGCTTTGTTCAATACATAGACCTTATCCCAGTGAATAGGATCTTCAAAGCCTGGTGGTTGACCTACGTATACTTCCTCCTTGACCACACCGTAAAGAAATGCACTCTTGACATCCATTTGATACACCTTAAATTTCTTGTATGATTGCCAAGGTTTTCTGGTGAGTTCGCATTCCTCAATTGTCCTCTTGTCATCACACTTATACCAGGATCACCAATAACTTGCTCGATCGGGTGAATTCGATGTATCCGAGATTCCGGATAATCGGGTACTTGGACTCCCGTCTGAGTAGTTAAGTTCTCTGCAGAAACCAGATCATTACCCACATTCGATGTTAAAGCACCATTTGTAGTTGGGTTCACTGGTGGTGTCTCTGTAGCATGATCTAAGATAGCTTCACTTGTAACATCATCGTCGTCATCTTCTGATTCTGATGAATTCAACGTTGTGAAAGCTTCTTGAAATACTTCTTCTTCAACGACAGGAACATTTGTATCATTAGAAGCTGTTTGAGGATTCAGGGTGATCGGACGCACTAACGGTGAAGTCACTGCGTTTTCGACCTCGTAATATAAACGTAGTACAGCCTCTTCAACCAAGCTATCTAGGTTGAATGATTCAAATAAATCTTTGTAATCAAACATCCAGTCTGGACCGCTTCCCTGTAAATTCTGAGTGTACCGTTGTACTTCAACGTTAGCCCACTCCTCGACCTGACGAGTTCTTTTGTTGAATACCCATTTGAGCGGGGTTGCATATCCAACAAAGTATCCTTCCTCAGCCTTCGGTGCAAACTTCTCAGATGGATTAAGCATAGTACAAGGAGCTCCAAACGGTTCTAGATACTCCAAATTCGGCTTGCGACGATTCAACAGCTCATAAGAAGTTTTGCCAAACTTCTTCACCGTTAAAACGCGATTAAGAGTATAACAAGCTGCGTAAATTGCTTCGTTCCAGAACATTACTGGAAGATTTGAGTCCGCAAGCATTGTTCTCACCGTTTCAATTAGAGTCCTGTTTTTACGTTCCGCGACACCGTTCTGTTGTGGGGTATACGGAGCACTATATTCATGATGAATACCTTTGTTTTCACAAAGATCGTCCATCTGTGCATTTTTAAACTCCGTCCCATTATCACTCCTAATCCTCTTGATCTTGAGACCATAGATATTTTCCAGACGAGTGAACAGAACTTTCAAATTGTCAAATGTGTCGCTCTTTCGGTGTAAGCACATTACCCATGAGAATCTTGAAAAATCATCAGTCACCACAAGAGAGTATAACTCCCCAGCATGACTCTTACGCTTGACCGGTCCAAACAGATCCATGTGCAAACGTTCAAGTGGCAGTTCGACGGAATTAACTTTCTTTGGCCTATGGGATTGTTTGTGCTGCTTACCCTTTTTACAACTCACACACTTGTCATTTAAGTGAAAATGTTTGATGTTCACGCCTGTGACAAGTTCGTTCTTCACCAATTGATTCATCTTTTTGAGGTGAATGTGTCCCATTCTCCTGTGCCACATAATGGATTCTTTTTCTGTAGCCTTGGAGAGGAAACACGTGACTTGGCCTTAGGTGGTCATGGCTTTTGACATATCGAGAATGTACAAGTTGTTCACTCTCGGCGCCTTTAGCATCACCCACTCTTTCGGTAATTCAAACCCCGGCTTGAGTATATAGCAAGATTTGTCGTCAAAGTACACAGAGAATTTCTTGTCGCATATCTGACTGACACTCAACAGATTGTAATCTATCTGCTTCACATAAGAAATTCTCTCGAAGCTCACAATTCCATTGCTCACACTACCCTCCATGGTAATATAGCCTCCTTTGTTCCCGGAAAACGCTACATAACCTCCATTGATGTTTCGAATATCGAACAGTAGCGAAAGATCCCCAGTCATGTGGCTAGAAGCTCCACTGTCAACAATCCAAAGACTGCTCACAGGGCCAGCTGAAGCTCCCTGCCTATATCAAGTAAAGAAGTTAGATTTTTCGGGGGACCCAAGCCTGTTTGGTCTTGGGTCTTTGAACAAATTGTTTCAAAGAGTCAGTTTTCTCACAAACATTTTCATTTTTATCAATCTTTTTCTTATCACACAAATCTTTTTCCTTCTCAGATTTCACATTTTGTTGTGAAGTTGAAGCACCCTCAGAACCCTTTGATGACTAAGATTGTTCAGTCCGTTTCAAGATCCGGATCTGAGATTTTGGAGTCTCAGCCGGTTTCTTTACTTCATCCTTGAACGATACCTTCTTGGTTACCTTCTCTGATTTAACAGAGACAGGTCCAACTGCTGGTTTGACAATAGGTTTAACATTAACCTTTTTGTTGTCAGCAGTTGCGTTCATCATTGATTTCTTCAACGGTTTCTCAGTGGCTATCCGGTTGCGTCTATCATAAGTCATCGGACGATTTTCCCTCCTTTTGAAATAGGTATTTTGGTTATAAAAAGGTGCTGGCTGAGGGAAAAAACCGTCTATGTGGATAACTGTGATTATCAACCTGACAATCATACTTTTGCTTCATCTCCACCTCGTGCCTCTTGTGTCGTACATACGGGCAATTGGCAAGTAAATGCCCCCTCTCCCCGCACTTAAAACACGCACGGTACTCTTCATAGTTTTCTTTGATGTTCGACTTAGAATAACTAGCAATGGGATATTGATCAACCATACACTGTCTTCTTAAACTCTCAGGAGCGGGGTCCTTTGAATAAGTCGGCTCAATAAAACTATTTGACTTGTCTGTTGGTTTAACAAATTGTGTGACATTGACCTTTGGGTCTTTAGGAATATCTGAATGAATTTTCTTTAAAATTGTTGGAGGAATATCATTTGTTCGTTCATGTTTCGGGAACCAAATGGTACTTTCCTGCCAGATCTTTTTAATTTTAGAATAATTAGCAAATTGAATCGGATATTCTTCATCAGACATGATCTTTTCGGAGCCTTGCATCCGATAGAAAACTTTCACAGGTTTATCACACGATTCATTTTTCTCATCATTTGACTTTTCAGTTTTCTTTTCAATTTTCTTCTCAACTTTCTTTTCAACAGACTTAACAACAGGCTTCTCAACTTTCTTATCAACATTCTTTACTGATTGATTCTTTCTGTGAGCGTTAGCCATGGGATGGACAATCTGAGATGGTGAAACCGGTTCAGTAGTGATGATGTGATTTTCATCAGGAATATCACTCACTTTTTCAACAACCGTCTCAGACTGTTCATCCTCTTCATCAGAATCATCAGCAGCAACCACACCTTCATTGTTTCCCAGAACAGGTCTAACATCAGAATACGGGTCTCCGACACTGGATGTGTTGGACTCGTTATCCGATGTAGAGTCAGATTTGACTAAGCTCTCCGGTGCTATTGTATGCAAATTATGGTTTTCAAACAACACCGGAGCTGGGACAGCTTTGTAGTTTGCACTACTAGACTGTGAAGGCTCTTCTATTATGTGGTCAACGACATAAGCAATATGCTTATAACTCTCAAGCTTTTTATTAACTTTCTCTGCAAAGCACTTGATGGTGGCCATTTCCAATTTTGTGTTTTCTAAATCATTGATATAGTTATTTATGGCCATTTGTTTTAACGACAAAGTCTTTTTCAATTCAGACACATCTTTCTTATACCCATCAAGTACTCTGTTAAACTCTTTTGATTCTTTCTGATATAATTGACAGTTGATTTTTGCACTCTCAAGTTGAACCTTGAGTAGCTTATTTTCATCTGTCAATTTATCACAAGCTTTGCATTGTTTAACACAAGTTGAATTAGAATTAACAGTAGATTCAGTACTTACCTGTTTGGGAGGTTCTGTCATGGCCATCAGTGCAAAGTGTGCTTCCTTCCAAGCGAAAAACTTGGAATAGTCAATTCTGGTGCAAGCATCATCCACTATGCATGATTTCCTTGTCATCAAGAAGTCGGCTTCAGCAAGCAACTGGTCAATGTCGTCATCCAGTGAGTTAACACTAGATTTAGAGTCAGACTCACTCTCCTCATCAGAATAAGTAGAATCGAATTGTTCTGGAATATCAGCAACCATATCCATAACCATTCCAGACTTCTTCTCAGCACAATCAACATCAACATTCATCTCATCATTCAACTCTTCAATCTTCAACTCACTCATCTTTTCAGACACAATATCTTCTTCAACCTCCACCGGTTCATCCAAGTTCATCTGCTGTGCCACACAAGCCACATTACCAGCTGTAATTTCTTCCACACCGAACTGCATACCGGTCCAATCAAAACCCTCATCCTTCTGTATCACCAAAGCTTAATTTGGGTTCTCGGTTTGGGTTTGTGTGTTTGGTGTAGAGATGGGAATGATTGTTCGGTTTGAGTTCTGTTGTGTTTGGTTTTGGTTTTGTGATGTGGATTGTCTAGCATTGTTATTTTGTTGGTTATTTTGGTGGTTTTGCTAGTTGTTGTGAGGTTGAAAGCTTGAAATGTTGTTAGAACTTTGGTATGATACTTGATTTGGTTTTGAGTTTGACGGTTTTGATATGTAGAATTGAATGGATTTCGATTACCTTGTTGTGCTGGCTGTGTGCACTCTCTTTTAAAATGACGTTTTTCACCACAGTTGAAACAAGTTACTTTGGCTTTGTTGAAGCCATAAGTGGTGTTAGGAGAAGTTGAAAGATCCGTTCTCCCGGTCTTCTGAATAAAATCAGTGGCTCTTCTCATGATACTTGCAAAAGCCCACTGAATATCCATCAATTCCATCTCTTCCTTGTCGATCTGTGCATAGTCCTCATTGGTCAAACTGTTGTTCCCAATTTGACTAGCAACCAGACCATTGTTTGATGCTACCATCGCTGAAACTAATGCTACATGTTGTTGATCAATCTCAACAGTAACATTGTTTAGATTTGAAGTCTCCAATACTATCGGGCTTTGATTCGGTTGACTTTGGTTAAGTTGCATTTGGTTCATTTGAGGGTTGTAAGGTTGTTGTTGTTGAGGTTGGTTAGCAGAGTAACACGCTGCTTGTTGCATGGGTGAAAATGGTGGAATATAGGTAGTTGTTGTAGGATATGATGGTGAGGTATATGAAGATGTTTGAGCAAGGTAGTTGATTGGTTGTTTGGGTGGTTCAACGATGTTAGATACGCACGCGATGTGTGGAGCAACATTGGTAGTAGAACTGGAAGTAGAATGAGAAGAAGATGTACCACTAAGATAAAGTTCCGGATTCTGAGGAATTTGAGCCCTTTTTGCTCTCCTCTTCTCTTCCATCTCCTTGTTTTCCAGTTTCTGTATAAATCATTAATCGTCCAATACTGGTACGCATCCTTCTCTTTCAACACCTCAATATGCTGATTCCAATACGGTGGCAACGCATCGGGAAACTTGTCCACCAATTCGGACATAGGTATGCTAATCTCATAGCTTGACAGCTCTGTGAGTAAGTGACAATACCTTGGAACCAATTCTTTCAATGTCTCGTTACCCATGTAACTAAAATTCTCAAACTCTTTGCGAAGATCCTCCATCCTTAGCTTCCTAGTCTTCTCATTTCCATCATGCCTGTTTCTCAACATGTCCCACAGCTGCTTAGAAGTTGTGCAAGAACCAAAATGATGCAGCAAATCAGTGTTGATAGCTTGGGACAATTGAGAAAACGCCTTTTTCTCAATAGCAAACTTTTTCTTTTCATCGTCTGCTAGATTCTCCAAAGGAATAGGCTCTCCCGTGTTCTCCAAGATCGGAGCAACATAGCCTTTCGCAATCATCTGCCACGCCTCAGTTCCCTCTAAACCCATACCCTCCAAATGGATCTTGAATTTAGTCTTCCACGTGTTGTATTCGACCATCTCCATAAGCTTAGGTGGTCGGTTTCCACTCCCAGATGACAAGTCTTGAATAAGCGTTGATATGGCATTGGTCGTCTGTGTGTGAACCGCTGCTGCTGCTACTCCCCAATAGTCGCCAATCGGTTGCGGTTGTGGTTGCGCAACGTGTTGAGGAATAGTACTAGTCATAGCCATGTAGTTGATAGGTTGTGATGGTTGACTAGACTTTTGGGCAGCAACCGACCAAGGATCCATGGTTGTCTGCTGTTGTGGTGTCGTGTTTGGTAGTGGTGTAGTCGGAAAGTTCCACATCTTGATCTGAAAAAGTTTAAGCACGAAAAGATTAGAAAAGTTTAAAACAGTTTTCTCCTTCTTATGAGTCTAGTGGTCGAATGAGTAAAATTTTTCTCCTTCGACCGTTTGTAAAGATACGAATGAGAAGAATAACAAACACAAAGCACTTTCGACCGTTTAACCCTTTTTCGACCGTTTGTATTTCTCCTTCGAGCGTTCGAATGGTCGAATGAAACAAGTATGGTCGAATGAACACCAATACACTAACAAACTCTAGGTTCGACCACTTAAAACACCACCTTCGACCAAAAATCCTTTGGTTCGACCGTTTAACACACACGTTCGCCCATTTCTCCCTAGGTTAGACCCTGCACTTTCAAAAACGGTTATTCTTTGAAAATCAGTTAATTTTGATCAAATTTTTCAAAAGTTGAAAGAATTTGATGATTTTAATCAGGTTTTGATTCGGAATTTATTTGGAACAAGTTTATCAAAGAGAATTATGCATTTTATCCATGAAAACAAGCTCTAATCAATCAATTTATCACCAATTCAGTTTTATCAATGAAAACAGAAAGTTTTTGATCAAAATAGGGTCCAAATCTGCTGTAAAATTATCAAATTGTGGTTGTTTGATCCATAATGGCTCTGATACCACTTTGGAAGCGCTTAGGATCGTCAAATCTACAAAGAGATTGATTAAACAAGTTTGATTCAGGTGCGGAATCCCTGAATCAATCACAATTATGATAATCAAACAATCAAAACACAAAAATCATCTTTCAAAGCTTTTTCTCATTCATAAACAACTTGAATTACACGTTTTAATAATGTTTACAATCAAATCTAACGTGAAAATAAGTTGACACAAACACTAGGAAGAGACACAAAACAGGAGGGAATAAAATGACCAACAACTAACTTTCAAAAAAATGCTTAACCTATTTATAGGCCTGCACATTCGCCCATATTGCATGGTCGAATGTGCAGGTTCGCCCAAACACAGTGTGCGAACCAAGCAATACATTACAATCTAAACTACATTCGCCCCCTAGTCTCTCCTTCGTACCAATACTTCTCCTTCGCACCTTCTAAATTCTTCATCCGCCCACATATTCTTCATTCGCCCATTCGGTAAACAACAAAACACATGTTAATTGTAATCCAAAGCATTAGTCGCACAAAATGCATCTACAAAACTGTTAAAGAGCATACTGATCCAACAAGCAGTTAGATACATCAGCGAACCTATTATGGCGCGATACTCAGTTGGATCGATGTTTTTGTCGCTATCTGCATCTGGATGAAGTCCATGATTCACGGGAAGAGGAGTAGCATAAGTAGAACGCTCATTCATCTTGAAACGAGTCAAAAGGTCATGTACATACTTAGTCTGATGTATGAACATCCCATCTTCCTTCTGATCTACTTGTAAACCAAGAAAGAATTTCAGCTCCCCCATGGCGCTCATTTCGAACTTCTTCTTCATAACCTTCTCAAAGTTAATACACATGTCTTTGTTAGGAGACCTGAAGATGATGTCATCAACGTACACCTAAACCAGTACGAAATCTTCTCCATTTCTCTTTTATGAAAAGTGTACTGTCTATTTTACCTCTCTCAAAGCCATTTTCTAAGAGATGAGTTGCAGTGTCTCATACCATGCCCTTGGTGCCTGATGTAATCCATACAGTGCCTTATCAAGTTTGTAGGCACGGTCTGAATAATCTGGATTAGTAAACCATGGAGGTTGTGAGACATACACCAGCTCCTGGACTTTCCCATACAGAAAGGCGCTTTTGACGTCTAGCTGATAAACTTTAAAGCCCTTGTAGGAAGCGAAGGCTAGGAATAGTCGAATTGCTTCAAGCCTTGCCACCGGTGCAAACACTTCATTAAAATCAGTCTCTTCTTGTTGGTTGAATCCTTTGACTACCAAGCGAGCCTTATTTCTCACTACTATTCCGTTGTCATCAGTCTTATTTCTGAACACCCATTTTGTACCTATTTCTTAAGCACCCTTGGGTAAATTGACAAGCTCCCAAACTTTCAGCTTTCTGAATTATGCCAGTTCCTCTTGCATAGCTTCCACCCACGCATTATCATGAAGTGCTACTTGATGATTCTTTGGTTCAACTTGCAAGATGAAGCATTTATGGCATTTATTGTTGATGCCCGAATCTTTAATACTGACATATAAACACGTCAACTCAGAAATACTACTTGTTGTCCTTACACCCGCATTAAGATCTCCTAAGATATTCTCCATTGGATGATCTTTATTTGTGCGAGTCTGAGCAATAGCATCAACGGGTATATTATCCTCCAAATTTGAACCTATATCCCCCGAAGTGTCTACGGTACCGAATGGATTAACGAATTCTTCCTCTTCGGTGTCATTGACAACAGGATATTTGTCTCTTGAAGTGGAGGTTCCTGAATCAGCATCATTCTTGTTTTTATCTGCAGAGATTGGAATGATCGATCTTGGTGATATTTCATCATCATCATCTGGCATTCCAAGTATCAATTCTCCATCTGCCTCATTTGGATCTGCATTAAAGGTATATGGAACATTAAATGATTTAAAGACAGAATAATAGTCAAAGAGCCAGTCGGGATCAGTAGCATGCGCAGTATCTTGTGGTGTGTAACTAGTTATGTCAACATTAAAAACGACTTCTACACGACCCGTTGTTTTATTAAAAACCCTTTTATTTGGTGCATGTGGCACATAACCAAGAAAAATCCTTCGTCAGCCACGTCACCGAATTTTGGTTGGTTTCTATTTTTCAAGATAGTGCACGGCATCCCGAATGGTTCAAAACCATGAAGATTAGGCTTATTTCCCTTCAAGAGTTCATAGGACGTTTTATTGTGCTTCTTGACGGTCAATACCCTATTCAAAACATAACACGCTGTATTCACAGCTTCTGCCCAAAATATGACACGTAGCTTAGAATCAGCGAGCATTGTCCTTGTTGCTTCAATCGGTGTCATGTTCTTCCTTTCAGCAACCCCGTTTTCTTGTGGCTCATAGGTTGCACTGAATTGATGCTCAATCCCTTTTCTTATGCAGTAAATGGAAAACAACTATTCTTGAACTCCGAGCCATTGTCACTTCTGATTCTCTTTATTGTGGTTCCAAAGATGTTCTCCGCTTTGTTGAAGAAGTCCATCAAGGTCTCCCCTGTTGCATCGTTCGAACATAGGAAAAACACCCATGAAAAACGTGAATAATCATCTATGATCACAAGACAATAATACTTTCCACCTAAACTCCTAAGATTTACTGGACCGAATAAATCCATATGTAATAAATCAAAAGGAGAGTTAAGGGAATTCTTAATCTTTGGTTTATAAGGCTTCTTGTGCTGCTTGCCCGTATTGCACGGCAAACACTTATCCTCCACGCCAAAACTTTTCAAAGGAACTCCTTGCACCAGGCCATGCTTTGTGATGTAGTTCATCTTCCTGAAATGCAAGTGTGCCATTATCCTGTGCCACAACATCGAATCAGACTCTGATGCTTTTGATAATAAACATGTCGGCTCTTCTTTTGCTTCATCTTGAACACTCATGTCCATGATGTACATATCATTTCTTCTTGGAGCCCTCATGATTATCCATTCTTCAGGAATCTTTACTCCCGGTTTCAACACTAATGCTTCGGACTTTGTAAAATGGACAGAATGTCCTTTGTCACAGATTTGAGAAACACTCATTAAGTTGACCTTCAACTGCTCCACATAATTCACATTGTCCAAAGTAATTTTTCCAATTGTGACCTTTCCTTTTCCAGTAATTCGACCACCCTTGGCCCCCGCAAAGTTAACATAACCGCCATTAATTTTAATAAAATCAATCAACAACTTCAACTCCCCAGTCATGTGCCTAGAACAGCCACTATCAATATACCACCAGTTGATAATCCTCCTTAGCAGCTCCTGCACTCACAAATAAAGGGAATTAGTTTAGGGGAAGCCAAGCCATCACGGTCTTGGGTACACCATTTTCTACAAACGTAAATTCCTTCAAATATCCGTCCCATTGTTTAGATAAGTTGGATCATTGAGGACTAGCACGTTGTTGTTGTTCAAAAATGTTAGGTTGGTTATAATGTCTCCCATTTAGAGACTGAGAAAACCTTTGAGGATATCTCCCTCGGTTGGAGTATCCGTTATTGTTATTGTTTCTTGAAAAGTGTTGACCATTCGAATAACTTCCATCCCTGTGGTCGTTGTTATTATGAAAACTTTGATTATTGGGTCTTGAAAAATTTCTATCACCGTTTGGAGATTGGTGACGATTTTGCATGTGTGGCGGCTGGTACTTACCAGGACTAGGGTTTGCCTGTTTGAAAACTAGAGCACAAGATGTGCCAGCATTCCTAGTATTTACCTGCCTAGGGACAAACTTAGGTTGGTTTCTTTGAAAACGAGCAGCAGTGTTGCTCGGTCCATCCCTACTACCACTACTCTGAGCATTTTCTAATTTATTCTGCAAATTTTTCTTTTAAGAATAACTCTTCTTATTCTTATCGTCTGACTTAACCGGCGACTTTTTCTTTCCCCTATCTGAGTCTGTAGGTGTTCCTGTTTTTTTTAGGGGACAACAACTAGCCACGTGGCCTTTGTTGTGACATTTGAAGCATGATCGTTTCTCTAAGGGCTTTTTGTGTGGCCCCTTTGAGTTGGATCCTTCACCAGTATCAGATTTGGTTGAAGCTGACTCAGAACCAGCATCCGTTTTATCATCAGATTTGACATTTGAAACTTTAGGAGATTCAATCTTTGCAAAAACAGATTCAATGGAATTAGGGTTGACTTTAGATATTGGGAAATCTGAGTCAGAATAAATCTTGTCATATTCCTTAAGTCTGTAAAACTTCTTGATTTTATCGTTTACCTTCTTGATTTTACCCCCCGACCCATCAGTTGTTTGAGTCACAACTTCGACCTCTACAGTAGGCTTGAGGTCTTTTTGGTTCAGAAACTACATCCTGCTGAACCTTCTTACTAGCATCTTCAGATGCTTTCTTAGTTTCTTTTGTGTCTACTGGCTGAGGGCCATAGACAGCGTCAGGCACATCCTCTTCATTTAGTAAAAATGAGTAATTACCATTGAAAGGAGGAGGAACATCATTATAACCTAGACCTGAATTCTCATGTTTTTCAGTTGTTTCAGTTCTGGAAGTCATGATCTGATTATACATGTGTTTAGTGCTCCTACATTGATCTAGTTTCTTTCGCAGCTCAGTAATGGTCTTTTGTTTCTCTAAGATTTCTAGCTGCATTTTCACGATTGTTTCATCTTTTTCAACTAGACCCTTGTATTGGAATTCACAATCACCAGTTTTAATACAAAGCAGCCTATTAACTTCCTTAAGATCTTTCTGGGTGCTTTCTAACTTTTTCTTAAGGCCAGACTCTCTATTTTTGTTGCCGAAATTTAACTCGTTTTGCTCATCTAAGAGCACTATGAGTTGTTTGTTCTAGTTTACTTGCTAATCATGTTCTTTATTTATGAAATCTAGTTTCTCAACAAAATCAAAACACTTTTTGCAAGCATCAACAACAGTAGATAAAGAAATGTGTAACTTTTTGGCGTTAGAGTCCAGTTCAGTCATGAATGTAATGAACTCCACTGTTGACATCCCTTTTGTAATTGTTGTCAGATCCAGAATCTCTTCAGTCGGCTTGTTGTCTCTGATGATCTCCTTGACTTCCTCAGAATTTTCAGTAGCAGCTACATTAAACTTCACTGCACTTTCATCAATCTTGTCATCTTCAGCTTTGACTGATTCATCTTCAGTCACATGTTCTTCAGTCTTTGCCGTATCAGACACGGTCTCGTTGTCAGAATCAGATGCTTCTGACTTCACACTTTCATCTTTAATCTCTGCCATAAGAGCCTGATCACCATCTAACATTGAACTCCATTCATATCTGCCATCAGGTTTAGCAACCAGGAGGGCCCTGGAACTTCAATTATTTGAACTTGAAGGTCGGGCAACAGAAGAACTCTGTCGCATGGTGTTAGAATTGTTGCTTGACTCTTGTCTTGAACATTCTCTAGCGAAGTGGCCTAAGGAATGGCAATTGAAACACTTTACCTTACTCTTATCAAAACCAGCTCTTCCACCAACGAGTTTCCTTCAAGTCCGTTCCATGTATTTTTTTGCCTTGCGTGAGAGCATGGCCAAGTTCCATTGTAAATTCATCTCCTCCAGATCATCAGGATCAATCTGGTCATAATCATCATCAAAGAGTGTTGGATCGTTGATCTTCCCTTGAATGTAATTCTCGTACGAAGCAATGAAGGAAGATAACACCGCAAGTTGTTGTTCGGCCGATTTAACACTCATCGGCATGGACTTGCTTGTTCCAGTTAATGATCCACCTGTACTCTTTCCATTCCCGCCAGAAGGGATATCCTTGACTTTAGTAGATTCACCGGATGTTGACACAAAACAACACTCACCGTCAGAATCAAGAATAATACTACCAGATGTGTCACCTGAGAAGAATGTCGAGATACCGCTGCTGCTGCTTGATGAGGTTTTAGCTGCAGGCTTTCCATTATAAATCCCTAGATCATGTACCTGTTCAGATCCTGCTTCCCGACTCATCATGTTGAAAATGTAAGCTCTAAGCCTCCCTACCACGGTATCCAAAGTCATAGTACCGTAGTCAGTTCCGTTTTTTATCATCAGTAAATACACATCCCATTTTGTAGGAAGTGCATCCAGCAGCTTATTGTTAAGCTCATTGTCAGTGTACTGCATCTCATGATTTCCCAACTCAGTGAGCAGATGATAGAATCTTGTGATGATGTCCTCTAAGCTCTCATCCTTAAAATGCTTGAAGACTGCAAATTGCTTCTTCAGCAGCTCTTTCTTATTCTTTTTCACTTCAGCACTGCCCGTGTACCTTTTCTCCAACATCTCCCATAAGTCTTTAGCCATTCTATTTCTGCTGAATGTGTGGAGAATTTCTTGTGGCAAACACATGGTTATGGCAGCTCTAGCTTTATTTTCAGCTTCGTGCATCAGTTTCTGTTCTTCCTTCATCTCACTAAAACTCAACAGTCTTTGCCCGCTCATGCCTTCTCCATGTTTAAATGGATGGATGTACCCGTCTGAGATGCAAATCCACATACTCAATTGGTAAAATCGAGCCCATTCTTCGAACCGTCCTCTCCACCAAAAGTAGTTATCAACACTGATCATTTTAGGTGGGAAATTTGCTTTACCCACCTCGTGATCCATCTCAACCATTTTGTTTAATAACGCCATTTGTTTTAATAGATTTTAGATTTAATTAACAAGTTGTTTATTTGATTAAGTCCAAAGTCCAAACGAAACAATGGTGTCTAAGAACTAATCTTTGTCCGAGATTTAATGTGTGTTTCCGAGAACTATGTTTGAGAACAACTTCCAAGATCCACACCCAATCCGAGAACTATTCTTAGGTATCCGAGAATAATGTTTTCGAGAATCAAAAAGCAAGATCACTTGTAGGTCCCTTTCCCTTGAGATCTTCTCTGCAATCAAACCAAACACGAATCCTAGACCCGGAATATCTTTGAACCGTGGATATCAAACAAAGAACACAAGATTACTTTTTAATGCTTTTCTTATTAATCGAATCATAGATAACAATTAATAAGAACTACACCGAACTTGTAATCCTAGCTAGCTCTCTCTCAAACTCTCTATGACAAAACAATTGACCAACCAACCATCCAACCCCTAAAACCCCATGCATCATTTGCTTATATACATGCATCCTCATGGGCTTTTAGCTGGGCTTGTGTTGGGCTTTTACAAAACTAGCTTAATTACATATTCTAGAACTAACTTAGATAAGTTCTTCTTATGACACAAACAATATAAAGTCTTTTGTCAATAATCCCGAGCGTTTGTTTATCCGTTTAAGTATCTGTCACAAACTTGCACCAACAAATTTATCTGATCAATAAATTATTACTTATACGGAGGGTCCCCGAGATGTGCATGTTTACTATCCCCACTATATTTATCTTTTTATTTTCAAAACCAAAAACATTTTCAAAAAACCAATTTTCTTTTAAACCCCTCCATTTTATTTACTTTTTCAAAACCGATACTTGGTATTTACCCTATAAAACTATACTATACACGTCAGGTTCTCTGCCTATATGTTGGTTTTAGTTTCTAAGTATTTATCGTTTACTTATAAATAAATTTAAAACTTGTTTAAAGGTATAGTAAAAATTAGTCTTTTTACCAAAACCAATGTTTTGGAATTAAAACACCAAGTTTTTGGCACCAGGAAAAATGATACCTTTTCTAATTATTAAAACCAAGCACATCAGATACAAATTAAATATTATTTCAATTCTTCGTAAAAACGTTGATTCCCTAAATCGACCTAGCAAGACCTAATACCTTATATCCCAGATACCTTACACTTTTTAGACATTACCCTTATTAGTATTCTTAAACGTTATAGGTAGAATTCCTCGGAATTCCTAAATCTTTAACTTACGTAAGTTTACGTTGGATTTGGATCGTTTTCGCAAACTGTGAGTATACTTATCCCCTTTTTCAATTTTACACTTTTGGGGTGAAACATGTATACATATTCAAACTTACACATTCACTTACACATAATCGTTTATATTTTTACAATTCATATACGTGTCTCGTTATCTTTATGTTTTATGCTAGACCTAAATGTAGTTTACTTGCATTGTTTGCTCGAAATCGTTATCTAGACGTTACTTAAGTTAGGGGGCTTAAATGCTCAAATCGACGTAACATATGTTACAGTGCTCAAATCTACTTGCAACGTGTTAAAATGCTTTTTGTGAATCATATTCATTTGACTTTATCATGTTTGTTACTACGTGTTTACATAATGCCTTGATAAATCTTGACACATGAGTTGTAAAACATATTCTTTAAACTTATATTATACGTATACTAACCAAGTATGCTCACAAACATTATTTATGTTCACAAAATTATTTTCGTACATGATTCAAGTTGATTGTTGAGATACTTAATGTACGACATTTAGACTTAGTAAAGACTTAATCCAAACAACGTGTGGAATTATATTTGTATTGATCAATATTTTTAATTGTAACTTGAAGCATTTGAATAAAATATTTACACTTTAGTACCATGAGCTTTTGAACAATCGTCACTATGTGGCACCTCGATGATTCCATCATCGGTTGGGGTGTTACACATTTATCAAACTCCATTGAACTTCTTTTTTTATGTCTTTTCATTTATTTTATTTAAGAGTGAGCTACACTTTGATAAGAACAGTGATAATAAGCATATTGTATTCATTACCATACAGTAATACAAAGACCAGGTATAAAATAGGTTGCTATAATGTCACGTTATTACCATTTTTTAGCATCAGGTAAATGTTAAGACTTGTGTATTTTCTTATAATCTCGTTACAACTATGCAAGATTAATTTGATTAAAATCTATTCTATCTGTATAATAAAAGAGTAGTCTCGGGTCGAATAGAAGCCTTAGTGAGTGTCCTCATGGATCCAAGTCTGAAATGGAGCTCCGAAATTTTACCTATATAAAATGAGTTTTATTTTTTTTTCATTCTCCTTTCTCGTATCTACCCAATTCTTTCTATGAAATTATATTATTCACCTCCTCCATTTAACCCATATCTTTTGATTCTCTAAAACTGATTCAAAATCTTCGCTCGTGGAAGCATTCCAAGTTGTAAGTATACGTTTACCACGTTTATATTATTTTGTTATGTTATGTTATTGTTATGATCGAGATATAATATTTATAATTCATTATTGTAATATGATGTTATAAATTTTGATTATGGTTATGAAGATTTATCCCTAGAATTGTCTGATTATTTGCATTGTTAATGTTTGAATCAAGTATGATTGTATTGTTCTTCAGATGTGTTTGAATATTCATATGTTCATCATGGTGTTCTTGAGAGTCATATTATTTTGGTCGAGATATAATATTTATAATTTATTGTTGTAATCTGATGTTATAATTTTCGATTGTGGTTATGAAGATTTATGTCTAGAATTGTCTGATAATTTGCATTGTTAATGTTTGAATCTAGTATGATTGTATTGTTCTTCGGATGAGTTTGAATATTCATATGTTCATCATGGTGTTCTTGAGAGTCATATTATTTTGATCGAGACATAATATTTATAATTCATTGATGTAATCTGATGTTATGATTTTCGATTGTGGTTTTGAAGATTTATGTCTAGAATTGTCTGATTATTTGCATTGTTAATGTTTGAATCGAGTATGATTGTTCAGTTATTCGGATGTCTTTGAATATTCATGTGTTCATCATGGTGTTCTTGAGAGTCATGTTATTTGATGTCAACCGAAATGATGTTGGATGTTTTTAGTGGTTTAATTTGAATATTCGAAGATTGTTGGATGTTGTTAGTGGTTTAATTTGTTTAGGGAATCCATATGGAGCCGGGTCATGTTTTATGGTTTGGATCTTATTAATGTTTGGGTCGAGTATGAATGTATTGTTCTTCGGATGTGAGTTAATATTCATATGTTCATCATGGTGTTCTTGAGAGTCATTTTATTTTCTGGAAGATTAAAGATTGTTGGATGTTGTTAGTGGTTTAATCTGCTTAGGAAATCCATATGGAGTCGGGTCATGTTTTATAATTTCGGATCTTATTAATTGTGTATTATTCATGATTGATATGTTTCCTAAGTTGTTGCCAGAAAGTTTGAAAAGAAAGTTATTAGGAAATCCATATGGAGCTGGGTCATGTTTTATAATTTCGGATCTTATTAATTGTGTATTATTCATGATTGATATGTTTCCTAAGTTGTTGCCTAAAAGTTTGGAAAGAAAGTTATTAGGGTTGACTGAGATAATGGTATCGTTTTTTAAAATACTTGGAAAGAAATTTATTAGGGTTGACTTAGTTTGGAAAACATTTTTATGATGTTATTTTTTTTTCGTTTTATATACTTATAATATAAACATATTACATTTACAGATATCATTGGACATGTGAAGCAGTTTGTTAATGCAAATTATAGTAATAATACTGAGTTGAACAAAACTAAAGGATTTTTATTGGAGCTTGAAGATCTTGGGTATGTATTTTTTTTAATATAATATAATCACTGATCTAAACAAGATTGTAATAAATTTTGTTTAAAATTATTTAGGGCCTTACTATTTTTGTTAAGCTATGGGATAGACTAGCTAATGACATTTTTAGATATGTTGAAGTTCATAACAATGCAGATCCTTTGATTGTATGAGACATCCGTCACTTTTCTTTGTATTTTTAATATTTCCATGTACGTTAAAACTCCAATAAATACAACGTTGCAATTTTATCATTTTCGGACGTTCAAAAAAATATTCTATGACACATTCGGGTGTACATAATCATACTATAAGTTTAAAACAACTCCTAGGTCGACGAATAATTGTCAAAAAAATAAATGCTTGGGACGGGGTTCGAACCCGCGTCCCAAGCCGGTTCACACACACAAGTATCAACCAACTGAGCTATAACACATATCTATTTAGAAACCCACGCGAGTTATTCATATATTATGTTGAATTCAAAGCAGTTTGACTTGAAAAAGTCAACTGCATAGATCGATCCTCATAATCAACCCAGTAGACGCGTTAATTGAATCTGAAATGGAAGGGTATTGATTGCCATTGACCATTACGCGTCAATTACAGTAATAATCATCGATAAACATTCCTAAAATTACCAATCATCCGCGTCATTATCATCATGGCGAGTCAACACTTACCAAATCTTTAATCCGACCCTCACACTAAAAATTGGACATCCCTGGTTAGTCACAACTCGCCGAAAATCTTCTCTCCACCTCTTAATTCTGTTATCAAGCTCTCTTTCAAAGCATTTTGACACGTGTTTGACGTTTTCTTTGACCGAGCTCTCGTACCCGATTACGGTTAATTGAGATTTTCTTTTTTGGTTGGGTTATGTCCATCGGCACCCTAAGATCAATAGCCCCAAAGATTTAGGGGCTATTGATCACTAATTTTAGCGATTGAAAAGTTAGGGTTCGATTTGGGTGATTTGGGGAAGAACACGATTGCAGAAACAATGTATAAATATTTTTAAGAACTGAAACATAACAACCAACTGACCTAGGTCAGTTGGTTTACACACATAAAGGTGGAACCCGAACCGGCCTTTGGCCATGGTTCGAACCCCACAACACTGTTTTAATTTTTTTTCTTAAACCAATTATCAAAAACCAACACATTTAACCTATATAATTAATTACAATCCAGTTTAACTCGTTCTCAGGGTGTGGCTCAGTTGGTGGCCACGCTTGTGATAAAACCCGAACCGGCCAGAGGCCAGGGTTCGACTCCTATAACCAATAAACAATTTTTTTGCCCTTTTTATATATATACTTAATATATTCAATCTTTTAAAATAGTTTTTAAATATTAAAAGTGGTTTATAAATTCTACAAAAATTACCGTATGATCTTCTAATGATAAAGTTCATCATAAAATTTTTAGTTTTTCAAAAATAATTTATTTAATATATATTATAAATATTACAAGTTTATTCATTTATAATTGTTAAATTCAATAAAAATATCTAAACGATTTTATTAAATCCCACAAAAATTATTCTAAAATTGTATAACCGTAAACATTTCAGAAATTATTTTTATTTCAGAAAAACCGTTCATTTTATATTTTTAATTAATTTTTGTTTGTTTTAATCAAAAATAAATCATAATAAATTCATTTTTCAATATTTTTGCACCAAAATTTTATATAAATTATTTCTAATTATTTAGAACTGAAATACAATTTTTAATTCATAAATTCTTTAATTTTAATATTTTTAGATATTAAAGTTATATTTAGACAATCTGAAATAAATAGATTAAATATTCTATTTTCAAGAAAATAATTTTATAAAAATTATTTTCATACTTAAAACCTTATGTTGTGACTATATTTAACTTCAAAATTTACAAAAAGACTTTTGTTTATTTATTTATTAAATTTCTTATATTTAATAAACAATTTTTATTATTAATCAAATAAATATTTATCACCAATTCGAAACCCTAGAAATACATGTATCCTAGAATTATTTCCCTTACACGTTATCAAATTCTTTAGGGTGATCCTTTGGGATAATTCCCACGCATATTTCGTTGTCCAGTTGAATTTCAAGCTATTACGTAAATAGTGAGTATTTCCTATCCCCTTTTTGCTTTTATTCATTTTTGGGGTGTTACATGTACACTTATACAAATTACAAATACAAGTTACATTTTCAAAATACAATTCTAGTACTATGTGCATTTGCTTACAACGTGCTTTATGCTTAGACAATACATGTGGAATACATTTGTACTTAGTGAAATCATTAACATGGTACAAGCCGACCTTAACATTGGATAGCTTTATTTGGATTGTCAACCCGCCTAGATTGATTCTCCCCCTTTTTCATCGAAGAATCCGTGGCCATTGTTAAGTTATCATCCATTTATTGGATGAGTACACCGCCGTTCATTTTGTACATTATACAGTCATAGGATTGATTTCGCTCATTTGTATGATACATAGTTTACATATTTGCACTGTAGCTTGCACTTGAATTGTACATCTTTTTAACTTTCTATATATATCAAAACTAAGAATGCTCACCAACATTTCATATGTTGACCAAACCTATTTTTGTACATGTTTCAGGTGCAGTTTGATCTAGTGCTTTAGCAAGGGATATTTAGTGCTTTATTTTAATCAGTTATTTCAATATTTACATTTCATTTAGACATTGTATTTTCCATTTCCATGTAAGACAATTTTGGCTTATTCAATAATATTTACATTTTAGTACCATGTGCTTTTGAACAATCGTCATTACGTGAGACCTCGATGATTCCGCCATCGGTTGGGGTGTTACAGATTGGTATCAGAGCCATGGTTATAGGGAACTAGGTTATTAGATGAATTGGCCTAGACTATAACCGAATTTCAACTTTCAGGTACAACATTTCCTAATTTATCCTTCCCCTCATTTTCCCTCTACTTTCCTCCCTCAATCTTTCCCCCTTCTTTTCCATTTCTTCTCATCTTTCATCATGGTGTATAGAGATGGTGTCCTACAAGGAGTGGAGAGACTACATCATCATGGAGCGGGAGCAGTACCTTTCATGAAGACACTCTTAGGCATAATGCCTACTCTTATTTTTGCTCCTTCAAAGTTGTTGAACTTTAATGAGGGTGATGAGGACACGTGCAATCTGGAAGGGTGGATGCCTGTACACTGGGTTTTCTGGCATAGGCAAGCATAGCGCATAAATCCATTTACGGACCTGTTATGCTTACCTAGGGATTCCTGGAGTGAGTGTCCACTTATAGGCTAAAGCATGTCTTCTTTGATCACCATTGGGTTCAATTCCTTTGAAAAGTCAACGTTCTTGTTGGGCTTTACAGCTAGACAAGGGCAATCCAAGCAATTTATTCAAATTATTTTAATGATACACTCTTATTTCACATACAATATTTTGTATTCATAATCATTTGTACAATTATACACTTACATTTTATAATCTCATTGACTGCCTTGTAGATGTCTGCTCGCTTCTCTAGTTGCTGAGCAAATTGCTGCAGTAATCCCAAATCTTGTTAGTGAGTTAAACCAGAACAGCAACAGTGCCAACACAGAGGGTGCAACTCAATTCCGGTGCACTTTCAAACACTTCAACTCATGCAACCCCACGAAATTTACTGGTGATGTAACATCGCGAATTTCCCCTAAATTTTTTTTTGATAAAAAGAATGTATTGTTTTAAACAATATATGTTTTAAATACCTTAAACTAATAATTATTTGTATCTCGACCCTTTTGTACGTTTTAAAAATATTTCGAGTCACTTTCGGGCTTATATAATCATATTATGAATTTAGAATAATATAGTTTTAGGGAAATAATTGCCAAAAAAAGATTTGTGTGGACCGGGACTCGAACCCGCGTCCACAGCCAACCAACACACAGTGACAACCAACTGAGCCAACTATCATCTTGTGTAGTATTTCAGAAGAAAATAAACTTTAACACATTCCTTAAATTGACAGTCAAAGTCTTAGTCAAACAGTCAAAGTCTTAGTCAAACAGTCAAAGTCTTAGTCAAATAGTCAAATCATCATAAAACCTTACTTTATGGTGTTGACCAATTTTAATGGCTAATTGACTCCAAAACTAGTATAAAAACCCACCTATGACCCATTATACTTTGCACCTCTAAATCGATTGTTTCAATCCGATTAGACTTTCCCTCATACCTTTCTTCTATAGTCTATTACTTCTACAATTGAAGCTTTGATTATAAGCTCTTGTAATTGGCGAATTGGAAGCTTGATATTCTTTCCTTTTCGTTTTCTACAATTTGGACTAGCTACGTTGTTGAGTCTTTGGGATTCGCCTCGCATACATTCACAACACATTATTCTATTTTTTTCACGAGACATAACATTTTGCTAAGGTGAGTTTTACATAGCCCCTTTTCTATTTATCACCGTTTTTGGGGTGAAACATGTTACAACATTCTATATGCAATTCAATCATCAAAGTGTCTATGTGTTTTTCTATGTTGCATTATGTCTTGAACATGACTAGGGTAAGCACAATTCTAGCATAATCATTAACATTGATCAGCCAACGGTATACAATGATAGATCTATTGGACTGACAATCCCACCCGGATACGTGCCTCCTACAAAGGTAGCGTGGGTGATTGTTATCGCATAACATATTCGAGTGAACCATGAGCGTAAGGGATGTACCACATTATAACAGTCACAAGGGTTGATTATGCACTCGATTTACTTCTAGTATGTTTTCACATATGGACTAGACTTGCCATGACACTTGAATTGTACAAGTTTTATTCGATTATCAAAACCTATGTAATTCTCACCAACTTTTGTTGACCCAAAATATTTTTAAACTTAACATGTTTCAGGTTATAGCTTGCTTGAAGATTAGAGTTATTGCTTGAAGATGCGTAGCTAGTATTTTTCATTTTGATGTACAAAATTCTTAGAACAATTGTATGTAATTTATTTAAATCATTTATTGAAATTTATTATTTACCATGAGCTACTGAACAATCATCAATACGTGACATCCCGATGTTTCCGCCATCGGTTGGGGTATTACAGATTGGTATCAGAGCCATGGTTATAGGGAATTAGGTTATTAGAAAAAAAAATAATCTAGTCTATAACCATAGGATTTTAATCAGTACTTGCTCCTTTTACTTGCAACCTTACTTGTTTATATTCTCTATATTACTTCTTATCCTTACTTTAGTCCCTACAAGAAGAGTAATCTCCATCACAAGATCTACTCTTAGACTAATAGGACAAATCCGCAGGTTTAGCCTGAACCACCTTGAAGATCTCGTCGAAGTTCTAGATTTTAATAACGAACACGTGCAATCTGGAAGGGTGAATGCCTGTATTCTGAGTTTTCTGTCTAGGACTGGCATTGCGCATATATCCCAATCAGACGAGGGACCCGGATGCCTACCTGGGAATTCTCGGGATGAGTGTTCACTTATAGGCTAAAGCATGTCTTCACTATGTTATTAGAATCTAGAAGCTTTGATAAGTCAACGTTTTCATTTATTCGTTTTAATTAATGAATAGATGATTACACTCAATTCCCTTAAAGCTAAGCTCTAAAATCTCAAAATTTTACAGCTTAAATCAATCTCATATCATAACCATCTATGGATTTCACAATCACACTTCACCTTACCATCTTAGCCACTTTTTAAATATTCAACACCCTACCCAAATCATATTATTTCATTTCTCCACATGTTACTTATTTTTTAAAAACTATAACCTCATACCTTAGCACAAACTAAAGATTTCTAAATCTTGTTGTATTTTCATTACCTAGTAACTTTACAAAGTACATATTTTTGTCAAAAGATGTCCTCGAACTTAAATTCAATTGTTTATTTATTGACGTAACAAACAATTTTCTATATAATGGTTTAAACTATTAAAAATCACTTAATAGAACCTTGATCTTCAAAACCTAATGTCATGTTTGAAATCTCCAACTAACGGGAATATTTTAATCAAAGCCCACTTAGCTTGTACTATTTAACAACTTTTGCTTTATGTATAAAACCAATTTTGAAAATAAGATTTTTTTTTCCATAGGAATAATATCTAGTCTCTAAATTCTCCATCGACACTCACTCATTTTCAACTTGTTCAAAATTTTACAATATTTGGCATATACCACAATCATGTTTTCTTATACACTTGATTATAACCTTTGATCCAAACCTCAAAATTTACACTGCTACATAATCTCCTTACTATAAAATAAACTCTTTATGAACTATCTTCACATTCACTATCTCTCACAACCTTGATTCTGCTTCAAGATTTTTCATCATCGTCTCAAGAACTAAATTCATATCCTTCACCTTCTCACACATGAGCTAGTTACCCATGATAACCAAACTATTGAAACTTTATTGTGTGTTGCATCAAACATAATCCTTAGTTATACATGAGGATTCGATTATCTACCATATTTAAACATTTGATACTAGAAATCATGGAATATAAACTATTTGCTATAGACACACCTAGAGTCATTAACCTTGTTTAGGACAACACTATTACAACTCGCATGCTATGCTTGATACTTGATTGTTTATATGTACATATTATCAATTTGCAATTTATGTGTGAAATAATTGGTACACTTAATCAAACAACTGGTAGAGGATGAAGTACTTGCTCAACAGTTAGTTGAGTACCAAATAACCTACTCAACGATTGGTAGAGGTCATCATGCCTGCTCAACAGTCGGTAGAGGCCCTACAACCTGCTCAACGACTGGTAGAGGCTATCGCACCTGCTCAACAATCGGTAGAGGTTCTTACTCACTGACTGGTAGAAGTCTTTTTCCTACTCAACAGTTGGACTCATTTTTGGATACATTGTAAACGATTCAATCACAAGGTTATTTTGCATTACTTACATGTGTGTTTAGAGTCATAGAAGGACACAAAACCCTAATGTAAGGTAAATTGGTGATTGCGGTCCGGAACGTAATCATGAATTTACAGGTACGTTAAGGTACTGTGAAATTCTAATAAGGTTTTAGTAGTTCATTTGGTTTTCATATAGCCAATCAATTCATGCATTTCTTATAAGATTCCTAAAACATAAGTTTAGTATTTTGCTAGATTCTTATGCTTCTTGCTACTTCAGACGAAGCTAATCCAATCCTTAAAACTCACATCTCAAACCTCTTATCCAAATTATTCGAAACAAATTATTCTATTACCTATAAATTCATGTCGTGCCTTAACCCAAACCACAGTTGCCTTAATTTCTACATAATCAACCTCAAACCTGTGTTTTTAATAACTTCGGGACGAAGTTTCCAAAAGTAGGGGAGACTGTAACATCGCGAATTTCCCCTAATTTTTTTTTGATAAAAAGAATGTATTGTTTTAAACAATATATGTTTTAAATACCTTAAACTAATAATTATTTGTATCTCGACACTTTTGTACGTTTTAAAAATATTTCGAGTCACTTTCGGGCTTATATAATCATATTATGAATTTAGAATAATATAGTTTTAGGGAAATAATTGCCAAAAAAAGATTTGTGTGGACCGGGACTCGAACCCGCGTCCACAGCCAACCAACACACAGTGACAACCAACTGAGCCAACTATCATCTTGTGTAGTATTTCAGAAGAAAATAAACTTAACACATTCCTTAAATTGACAGTCAAAGTCTTAGTCAAATAGTCAAATCATCATAAAACCTTACTTTATGGTGTTGACCAATTTTAATGGCTAATTGACTCCAAAACTAGTATAAAAACCCACCTATGACCCATTATACTTTGCACCTCTAAATCGATTGTTTCAATCCGAATAAACTTTCCCTCATACCTTTCTTCTATAGTCTATTACTTCTACAATTGAAGCTTTGATTATAAGCTCTTGTAATTGGCGAATTGGAAGCTTGATATTCTTTCTTTTTCGTTTTCTACAATTTGGACTAGCTACGTTGTTGAGTCTTTGGGATTCGCCTCGCATACATTCACAACACATTATTCTATTTTTTTCACGAGACATAACATTTTGCTAAGGTGAGTTTTACATAGCCCCTTTTCTATTTATCACCGTTTTTGGGGTGAAACATGTTACAACATTCTATATGCAATTCAATCATCAAAGTGCCTATGTGTTTTTCTATGTTGCATTATGTCTTGAACATGACTAGGGTAAGCACAATTCTAGCATAATCATTAACATTGATCAGCCGACGGTATACAATGATAGATCTATTGGACTGACAATCCCACCCGGATACGTGCCTCCTACAAAGGTAGCGTGGGTGATTGTTATCGCATAACATATTCGAGTGAACCATGAGCGTATGGGATGAACCACATTATAACAGTCACATGGGTTGATTATGCACTCGATTTACTTCTAGTATGTTTTCACATATGGACTAGACTTGCCATGACACTTGAATTGTACAAGTTTTATTCGATTATCAAAACCTATGTAATTCTCACCAACTTTTGTTGACCCAAAATATTTTCAAACTTAACATGTTTCAGGTTATAGCTTGCTTGAAGATTAGAGTTATTGCTTGAAGATGCGTAGCTAGTATTTTTCATTTTGATGTACAAAATTCTTAGAACAATTGTATGTAATTTATTTAAATCATTTATTGAAATTTATTATTTACCATGAGCTACTGAACAATCATCAATACGTGACATCCCGATGTTTCCGCCATCGGTTGGGGTGTTACAGGTGAGGAGGGTGCTACTGGCCTCCTCCAATGGTTTGAAAGTATGGAGAGTACCTTTGTGAACAGCGAGTGTCCTGATGATCTCCGCGTTCGCTATGCTACCAGTGTCCTTTAAAAGGGGGCACTAACATGGTGGAATGGTGAAAAGCGTAATCGGGGCGCTGACGTTGCTTTATCTTTGTCTTGGGCTGAGGTTAAGGAACTCATGATCGCCAAATTCTGCCCTAGGAACGAAATCAGGAAACTAGAGGAAGAGTTCCATGGGTTGAAGCAAGACAGTGGTGAAAATCTTGCGTACAACACTCGATATCACGAACTCAGCATATTGGTTCCACACATGGTTACCCCGGTCTCTCGAGCAATCGAGAAATATATCAAGGGATTACCTGATCTAATTCAAGATGTAGTCACTGGAAGCAGACCCACTACAGTGGAAGAAGCCATCCAGCTTGCAGCCTCCTTGACTGACAAGCACGTCAAAAAGGGAAATTTGGTTAGGAAAGGAACCAAGAAACCAGCTGAGAAGACCCTCGCCCCTACTACTGAATCATCAAGAGTTGCTGTAGACAATACCGGTTCCAACACTAGGAAGCGGAAATCCAGAGGTAGAAACTACGCTGTTGTAGCCCCAGTAACTCAGGCTCCAATAGCCCAGGCTCCAATGGCTCAGGCTCCTCCTGTTAAGAAGGTTTATAGTGGAAACTTACCCAAGTGTGCCACCTGTCAGTACCATCACCCCTCAAATTTTCCTTGTTGCCACTGTACCACCTGTGGTAGGTACGGTCATATAGCTGCCACATGTCGATCAGTGCTTCGAACTCAACCAATCAATGCTCAACCAGCCAACCCTCAACCAGCCAACCCTCAACCAGCTCGCCAAAACCCCCAACCTATAGCATATGGTCGAGCTTGCTTCAATTGTGGTGATCCAAACCACCTCAGAAATCAGTGTCCAGCACTTGTCCCAGCAAACCGTGCAACAAACCCAGTGGCTCGTGGTAGGGCTTTCAACATCAATGCAGCAGAAGCCCAGGAAGCAAATGATGTGGTGAATGGTACGTTTTTACTTGATGGTCATTATGCTTCGATTTTATTTGATACTGGTGCGGATAAAAGTTTTGTGTCGTTAGCATTCGAACCTTTATTATCTCACACTCGCTCTAGATTAGGAGTGCCTTTCACTGTCGAAGTCGCGGATGGTAAACCCATCTCAATCGATTCCATCATCCAGGGTTGTACTCTTAGCCTTAACGAACATGACTTCACCATTGATCTCATACCCATGAAATTGGGGAGCTTTGATGTTATCGTGGGTATGGATTGGCTTTCTAAACATCATGCTGAAGTTATCTGCTTTGAGAAATTTATTCGGTTTCCTCTTGCATCGGGTGACTTTTTACGGGTTTATGGTGAGAAACCATCCAGTGGACTTAAACTCATGTCCTGCACTCAAGCACAAAAATATCTACGTAAGAAATACGTAGCTTTCTTGGCCCATATCATGGAAAAGAAAGGTAAAGACAAGAGTATCCAAGATGTTCCTGTTGTTCGTGAGTTTCCAGAAGTCTTTCCTGATGACTTACCAGGACTTCCACCGGTGCGTCCTGTTGAATTTCGTATTGATATTGTACCTGGTGCTACGCCCGTTGCAAAATCTCCATACCGCCTTGCACCTTCCGAGATGCAAGAACTTGCGAGTCAACTTCAAGAGTTGGCAGACAAGGGTTTCATTCGCCCCAGTTCATCACCTTGGGGAGCTCCAGTCTTATTTGTAAAGAAGAAGGATGGATCTTTCCGAATGTGTATTGATTATCGGGAGCTGAATAAACTCACCATTAAAAACCGGTACCCTTTACCGCGCATTGATGACCTTTTTGATCAACTTCAAGGTTCGACTTGCTTCTCAAAGATCGATCTTCGTTCGGGATATCACCAACTTCGAGTTCATGAAGCCGATATTCCAAAGACAGCTTTTCGTACGCGCTATGGTCATTACGAGTTCATGGTTATGCCTTTTTGGACTAACGAATGCACCCGCTGTCTTCATGGATCTCATGAATCGCGTGTGCAAACCCTTCTTGGATAAATTCGTGATCATTTTCATCGATGACATTCTCATTTACTCCAAAACTAAATCAGCCCACGAACAACACCTTAGACAAATTTTGAGTCATTTGAAGAATGAACAACTGTATGCCAAATTCTCCAAGTGCGAATTTTGGCTTAAGGAAGTTCAATTTTTGGGACACATTATCAGTGATAAGGGAATACATGTGGATCCAGCTAAGATTGAGGCTGTTAAAAATTGGATTACACCCAAGTCTCCCACGGAAGTTCGCTCTTTTCTTGGCTTAGCGGGTTATTATCGTCGTTTTATTCTCAACTTCTCCAAGATTGCATTACCTCTCACTTCTTTGACCCATAAAGATAAACCATATGTATGGGGACCCAGTTAAGAAGAAGCATTCCAGACATTGAAGCAGAAACTGTGTGATGCTCCAATCCTCACTTTACCTGACGGCAATGAGGATTTCGTGGTTTATTGTGATGCCTCTAACCAAGGTCTTGGTTGTGTTCTCATGCAACGGGGCAAGGTTATAGCATATGCATCACGAAAACTGAAAAACCATGAGAAAAATTACACTACCCATGTTCTTGAACTCGGAGCGGTCGTTTTCGCACTTAAGATTTGGCGGCACTATTTATATGGTACAAAATGTGTGATCTTCACTGACCACAAGAGTCTTCAACACATTTTCAACCAGAAAGATCTGAATATACAACAACGACGATGGGTCGAGTTGTTAAACGACTACGACTGTGAGATTCGCTACCATCCTGGCAAGGCGAATGTTGTAGCCGATGCCCTTAGTCGTAAAGGTCATGCCCAGCTTTATTGTGCTCAGGTCTAGTCTGATATCAAACTCCGCATCATTGAAGCCCAACATGTCTCTGTTACTGAAGGCAACATGTACGAAGAAATGTCGTGTGGAGCCGAGAATCAGTTGGAAACCAAAAATGGTTTACTTTACTTCATGAACCGTCTTTGGATCCCTGATCGTGACAACCTGCGTACCTTCCTCATGGACGAGTCCCATAAGTCTCGTTACTCCATTCACCCTGGTGCAGATAAGATGTATCAGGATCTGCGTACCTTATATTGGTGGCCCGGTATGAAGAAGGACATAGCTCTTTATGTGGCTAAATGCCTTACTTGTTCCAAGGTCAAAACTGAGCACCAACGTCCATCTGGTTTACTTGTGCAACCAGAAATCCCAGTGTGGAAGTGGGAGAACATTGCTATGGACTTCATCACGAAGCTTCCACGCACCACTCGTGGGCATGACAGTATCTGGGTTATCGTCGATCGATTGACCAAATCTGCTCACTTTTTACCCATTCGTGAGACCTACACAGCTGAGAAACTGGCTAAAATCTACATCAGTGAAATTGTCAGCCGTCATGGTATTCCTCTAGACATTATTTCCGATCGTGATAGTTGGTTTACTTCTCGCTTTTGGCAGACATTTCAGTCCGCACTTGGTACACAACTGAATCTTAGCACAGCTTATCACCCACAGACGGATGGTCAAACTGAACGAACCATCCAAACATTGGAGGATATGCTTAGAGCGAGCATCATCGACTTTGGTGGCAATTGGGAAACGCACTTACCCTTGGTTGAGTTCTCGTATAATAACAGCTACCATTCCAGTATTAACATGGCACCGTTTGAGGCACTTTATGGTCGCAAATGTCGTTCCCCTGTGTGTTGGAGCGAGGTTGGTGAAACACAAATCACCGGTCCCGAACTAATACAGGAAACGACAAACAAAATTCTTCTCATTCGTGAGAACTTGCAAGTTGCTCGAAGCAGACAGAAGAGTTATGCCGATCAAAGGCGCAAGCCTCTAGAATTTCAAGTCGGAGACATGGTACTTCTCAAGGTTTCACCTTGGAAGGGTATATTTCGATTTGGGAAGAAAGGGAAACTTGCACCACGGTTTGTAGGCCCTATTAAGATCCTTGAGCGAATTGGGAAGGTGGCTTACAAGCTCGATTTACCACCAGAGCTCAGTAATGTCCATCCAACGTTTCATGTTTCGAACCTTAAGAAGTGTTTGGCTGAAGATAACCTCCATGTTCCTTTAGAGGATATCCAGATTGACGAGTCGATGCGCTTCATAGAAAAACCCGTGGAGATTATGGATCGAGATGTCAAGACTCTTAAGCGAAGCCGAATTCCAATTGTCAAAGTTCGTTGGGAATCCAAACGAGGCCCAGAGTTTACTTGGGAGCGTGAGGACCAAATGATGTCGAAGTATCCTCATCTTTTTCCAGAGACTACCACTTGAAGGAATTTCGGGACGAAATTTCTAAAAGTAGGGGATGCTGTGACATCCGTCACTTTTCTTTGTATTTTTAATATTTTCATGTACGTTAAAACTCCAATAAATACAACGTTGCAATTTTATCATTTTCGGACGTTCAAAAAAATATTCTATGACACATTCGGGTGTACATAATCATACTATAAGTTTAAAACAACTCCTAGGTCGACGAATAATTGTCAAAAAAATAAATTCTTGGGACGGGGTTCGAACCCGCGTCCCAAGCCGGTTCACACACACACAAGTATCAACCAACTGAGCTATAACACATATCTGTTTAGAAACCCACGCGAGTTATTCATATATTATGTTGATTTCAAATCAGTTTGACTAGAAAAAGTCAACTGCATAGATCGATCCTCATAATCAATCCAGTAGACGCGTTAATTGAATCTGAAATGGAAGGGTATTGATTGCCATTGACCATTACGCGTCAATTACATCAATAATCACCGATAAACATTCCTAAAATTACCAATCATCCGCGTCATTATAATCATGGCGAGTCAACACTTACCAAATCTTTAATCCGACCCTCACACTATAAATTGGACATCCCTGGTTAGTCACAACTCGCCGAAAATCTTCTCTCCACCTCTTAATTCTGTTATCAAGCTCTCTTTCAAAGCATTTTGACTCGTGTTTGACGTTTTCTTTGACCGAGCTCTCGTACCCGATTACGGTTAATTGTAAGTTTTTTTTTTGGTTGGGTTATGTCCATCGGCACCCTAAGATCAATAGCCCCAAAGATTTAGGGGCTATTGATCACTAATTTTAGCGATTGAAAAGTTAGGGTTCGATTTGGGTGATTTGGGGAAGAACACGATTGTAGAAACAATGTATAAATATTTTTAAGAACTGAAACATAACAACCAACTGACCTAGGTCAGTTGGTTTACACACATAAAGGTGGAACCCGAACCGGCCTGTGGCCAAGGTTCGAACCCCACAACACTGTTTTAATTTTTTTTCTTAAACCAATTATCAAAAACCAACACATTTAACCTATATAATTAATTACAATCCAGTTTAACTCGTTCTCAGGGTGTGGCTCAGTTGGTGGCCACGCTTGTGATAAAACCCGAACCGGCCAGAGGCCTGGGTTCGACTCCCATAACCAACAAACAATTTTTTTGCCCTCTTTATATATATACTTAATATATTAAATCTTTTAAAATAGTTTTTAAATATTAAAAGTGGTTTATAAATTCTACAAAAATTACCGTATGATCTTCTAATGATAAAGTTCATCATACAATTTTTAGTTTTTCAAAAATAATTTATTTAATATATATTATAAATATTACAAGTTAATTCATTTATAATTGTTAAATTCAATAAAAATATCTAAACGATTTTATTAAATCCCACAAAAATTATTCTACAGTTGTATAACCTTAATCATTTCAGAAATTATTTTTATTTCAGATAAACCATTCATTTTATATTTTTAATTAATTTTTGTTAGTTTTAATCATAAATAAATCATAATAAATTCATTTTTCAATATTTTTGCACCAAAATTTTATATAAATTATTTCTAATTATTTAGAACTGAAATATAATTTTTAATTCAGAAATTCTTTAATTTTAATATTTTTAGATATTAAAGTTATATTTAGACAATCTGAAATAAATAGATTAAATATTCTATTTTCAAGAAAATAATTTTATAAAAATTATTTTCATACTTAAATCCTTATGTTGTGACTATATTTAACTTAAAAATTTACAAAAAGACTTTTGTTTATTTATTTATTAAATTTCTTATATTTAATAAACAATTTGATTATTAATCAAATAAATATTTATCCCCAATTCGAAACCCTAGAAATACATGTATCCTAGAATTATTTCCCTTACACGTTATCAAATTCTTTAGGTTGATCCTTTGGGATAATTCCAACGCATATTTCGTTGTCCAGTTGAATTTCAAGCTATTACGTAAATAGTGAGTATTTCCTATCCCCTTTTTGCTTTTATTCATTTTTGGGGTGTTACATGTACACTTATACAAATTACAAATACAAGTTACATTTTCAAAATACAATTCTCGTACTATGTGCATTTGCTTACAACGTGCTTTATGCTTAGACAATACATGTGGAATACATTTGTACTTAGTGAAATCATTAACATGGTACAAGCCGACCTTAACATTGGATAGCGCTATTTGGATTGACAACCCGTCTAGATTGATTCTCCCCCTTTTTCATCGGAGAATCCGTGGCCATTGTTAAGTTATCATCCATTTATTGGATGAGTACACCGCCGTTCATTTTGTACATTATACAGTCACAGGATTGATTTCGCTCATTTGTATGATACATAGTTTACATATTTGCACTGTAGCTTGCACTTGAATTGTATATCTTTTTAACTTACTATATATATCAAAACTAGGAATGCTCACCAACATTTCATATGTTGACCAAACCTATTTTTGTACATGTTTCAGGTGCAGTTTGATCTAGTGCTTTAGCAAGGGATATTTAGTGCTTTATTTTAATCAGTTATTTCAATATTTACATTTCATTTAGACATTGTATTTTCCATTTCCATGTAAGACAATTTTGGCTTATTCAATAATATTTACATTTTAGTACCATGTGCTTTTGAACAATCGTCATTACGTGACACCTCGAGGATTCCGCCATCGGTTGGGGTGTTACATTGTAATCTTGCAGTTTGGATTATTGCACCATTACAATGGTAAAAAAAGAAGATAACTATACTGAATGTTATTTCTCGCTTAATCTATAATAACCTATTTACTGATAATTTCTTTTATTCTCAGGTTATCCTTATATTTCAAATTCAGCAAAGGTTAGTAAGTTGTTTATAAATCAAAAAATTGATGCTATCAACTTTTACAGAACAAGGTTTTAAATCTGTACCATGTTTTTATTTATATATTTTTTTATTCCAGGATACGGACAATTATTATTAGTATTTATGGTATATTTGTAACAAATGTAAATTAGATCAATCATATCTTAATCATCATTATTTGGTTAGCATGATGATAGTATATTAATTGATTACAAAATTAGTATATTATCTGTCATCAATAACTATACCATAGTCATGCTAATCACATAATGATGATTGAGGTATGATTGATCTAATTTACATTTATTACAAATATACCATAAATACTAATTATTATGTTTATATTTATTATTATACAGAAATAAAAAATGTTTATTCGGTCTTATACAACCTAAAATATAACTTTGTAAAAACATTTTTAAATCTCCTCATGTATTCGAAATTTATGCAATTTTTGTAAAAATAAAAAGTAAAATAGTAATAAGTATATCGCGTATAAATTTATGTAAATTATATTATATCTGTATACAATTTCTAATCCAAATCAACATCACCAACAACATCATCATGCATTTTTTTTAATTATCCAAAATATTTTGCATTCAAAATATTTAAAAGATTATAACTTTGTAATATGAAAACCTATTTTTTAAAACTGATTTACTTGATACTTGGTCAATTATTTCCAAAAATATACTCATCTACCTATATATTAAAAGAATAAACTCGGGTCGAATGAAGGCCTTAGAGAGGGTCCTCATGGATTCAACCGATAAATGGAGCTCCAAAATTGAAATATATAAACCATTTTCTTTTTTTTTTTTCATTGATCCTACTCTTCTAATGTTGACTCCTATTATTATTTTCGCTTCATTATTTATTCTTAACATTATTAAAAAAGAAATCAATTGTATTTAATAGTGATATTCATTCTTCCCGAATATTGAATCGGTCATTTGATATATTTTTAAAGTGATATTCATTCATTTCAATCATCATTCTATATTTCTTAACGGTGATATTCATTTAGAATAACTATTTAATCATTTTTTTTAAATACGTTGCAGATGATTTATTCATTTGATTACAATTTTTTTAACCAATTAAATCAATCTGATTTAGTCTGATTTATTCATTTCAATGATAAAATATCGATTTTATTAAGAAAAAAATATAATCATTTATTAAAAGCCGAATGAATAGCAATGTTAAGAAATATCGAAGAGAAAATAATATAATCATTTATTCGTGTGTTTCAAGAAGTTTATCAATCCGATTTATTCGGTTTTGATTATTCTTTTGAAATACCGATTTTTTTTAATTACTGATTTTTTAGATATATAGAATCGGATTTAATATTCAATCGGATTTAATCATTCTATGTTTTAACATTTAAAAAACAGGATTTCATTCGAACACACCCACTCAATTATGTCTTATCACAATGGTTCTCAATTCTTCAAGGTTTTGCATGACCCTTCGTCAACCTTTTTGGTATGTTTGTTATTTTTATGTTTATATGCCTATTTATTTTTTAAAAATGGTTATGTTTTTTTAATGTTGTTTTTTACGTGTCTTTACAGACTGTGCCAAAGGCCATGAACAAATTTTTGTTGTCTAAAAACATACACAACAGTGACGTTACAACTACCACATACGAAAGACAATCTTGGTTGGTCTGATTAGAGTTGATAGATGATGTTTTTTTGTTTTACAAATGGTTGGTCTAAAGTTGTTAATGATTTGTATTTTTCAATTTTCTATATCATTTTCAACTATGTTAGTCCAAATACGTTCCTAATAAAGCATTACAATCATTCTCCATCTATGCAACTGGATGTCTCATTCTGCAAAATGATTGAACATGAATTAACAACACCCATGGTAAATATTATTAATTTCAATTTTTTTTCTTTTACACTTTTTTATATAAGATTAGATCGATTTTAATTGTCCACGTGTACAATAATTTTTCTTTCAGGTTCTACCTTATTCCTTTGTTGCTAATCAGATGCCCGATAGACTCCCTAACTTGCCAATTAGTATATGTAGATGGCAAACATCATTGGAATGTGTCAGTTAAAAAGATTGGTCGTAACTATTTTTTTTGTAATGATTGGGTGAAATTCCTAAATGATCTTCGTCTCCAGATTGGTGACTTTATTTGTTTTAAAAAAAAGGAATTCAACCATTTTATTGTTATTACCTTTAAAAAAAATGGTCGTCAAATGAAATTATTCAAAGTCCTTACTGACAATGTTTTAGAAGAACCTAACAATGTTTTACAACAACCAATGAGTTTGAATATGCAACAATTTCAAGTAACCAGCTACGATGGTTTACCTGGCTTTGCATGCACTGTTACAAATGAATTGGTACGTTTATTCCTGTTTGTATTTTTCTTACTTTAAATGCTTTTACTTCGCTACGTGTAATTTTTATTTTTTCCTTATTTAATTCTGATTACTACAGATAATTCCTAATACGATTGCTGAATTGACCAACTTAAATGAATCAATGAAAATCAAGATTAAATTTACGAATGGGTATGCGTGGCCTGTGCCGATGCGTGTAGAAATTTCTTCTCAAGTCGCTAGGTTTGTTATTTACATATTAAACATTTATATTTACAATATTCTTATTTTATAATTGGGTACACATTCTAAATTTTCTATACATAACGCTTTTGTAAAAGTTTACTGTGATTGGATGGCCTGATTTGCTTCAATCAGAAAATATTTCATTGGTGAATATTATGTCTTAAAATGGTGTTCAATCCAGCACATGATGTTTGTTACTAAGGTTGCACCTCAAGAAGTCATTGATTTTGAAATTTAAATTACGATTTTGATGTTATTTATGAAGATGTTTAAGGTTATTTATTGACATTAATAAGAATATTTAAATTCTGATTGGTCTTTATTGCAATTAATAAGTTTTATTGATATTGTACCATTTTTAATGTTATTTATTAAGAGTTTTAATGTTATTTATTGACATTAATAAAAAAATTTAAATTCTTATAGGACTTTAGGCATTGTTGACCAATTCATGTCAATTACCAATCTTTCTATTTTTATAATTAATATATATAAATAAATAATCTTAGTAAAAATGGTAAATTACCATTTTATTATAAACTTTAAATAGGATCGATTAACAATAAGAATGGTAAGTTACCATTTTAATATACAAATTTACAATTAACGTTTATTATTATTAAGAATAATAAATATGTTTCTCAACAATAATAATAAATTCAATCAATCATTCAAGTATAAATATGTTTCTCAATTATTATTATTATTGTTATTATTATTATTAATAAATATGTTTCTCAAAATATAGAATCGATTTACAATAAGAATGGTAACTTATTAAGATTTTTAATCTTATTTATTATGATTTTTATGTTATTTATTAAGATGTTTAATCTTATTTATTGGTATTACTATTTTTACGAATTTCAGTTTAATATTGTTGACCGAATTTAATTTTTATTTTATGACTTTCCTTTAATCAATTGTCATTAAACGATAATCATCAAAATTATTTCAATAAGTGTGCTAATTTTAAGATGTTAATAATATTTTGTATATAATTGGTAAGGCAATTTGAAACGCGGATGCTTTTAATGTCATTGATTTGAATGATTGATTATGATTTTGTTGTTATTTATGACTATTTTTAATCTTAATTATCGATATTACTAATACTAATATTACGAATTTAGTTTTAATATTGTTGACCGACTTTCATTTTGATATTATGACTTTCCTTTAATCAATTGTCAATTACACGATTAAAGTCATTATGGTCTCAAATTCATATGCTAATTTTTAGTTTCCAAATTTTAATATGACAATAATAATTTTTAGATAATGGGTAAGGCAATTTGAGAGGCGGGTGATTTTAATGTCATTGATTTGTGTTGGGCTATGATTAGAGGTTTGAGTTTGTCTTGGACTTTGGGTTGTTTGGTAGTGGGTTTCGGCCTTCTAGGCCCATGTATAGCAACCGCCTATGTTATCTACAAATATGGGGTTCATAGGTTATTTTGGGGTTACTAGTCTTTTGTGATTTGTTATCTTGTACTCGTGATAGTGTACTAGACGGTTCCTTGAAACCGTGTGCACTTTGATAATATAATCACTCTATTTCAAGTTTCTTATTTGTTCTTTACATACAATCATTGTTTCCGCCTTTGGTTGTGTGTCGTTTGATACCTAGTAGAGAGGATGTTGGACTTACAATTGGTATCAGAGCCTAAGAAGTCTTTCGAAGGCTCGGTTCGGTATCAAAAGAAGAAGATCAAGGAAGTTCTTGCTATGAAAGAGGTTGATTTTATTGATTTGATTCATATTGATTTCATAGTTATATGTTTTGTTACTAATCGAATTATCTTATGCAGCCTGTTTTGTTGATGTGTTTTTTATTCTAAAGATTTTTGTTCAAATTATTATCAAAAGAACTTGTTTTTGATCCGTTTTAATGAAAAGTCAAATATGTTTGCTAGAATTAAGGAGATTTTTGAGAAATTTGTTTTGAAAAAGGAATTGTTTTCATTGCTTTAAATCTCTTTAAAAATTTTAAAAAATCTTTGATCTCCATATTTTTTGGAAAATTTGTTGCAAGTTTTATGCAGGTTTTCTTATTCAAGGTGTGTCCGAGATCTGTATTAGCACTATGTTCGAACTCTGCTTGTGTCCGACCTCATTTGTGTGTCCGACCTCATTTGGGTGTTCGACCTCAACTTTGTGTCCGACCACACACCTGTGTGCGACCACACACCTGTATCCGACATCAACTTTGTGTTCGACCCACAAACCTGTGTCCGACCTCAAACCTGTGTCTGACCTTAAACCTGTGTCTGACCCACAAACCTGTGTCCGACCTCAAACCTGTGTCGGACCTCAAACCATTGTCCAACCCACAAGCCTGTGTCCGACCTGCATACCTATGTCCGACCCATATACTAACAGCACTGTTTCAACTGGACTGGACAATTATTTTTGGACTGAATTTAAGCAAACTTTGGACTGGACTTCGAACCATCTAGGACTGAATTTAAGCTAAATTAAATTGCACTAATAAATTTAAGCTTCTTTTTCAGAAATGGACCAAATTGTTAACCTGGCTAATTTGAATGGACTATGTAAGTCCAGAATCCTCTCTACCGGGTATCAAACAACACACAATCAAAGGCGGAAACAATGATTGTATATTAAGAACAAAGAAGATACTTGAAATAAACGATTGGATTGATGATGTGCACACGACTTCAAGGAGTCGTCTGGTACACGAGAATATCAATAATAACAAAAGACTAGCAACCTCAAACTAGAGAAGAAACCCCCTATTTATAAGTGCATAGGGCGGTCACTTTACATGGGCCATAAAGGGCAAAGCCCACAAACAATACTAACATAATCCAAGACAACGCAAGCCTTCTAAAGTCTAGCCCAACAATATCCCCCTAGGTTTGTGTTGACCTGTGGTGTCTCTACGTCTTCTTGCTGCTCTTGCTGCGCTTCTTTGAACTTTTCTTCCTTTCCTCCATTGCTCTCTTCCATTCCTCAGGTGACTTGCCAACATACGGACCAAACAGTTCCGTCTCCACTCGTCCCCTTTTATCAGACACCAATCCCAGTCTATCAACTTGAGCTACAACGCTGGTAAATGATTTTGCACAAACTTCATAAGTGGGGTCACACTGAATCTGATGTCTAGCTAGAACTTGAACATCTTCAGAATGCAAACTCATCAGATCTCTAGCGTCAGATATCCTAAACTCATCCGTATCACATACAATCACTGCAGATGCAGAAGTAGGATCATAGACCCAGAACCTCATATCCTTCAAGCAACCTCTATCCATTGCCTTGGTCAAGGGAATGGTCTTCAATTTTTCGGTAGGTGGCCACTAAACCGTCTTGAAAGGCTTTCCATCAGCACCTCGCACACCCTTATATTCCACCAACATTGAGCTAGCAGTCTTCATATCCCTGAAATTCACTTTCGCCTGCTCCTGAATCTTCATATGAAACATGAGGCCAATCTTATTTCGTGGATTTCTTGTCTGGTTTATGAAAGGAGCTCTAGCAAGTTCTTTCAAATCAATCTTGGTCCAGGAGTTGAAGGCGGAAGTGGAAGCATAGTACTCAACTACTCCATTTCCTCTATGAACCACGAACACTCCCTTATCATCATTATACCTCCAACACTCTATTCCAGTTTGATTACCATAAGTGTCATACCTATCACTGGTAATCGTCACATATCTTTCTGGATGCTCCTCCATTGGGTCAATAGATGGCTCAGCTAAATTCTTGAGAACGTAGGCACTTCCAGGTCGACGATCTCTAACTCTGGGAACCTGAACTTCGAAATACTTCTTCATGTGTTCTTCATGTTCTTTCTCTGATCTTTCACGTTCAGCCGGAGTCAATACCTTGTCAACAAAGGATGATGTTTCTGAAAACTCCTTTCCAAACTTGTTCTCGAGTTTCTGAGTCAAGTTGAGTAATCTGGCTGAAACATCGCCCAATCCAGTCTCCAATTCAGTAATCTTTTTCTCCTTTTTAGTAACCGTCTCCATCAAGCTCTGTACCTGAGTTGTTAGCCATACATTCTCAGTCTCTAATTTTAGCACTCTAGCTTGTAACCTGTGAACGTCTACTTCAGCAAAAACATCTTCATCACTTTCAATCTCTTCTTGATTTGCCTCTCTCTCTCTTCTGTCGTTAGGAATTCAACATCCACACGTTTTCACTGCTCTTTATCCGCGAGAAAGGCCATTTGAGCTCTCTGAAATGCTTCTTCATCAAACAAAACTTTACACAAACCAGAAGCACCAGAGGATCCAGCTTCCTCATTTAGTCTCCCAGTGATAGGTGCCTTGCTCATGAATTGAGAGAAAGCTTCGGTTGCAATCACTGGTGAAGTAGCAGAGCTAATAATACCAACGGGAATATCAGGTGAAACACCAGCACCAGTCATAATAGTGTCAGTAGCAACAACAAAAATAGTCTCATCAACAGAAACAGAGACATCAGCAGCAACATTCAACCTTGGGTCTCTTTTGCTTCTTTTCCTTGGCCTTAAATCAGAACTTGGATCTTCAGCAACATCAACAACTGTCTCAACTGCAACAACGGATGGAGGAATCCTTTGTTCAGCCTCTCGAACAGTATCTAATATGCTTGAAAGCACTTCTGCTTGAGGAATAATTGTGTCAGAAGCAGTGGTGTCAGCAGCTTGAGTCACGATCTCTTCTCCAACTATCTCCTTTTTAGCTTCAGTCACCGACTTTATTTCAGCATTTTCAAGAATAAAGTCATCTATCTCGTCATCATTTAGATCATCAAACTCGAAGTTCTCAAACTGATCGTCTTCATTTCCTGTAGTCTGTTTATCATCTTTCAACTCTTCCTCATCTTCCTCATCCTCGCTTTCCACTTCATCTTCACTTTCCACCTCAGTCAAGTCAACGTTTTCAGTAGGAGAACGTTGCTCAGCGGGTGGTGGATCAATAATCTAAACATCATGCTCTTCAGCAACAAGAGCAGATGGCAAGTCTGATGCTTCTTCCACAATCTCACTAAACTTTCCAAACTTGATCAGTGGAAGTTTCCCGATAAACACCTGTCTTGAGTCTTTACGGACTTGCCTAATTAATCCAAAGATCAAAGACGACATGCACTTGTTATTATAAGTTTCAACTGTCCTTTCGAGCTTGGGATACTTGAACTCTAGAATCATCTGCACAAATCTCGGAAACTTGTAAAAATACTTCTTGTTGAGAGTCTTCACATTTGTCAACATATCCTCAAAGATGCACTTCGAGTAATTGTAATCCCATCCCTCAATCAATGCCGCTATCCCAGAAGCATATCTCACTCCCATCTGATCTAGTCCGCTTTTGTTGCCACCCAAGCTAGCCAAGAACATATGCACCAACAGTCTCCAATAGCTTGGAAATAATTTCTTTAAGTATGGCGGTGTTGACAGTTTACCTTCATATCCCATCCTTTGCAACACAAGAACAAGCTTATCTTTCGAAAAACTGACAGGATCATCTGGAGAGTCACCGAAAAGTAAAACATCTCGAACATCTTGCTCCGAAATAGTCACCTCAGTTCCCCTAACCCTTGAACGAATCACAGTGTCTCCCTTGTTTGCCACTGAGTTGTTCCAAAATTCAGTGATCCAGTCAGTGAGAACGACTAGATTTTCTCTCATAGCGTGTGAAACTCTACATGTGTTGAGTCCAACAGTCAAAGACTTGAATTCCTGCAAATACTCTTCAGGAGGATCAGATAGATAGCATACAACGTTGTGACTGTTCTCAAACTTGGGCACATGAGGAGTTGTCATATCTGCACAAAACAAATTGGATTAGACATTTAGATTTAAACATCAAGATTTTAAAAATTAAAACGTGGTTGTATGACCCCTCTCCTTTCAAATTCTAACAAATCATGCCCATATTCGTTGTGAACATAACCCATGTGGGCTTCGGGTCAACAGAAAGTCCAACAACAAGTGAGTTCGAGTGGCAAGAGAGTGTTCGAGGGTATTTTGGTAAAAAGACATGGGAGTTCGAGTTCTAGAACAGAGTTCGATGTGGTGAGGGGTATTCGAGGGCAATTTGGTCAAAAGACAAGTGAGTTCGATGAGATGTTCTATGTTCGAGGGCATTTCAGTCATTTAAGGAGTGAGTTCGATGACATGATATGTATTCGAGGGCATTCTAGTCATTTTTCATCTGAATTCAAGGGCATTTTGGTAAAAAAAATTTGGATGAGTTCGGTGACCGAGTCTGAGTTCGAGGGCAATTCAGTTATTTTTCATCTGAGTTCAATGACCACATCTGAGTTCGAGGGTATTCTGGTAAATATACCATGAATTCGACTAAAAGGATAGAGTTTGAGGGCATTCTTGTAATTTTCCCTCATCTGAGGTCGAACTCCCAACGTGTAGAGGTCACGCGCCTCTTCGAACTCGAGTTCCCAGGCGCGCGAGACTCACGCGCCGCCGTCTGAGACGATCAAGCTTCACCATTTCGTCGCCGATGATCATTCCAACACCCAAATCACACGTTTTCACACCTGCAAATCATTCAAAGGACACAATTTTCATAACATACAGACAGAAACTTAAAGTTTTACCTTTGGATTCTCTAAATAATCGTTGATGATCTTGAACAAAGAGAATCGGCGAGTGTGTGTATGTGTGTGTAAAGTTGAGAGAAAAACAAAACCTTTTGATTTGTGATGATGAATAACCAACCGTCGCCCCCTTTTTGGATGAATCAATATTCGTGTGGCCCACCAAACGTGTGGTGGGCCCCATGTGAATCCCGAGCCTTATTTTGAAAACATTTGAGGTGTGTTATGCAAACGGGTCCAAGTCAGATCGTGAACTGGTCTATCAGAAACTTAGCTGAATTTATCTAAACGAAATACTTAAAATATTTTTGTCACGAGATCAAATCACTGTGTTTCAGGCTGAGCTACACTTATCGACTCTAATCTACTTGGGTCGGTCTTAGCAATTGCCAGTATGTTTGTCCCCTTAAACTTATTTCCTTAGGCCTTCTCGTACGATGATCTGTGATATTATTTATCATGTTTTGGTATATTTAGTACGAACACTCAAGCAAGTCACAATCAAATCCTAGAATATCAAGTGGTACACTCTATCATGCAAGCTGTTTCCCTACCACATATTTTTCACAGTATCTGTTCTAGAATTCTGAAACCTTGACTGGGACTGGATTGAGAGAAGAAAAGAATAGATCAATAAGAGATTTAGAGTAGTATACAAGTCATATGATTTCTCAAATGACGAGGGCTTTGGGTTTTGGACTCTAGAGGGTCTCTTTTATGACATCCTGACTGTGTTCAGGTCAGCATATATCTGGATGCAGCAGAGGAGCAGCCAGGACATCTTTGGACACTGAGGTATCTTTTAGGTGAAAGATGATCTATAGCACGACAACGAAGAACTAGGTCAGCATATATCTGGATGCAGCAGAAGCTTTCGTTGCCTAGCATCTCCATGTCTTTACTTACACAAAAAAGAGGAGATACACGAGTTTTTCAGAAAAGGTTTCAGACCTAGACCACAGTGTTATGCTTCAGGACATCACACAAGCATTCAAATAGAGATTGTACCTGATTCCAAGTGCTGTTCCTAACTGAGGTCGTGTCTTTATCTTTAAGTGCTTCACAAGATCATTAACATTTCAGCGTTCAGGACTAAGCCTACCAACATATCACACTAGAGCCACACTGTTTCGATACACGTCTTACGTGTGTCAGCCTTAATCCAACTTGTGAAAGTTCATTTCATCTCTCGTTTTTTGAGACCAAAAATGTTTTGATCTTTTCTTAGGACACATCCCCCTAAATTTGTGCTTAAAATAGAAATTTAAAGAACAAATTTACAAACCTAAGACTAAGAAAAATGAAAAAGACCCTTTTTTTAACTTGAAAGACCAGTTCAGTCCTCGAAATGGACCATTTTGAGCAATGCAAAGAGAGCTTCAAAACAAGATCTATTAACAGGTTTTGTAAACAGATCTGCGACATTTTCGTCAGTGTGAATTTGTGTAGGCACAATTAAACCTTGGTTAAAAGAGTCTTGGATGAAATGTTCTTTTATGGCAATGTGTTTTACTTCTAAAAAGTAAACTGGATTTTTCACAATTTGGATAGCAGCATCATTATCACAATAAATAGGAGTAAGAGAGAAATCCAAACCGTAATCTACCAACTGATGTTGAATCCAGATAACCTGAGAACAGCATGCGGAGGCAGCCACATATTTAGCTTCCGCTGTTGAAACGGATACTGTTTGCTGTTTCTTACATTGCCATGCAATAAGCCGATCGCCTAAGAATTGACACCCCGCAGAAGTAGAATTCCTGTCAATGTCACAACCTCCAAAATCGCTGTCAGAAAAAGCATGTAAATCAAATGGAGAATCCTTAGGATTACAAAGACCAAATCTGGGTTTCCCCTTAAGGTATCTAAAGATTCTCTTGACAGCATGTAAATGAGAAGTTTTAGGATTAGCCTGATAACGTGCGCATTGACACACTACGAACATGATGTCCGGTCTGCTAGCAGTCAGGTACATTAGCGAACCAATCATTGAATGATAAAGTGTTTCTTCTACGGCTTCCCCTTCCAAATCTTGAGTGAGACTTGGTCTCTCAGACATTGGTGTGTCGGCTGGCTTTACATCGTTGAAGCTAAATTTTGCAAGAATGTCATCCACGTATTTTCCTTGATGAATCAGGATACCCTTAGAGTTTTGACGAACTTGTAGACCTAAGAAAAAGGTTATTTCACCAAGAGCACTCATCTCAAACTGCTTCTTCATCACCTCTTCAAAATCCTTGCACAAATCATCATTGGTGGAACCAAAGATGATATCATCCACATAAATTTGCACCACAATACGATCGTCATTTACTGGCTTGACAAAAAGTGTCTGATCAATAACACCACGAGTGTATCCATTAGCAAACAGGTGTTCATTCAGGGTAGCATACCAAGCACGAGGTGCCTGATGTAACCCATACAACGCTTTGTCTAGTTTGTACACATGCTCTGGATATTTTGGATTAGTGAAACCTGGTGGTTGACCAACATAGACCTCTTCTTTCACAGTGCCATATAGAAACGCTATTTTAACATCCATCTGATAGACAGTAAATCCCATAAATGATGCATAAGCGAGGAATATTCTGATTGCTTCCAACCTCGCAACCGGTGCATAAACCTCATCATAATCTAGTCCCTCAATCTGTCTGAACCCTTGCACAACCAACCTAGCTTTGTTTCTGACAATTACCCCACTGTCATCTCGTTTGTTTCGATAGACCCACCTTGTGCCAAGTGGTCGTTTTCCTGGAGGCAGTTCAACTAGCTTCCAAACCTTCAGTTTCTCAAACTGGTTTAGTTCATCTTGCATCGCATCAACCCAACTCGGTTCTCGCATGGCCATAGCAGTAGACTTTGGCTCAATTTGAGGAATGAAGCATGAGTACAGGCATCTGTTAATGTCACCAGTTTGACTCCTTGTTAGAACACCTGCGTCTACTGGACCAATTATGTTTTCCAGTGGGTGATCTCGTTGAACGCTAGTAGGAATGGCTATGACTGAACTGAAGAATCCTCAAGTAGGATTAAAGTACCACCCGTTGCAGTCTCTGCTGCAACATCATGATCAACTTCGACTTCGTCATTTTGTTCCACCGTACACTCAATAGGAATTGGATCATGGAATGCAGGAACTGAAGCATCATAAGATAAATTTTCATCATCTGCCTGTTGCACAGGATCCGAGGTGGGAATGAATGGTTCGGCAGGAACTGAGAGTGGCTGTGTTAATGGAGATGTAGGTATAGCATCCCCCTCATCCTTTGCATCATCGATCATGGAGGATGAGGTTCCAGCAGTGGAAGTTGAGGAATCTGTGAAACCTGTATTTACAATACTAGAAACATCGTCAAAAATATGAAAAGATCGAAAGAGAGTTTCATAGTCAAATAACCAGTCTGGGCCCACTCTAGCATCTGTTGCATTTTCTTCAAGCCAACGCACGGAAAACGACTCTACGATTTGCCTAGTTTGTTTGTTGTAGACCCTATATGCAGTCTTGCCAGCATAACCGACAAAATAACAGTCGTCAACTCTCGCATCAAACTTTGGTGTAGCGTCCAGATGTAACAGTGTACACGGACAACCAAATGCATGAAAATGCTTGAAGGAGGGTTTAGTACCAAACAGCACTTCGTAGGGTGTTTTCATTCGAGCTTTGTTGACCTGAACTCGGTTCTGCACATAGCAGGCTGTGTTAACAGCCTCTGCCCAAAAGAAAGTCGGAAGTTGTGAGTCACACAACATTGTGCGGGCAGCTTCAATTAAGGTGCGATTTCTTCTTTCAGCAACTCCATTCTGATGTGGCGTCCTTGCTGAGCTGAATTTACGTGCAATCCCTTTCTGAGCACAATAGTAGTTTAACTCTGCATTCTTGAATTCAGTTCCGTTGTCACACCTAATGCCCTTTACCTTCAAGTTGGTCTGATTCTCCATCAATATGATAAACTGTTTGACTATTTCTGCAGTCTCACTCTTGTTAGCCAAAAAGAAAACCCAGGTAAAACGTGAGTAATCATCAGTTATTACTAAACAGTACGCTTTACGAGAAATACTAAGTACATTCACTGGGCCAAATAGGTCCATATGAAGTAGCTGTAGCAGAGAATCAATAGTGTTTACCAACTTGGAATAATGTGGTTTTCTATGATGCTTTCCTTTGGCACAAGCAACACATTTTTCAATTGTTATAAAATCACGTACTGGCAAATCCCTTACCAATCCCATTTTAGCCACCTGGTTCAGGTTCTGAGCATTTGCATGTCCAAGAAGACGATGCCAAAGAATAGCAGTATTTTGAGAAACTTTTGAGAAAAGACACGTGACGTTGTCGGGGGGAGGTTTGTTTATGTCAATGACATAAGTGTCACCTCGACGATCCGACTTCAGTAATACCCATTCATCTGGAATGACTACTCCAGGTTTCAATATTAAACAACCTTTGTTAGTGAAATGAGTTGAGTAGCCATTGTCACAGATTTGTGACACACTTAGCAAACTATGCTCTAATTCAGGAACGTAATTTACCTTATTAAACTGAAGAGCACCATTTCTTACCATTCCTCTTTGTGTTATCTGACCTTTCTCACCTCCTATGAAGGAGACAAATCCACCATTGAAAAATTCAACATCTGTGAGTTGGGATAATTCTCCTGTCATGTGCCTTGAACAGCCATTATCAATGTACCAGAGACGAATGATAGTCCTCCACAGCCGTTCCTGCACATGATGCAGGATTAGTTAGTCATAGGTACCTAAGCCATAGTTGTTTTGGGTACACCGTTGGTATCCGTATATTGGACTTTCATCCATTGCATGTCAACAGTTGAAACATTAGCACAGTAATTAGATTTATCATTCACAGAGCATGAAGAACCTACAGACGGGGAAGAGATTGAAATAAAGCATTTTGGCTTCCAGTAAAATTTGTTGTTAGAAAACAATCTTTTGTTCGAACGATATGTTGCCATGTCGGTCAGAATCTGAGAACTTAATCTTTTACCAGACTGATTAGACATTTTATTTCTATTCCAATCACCATCAGAAGGCTTCACCTTGAATTTGTCATTCCGCATTGCCTTAGGCTTCTCAGCCTTCATTGGCTTGGTATGATTATGATTCCCGTTTGGAGCCTTCTGATGTTTCCAACTTGCAAGATTTTGTTGATTAGTTTTACAATTTCTGGCAATATGTCCTGGGATTCCACATGTGTAACATGTCTGACGTTTTACATGTGGATCCCCCTGAGATCTTGCATACTTTTCAGGCTCAAAGAGCTTGGAGACATCTCTATACCTATGTGATGCTGTTTTGGAATACTGTGTCCTTTGTTTTGAAAAATTCTGTTTTTCATATTTTGGTAAAATCTGTTTTGGTGGGACATATTTCTCTGTCCGGTCCTTACTGGATTGTTTAACCAAAAGATTTTTTGTTTTATCACAAGCATGTGGCAAAATAACAGAATCTAAATGAACAAACAAAGAATCAGATGAAAAGTCACAAGGTTTTATGCTCAAAACAAACGAGCCCACACAAATATTGTTGTCTTTATCAGAAATTGAGAAATTGTTTTTCTGATTTTTATTATTCAATGCAAGTGAATTAGTGTCATTGACTTCATCCCCATCATCTACCCAAACCTCAACAATCAAATGTTCTGCACAAGAATCAACCAAATTAGTAACATTCACATTATCAGAAACATTCAAGCAATTTTCTGTGTAGATGTTTTCATCCACAGAAGAAGTGGGAGATTCATAAGATATTGAGCATGTTTGTTCTGAATCAAATGAGTTTGAAGTGGACACAGAAACATATTCATTTTCTTTGGACATGTCTTCAGATGATTCTGTGGTTTCACATGACTGATAGCTAGATGAGTCAGTCTTTCCTGAGTCTGGATCAGAGTCAGACTCAGGTTCAGTCACTGACGAATCATCTGAATGAGACTTAGAATCGGTCAGATGATTTTCACTGTCTGCTCTTTGCTTTAGACAAAGCTCCCTAATTTGCTTCATGAAATCAAACTCATAGTTCACACTTGAATTTTGCTGGGAGGTCGAAGTAGGATTTTGTTCATTAACTTGTATGTCTTCAGGTTTAGACTCTTTAGACACACCTAATGATTCATCTGATTGAGATGAGGAGGGAACCTCATCTTTTCTAACCTTAAAAACTCTATCAACCTCTTTATTTTTCTCATAATTTAATGTCTCAGTCAGGTTTGAAACATCTTGAGACTTAACAAAAGTTTTTGAGGGAGCCTGCTCTTGCTTAGATTGTTTTTGTTTAGGTTTAGAGATTCTAATTGGGATCGATGCAGGTTTAGTGATTTCAACTTGATCCCGTGATGGTCGACTGGTTGGCTCTTTTATGGGTGGACCATAACCTTTCAAAGGAAGAGACAACAGTTCTTCATCTGACATAGGAATTGAAAAATAATTTTCATCGAAAGGTGGAGGAATTTCCACAAAGCCAATTCCCTTATTCCTCACTTCCTTTGGTCTGTACTTTAACTGGGTATTGATCATTTTTTCAACTTTAGGACTAGAACAATCAAATTTTTTAAAATGAAAATCTGCATTATCAAATTTTAATTTTAAGTCGATCAATTCCGTGTTCAAAGTGTCAGACAGTCGTTTGAAGTGCAAATATCGACATTTATGATCACTCACCTCCTGATGCAAACGCTTGATATCAAGTTTCTGTTTTTCGACCATTTCTTTATAGGAGTTAAATTTCTTTTTAATGTCCCAAGTGGCCATTTTTTCGTATTCAAGCTGTTTGTATGCGGAGAGAGTCTCTTCCCTAAAACCTTTAAATTTAAGTTTACACCTTTCAGTGCAACATGATTCAGCTAAAGTTTCAGAATGTACCTCAGCCGCTGACGGAACATAGTCGTCATCCATCTGTGCCATAAGAGCCTTGTACACAGTATCTTCAACAATCTTCAGATCTTCCATCTGAGAAGACCAATCCCATCCACCTCCTGATTGAGCGACCATGGCTTTGTTGGAGTTAGAGGACTCAGAGCCAGTGTGCGTGGTAGATTATTGACATCCTGAAGTAGCATTGGGAGAAGCGGTTGCAGGAGTAGAATTGTCTCCTTCTTTCTTTGGCTTGGTGCACTCACGAGCAAAATGTCCAAGTTCATCACAGTTGTAACAACGCATCTTCATCTTGTCCCAACCCAGTTTCTTTGTTGGGTTTTCCCACACATTTCTACCAGTCTTTTTCACAAACTTATTTGCTCTATGCACCCCCGTAGCTATCTGCCAAGTCAAGTCCATCTCTTCAATATCATCTTGATTAATGTCATTTAAGTCACATGCTCCAACATCTTATGCAGTAAGTTGACCTGTCAGAAACGCATTATAGCAATTCATGAATCCAGCAAATAAACCTAAGTTACTTTCAAGCTCCTTTGGAATTTTGACTGCGGACAAAGGTGCAACTGAAGAAAGTGAAGCAGATGACGAAGTCCAACAGTGGTGGCTACAGAGGAAGCAGGCATAGCTGACCCTTTTGAAGCACTGGGTGCAAACATAGGTGGATACGAAGATCCACTTGCTGGATAAGAGTACAATGATGGACGCTGAGGTTCTTGCTGAGACATTAAAGCATTGCTGGGAGTTGCAATGATTGCATTGTTATAACTGGCAGTCTGAGTCATGTAACGTTGCCTGTCATCAAGGTCATAGGACTTGATCAAAGATATGGTCTCAGAAAGGGTGAGTCTTGCTAGATCTTTGGTTCTCTTGATAAGGGTCACATTTGAGTCCCAACTCCTTGGAAGAGTATTAAGCAGCTTTTTGTTCATGACGGAGTTGTCTACCACCATATCATTTGACTTCATTTCACTCACTAAGGCCACAAATCGCTGGATCTGACTTTCAAGTGATTCTCCAGGAATGTGATTGAAAGCATTAAACTTCTGACTCAGCATCTCCCTTCTGCTTTCTTTCATTTCTTGATTTCCCTCATACAGATTTTCAAGAGCTTCCCAAAGTTCTTTGGAAGTGGCATTGTCACGAACTCCAATTGATACTTCAGGTGAAAGTCCTTGATGAAGATAAGCAGTTGCCCTTTCATCAATATCAGTCTTTTCATGATCTTCATCAGTATACATACTCTTTGGTTTGATAGCAGTGGCTCCAGTTATTTCATTAACCACATAAGTGATCACACAGGGTCCGTTCCGGATAGATCTCAGAGGCTTTGCATCTTTAATTTTCATGACTTGAATAAATCTGAACTTCCACTCAGAATAGGACATTCCAAGTTGAAGTACAGGTATCTTTTGATGTGTGCCAATGACAGATTCCATGGCTTTGTCCACTTGAGCAGCTACAAGTAATTGATCAGTATTAAGTCCATTCAAATTTGTTTGGTTAACCATTTGATCCATTTCTGAAAGAAAATTTTAAAGTGATTAGTGCAAATTTATATGACTTAATTTTAGTCCAGCAGTTATTTAAGTTCAGTAATCAGTTTGTATAATTTGGTCTAAGGTCAAACTCAGTCCAGTGGGTCGAACTCAGCAGAGGTCGAACTCAATGCAATAGGTCGAACTCAGCATAGGTCAAACTCAAACAGAGGTCGAACTTAGGTTGTCAGGTCGAACTCAGCCAGTCAGGTCAAACTCAGGCAGTCAGGTCGAACTCATCCAGTCAGGTCCAACTCAGGCTGATAGGTCGAACTCAAGCTAACAGGTCGAACTCAGGCAGGTCGAACTCGGGCAGGTCAAACTCAGGCAGGTCGAACTCGGGCAGGTCGAACTCAGGCAGGTCGAACTCAGGCAGGTCGAACTCAGGCACGTCAAACTCAGGCAGGTCGAACCCAAGCAGGTCGAACCCAGGCAAGTCGAACTCAGGCTATGTCAAACACATGTTGAATATGGAAAACTGCACAAGATTAGTAACAAACTTTCCAAGATTTTTGAAAATTTAAAAATTTTAAAGAGATAATTGCAGATTTTAGTGAAAAACATTCATGAACCTAATCAAAAATACGGACCGAAAGCTGCACAAGAAACACGATTAGTAAACCGGATTAGCAATACCACATAATAATGAACTCAACATGAATCAAAACCATGAAATCAACCTTTTTCTGAGCAATAATCTTCGTTGATCTTCTTTCTTTGATACCGAAACCGAGTCTTCGAAAGACTTCTTAGGCTCTGATACCAATTGTAAGTCCAGAATCCTCTCTAGCGGGTATCAAACAACACACAATCAAAGGCGGAAACAATGATTGTATATTAAGAACAAAGAAGATACTTGAAATAAACGATTGGATTGATGATGTGCACACGACTTCAAGGAGTCGTCTGGTACACGAGAATATCAATAATAACAAAAGACTAGCAACCTCAAACTAGAGAAGAAACCCCCTGTTTATAAGTGCATAGGGCGGTCACTTTACATGGGCCATAAAGGCCGAAACCCACAAACAATACTAACATAATCCAAGACAACGCAAACCTTCTAAAGTCTAGCCCAACAGACTAAATACTGACTAGCTACTAGTAGCTGCACAAGTGGACAAAGCTATGGAATCTGTTATTGGCACTCATCAAAAGATGCCTGTTCTTCAACTTGGAATGTCTTATTCTGAGTGGAAATTCAGGTTCATTCATGTTATGAAAATAAAAGATGCAAAGGCCCTAAGATCTATTTTAAATGGTCCCTGTGTGATCACGTATGTGGTAAATGAAGTAACTGGAGCCACTGCCATTAAACCAAAGAGCATGTACACTGATGAGGATCACGAAAAGACTGATATTGATGAAAGGGCAATTGCTTATCTTCATCAGGGACTCTCACCTGAAGTCTCGATTAGGGTTCGTGATAATGTGACTGCCAAAGAGCTTTGGGAAGCTCTTGAAAATCTGTATGAGGGAAACGAAGAAATGAAAGAAAGCAGAAGGGAAATGCTAAGCCCCAAGTTCAATGCTTTTAATCATATTCCTATAGAATCACTCGAAAGCCAGATTCAGCGCTTTGTGGCTCTAGTAAGTGAAATGAAATCAAATGATATGGTGGTGGATAACTCTGTGATGAACAAAAAGATGCTTAACACTCTACCAAGGAGTTGGGACTCAAATGTTACTTTGATTAAAAGAACCAAAGATCTGGCAAGACTCACTTTGTCTAAAACTATATCCTTGATCAAGTCCTATGACCTCGATGACAGACAGTGTTATCTGACTCAAACTGCAAGCTACAATAATGCGATCATCGCTACTCCTAGTAATGCTCTTATATCTCCGCAGGAGCCTCAACGTCTTTCATTATACTCTTATCCTACCAGTGAATCTTCGTACCCACCAATTTTTGCACCCAAATCATCCACCAATTCATCCATCTCTGCTTCTCCAGTGGTTGCTACTGCATCCTCATCTTCTACATCACCACTAACATCACCATCTGCTGCTGCACCCCAGTCAACTGTGAAAATTCCAAAGGAGCTCGAAAATAACTTAAGTTTGTTTGCTGGATTTATGAATTGCTACAACATATTTTTAACAAGACAACTTACTGCTAAAGATGTTGGAGCATGTGATCTAAATGATGTTAATCAAGATGATATAGAAGAAATGGACTTGACTTGGCAAATTGCTATGGTGGTACATAGAGCAAATAAGTTTGTCAAGAAAACTGGGAGAAACGTGTGGGAGAACCCAACAAAGAAACTGGGGTGGGATAAAATGAAGATGTGTTGTTATAATTGTGACGAATCTGGTCATTTTACTCATGAGTGCACCAAGCCGAAGAAGGAAATAGACACTTCTGCTCCTGTAACTGTTGCTTCCGCATCTACTCCTGGAACTCAGGCATCTATCACTCGCACTGAATCTGCGTCTTCAAACTCAAATAAAGCCATGGTTGCTCAATCAGGAGGTGGATGGGATTGGTCTTCTCGAGTGGAAGAATTGAAGATTGTTGAAGATACTGTGTACAAAGCACTCATGGCCCAGATGGATGATGATTATGTTCCATCTGCAGCTGAGGTACATTCTGAAATTTTAGCTGAATCTTGTTGCACTGATAGATGTAGAATAAAAATTAAGGGATTTAGAGAACAAACTCTCTCTGCATACAAACAGCTTGAATACGAGAAAATGGTCACTTGGGACATTAAAAGGAAATTTAATTCCTATAAAGAAATGGTCAAGAAACAAAAACTCGATATCAAGCGTTTGCATCAGGAGGTGAGTGATCACAAGTGTCGATACTTACACTTCAAACGACTGTCTGATACTTTAACCGCAGAATTGATCGATTTAAAATCTAAATTTGAAAATGCAGATTTTAATTTTAAAAAATTCGATTGTTCTAGTCCAAAAGTTGAGAAAATGATCAATACCCAGTTAAAGTTCAGACCAAAGGAAGTAAGGAATAAAGGTCTGGGGTTTGTGGAAATTCCACCACCCTTTAATGAAAACTATTCCTCAATTCCCATGTCAGATGAAGAGTTGCTGGCTCTTCCTGTTAAAGGATATTGTCCTCCAATAGAAGAGCCAACCAGTCGACCATCGAGGGATCAAGTTAAAATCTCCAAACTTGAATCGGCCCCCATCAGAATCTCTAAACCTAAACACCGAAAATCTAAGCAAGAGTAGGCCCCATCAAAAACTTTTCTAAAGTCTCAAGATGCTTCAAAGCAGACTGAGACGTTAAATTTTGAAACAAATAAAGAAATTGATAGAGTTTTTGAGATTAATATAGATGAGGTTCCAACATCGACCGAGTTAATGAACCTATTATTGCACCGACCACTCAATCAAACTCAAGTGTGACCTATGAGTTCGATTTTATGAAACAAATCAGGGAACTTTGTCTAAAGCAAAGGGCAAACATTGAAAATAATTTGGCCACCTCTCAACCTCACTCAGATGTCTCGCTAGTGACTGAACCTGCATCTGACTCCGAGACAGATTCAGCGGACACCAATGAATCTAGCTATCAGTCATGTGAAACAGCCGAATCATCTGAGCACATGTCTTAATCGAATGAATCCATTTCTATGTTTGTGCCTGTTCAAAATTCATTCGATTCAGAGAAGGAGAGTTCAGAATCGTCTGATTCTCCTGTGTCTTCTGTAGCTGAAAATTTCTCTGCCACAAATTGCTTTGATATTTCTAATGCTATGAATGTTACTAATCCTATTGATTCTTGTGCAGAAGATTTAATTATTGAGGATTGGGTAGATGATGGGGATGAAGTCGATGACTCTGATTTACTTGCATTAAATAATAAAATTCAGAAAAACAATTTATCAATTTCTGCTAAAGACAAAAATATTTGTGTGGGCTCATTTGTTTTTAGCATAAAACCTTGTGACATGTCGTCTAACTCTTTGTTTGATTATTCAGATTCTGCTATTTTGTCAAATGTTTGTGATACAACAAAAAATCTTTTGGTAAAACAAACAAGTACGGGTAGGAATAGGAAATATCTTCCACCAAAACATGTTTTACCAAAATATGAAAAACAGAACTCTTCAAACTAGGGAAAAGGCATTCAAAAACAGCATCACACAGGTATCGAGCTGTAAACAGATCTTAAGCATATGGAAAGCCTGCAAGATCTCAGGGGGTGTCCAACTATGAAGCGTCAGATATGCTACACATGTGGAATCCCAAGACACATAGCCAGAAATTGTAAAACTAATCTGAAAAATTCTACAAGTTGGAAGCATCAGAAGGCTCCAAACGGGAACTATAATCACCCCAAGCCAATGACGGTTGAAAAACCTAAGGCAATGCAAGATGACAAATCCAAGGTGAAGCCTTCTAATGGTGATTGGAATAGAAATAAGCAGCTCAAACAGTCGGGTAGGATACCTAAAAATCAAATAGAAATTCCCATGGTATCGGTTAATTCAAAAGAAAAGATGGTTTCAAAAAATAAATCTCACTGGAAACCAAAAACTTCTATTCCAATCTCTTCCCCGTCTGTAGGATCATCTTGTTCTGTTAATGACATATCTAATCTATGTGCTACTTTCTCAACTGCCAACATGCATTGGATGGAAGTCCAGTACATGGATAACAACGGTGTACCAAAAACGACTATGGCTTGGGTACTAACAACTAACTGATCCCGCATCATGTGCAGGAACGGCTGTGGAGGACTATCATTCATCTTTGGTACATTGATAGCGGCTGTTCAAGGCACATGACAGGTGACTTATCCTAGCTTACTGACGTGGAATTTTTCAATGGTGGATTTGTCTCGTTTGCGGGAGGTGAGAAGGGTCAAATAACTTAAAAAGTAACGGTAAGAAATGGTGCTCTTCAATTTAATAAAGTAAATTATGTTCCTGAGTTGAAACATAGTCTATTAAGCGTCTCACAAATTTGTGATAATGGCTACTCAACTCACTTCACTGATAAAGGATGTTTGATATTGAAACCTAGAGTTGTGATTCCAGAAGAATGAGTTTTACTAAAATCTGAGCGTCAGGAAATGCTTATGTCATAGACATGAACAGACCTCCATCTGAAAACAATACGTGTCTTTTTTTCAAAAGTCTCTCAAAACAATGCCACTCTATGGCATCGTCATCTTGGACATGTAAACGCTAAAAACTTAAACCGTGTTGCTAAATTGGAATTGGTAAGGGATTTGCTAGTACGAGATTTTATAACAATTGAAAAATGTGTTGCATGTGCCAAAGGGAAACATCATCGAAAACCACATCATCCTAAGTTGGTGAACACTATTGATTCTCTGTTGCAGCTACTTCACATGGACCTGTTCGGTCCAGTGAATGTGCTCAGCATTTCTCGCAAAGCTTACTGTTTAGTAATAACTGATGACTACTCACATTTTACTTGGGTTTTCTTTTTGGCTAACAAAAGTGAGACTGCAGAAATAGTTAAACAGTTTATCGTGTTAATGGAGAATCAAACCAACTTGAAGGTAAAGGGTATTCGTTGTGACAACAGGACTGAATTTAAGAATGCAGAATTAAACTATTACTGTGCTCAGAAAGGGATTGCACGTCAATTCAGCTCAACAAGGACGCCACAGCAAAATGGAGTCACTGAAAGAAGGAATCGCACTCTGATTGAAGCCGCTCGTACAATGCTATGTGACTCACGGCTTCCGACATTCTTCTGGGCAGAGGCTGTGAACACAACTTGCTATGTGCAAAATCGGGTTCTAGTCAACAAAGCACGAATGAAAACACCTTACGAAGTGCTATTCGGCGCAAAACCCTCCGTCAAGCATTTTCGTGCTTTTGGTTGTCCTTGCACTTTGTTGCATCTTGATGCTACACCAAAGTTTGATGCGAAAGCTAACGACTGCTATTTTGTTGGGTATGCTGGCAAGACTGCATATAGGGTTTACAACAAACAAACTAAGCAAATCGTAGAGTCGTTTGACGTGCGTTGGCTTGAGGAGAATGAGACGGATGCTAGAGTGGGTCCAGATTGGTTATTTGACTATGATACTCTATTTTGGTCTTTCCGTATTTTTTATGATGTGTCTAGTGGTGTTAATACGGGTTCTGCGGGTTCCTCGATATACGCTACTGGCACCTCATCCTCCTTGGTTGATGATGCAGAGGATGAGGGGGATGTTGTACCAGGATCTTCATCAACACAACAACATTCAGTTTCTGATGAACCATCTATTTCCACTATGGATCCTGTGTAACAGGTAGATGACGAAGATTTATCTTCTGCTACCTTAGTCCCTGCTTTCTATGATCCTATACCTCTTGAATGCATGGTGGAGCACAATGATGAGGACGAAGCTGATGCTGGCACTGTGGAAGAGATTGTAACCAGTAGTATCACGACCTTACCTGGCAATTCTTCAGTTCCAGACAGATCCATCCCTACAAATATTCAACGAGATCACCCACTGGAAAGCATCATTGGTCCAGTAGATGCAGGTGTCTTAACAAGGAGTCAAACTGGTGACATCAACAAATGCTTGTACTCGTGCTTCATTTCACAAATTGAGCCAAAGTCTACTGATATGGCCATGCGAGAACCAAGCTGGGTTGATGCAATGCAAGATGAACTTAATCAGTTTGAGAAGCCAGTTTGGAAGTTAGTAAAACTGCCTCCAGGGAAGCGACCTCTTGGAACAAGATGGGTTTATCGAAACAAAAGAGATGACGGCGGGGTAATTGTAAGAAACAAAGAAAGATTGGTTATGCAAGGGTTCAGGCAGATTGAGGGTTTAGATTATGATGAAGTATATGCCCCGGTTGCGAGGTTGGAAGCAATCAGAATATTTCTTGCCTACGCCTCGTTTAAGGGATTTACTATCTATCAGATGAACATCAAAACATCGTTTCTCTATGGAACTGTGAAAGTAGAGATTTATGTTGGTCAACCACCGGGTTTCACAAATCCTTAATATCCAGAGCATGTGTACAAATTAGACAAAGCTTTGTATGGGTTACACCAGGCACCTCGTGCTTGGTATGCTACCTTGACTGAACATTTGCTCGCCAATGGATACACCCGTGGTGTTATAGATCAGACTTTATTCGTCAAGACAGTGAATGAAGATCGAATACTGGTGCAAATTTATGTGGACGACATCATCTTTGGTTCCACTAGTGATGCACTGTGCAAGGAGTTCGAAGAGGTGTAAATGACCTTTTTCTTAGGTCTGAAAGTTCGTCAAAACTCAAAGGATATCTTGATTCATCAAGGAAAATACGTGGATGACATTCTTGCAAAGTTCAGCTTCAATGATGTAAAGCCAGCCAACACACCAATGTCTGAGAGACCAGGTCTGACTCAAGATCTGGAAGGAGAAGCTGTGGAAGAAACACTATATCGTTCAATGATTGGATCACTAACGTACCTGACTGCAAGCAAACCTGACATCATGTTTGCTGTGTGTCAGTGCGCACATGATCAGGCTAATCCTAAAACTTCTCATTTAAATGCGGTTAAGAGAATCTTCAGATACCTTAAGGGGAAACCCAGATTTGGTCTTTGGTATCCTAGGGATTCTCCCTTTGAATTAAATGCTTTTTCTGACAGCGATTTTGGAGGTTGTGACGTTGACAGGAAATCTACTTCTGCTGGATGTCAATTTCTAGGCGATCGGCATATTGCATGGCAATATAAAAAACAGCAAACAGTCTCCATCTCAACAGCAGAAGCTGAGTATGTTGCTGCTTCAGCATGCTGCTCTCAGGTGATCTAGATACAACATCAGTTGGTGGATTACGGTTTGGATTTCTCTCTTACCCCCATCTATTGTGATAATGATGTAGCTATCCAAATTGTGAAAAATCCAGTTCAATTTTCAAAAGTAAAGCACATTGCCATAAAAGAAAATTTCATCTGAGACTCTTTTAACCAAGGTTTAATTGTTCCTACACAAATTCACACTGACGACAATGTCGCAGATCTTTTTACAAAACCTGTTGATCGAGCTCATTTTGAAGCTCTTTCAGAACTGCTCAAGATGGTCCATTTCGAGGACTGAATTGGTCATTAAAAAGAAAAGGTTTTTCTTAGTTTTAGGTTTGTAAATTTGTTCTTTAAATTCTTAATTTTAAGCACAAATTTAGGCGGATGTATCCTCAGAAAAATACAAAAACATTTTGTTTCAAAAACGAGAGATGAAATGAACTTTCACAGTTGGATTAAGGCTGACTCATGTAAGACGTGTATCGAAATAGTTTGGCTCTAGTGTGATGTGATGGTAGGCTTGGTCCTAACGGCTGAAATGTAAATGATCTTGTGAAGCACTTAAAGATAAGACACGACCTTAGTAAGGAACATCACTTGGAATCAGGTACAACTTCTATTTGAATGCTTGTGTGATGTCCCGAAGCATAACACTATGGTCTAGGTCTGAAACCTTTTCTGAAAAACTCATGTATCTCCTCTGTTTTGTGTAAGCAAAGACCTGGAGATGCTAGGCAACGAAAGCTTTTGCTGCATCCAGATATATGCTGACCTAGTTATTCGTTGTCACACTGTAGATCATGTTCCACTAAAAAGATACCTTAGTGTCCAAAGATGTCCTGGCTGCTCCTCTGTTGCATCCAGATATATGCTTACATGGACCAAGTCAGGATATCATAAAGAGACCCTCTAGAGTCCAAAACCTAAAGCCCTCGTCATTTGAGAAATCATCTGACTTGTATATATTACTCTGAATCTCTCATCGATCTATTCTTTTCTCTTCTCAATCCAGTCCCAGTAAAGTTTCAAGAACTCTAGAACAGATACTGTGAAAAATATGTGGTAGGGAAACTGCTTGCATGATAGAGTGTACCACTTGCTGTTCTAGGATTTGATTGTGACTTGCTTGAGTGTTCGTAATTAATACACCAAAACATGATAAATAATATCACAGATCGTCATACAAGAAGGCCTAAGGAAATAAGTTTAAGGGGACAAATATACTGGCAATTGCTAAGACCAACTTAAGTAGATTAGAGTTGATAAGTGTAGCTCAGCCTAAAACTCAGTGATTTGATCTCGTGACAAAAATATTGTATAAAGTTTTTGTTTAAATGATTTTATAATAAAGATTTTATTCGACCAGTTCACGATCTGACTTTGACCCGTTTTCAAAATACACCTCGAAATTTTTTAAATGGGTTTGGGATCCGAGCTGGGCCCACAACTTGGTTGGTGGGCCACACAAAATCTTGATTTAAACAAAAGAGGAGGCGGCGCTGGGGGTTCTTTTTCAAAATCACAAAAACCTAATTACTTTTCTCATCTTCTCTCACACACACACTATCGCCGATTAACTTTTTCTTGTTCATCAAGATTTTCAAGAAGTTAAAGAAGGTAAATCTTTGATATAATGTTTCTTGGTTTTGGAAATAGTGTTCTTTGAGTGATTCGCAAGTATGGAAGGAAGTTGGAAGGCAAAGGATTATCGTTGAAGAATACGATCATGGAGGGTTAGTAGTCCAAACGGCGGCACGTGAGTCTCACGCGCCTGGGAACTCGAGCTCGAGTGGCGCGTGGCTTTCACACGCCTGGAATTCGAACTCAGATGAAGCAAATTACAGTTTTTCCCTCGGACACCCTTAGTGTTTGACCAAAATACCCTCAGACACTCTCTCTGCACTCGGACACAAACCTTTACTCGGACACAATTTTGCCACGTCACCTCGGACACACCTTCAGCCACTCGGACCCTTCACTTTCACTCGGACACACGTGTCCTTGATTTATTTGCCCCCGGACATCATTGGCTTTTGACGAATCTGCCCTCGGACACTTCATTCGTATTCGGACACCTATAGGTTTTGACCAATCTGCCCTCGGACACTTCATTCATATTCGGACACCTATAGCTTTTGACCAAAATACCCTAGGACACCCTCATCTAACTCGGACAGTCAAGTCTGACCTCGGACACAACCATATTTGGGTTGTTTTGTGACCGGAGGCCCATATGGTTCTCGAATTCATGTGGAAGTGGACCCGAATATGATCTAGAAAACTTAAAGGGGGCCCATTAAGCTGTTTTAATATTTAAAATTTTTTGTTTAGGTTTTGATGTCTAATCCAACTCGTTTTTGTGCAGAAATGGCTACTTATGTACCAAAGTTCGAAAGATATCATAATGTAGTCTGTTCGCTATCTGACCCTCCGAGGATCACATGCAGGAGTTCAAGTGTTTGATCGTGGGTTTCAATACTTGTAGCATTGCACATGCTTTGAGAGAAAATCTGGTTGTTCTTGCAGACTGGATTACTGAATTTTGGGATAACGCAGCTGTCACACCCTCAAATTTCCACTGCGGGGTTTATACCGCGAGGCGCGTGACATACCAGGATCCCATAGCCATAAGTCATATGAACGAACTCTAAATGCCCAAACCATTTAGTTCGTTTTCAAAAACCAAGTTTAGTTAAACTGCGGAAGCGTAAACCAAATTTAAACCTTTTAAAACCATGCGCAAAACAACGCGCCCAAATTAAAACCATATGAAAGAAAATGTAAAAACATAATATGTAATTTAGGTGTATGCCATGACCCAATGCAATGAAACGTGCAGTGCTTCCTAATCGTGACACCGGAAGCTAACTACCTGCAAAAGCATGTAAATGGTGGGTCAACAAACAATGTTGGTGAGTTCACTAAGTAAAGTAGGTGAGTAAGTAAAAGCGTAGGTTTCCCAAACCATGTAACCAAATGAAAGTGTCGGTCTCCCAGACCACATAACAATAAGTAAGAACGTCGGCCTCCTTGGCCACAAGTAAACAGCTAATTCATATGCCAGGGGTAGCTAGCCCACTCATGATAACTAAAACCGGCGAATACCGAACTACTAATGAACAAATTCCCATAACCGGGAGAAAAGTGCCTTGCGTCATTGCCCATCAACAATGACATATGTTTTAAGTTATTAGTTCACACCCATGCTCCCAGCACGATGTGAGGTTTGTTAGACCTAATAGCGCTATCAACTAGTAACCCGCTTGCCCAACCGGCAATTGATTCGGTATTTTGAAGGACTTAAATGATAGGGTTGGTTTAGTTCATCAAGGACATATAGCATGAATTAGTAAAAGTAGATTTACCTCGTGAATCATGCACCCCAAAACCCGGGATGTGTAAAAGTAGTCCCAACCCGGACTAGAAACGTTACGTAAGTTGTCTCAACCCGAGACGCATGCTTTTGAGAAAAGAGTAGTGAAACTCACCTTAGGTTGCAAGCAAAAATATCCAAACTCCAAAGTAATAGAGACTCGCTACCGACTCCCTATTATATGTGTCACTATGTGAGTACATGTGCATAACCAATACACCATATAATTCGTTTATTCGAAACTTCCAGAAGTTCAAAACCGTGTAGTGACACCTAGTGACTCTACATGCACAAGTATGTCCTACGTATCCCGTTGGTGATCATGGTGACTATTATGAGTTTAACACATCAAATACATCTCATGCAAGTTTCTACACAATTACATGTCAATTGCATACCATAAACAACTTCAAATAGTCACATAAAGACTACATACACAATCTGCGTTTTCAGGACAGATTGTGCACTGTGAAAGACGCATCATTTAACCCACTTAACGAATGAATTAAAACCCCAAAATTTTACTGAGTGTTCATGGGAGTTCATTTGTAAACCCCTATTTTTATTTTGTCTTAAAACCAAACACAAAAATTATAAAAATTCGTACAACACAGCTATGTCCAGAAACTTTCCACAACAGGTCAGTTTAGTAGACAAATTCCCAAAAATTGTGTATTCATCCAAACGGGATAAATCCACTTGGAAAAGCCGAGTTTTTCCAATGTTGACCTACTGTAAAAATTTCATAACTTAATTCCTTGTAAATCTCCAGTTATGACCATTTAAAGTTGACCCAATTTTCAGTTCCGAAAATCTGATATGACCCCTAATCAATTAAAATTCCAAAAACGACTCAACCGACGTCCAAATCTGATGGTTTTGCCCATTATGAAAAGCTAAGCCTATGTTCATCACAATCATGCAAAGAAATCATCAAAACTATCAATTTACCAACCCATTACAGCCCCTACAAAACGTCCAAACGAATCTGCCAGAATTTAAAACTTGCAGCCCAAGTTATCCACAAACCCTAATCATGCTCAACAATCTCTAACACATGCATAATCCATACTCTCATGATCAAACACATATATTATTATGCAAAAACCCTAATCATGGCAACTAACAACAATCATCATCATTTAATCATCAAAAACATTCAAGAACTCATACATATATATATGCGATTGTGTGTATGTGGTTTTTAGAGTTTTTAAAGTTTTTCAATTATCATAATCTATCAAAGAACATATAAACGCATACCTTGTAGTGCTAAAACTCCCTAGAGCCTTGAGATTAAACCCGAACTAGCTTGATTAAGTGTGAGATTAGTTGATTGATTGAAAATTGAAAGGGTATGGGGAAGGGGATCTCACGGCGCAAAGAACAAGTAGGTTAGAGTTTTTTTTTTTTTTTTTTTTTTTTTGAACTATAATTATAAGATAAGGTTGCTTGTTCTCCAAGTAGTTGGATATTAGGGCCCTTCTAGTCCCTTAACTTGACCCGTTAAGCATGTTTAAGTCCAATACCGGCCCGATAATATTAATTACTCTAAATTGCATAAAAACTACTGTTTTTATAATTACATGAGATATTAATCATCAAGTGTATATAATTTGCATGGTTTACGTATTAATCGTCAATCAAGTGATAATTCACATAATTCACATAATTCATATAAGCAGGCACTTCACATCCATCATGATTTAATTGCACATATTATAATTATACATGCCACATAATTCACCAATGTTCGGGATACAGGACTCGTGTGTGTTAAACAATGCTTTTCCTATTTAACACATATGTTAATATCATCTAACATGTGTTAGGCCTACTTAACTAACCCTAGTTAAGTATTTAACCATGCACAACACGTAAGTTAACTAAAGTATATCATGTAAGTTAACTAGAGTTCGGTAAAAGTATTAACCTGAAAATGCGGGGTGTCACATCATCCCCAAGTTGAAAAGAATTTCGTCCCGAAATTCAACAAGTAAACAATAAAGCCAGCTATAAAAATGTGTGCTTGGTTCCCGGATGTCACAGCAGCTGCACGAAAGACAGACACCTCCTTTCGCTCAAGGATTCGAGGAACTGAGGTGATGATTTCAGAACAAGATATTTGGGATGTTTTGCTTTTTGGTGATTCTCAAGATGATCCAGTTAGTTTCACAAAATAGCAAATTATTCCGGTACTGAAGAAGATGGGATACGAAGGTGATTTATATGCATCTCCATATGTGAAGAAGTTATTTCCTAGCTACTGGAGGATGTTGGTTCACTTGTTTTAAGCAAGTTTGGGAGGCAACAAGAGTGGATTGGATCAAATGAATTTGAAGTATACTTCGGGAGTGGTAGCTTTAATTGAGGGATGGAGTTTAAACTTTTCCAAGTGTGTTTTTTGAAGATATGTTGTTGAATGTGAAGACTCTAAACAAGAAGTATTTCTACAAGTTTACAAGATTCGTGCAAATGATATTGGAGTCCAAATATCCGAATATGGAAAGGACTGTTGAAACATATGATCAGAAATGCATGGCTCCTCAGGCTTTTGGATTTATAAAACAGAATCGTAAGGATGCTGAAGGGATATGGTATCAAAACATTATAAATACCATACCATCGCCCAACTAGAACCCGCACCGCCTGACGTCCATCCACCCGTTTTACGTTAGCGGATCATTTAGCGTCCATCAGCCCGTTTTACGTCAGCGGAACGTCTGGCGTCCAACCGCCCGTTCTACGTCAGCGATGCAGCACAACCCGCCCGTTTTACGTCAGCGGTACACCCTGGCGTCCAACCGACGCCAGGCGCAACATTGTCCGCCCGTTTTACGTCAGCGGACCCAACATACTTCAAAGCTTCCTCAGCAAGCCAAAGGAAGCTTCACCAACACAACTGGAAGATACCTTTTGGGGCAGCCTTGGGACTCACCCCCTGCCCCAGAAGAAATATCTCTGACGCAACAGGCTGCCCGTCAGAGTTCCTCTCCAATCAAAGACTGCTCTTAGTCTGACATGCAGAAAGGATGACGACGTGGCAGCCTCCCAGCCAAGATATCTTCCTGACAAGCAGACTTTCTCAACCTGTCCTGAAGTCCGAGAAAAGGTATGATTACCCACCTCCCTCGGTCTACCAACAGGCGGGCGCCACGTGTCCGCCGACCTTCAGCGTCCACTCGATGGGCGCCACGTGTACAGTCATCAGGACGGTAACATCCCCCCTTGGTATTTTACTTTCTCCTTTTTTATCAAAGCCCACTTGCACCAAATGGGCTTAAGGACTTGGGCCGGATTATGGAGACGCCTCTACCTGGGCCGGGCCCTATTAAAGGTAGAGGATGGGCTAAGAAAGTATGATAGCTAGGTACTATAAAAGGAGGAGCCCCTTCTCCTTTTATTGGCATCTAATATCTCATACACTTTCACTCAAGAAGAACACGAACTCCTTCGTGCCTTCTTCAACCCCTTGTTTATTATGCTAACTTTTAGAGGCTCGGATCTTCTAATCGGTAGTCTCCTAAACTCCCTGGTCTTGTCCTTAGACCCTCACGTATTTTCCAAACACACTCTCTTTGCAAAATACCGTAGGATCACATACTGGATTAGCGCCTAACCGGTAATCCAGGATTCGTGTTTCTTCATTGGCGCCATCCGTGGCCTTACCACAAATACTCTAAACAAAACATCTAAACTAAACATACCTATCAAAACACATTCGAAAAATGAACACCTCACCCCCAAGAGTATTCTCACCCTCTAGGGTCGTCGAAGACATTACTGATGCCACCCCAGGATCTCACCCAACATCTGGGGACCACGACAATAACCAACAACACCCCATCGTCACCCCCAGAAACCTAGAATTCCAACTCACTACTCCAGCACCTCCAACCGAAGAGGAAATCGACGCCCTGAACAACGACTGGTACGAAAGCCAGAAACATATTATGGACGCTCAGCTGGAACGCCGCCGACGCACCGGCAAAGCAATTGCGGGTTCCTCCTCCAAACCACCCGCATGAACGACGAATGCCGCCCGTCACGGGGAAGGTCCAGGGCAACCCCCTACGGACCAGGCCCGTGCAGAGTGCAACCAGTTCGACAACGACGACTATGACGAAAGTTCATGGGAGGATGATGCCTCCAGGGACTACCGCCAAAGCCCATATGACAGGCGGGAACGCCTAAATAGATACAACGACGACGCCACCGCAAATTTGTCGCTCCCCTACAGGCCAATGGCATTCGCAGACAAATCCAAATTTACCCGGCACATATCTCAAGCACCAATCCCGTCGCGACAACGCCTTCCGACCAACGTCAGAATATATGACGGTCTCACCGACCCTGACGATCACCTCGGCATCTTTAATCAGGCCGGGGCCGTCATCTGATGGACCCTACCCGTCTGGTGCCACATGTACGCCCAGAAACTTACTGGAGCCGCCAGGGTATGGTTTGACAACCTCCCCATTGGAAGCATCGACAGCTATGAACAGCTGATCGACAAATTTTCGCTCCATTTTAGCCAGCAGCGTCGCCATAAGCGCAACAAAAGCCAGATCTCCCTGTGCATACGGAGAGACACTGAACTGCTCGAGGACTTTATCGTGCGGTTCAATAAAGAAGCACTCTAGTTGGGAACGGGGGACGAGGCAACTCGAACCTCCTTCCTAGCCAACGTCAATGACGACGTCCTTCAACACACCCTTTAAGGGAAAGATGGCGTCCCAGATTCCTGGGAAGAAGTTGTCCGCATTTCCAAGCTATATGCGGGCAACCAATAAACAAAGCGCCAACACCAACGTGGGAGCTTCAGCAACAACCGTAGCCACGGCAACAACTGGGCATCTGTCTGGAACCGCATCTCAGGCTCCACCGATGAAGGCCGATACTCAACCTCTGGCGACGCCCGAAGCTTTATCGGCAACAAACAAACGCGTGACCAGCGCAACAGCGGCCGCCGGAACCAAGACTGGACCCCCTTACAAAAACACCATCCCAGGTGCTGGCACAGGTCCTCTCAACTGGAGAGGTAACCTTCAAGATCCCAAAGCCTATGGGAACAAAACGAAAAAACATTGACACCACCAGATTCTGTGACTTCCACAAAGACGTGGGTCACGACACTGACAACTGCTACAGCCTCAAGATGGAAATCGAGACAGCCTTACGCTCCAGGAAGTTGGCCAACCTAGTCAAGAATGTCCGCGCCGGCGCACACCGGCCAGACGAACCCGCCAAAGCCATCAAAGACATTAAAACACACTACATCCGCGGCGCATACAATCGACAGTGCAATATGATGCGCAACGCCAAGCGGAAAACAAACTTCTCCGACATGGCAACCACGTTGCAACAACCAGAAGCCGCAACAATCGGAAATTGGAGGGAGGCTCAAGTCATCCTCCCCACAATACCAGGGGGTGCAAAATCAACAACCCCACTCACCATCACAGCACTGTTTGGGCATTACCGAACTTACAAGATGATGTGCGACGGCGGAAGCAGCTTCGACATCATGTACCAACAGTGCTTCGATCAACTCGACGAGGAAGACAAAGCACGCCTGCAACCAGATGCACCCATCGCAGGTTTCTTCAACGAGGTAATACACCCCATCGGTAAGTTTGACTTTACAGTCACACTTGACGACGGGACACACACCCGCTCAGAAGTTTGCACCTTTCACGTCATCCCAGCCACCTCCTCATACGACATACTGCTAGGCAGACAAGGTCTGGCAAACTTCAACTCCACCGCATCAACTCTTCACCAAACCATGGGTTTTCCAACAGCCACGGGGATCGCATACATCCGAGGCAACCAAGAATGCCTCATGACATCCGACCCGGCCGACGACACAGCGCCGCCAGCGCCAGCCTTGCCGAACGAAGAAGAATGGGTTCTCAACCCGGCTTTCCCCGAACAAACCATTACCTTAGGACGGACCCTATCCCCCCAAGTGAGAATACACCTAAAGCAACTATTGGTGGCAAACAAAGACGTTTTCGCCTAGCAATCATCAGACATGGTCGGCGTCCCAAGACACATAGCCGAGCATCGTCTCAACACGTATAAGGAAGCACGCCCAGTAGCCCAGAAAAAACGACCACTGGGCCCTGACAGGGTCAAAGCCATGAACGAACAAGTCGATGACCTACTCGAAGCAGGCATCATCAAAAAATGCAACCACCAAACCTGGGTAGCTAACCCCGTCATGGTTCTTAAGAAGAACGGATCTTGGCGTATATGCGTCGATTACAAAGACCTCAACAAAGCATGTCCCAAAGATCACTACCCCCTACCAGAAATTGACCTGAAGGTAGACTCGCTAGCGCCAGTTAAATACAAATGCTTCCTCGACGCATATCGAGAATATCATCAAATGCAAAAGGCCTACGAAGACGAAGACCGAACGGCCTTCAGAACAGATAGAGGGGTACACTGCTACACCAAAATGCCCTTCGGACTCAAGAACGCTGGCGCAACTTACCAACGCCTCATGGACCATGCCTTCATCAACCAGATTGGCGTCCACCTTGAAGTTTACGTCGATGACTTGGTAATAATAAGCACCCACGAAGACACCATGCTAATGGACATCCAGCGCACCTTCGAACAGTTGCGCGATATCAAAATGAAACTCAACCCGGGGAAATGCTCCTTCGGGGCTGAAGAAGGAAAATTCCTAGGCGTCATTGTAACCAATGGCGGCTTCAAACCAAACCCGGAAAAAGTCCAAGCTATCCAACGCATGCCATCACCAAAATCAATAAAGGACGTACAGACACTGATGAGACGCCTAGTTGCTCTTAACCGATTCTTATCAAACTACGCCTCCAAGTCTTTTCCTTTTGTCCACACCCTACGAAATGTACTAAAGAAAACACAATTCGGCTGGACACCAGAAGCAGAAGTAGCCTTTCGTGAAATGAAGCAATGTTTAACTTACTTGACAACTCTAACAGCGCCCCTACTAGAGGAACCACTTACACTGTACCTATCTGCATCAGAAACAGCAATAGGTGCGGTACTACTGGTGGAACGCAACAAAGTTCTAACACCAATCTACTACATAAGCCGCACCCTGGCAGACGCAGAAACCAGATACTCAACAATGGAAAAACTCGTTCTCGTGCTTGTACATGCGTCGCGACGACTAAGGCGATACTTCCAAGGACACCCAATCAATGTCGTAACGGATTACAGGATCAACATCGTCCTCTCTAAACCGGAACTCTCAGGACGCCTGGCGAAATGGGCAATCGAGCTAGGCGCACACACCATCATCTACAAACCCAGACCCGCAATCAAAGGACAGGTCCTCGTAGACTTCATCGCAGAAATTCCTTGATAAAATCCAAGACTGCAAAGATGAGCAACAACCAAAACCCATCCCAAACGACCGAGTAACATGGTCGCTATACACGGACAGAGCCTCCAACGACCAGGGCGCAGGCGCAGGCCTTCGCCTCGTCAAACCTGAAAAAACAGAATTCACATACGCCATCCGCCTTGAGTTCCCAAGCACAAACAATGAAGCAGAGTACGAGGCATTTTTGGCAGGACTATACGCCTGGCCGACAAAATGGGCGCAAGACACCTCAACGCCCATGTTGACTCTATGCTCATAGTAGGTCACATGAATGGCGTCTACGACGCCAAGGACCCGATCATGGCCCAATACGTCGACCAGGCGAAGCTCCTCACCAAAAAATTCACAACCTACACAATCATTCACATCAACCGAAGCGGCAACAAGGAAGCTGACGCACTCAGCAAGATGGTCTCCATGGCTTGGCCGCATATGGCAAAAGAGGTACGCATCGAAACTCTAGCTCAACATTTAGTACCACTTAGACAGGTTAATATAACACAGACGGGCGCCGGGTCATGGATGACCCCGATCCAAGCATATCTGGCAACGGGAACCTTACCACCTCAAAAAAGCGGAGGCCCGAAAACTCCAATACAAATCCCAGCACTACCAACTCATGAATGGAGTCTTATACCGACGCTACTATCTCAGCCCACTCCTTAGATGTGTGGACACCGCGACGGCCATCCCCGTTATAAGGGAGATTCACTAAGGCATCTGCGGCATCCACACCGGCCCAAGAATGGTTGTCGCTAAGATCATGAACGCCGGTTACTACTGGCCCGGAATGCATCAAGACGCCGTCAAAATCTTGCGCACTTGCTTCAACTGCCAGCAACACGCACCAAATACACTACGCCCAAAAAACGATCTGGTCCCAGTCACCGCCGCCTGGCCATCCCAGAAATGGGGTGTCGATCTAGTCGGCCCATTCCCAATGGCCCCTGGAAAGATACAATAACTCATCGTCGCCGTCGACTACTTTACAAAATGGGTAGAGGCCAAGCCACTTGCCTCGATCAGCGCCGAACAGACCAAAAAATTCATCTGGGAATTCATCATCTGCCGCTTCGGCCTACCTATGGAAATTGTCACGGATAACGGAACACAGTTCGCAGACAAAAAACTTCAAACCTGGCTAACACAACTAGGCGTCAGCCAGATATTCACATCCGTCGCCCACCCCCAACGCAATGGTCAGGTAGAACGTATCAACAGGTCACTAGTCGAAGGCATAAAGACTCGCCTCGGGTCCAAACGAACAGGTTGGGTGGATGAACTCCCATACGTCTTATGGGCACATCGCACCCTCACAAAGACCAGAACAGGCGAAACCCCTTTCAGCCTAACTTATGGCTCTGAGGCCGTAATACGCGGAGAAGTAACATACCCATCACCAAGGGTCCTCAACATCGCGCACACAGACAACGATCGAGAACTACGACTCAACTTGGATCTCTTAGACGAAAAGCGTGACATCGTCGCTATACGCGAGGCAAACTATAAAAAAACAACTGGAGCGCTACTATAACTCCAAAGTCAAATCCTGCGCATTCGACATTGGAGATTACGTCCTAAGAGACAACTACGCGTCTCACTCCGAGCGCCCCGGAAAACTTGCACCCAACTGGGAAGGACCATACAAAATCCAACAAGTACTAGGAAAAGGGGCATACGCGCTAGAAAGACTTGACGGCACACCCATACCAAGGTCGTGGAATGTAGCGCAGTTGCGCCCATGCTACTTATAAAAATTTTGGTTTTCGGATAATCTGCTGCGCCACTTTACACTTTGTCTATAAGCGCAAAAACCAATTACTTTACCTCTAACTTATGAAGCTAATTCACTCTTCATAAGACTTGACGTCAAAGATTGGCCATGTTCCTAACTCATGAAGTTAATTTACCCTTCATAACTTAGAAACAACAAACCTCTAGCCCTAAAAATTGTGTAGTTAATTTACCCTACTCAATAGACGCTAAGGTTACTTGTAACCTATGAAGACAATTCATCCTTCATACACACAGCAACACATCACATATACAAGAGCAGACAAAAGTAAAGCCAAAAGCATCATACTTCATTTCAATAAAAGTCGGATTTACAAACAAAAAGGAAAGCTACAACCTACTGAGGATGCTCATGCGCCGTCCCCGAACTACCCGCGCCACCAGCCTTCTCTTTTCCTTTCTCAGCGCGCTCGCGCCCAGCACGCTCGGATTCCTCGACCCAATGCTTAAACTGCGCAATAGGGTCAAGGTCCGCCAGACACTGCCTCACGACATGAAGCACCGAAAACTCCATCCTTTCGAGCTTCTCAAGCTCTTCCATCAGCAGCTGGTCGGTATTCACATCTTGGAAAGGCTGCTCCTCAACTGGCACCCCATCCTTGGCGGCCAGATAACCTTCCAACCAGCCACTATGTACACCTGTGGTACGCGCAGCATCGACCACCTCCGCGACCTGCTCACCCATCTTCGGCTCATTCCAGCACCGATCAAAAACCTACATCAGCAAGATCAGCAACGTAAGTAAAAGCAAAGGATGAAACAAAGACACGACAAAATAAAGAAAAAACAAACTTACCGCAGAGATCCCATCAGACATAATCCACAGCGACTTCTCACAGTACGCCTTCTGCGCATCAAGCATTAGAGTCCTCTCAAGCTGCCACGCCTCTTTCTCCTTAACAAGATCATTAACTTGACCTTCCAGCTCAGATACCCGAGTGGTCATTCGCACCACATCGGCATCCTTCCCCTTCAGATCACCTACAACGGTGGCATACTTAGAGGACAACTCCTCCAACTCCTTGGCCTGCGCTGCCGCTGCCTTCTTCTTCTCCGCCAGCGCGGTCTCAGCCCTCTGCACAAGCTGACGACGACGCTCCAACTCCGTATTCACCGTCGCCGTCGACTTGGCCCATGTCTTCTGCTTCTCCGCCACATCAGTATCCTTTTGCCGCAGATCGGACTCTAGCTTCAGAACCTGCTCCAAAAGCCACTTCCGTGCGGACTCGTACACTTAGTTCTCCCGAGCCAAATGGTCGGCCTCACCCACAACCGCCGCCTGCTCATCCAAGAACTCCCCTTCTCCCCTATGAAAGGCGTACAAATTTCCCAGAGTCTGTGTTAGGCTCATACACATCTCTGAGAACATAGTACTTCGGTTCTGAGACCGATGATGCGCACGCTCAGCTGGCGGCAACGCATAGCTAACAAATTCCTCAGCCACGAACGGTTTGAGTAATCGACAGCTTTCGGTTATACGCCACCCGGGCGTAATAACCGGAGCGTCCAACCTGAAGGCAGGAGCACTCGAAGACGCGACAACGCCTTCAACCGTCTTCAATTTGGGATCATCAATCCCAACCCCCTGAGGCGACGTTTCCAGTACGTCCCTCTCATCTAAGTCAACAAAGGAGGGCTTAGTCCGCGAGCCCTCGCCACCCTGAATGCCCATCCCTTGGGCCTGCTCCTTCTTGATCTTCACCAAGTCTTCATGTTGTTTTAACAACGCCAACCGACGCTCTTCTTCCTCCTTCTCAGCCAAGCTGGCCAACCGAGCATCTTCGGCCCGCTTACGCTCCACCTCAACTTGGAGAGCCCGGGCTTCTTCCTCTTTCTTCAAAGAAGCCTCAGTAGCGCGCTTCTCCTCCTCTTCTTTGCGCGCCACCTCAGATTGACGCGCAGCCTCAGCCCGGGACCGCTCCTCCTCCAACTTCTTTTTTCGCTCCTCTTGATACTGCTTCACAGACGGAGGAATAGAACCTACTAACAAACAAGAAAGACGTATTAAAAACTTGACATAATTCAACAAGACAAAGGACGCATTACAAAGTACTTACTGCTGAGCTTCTTCTAAGCCTTCTTCTAAAAAGGCTCATGCACTGGCGGCGGATCCAGCTCCAAACCCTGCGGTGGATCAATATCACCACCACCTAGCGCCGCCCGCTTGGGAGACGGACCACCGGCCACATCCTCCTCAACAACCTCCGCATGTTTACGCTTGTGACCTAAAAACAACGAAAACAGGGATCAGCTCACAGAACACAAAGTACAAAAACACAAACAAGGTTAGAGTACTTACTCTCAGTAATCACTCGCTCAGCAATACCAGGTTCACCAGTCTTCTCACAACCTTGCGCCCCGCCCGCGGACACACTTGCTCCACCGCCACCTGCAGAGCGACGCGCACGGTGAATTAGACCAGACGACGAACCACTCGACTCATCGTCTGACAAAAATACATAATCAACCCCAGCCGCCGTTTTCACGGACAACGGCTCAGGATTGATTAGAAAACCCACTTCAAGATTAGAGGGCGCACCTTCCATCGGGCCGGGGAACAAGAAATTCTCTACCTTCAGCTCCAGCTCAGAAACCCCTCCCTTGGGTACTGCCAAGTAAGTAGTCTTCACAGTACGGGCGACAAACACCTTAAACAGCAACTCGCCTGTCACACAAAAAAAAAGAGAAGGCTTCAACAACCAAAGAAATACAGAAACAAAAAACAAAAGGCAAGATACTTACCCTCAACAGACAATAGCCCAGACGGCTCAACCCCAATAGACGAAGAATTCCCTCCTCCAACTTATCCAGGTCATCCAAACGACTGGGATGCGCAGAAAGCTCCTGGAACCACGCCTCATCTTGAAAATCCTTCGCAACTTCAAAGGAAGGCGGCTTCTGCCCAGTGCGAAGCTCCAGTCGCGTCATCTCCACCGGGATGACCTCCTTCCTCACAAAGAAGAAGCACTTCTTCCACTAACGAAGAGTCTTAGGCGAGCTCTTCGGCACGATCAGAGTCACTCTCTTGGATCTCGCCATGAAGGACACCCAACCGGATTCCTTCACCTCAAGTTTGTAGAAAACATTGAAGTGCTCGAATTCCGGCTCCCTTCTCAAGGACCGGCAGGTAGCCTCGAAATGCATAATCCTCATTACCCCGAACGGGCTCATCTGAGAAATATGTATGCCATACTTCTGCAATACGGAGATCAGGAACTTCGACACCGGCAGTCGAAAGAGTCCTTTCAAAAAATACGCCTCGTAAAGGCATATATTTCCCTCCGGACAGTCAAGCGGCGTCTGCCCCTTCTCCGGTAACTCGGGCTCCCACTCATGTAAAATGCCAAATTTCTTGACCAAAGACCGAAACTTGTCTTTGGACCAAGAAACCTGGGCATCCTTCATCGCCAGGCGCAACATTGTCTGCCCGTTTTATGTCAGCGGACCCAACATACTTCAAAGCTTCCTCAGCAAGCCAAAGGAAGCTTCACCAACACAACTGGAAGATACCTTTTGGGGCAGCCTTGGGACTCACCCCTGCCCCAGAAGAAATATCTCTGACGCAACAGGCTGCCCATCAGAGTTCCTCTCCAATCAAATACTGCTCTCAGTCTGACATGCAGAAAGGACGACAACGTGGCAGCCTCCCAGCCAAGATATCTTCCTGACTAGCAGACTTTCTCAACCTGTCCCGAAGTCCGAGAAAAGGTATAATTACCCACCGCCCTCGGTCTACCAACAGGCGGGCGCCACGTGTCCACCGACCTTCAGCGTCCACTCGATTGGCGCCACGTGTACAGTCATCAGGACGGTAACATCCCCCCTTGGTATTTTACTTTCTCCTTTTTTATCAAAGCCCACTTGCACCAAATGGGCTTAAGGACTTGGGCCGGATTATGGAGACGCCTCTACCTGGGCCGGGCCCCATTAAAAGTAGAGGATGGGCTGAGAAAGTATGATAGCTAGGTACTATAAAAGGAGGAGCCCCTTCTCCTTTTATTGGCATATAATATCTCATACACTTTCACTCAAGAAGAACACGAACTCCTTCGTGCCTTCTTCAACCCCTTGTTTATTATACTAACTTTTAGAGGCTCGGCTCTTATAATCGGTAGTCTCCTAAACTCCCTGGTCTTGTCCTTAGACCCTCACGTATTTTCCAAACACACTCTCTTTGCAAAATACCGTAGGATCACATACTGGATTAGCGCCTAACCGGTAATCCAGGATTCGTGTTTCTTCAGATGCCAAGCAAATCTTTGAAGGGAAATTCCCGATGGTAAAGTTCGGCAACTTCAGTGAAATTATTGAAGAAACACCAACTCCTCCACTTGCCCTGATTACTGAAGAGCATGATGTGCAGATTGTTGAACCTCCACCTGTTGAACAACGTTCACCTCCTGAAAATGTGGACTTAACTGAAGAGGAAAGTGAAGACGAGCAGGTAGTGAAAGAAGATGAAAAGACTGCAGGCAATGATAAAGAACAGTTTGATAATTTTGATTTCGATGACCTGAATGATGAAGAAATTGATGACTTTATTACTGAAAATGCTGAGGTAAGATCGGTGTCTGAAGCTGAGAAAGAATTAGTTGAAGAAGAGATCATGACTGAGGTTCCTAAAAGTGTTGCTGTTGAGGTTGTCATTCCTCAAGCAGATGTCCTTACTAATATACTTAACACTGTCCATGAAGCTAAACAAAGGATTCCTCCACCCAATGTTATAGTTAAGACACCCGTTGATGTTGAAGTTCCTGAAGACCCAAATGCTGATTTAAGACCCAGAAAGAGAAGCAAAAGAGATCCCAGACTGACCGCTACTGCTGGTGTTGTTTCTGATGTTTCAGTTCCTATTGCTGAAACCATTTCTGCAGCTGCTGATGATACCATGACCTCTGCTAATGTTTCCACAAAACTTCCTGTTGGTACTATTAGTTCCACTGCAGTGCCTGCCATTTCAACTGAATCATTTTCACAGTTCATGAGCAAGGCACCTATTACTGGAAGAATAAATGAAGAGGTTGGATCTTCCGGTGCATCTGGTTCGAGCAAGGTGTTGTTTGATGAGGAAGCTTTTCAGAGAGCTCAGAAGGCTTATTTTGCTGATAAACAAAGTGGAAGAAATGTTGATGTTGAATTTTTAACAACTGGAGAGGGAGGGGCAAATACGGAAGGAATTGATAGTGATGAAGATATTTTTGCTGAAGTAGACACTCATAAATTGCAGACACGAGTCTTGAAGTTGGAAACTAAGAATGTATGGCTCACTGCATGTTAGGACAAAGAGGATTGGTGAAACCACTTTTGGAAACCTTAGTCTAATTCACTTCTGTCATTTTGGCTAAGTATAGAAGTACTGAAGAGAAGACAAGAAACTGCTGAAGAGAAGATATGAGAAGTGCTGAAGAAGAAACTTCATCAGAAGTTCTGAAGTCCAAACCAGACAGGTTCACTTCAGAAGTACTGAAGACAAACTACTCATCAGTAGTTTGTCATTCATCAGCACTTAGCATCAGATATTTTCCACCGCCTTTTGAATCAGTAGTTTATTGTTTATTATTACTTTTAGCTGTATTTGTTAGTTTCAATCTTGCAACTTGTGCAACTTGTTTCTGATGTTTCTGTACTTGCTTTATTGGCAAGATACATGTATGTAAACGTCTATAAATAGGAGGCTTCAACCTTCTATTCTAGACATTGATTTTAATAGAAAAATCATTCAAACACTTTCACTGTTCTATTCCATTTCAGTATTTATTGTGAATCTGTCTAAGTATCTAATTCTCATTTACTGCTTAGATTCATAATAAATACTTGTCATTATTAGTTTCAATCATCAAGGGGGAGTAATAACTCCTCTTGAGTATAAAAAGTGTTGCTTTAACTTGTGAGCGAAAGATTTTAACTAAAACAGGATTATACGATCATATAAGTCACAAAACCAGGTGCGGAAACCCTAGTTCTGAACAAAATGATAAAACTCAAATCAAAACACAATCAAGATCATTTTCAAAACTTTTTCATAGATTAACTTTCTCAAATATTCAATTACAATCAATCACACGTTAATCTAATCAATTACAGACTTTCACCAAAATGACCTGGAAACCTGACCTGAACACATACACAAATGACAACTCTATTACATACTCAAAAACACAAAACCTATTTATAGATACTGCAGGTTCGCCCCTTGCTGCTGGTCGAATGTGGACATTTTCCACATTCGCCCATAACCAATGGTCGAACATGTTCTTCTGATCAGCAACCTTGTACCTTCGACCAGATTAATCTACCTTCGCCCACTTTTATCTACATTCGCCCATAATATCTACCTTCGGCCAAGTCACTAACACATGTTAATAATGTTTATCCAATCATTAGTCGCAAAACGCATCAACAAACTCCCCCTCGACTATTGATTGGATAGTTTTCTCTGTTGATCCATTGTCTTGTTCATCAACTTGATTCTGAGCTGTTTCTTCTGCTCAGTAGTCATTGGAGGCTCAAATGTTCTCTTCACTGGTTTAGACACATTCGCTATCTTCACTGTCTTACCAAGCTTACCCTCCAAATTGCTTCCTGCATTGATGTCATAAGCAAAACAAACTCCAACCACTTGCGTATACTTTCTTGCTTGAGCAAAGTCTTTTGGTTCATAGTAGATCGGATTGTAGAAAAGCATGATGATGTCTTCAAACGTGCAATTAATCAACCACATAGGATCAAATACATGAACATGCTTGTATTTATCCTTTCCATCTCTCAACACAATCACCGCTTCAGCCTTTCTCCAATCATAATACCAGAAGATAAAATCAGCACTGAAATGCTGTGGCATAGGCATCAAAGGTATCTTTCTCATCACTTCAGGTGCTTTGTAGATCAAAGTTACTCGCTTCATATTGGTTTGAGGATCAATATCCCTATGAACTTTTCTTCGGGGATATTGAGGCTGAAATCTCTTCCATCTTGTTCGACTTTCCCAAACCAATTTATCTGCGCACCAACCAACATGCGAACCATTCACTTCTGCACCTGACATTGGGAATCTACATAAGTCTCTGACCGCCCAGTACGGTAAAGTAAGCAGATCACAGAATCTATTGAAGTACAAGATTCCTGTTTCCCATTTTGCAGCAATGCACTTCAATCTACCCAAGTATGTCCACCCGAGAGCTCTGCCTTTGAACTTAGCGTTGTGAAACTTATAAAAGTTACCTTGAGCTTCAGGCTTTGGTCGGTTCTCATCCATTTCCTTCAATTTCCTCAAATAACTCTTCAACTCATCAGACTGATTTGAAGGTCCTTGATTATCAGCACCAAATACTTTATCTACAAACTCTGCACTCCTCTTCTGAGCTTTCTGCTTTGCTGACTTATTTGGTACTTCAGTAAAATCAGGAAATACTTCATTTTCATCTGTTTGTCTGAAGTACTGAGGGAACTCTTCATGAGTTATATCTTCCATCTCCACTTCATTGTTCTCAGGAGTCTGCATATCATCTGAATGACTTCCAATATCCTTTTCAGGAATATCTGGAATTGATTCATCCATCATAAACTCCTCAAAAGTTTTCCCTACCCTCTGTGCAAGACCATCTAGTATTTCCTTTGCCACAGATGCAGGTAATTCCCCTTCTCCAAGATCAGGATCTTCATATTCCAACTCATATCTTAAGTCATCAGTTTGGAATATCTCAGCAAAGCATCCTGTGAACTCAATGGTCCACTCTCTCTTTTCCAACATATCTTTATACAACTGTTTAGCATCATCAGATAGAGATCTCACCTTCTCATTCCAGAAAATACTTTCGTCTGAATCAACGTTCTCACCTTTCTTCTTAGAACTTGATTCTCCAGTATCTTTCTTCTTTGATGTTCTCTTCTCATAAGTGAATCTAGAAGTATCATCTCCTCCATCATGATCACTACCACTGCTAAACTCATCTCCTTTCTGTCTCCCAGCACCTTCTGCATCATCATCATCATCATTTTTGTCATCATCATCATCACTTTTCTCCGATTCATCATCATCCTCATCATCATCTTGTTCTTTATCAGATTCAGAATCTTCATAATCGACTTTCTCTTCTTCTTCTTCTTCATCTTCTTCATCTTCTTCACCCTCTTTCAACTGGGGTGCCCTGCTATAAAGCTCGTCAATCAAATTACTAAGGCGTTTGTTTTCATTCCTTAGTTCTTTGTTATCCTCTTTAATCAGCTTCAATCTGTTCTTATTCCTCGAACATTTGCCTTCAAGCTTTTTGTTCTTTGCTTCCAACATCTTAATCTTATCATTTATCTCATCCTGATTAGATTTCGAAGCAACCACGATCTGAAGCATTTTCTCCTCATTTTGCTTAAACTTGGCAATCTCAGCCTGTTGAGCAACTAACATCTTCATCATATCTTCCATTTTCTTATTCACTTGCTTCATGACATCGTCATCCATAGTTACTTTCTTCGACTTTGATTTAGATGGCTCAACTTCAGCTACTTTCTCCTTCTGAGGCTTTCTGAACATATCGAGCACTTTATCCAAATCGACATTGAATTGATCGATTGGTAAAGTCTCTGCCTCTTTCGTTTTCTTCTGCTTTTTAGAAACAGGTGAAGACAGCTTAGATGATGTACCTGCATCAGGTACTCTTTTACCCTTCAATAACTGAGCTAACTCTTTCTCCCTCAGCTCTTTTGTACTCGACTTCTTGGCCATGGTCTTTTGCTTCTTTGTCTTGGGCAAATTGACCACTACAGTCTCTCCAATATGTAAATCATCCATATTAATACCTGTACCGTCATCATTCAACGACTTTGTCCTTCTCTCAGCTTCTTCTATCGACTTGTTCAAGGATTCAGACTCACCAACCATAGTGGCCTTACGTTTGGTGGCCCTAACATTTTCAGTATCAGAATCCCACTGTTCCTCTACTTCAGTCTCTTCTGAATCTACCGACTCTTCGTCCACCAAACCTGATCCTTTCTTCGCTGTCGATTTCTGTCTAACCGCTTGTTGCTTAGAGCTTCCCTGATCCACAGTCTTTCCCTTGCCCTTCCCTTTGGCTCCAGGATTGACTACTTGCCATTTCCTCTTAGTGTTTGCATCGGCGTACACTAAAGGATCATCGTTGTCCGAGTCACTGTTATCATGTCTAGCTTTGTTCTGTCCAGGATCAGTGTAATCCTGACGAATCAAAGCCCCAAATAATCTCCTGTTAGGTGGCTTCTCACTATCAGGCACACCTTTGTAACCCTTCATTCTCATCAATGTTCTAATGTTCATATGATCTTGACCTAGGATCATAGTCGGATCCTTTTTCAACATAGGATACTTATAGTCAAAGATCATCATCAGAAATCTCGGATATAACATGAACTTCTTGTTCTTCATTCCTTTCAGCATCTCCAGCATATGATCAAGAATCATCCCAGATACGTTAAATGGTTTGTTGAGTGTCAACGCAACCATTAACGAACTTAAACTCCTTCTCATGACATCATATCCACCGCTCACACACCCAAATACGTGGATAAGAACATGTGCAAAATACTTAAACTGCACTCCCAGCTTCCCCTTATACATAGATCCGTCAGTAATTGGACCTTTGTATTTCATCCGTAAGAAACACGCTTTCTGCTCTGTCCATGACAACTCCCTGGGATCTTCACTATCTTCAAACTTTATCTGTAACGCTTCCCGAATATCAGCTTCAGTCAAGAACATCTCCATATCCTGAATCTTGCTCTTGATGATCGTTTGATTCTCCCAGAAGTCATACTTCGCATTTCGGTAGAAATCTTCAATAATGTCTCTGTATATGATCGTCGGTGTGGCTAATGCATGAACTATTCTGCTCCTCTTCAGAAACTCTATGATCCCGGTGAACTCCGTATTCTTCTCTACATCACCGAGATATGCGCAACAGTTATGCGACCTTTCAAACGGCCAACTGCTTGGAACCGAAGTTTCTGCCTCTGGCACCAGATCTGAAACTATGATCTCAGCTGGAACTTCAACATTAGCTACTGGTGCTTCAATGTTTTCAGATTGATCAGCCATCTGCACATTAAAATCAAACAAACACGTCAAAATACAAAAACGACAAAAATTACAAAAATTCTGGTAAAAAACATACTGCACATTCGCCCGTTTTAGAATGGTCGAATGTGAGATTATTTGGTCGAATGTGAAAATTATGGTCGAATGTGAACATGATCTGAGTAAAAGTCACTTTCGTCCAGATTATTGTACATTCGCCCAAACCAATTCCACCTTTGCCCGGTTTTTGAACCGAAGGTGAAATAGATTTTGCCCAAAATTTAAAATTTTGCCAATTCAGTTTTTAACATGTAATTTTGATCCTAATATGACCTAACATGACCGATTAACACTTGTTCAAAACCAATTGTCAAAATTATTCAGTTTTCATGAGTTTTAAAGTAGAATTAGGTTTTAACTGGTTCAATCGATCAAACGAACATCTAATCATTGTTATAAACCTAATTCCTTTTATATTCTCCCCCTAAAACTTATGAAAAGTGATCGGAAATCAAAAACCAGCATTTAACAAACATCCTAGACCCCTAAAATTAAAACCCTAAGTGCTGTCCATAAAACGATCGATTCTGATCTGAATCATGGTCCATTACCTGCAAATTTAGTCTCAAATTGATCAGTAAAGGTCAGGGATTAAATCAGTGAATCAAAAGAAACACGAGCAACAAGGTCTGGTTATTGATAAAATTTTGAAAATTTTTGAATGAAGGGCTCGAATGTGAACTGGCTTAGTTATAGAAGCTACATTCGTCCGTTGTTGTTGGTCGAATGTGGGTGAAGTCCACATTCGCCCCAAATGAATGGCACGAATGTGAAATATGGCCACCTTCGTCCACCCGAAGGTAAAATGTATACCCGGAGGTGGATTTTGTCACCCGGAAGTGAAAAGCTCACATTCGTCCAAAATCAAAAACGGTCGAAGGTAATGATTTTTCCACATTCGACCCAATTAAGGGGCGAATGTGAAATGGAAAAATCTGAAAATTTCACCAAATCACGAATTCGAATCCCGTTCAACATTTTTCAATCCGTTAAACTTCCAAAACTCAAATTTTCACCTTTTGAATGATACAAAGCCCAGATGGTGTTATCAAATCTCAGAAATTGACCATCGAACATCCCCGGTTATCTAAAATAAAGTAGAAATGCAAATATTTTTGGTTTTTCCGAAATTTTATCAAAACACACCTAAAATCTTTTTGGATTTTGTATTTTTTTTTTTTTTGACAGTAAAAGTAAAATGCAACAAAGTAAATGAAAGCAGTAAACATTTTTGATATCCGGTAAGAGGATCATATCAGTTTACTGAGAAATCTGAGCACAGCGTTGATCTGTTTTAATATTATCATTAGAAACAATATGTGATACGGCAATTGCTGATATTGTGGTCCACATAAGCTCACATGCAGACAATTACGCAATGCTTTAAAATGATACGATTTAGTTGTATTAGACTAACACATTGTGGTTCCCACACACACGACATACTCCCGTATCAAGAAGTAAATGCACAAAGACTCATTGTAAAGCGTGATTATGCTTTCGTCATCTGTAATTGTACAAGATATAATGCATAGAGGTATACAGGTCAGCAAATTAATGCAGCAAAGTAACATATGCATTATACCAGGTTGAGGACTGATATTAATCATGATTTGCATCAATGATCAATACGATGTAATAGATAATCTTTGATCATCATATAACATGGAAAGTTCCTCAATTCGGTAACTTTAGGATTTGGCATATAGCTCTTTTATAAAGACACCCTGTCTGATCTAGGTCCGTAATGACTTACAGCAGAAGATCAGATAGGCTATCCCCAGACAACTAATAACATAACGACCCTAAACCTCCGAGTTTTGTACAAATACCCTATCAAACGAAATTACGGTACTAAGACCATATGTCCATGAGGTGTTCAGCCACAAAAGCGTAGTTTGTTATGTTTGTATCACTAATGCACGCAATATTTAGTCTACGAAGCCTATCAGCATATCACACGTAATCAACATACGTCTCATTATACTATACAATTCTTTAGCCTGTGTCAGATCCCCACTGATGTACTATCATTTCCTCTTTTTATCCAGGAAAACATTTTGGTTTTTCTAATTTTTAGGTCTTTTGAAAATTTTTCAATGTTTTGGTTTTTCTGATAAAATGACCCCCCTAAAATAAAGAACATATTTTTGGGGTTTTAATTTTTCTGAAAAACAAAACAAAAATTTGAAAGAAACAATCCACTTGAAAGCATCAACTTCTTTGAGGATTAAACAATCCCCTCGAAAGCATCAACTTCTTTGAGGATTATGATAGTAAAGAGAAATTCCCAAGTAGCAAAGAGAAATTCCCAATTAGAAAAAATTTAAAACTAAAACTAAAAACTAAAAAGCGATAAACCGAGGTGCCGATTAGTCCTGTTTTTCCTTTATATTGTTTACTTTTAAAAGATATTCAAAGCGGGATCTGTCAAAAGCTTTTGTAAACAAATCTGCACGTTGGTAGTCAGTATGGATTTTGACCATATCTATCAATTCCTTAGCGTAACAATCACGGATAAAATGATATTTAATCCGGATATGTTTCGCTTTAGAATGATTTTCAGTATTTTTAGTTAATGCAATTGCGGCTTCGTTGTCACAGTGTATAGGGGTTTTAAGAAACTGCAAACCGTAATCGACCATCTGTTGTTGGATCCAGAGCACTTGCGAACAGCAACTCGAGGCTGAAATGTACTCGGCTTCACATGTAGACAGTGCGACGGAAGTCTGTTTCTTGCATTGCCAGGTAATTAACCTGCTCCCTAAAAACTGGCAACCGGCTGTAGTTGATTTGCTATCTTTGTCACAGCCGCCCCAATCTGCATCACTAAAAGCAATAAAATCAAAATCATCATCATTAGGGTACCAAAGTCCTTTTGATGGACAACCCTTCAGATATCGAAGGATACGCTTGACCGCCGTCAGATGACTTTGTTTCGGCTTCGATTGATAGCGAGCACAGAGACACGTTGCATACATAATATCTGGTCGAGACGCTGTCAAATACATCAGAGATCCGATGATTGCTCTGTATGTAAATGGATCTGTCAGCTCCCCCTTAGCGTCCACTCCAATCCCGTGATTGGGTTGAATCGGGGTATCCATCGGCTTAGAGTCCTCCATCTGGAATCGGCTCAAGATGTCGGATACATATTTCGTCTGGTGAATGAAGATCCCGTCGTGTCTTTGGTCCACCTGTAAGCCGAGGAAAAACTGCATCTCCCCCATAGCGCTCATTTCGAACTTTTCTTGCATAACAGTTTCGAATTCCCTGCATAAAAGTTCGTTAGTTGAACCAAATATAATATCATCAACGTAAATCTGTACTAGAAGCAAATCATCTCCCGTCTTCTTCGTGAAGAGGGTGCAATCGACGAGGCCGCGCTTGAATCCTTTGGAGATGAGGTATGTACTTAGCTCCTCGTACCACTGTCTTGGAGCCTGGTGCAAACCATATAAAGCTTTGTTCAGCACGTAGACCTTGTCCCGGTGGATTGGGTCCTCAAAGCCTGGTGGCTGCCCGACATAAACCTCCTCCTTGACTTTCCCGTACAAAAATGCGCTCTTGACATCCATTTGATAGACTTTGAATTTCTTGTATGAAGCAAACGCGAGGAACATCCGAATAGCTTCAATTCGTGCTACTGGTGCATAGATTTCGTTGTAATCAATCCCTTCGATTTGATGGAAACCCTGCACGACCAATCTGGCTTTGTTGCGAACAATAACTCCACGATCATCCTTTTTGCACTTAAACACCCACTTAGTGCCTATTTTCTTCCTTCCCGGCGGCAAATCTGTGAGCGTCCAGACTCCCAATTTCTGGAATTGCAATAACTCCTCCTGCATTGCCTCAACCCAGGCATCTTCATTCAAAGCGTCTTTGTATGTCCTTGGCTCTACCTGCGACACATAACATGCAAACGACCAATCATTTTGACTACCAGATTTTTGAATTTTGGCATATAATGCTAAAGCACCAAAACTCTCTGGTGAATTAACGCTTTTCAGCTGCCCTCTGGTCATAACACCACTTCCAGGATCACCGATAACTTGCTCCAGCGGGTGAATACGATGAATCCGAGATTCCGGATTAACAGGTACAATAACTCCCGTCTGAGCAGTCAAGTTTTCTACAGCATCCTGATCATGACCCGTGTTTGATGATGAAGCAATATCTGGATTTGGAGTTAGGTTCACAGGTTGCTCCTCTAATTCTTCTGCATGTTCAAGAACGGCTTCTTCAAATTGTTCATCTTCAGATTCTGAAGTATCTAATGAAGTTGAAGCCTCTTGAAACATCTCTTCCTCTTGTATAGGAGCACTGGTATCATTAGAAGCTGGTGGGGGGTTTACAGTGATTGGACGCATCAACGGTGAAGTCGCCGCGTTTTCACACTCGTAAAGTAATCTGATAACAGCTTCTTCAACCAAGCTATCTAGGTTGAATGATTCAAAGAAATCTTTGTAATCAAACATCCAATCAGGGCCCGTGCCTTGCAAATTTTGAGTGTATCGTTGAACTTCCACGTTAGCCCAATCCTCCACTTGACGAGTTCGCTTGTTGAATACCCGTTTGAGCGGGGTTGCATATCCAACAAAATATCCCTCCTCAGCTTTAGGACTAAACTTCTCACCTGGATTCAACATCGTGCATGGCGCCCCGAAAGGTTCTAGATACTCTAAGTTGGGCTTTCGTCGGTGTAACAGTTCATAAGATGTTTTTCCAAACTTCTTCACTGTTAGAACCCGATTTAATGTATAATTTGCTGCATAAATCGCCTCATTCCAGAACATTACCGGAAGATTTGAATCAGCGAGCATTGTTCTAGCCGCCTCAATTAGAGTCCTATTCTTTCGTTCAGCAACACCATTCTGCTGTGGGGTATACGGAGCTGAATATTCATGATGTATCCCTTTGCTTTCACAAAGTTCATCCATCTTGGCATTTTTGAACTCCGTCCCGTTGTCACTCCTGATTCTTTTTATCTTCAAATTGTAGATATTCTCCAATCGAGTGAACAGAACTTGTAGGTTGGTAAAGGTGTCGCTTTTGTTCTTCAAACACATCACCCATGAAAATCTTGAATAGTCATCAGTGACAACTAAACAATAAAGCTCTCCAAGGTGACTTTTGCGCTTGACTGGTCCGAAAAGGTCCATGTGCAATCGCTCAAGCGGCATCTCAACAGAGTTAACTTTCTTCACTTTATGGGACTGTTTGTGTTGCTTTCCTTTCATACAACTTACACACTTGTCGTTCAGATGGAAATGTTTCACGTTTACTCCATCGACAAGCCCATTTCTCACCAGTTGATTCATTTTCCTCAGATGAATGTGCCCCATTCTGCGGTGCCACATTATCGATTCTTTCTCGGTCGCCTTGGATAGAAAGCATGTTATTTGCCCCTGTGATGTCATCGCCTTGGACATGTCAAGAATATAGAGATTGTTGACGCGAGGTGCCATCAACATTACCCACTCCTTTGGAATTTTGAAGCCCGGTTTGAGAATATAACAGGATTTGTCATCGAAATGCACAGAAAATTGTTTATCGCATATTTGACTGACGCTCAACAGATTATAGTCTATCTGCTTGACATAAGAAATCCGCTCGAAAGTCACAATCCCATTACTCACGCTTCCCTCCATCGTGATATAACCACCTTTATTACCCGCAAAAGCGACATACCCTCCATTGATGTTTTTCACGTCGAACAGCAATGCGAGATCCCCCGTCATGTGGCCTGAAGCTCCACTATCAACAATCCAGAGACTGCTAATAGGGCCAGCTGAAGCTCCCTGCACACAAAAAGTAAACATTTAGTTCTTTCGGGGGACCCAAGCCTGAGTCTTGGGCCTTTGAACATCGGTTTTCAAAGAAACATCCTCATTAACTTTTTCAACAACTTTTTGTTTTGGATCAATCTTTTTCTGATTGTTCAAAACACTTTCATTTTTCTCACTTACCTTCGAAGTAAAAGCTCCTGGAGTACTATTAGGTGACCAAGATTGTTCAGACCTTTTAAGAATACGAATTTGAGATTTTGCTTTCTCAATTGGTTTCTGAACATTGTTAACAAAAGTAACTTTCTTGGCAACCTTATCTGAGTTAACAGACTTAGGTCCAACATTTGATTTGACAATTGGTTTTTGAGGAACCTTTTGCCTATCAATTGTTGCGTTCACCACAGGCTTTCTCCATGATTGTTCCATAGCAATCCGATTTCTTTGATCATATTTGATTGGACGATTGTTCCTCATTTGAAAATTGTTTTGATTATAAAACTGTTGTTGTTGAGGAACAACTCGTCTATGTGGTGGAACATAATGATCAATCGGTTTTCTCATGGAATTTCTAACTTCAACCTCATGTCTTTTATGCCTTACATATTGACACTGGGCAAGTAAATGCCCACGTTCTCCACATTTAAAGCATTTTCGATACTCTTCAAAAACATAATGAGCATTTGGTGGAGCAAATGATCTAACAGGATATTGATCATTATACTGTTGATTCCTCAAACTCTCAGGAAGTGGTCCTTTTGAGTAAGTGGGCTCATGAAAACCATTTGCTTTGTCATTTGGTCGAATGAACTCGGTGACATGGACCTTTGGTTCTTGAGGAACATCCGAAAACAATTTCTTTAAAATTTCTGGTGGAATTTCGTTTGTTCTCTCATGTTTTGGAAACCAAATAGTGCTTTCTTGCCATATCTTTTCAATTTTAGCATAGTTAGCATTTTTGATAGGAAATTCCTCATCAGAGATGATTTTATCAGATCCTTCCATTCGATAAAACACCCTGACAGGTTTATCACTTGGTTCATTCTCAAGATCCTTTCTAATCTCATTCTTTTCAGACTTTTTCTCACGATGAACAGATGCCATCGGATGCACATGTTGAGATGGTGACACTGGTTCAGTAGTAATGATGTGATTTTCTTTTGGAATCTCACATACATTAACAGTTTGATCACTACCAGTATCATCATTCTCTGAGTCTGAATTCACACTTTCAGCATAAACACCCTCATCATTCAAGCCTAAAATCGGTCTCACATCAGAATGAGGATCACCAATACTCGAGGTATTAGATTCCATTTCCGATGATGAGTCTGATTTTACCGAGCTCTCCGGTATAACTTGGTGATAGTTATGATTTTCAAAAAGAACCGGAGATGGTACAGACTTGTAATTAGGTGTTTTGTCATCAATAATATGATCTACCACATAAGCAACATTCTTATAACTTTCCAACTTTTTGTTAACCTTTTCAGCAAAGCATTTTATGGCTGCCATTTCCAACTTGGTGTTTTCAATTTCATTGATATAGTTGTTTATTGCCAATTGTTTCAATGACAAAGTGTTTTTCAAGTCGGAAATGTCCTTTTTATAGCCATCTAATACTTTGTTGAAAGCATTCAACTCTTTGCGAGTAGATTGACTGTTCATGATAGCACTATCACGTTCAATACGGAGTTTTTTAATCTCCTCAGTCAATCTATCACATTTCTCACAATGTTTAACAGTTTTAACATCAGTGCTAGAATCAGAACTTACAGGTTTAGGCGGTTCAGTCATGGCCATTAGTGCAAAATGAGCTTCCTTTCCAGTGAAAAACTTGGAGTAGTCAATCTTGGTGAAAGCATCATCAGCAATGCACGACTTCCTCATCATCAAAAAGTCAGCTTCTGCCAGCAGCTGATCAATATCATCATCTAAAGAATCAACACTTGCCTCTGTGTCTGATTCGCTCTCAGAATCTGAATAAACTGATCTACACTCTTCAGGAACATCAGTAACAGAATCAATCACCATTCCAGAACTCGTTTCCTCAGCCTTAACCTCAACAGATTCATTCTCCACTTCCATCTCAGTCTCAGAATCATCACTTTCACACTCCTCAGTTTCTTTCTTCTCATCAACCGCCACCGACTCTTCCATATCAACCTGATAAGCAACACATGCCACATTCCCACCAATAGTCACTTCCTCAACTCCTATTTGCATACCCGACCAGTCAAACCTTTCATCCTGTTGAGTCACCAAAGCTTGGTTCTGACTCGCATTCTGTTGAGTCTCATTAGGTGTAGTGATAGGTACAACTGTTCGGTTTGTGTTGTTAGGAGATTGGTTTTGAATCTGGTTTTGAGTGTTTGGTTGTCTGTTTTGGTTGTTAAAGTTTCGGTTTTGGTAGTTGTTGTTATTTTGGTAAGAAACTTGGTTTTGTTGTTGACGGTTCTGGTAATTTGCATTGAAAGGGTTTCGATTTCCTTGTTTAGGTGGCTGGGTGCATTCCCTTTTAAAGTGTCCTTTTTCTCCACAATTAAAACACGTAACCTTCTCCTTGTTGAATCCGTAGGTTGTGTTGGGAGAAGTTGCCAAATCAGTCCTACCTGTTTTCTCAATGAATTATGTTGCTCTTCTCATGATACTCGCAAAAGCCCATTGGATGTCAATCAGTTCCATCTCTTCCTTGTCAATCTGTGCATAGTCTTCGTTGGTTAAGTTGTTGTTCCCAATCTGACTAGCAACTAACCCATTGTAGGATGAAACCATTGCTGAGACTAATGCAATGTGTTGCTGAGCAACCTCCACAGTCACATTTCCCAAGTTAGATGTATCCAAAACCACCGGTTGTTGATTAGGTTGAGTAACTTGGTTTATTGGTTGTTGTGATTGGTTAGCGGTGTAAAAACCTGCTTGTTGCATTGGGGAGAGTGGTGAAATGTAGGAATTGTATTGTGGTGGTGTGTATGATGGTTGTGAGTAGGATGATGTTTGTGTCAAGTAGTTGGTGGTTGGTTTTGATGATTCCATGACATTGGAAATACATGCAACATGTGGTGCAATGCTTCCTGAGCTCGAGTTACCAACTGGAACTGAAGTGCCTCCAAAATACAAACTAGGATTCTGAGGAATCTGTGACCTTCTAGCTTTCCTCCTATCCTCCATCTCTTTGTTCTCCAGCTTTTCGATAAACTCTGAAATAGTCCAGAATTGATAAGCATCCTTCTCTCTGAGAACTTCCACATGCTGATCCCATTGTGGTGGTAAAGCATCTGCAAACTTATCCACCTGCTTAGTCATTGGAATCTGTACACCATAACTAGACAATTCAGACAACAAATGCATATATCTAGGAGTTAGTTCTTTTAGAGTTTCATTATTAATAAAAGAAAAATTCTCAAACTCTTTGATCAATTCTTCCATTCTCAAGCTCCTAGTCTTCTCATTACCATCATGCTTCCTCTTAAGCTTATCCCAAAGCTGCTTTGATGTAGTACATGTCCCAAACTGATGCAACAGGTCACTTGTGATTGCCTGTGTCAATTGGGAAAAAGCCTTCTTCTCCACCGCAAACTTCTTTTTCTCCTCCTTCGACATACTCTCCAACGGAACTGGTTCACCGGTATTCTCCAACACTGGTGGTGTGTATCCCGTAGCAATCATTCTCCAAGCCTCTGCTCCTTCTACTCCCATGCCTTCCAAATGGATCTTGAACATGGTATGCCACTGATTATACTCTTGCATTTCCATGAGCTTCGGTGGCCGAGTTCCACTACCTGTAGACAAATCCTTAATCAAAGTAGAAATAGCATTAGTAGTTTGAGTATTTACCGCCACTGCTGCTACTCCCCAGTAATCAGATTGTAGTGCCGGATGTGCTACACTTTGAGGCATCGTGCTCGTCGTTGCCATGTAGTTAAGTGGTTGTGAAGACTGTGTGTTCGTCTTTTGCGCTGCCACTGTCCATGGGTCCATCGTTTGCTGTTGTGGTTGTGTTGTTGCTGATCCCGGAGTAGTTTGAAAACGCCACATGATCACAAACTAAGAAAAAAATCTCAACACTTAGAAAAATTTTCAACAAAAACCTAGGTTCGCCCGAAATATTCTAAGTTCGACCAGAAAATTCTATATTCGTCCAAACTTTATCACTCTCGACCCTTCTGATTCTAAGTTCGCCCAAACAGTAACACCCGAACGTAGATATCAACAGAATGTAAAAACAAAATAACACCCTTCCACTTTCGCCCAAATATAACCCGGTCGAATGTGAAAATCTGTACCCGAAAGTGAAAAGTTCTAAACAAATTTTTTTAGGTTCGACCACTAACTACTCAGGTTCGCCCACTCTACAACACTTTCGACCACTAAACTCAAGTCAGGTTCCAGGTTCGCCCACCACGATCAGATCTCACTTTTGAAAAACGGTTATTGTTTGAAAAACGGTTATTCTGATCTCAGATTTTCAAAAGTTCATGGATTTGAATGATCTCAATCAGGTTATGTTTCGGAATTGATTTGGAGCAACTTTAATTCTTGGAAAACTTGAATTCGACCACAAATTCTCCTTTAAATCGGTCAAAAACACTTAAAAACAATGTTTATGTAAAAACAGATGTATTTAGGTCAAAAACATGTCCAAATCAGCTCTGATTTTATCAAATTTGTTATTGTATGATCCTCTAGGCTCTGATACCACTTTGTGAGCGAGAGATTTTAACTAAAACAGGATTATACGATCATACAAGTCACAAAACCAGGTGCGGAAACCCTAGTTCTGAACAAAATGATAAAACTCTAATCAAAACACAATCAAGATCATTTTCAAAACTTTTTCATAGATTAACTTTCTCAAATATTCAATTACAATCAATCACACGTTAATCTAATCAATTACAGACTTTCACCAAAATGACCTGGAAACCTGACCTGAACACATACACAAATGACAACTCTATTACATACTCAAAAACACAAAACCTATTTATAGATACTGCAGGTTCGCCCCTTGCTGCTGGTCGAATGTGGACATTTTCCACATTCGCCCATAACCAATGGTCGAACATGTTCTTCTGATCAGCAACCTTGTACCTTCGACCAGATTAATCTACCTTCGCCCACTTTTATCTACATTCGCCCATAATATCTACCTTCGGCCAAGTCACTAACACATGTTAATAATGTTTATCCAATCATTAGTCGCAAAACGCATCAACATAACTTATACATTCCGCTGTGCTTATAATCTGATATACAAGAGCTTGCTAAACACTTAAGTGTCAAAGATAGCAAGTTCTTACTTAAACAAAAGAGCAAACTGATCCAACAATTGGTATCAGAGCATTGGTTTATCTGATCACATATCAATCTAACAAATTGAGAATCAGACACAAAGCTCTTATTGATACTCAATAAAAAGATCAAAAGTTCACTTTTTATCAACATCCATCACTTAAAAGAGTCATCTGACAAATCAATACTCTTTAAAATGGATCCACATAATACTGGTTCTGCTACTAAACCTGCCATGCTTGTAAGAAACGAATACAACATATGGCAAAAGAGAATGGCACATACCTTGTCACAGACCAACACAGGTTGTTGGAGATCTGTGATATATGGTCCTCACAAACCAGTAAATGTCAATCTTGAAACTAATGTTGAGGTCCCTAAGGACCCAAAAGAATATACAGTTGATGATTTCCTAAAACTTGAGCTAGATGCAAAAGCATTCTCTATGTTGGCAATGGCTCTCCCAAATGAGATATACTCTGGCCTTTTACATTGTGAAAGTGCCAAAGAACTCTGGGATTGTCTTAAAGAACAGTTTGGAGGAACTGAAGAGGTGATTGCCAACACCAGAGAGATTTTAGCTCAACAATATGAGACATTTGCTCATATTAATGGGGAAACTTTAACTCAACAATTTGAAAGATTCTCCTCATTAATATCTGAGCTAAAGTTAAATGGTCAGACCTATACAACAGTATCTATGCTACATAGATTTTTAAGGTCTTTACCAGACAAATGGGAAACATACTCCATTGTTTTAAGATCCTCACCAGATTTTAGCTCCCTCACTCTTACAAAACTCCATGGGAGATTACTTACTTTTGAGAGAGAAATTGATCAAAAGAAGAAATTACAATCATCTGGTAAAACTGCTGATGACTACCTACCAGGTAGTACAACACTTTTGGGACAAGACTCACCAACTTGTTCCTATGGATCTTATGACAACATTGACATAACAACTGGGATCTCATCAGAAAGATCTTTCGCAGGTTATGACAATGATGACCAAAGTCAAACTGCTGATAATCTATGTTTTATCATGGATGATTTGAAAAACTTTAGCAGTGATGACTTAGAAGAAATGGACATTTTACACCAACTGGCCATGCTAAGCATTAAAACTAACAAGTTTTATAAAAGGTCAGGAAGGAAATTTCCAGGATTGACCAGTAATACAAAAATTGGTTTTGACAAATCTAAACTGAGATGTCACAAGTGTCAGAAGTTGGGACACTTTGCTAGAGAGTGTAGAAACTCTAGCTTTAACCAATCACAATCTGGAAATAACTATAACCCCAATTATAATAGGAATAATGGAACTCAAGGGAGTGCTCATTTTGTACAGGCACAAGCTCCTCAACAGCAATACATGCCACAAGTACAATATGTTCAAATGCCTTCTCAACAGATGCAGAGCCAACAATCAATCCCTCCCTTTCCAGCTGCTCAACATCCTCCACAGCCTCAACAACCCTCTCAACAAAGTCTTTTCACCTCAGGGTATGTTGACTGGAGCAGTCTCCCTTTTGACACCACAGAGTGCAATCCTGGTGCAGACAACAAGGTGTTTGACATCAACTGGGGAGAACCAGACATTGGCAGAAAGAACTTTGCCTTAATGGCATTTGAAGGCTGTACTTCAAAATCTGCATTGTCACAGCTATCAAAAGAATCTTTGACAAAACTTTGCTCAAATTCTTGCAAAGAAACTTTTGCTCTCATAAGAGAGACAAATGTGCACTTACAAGGAAAAGCCAATGATTTAGAAAGAAAATACACACAGATGAAATGTGATTTAGAAAGAAAACTGTGTGCTAAAACAAAAGAAGTTTCTAAATTAACTGACTCGGCTATTGAAACCCAAGCACAAATTAAAATCATGCTAAATGACCTGGGAGATGTCAGACAAGAGCTTGCTGACACCAGGATCACATGTGAAAAATGGGTGGAATCTTGTAAGGGGTATCAATTATTGCTAAACAAACAAAGTGCTTCAAATGTTAAGTTTGGCATAGGGTACCATCATGTTGAAACACCAACAGATTTCTCTCCCATAACTACTGAAGAAGGGAGAAAAATTGTTTCAAATGAAACTTCTGAAGGGAAAGACTGCACATCTTTCCATGAAAACTTTCTAAACAGAAATCCTGGTATTTTCAAAGAAAGTACTTCAGAAGTATTAACAAAATCTGACAACGAGCCATCAGTAGTTTCATCTACATCAGGAGTTGAGATCCTGAAAACTACTGATGAACAAAATCTTTACACTAATGTCAGAAATTTGCCTTTAGATCAAAAACAAAAGGCAAAAGAGTGTGAAATTTGTGGTCTGTTCAACCACAAAACTGAATTTTGTAGATACAGAAAAGGAATTCAGTTCAATCAAAAAATTAAACAACAGGTTGTGGGAAATCAAATCAGAAATGATTATGAAAGAATCTTTAAACCCAAGAAACAACAACCTGAAAACACCTTTTCTCAGAAAAAGATAAAATCTCAACTAAAATCTTTTTCTCAAAATTCTTTGTCAGTAGTTAGACCTGAATCATCAGCAGTTTCACAAACTGCTGAGATACAAAATCTAATGAACATGGTACAACTACTGATGACCAAGGTTGATGGTGGTCCTGAAAAGGATACCACCATGGTTCTTAATGAAAAATCCATTGCCAAAAAGACATGGATTTCTCAACCTGGTCAAGAACAAACTGTAACTGTTCTCAAGAGCAAACCCAAAGCCAAACAGGCTTGGGTTCCTAAATCTAACTAATTTGCTTTTATGTGCAGAGAGTTTCCAGGGGCTTAAACAGCATATGGTATGTTGATAGTGGAGGCTCTATGCACATGACTGGATGCAGATACCTGATAAACAACTTTATCAGCCAAAGAGAAGGATCTGTATCCTTTGGGAACAATGCTAAGGGATATGTGCTAGGACATGGCAATGTCTCCTCTGGCAAAATACAGTTTGACAAGGTCAATCTGGTGGAAAACCTTGAATACAACTTGCTGAGTGTGTCACAAATGTGTGATAAAGGATATTCTTCCTTTTTCACAAAGACAGCATGCAAGATCATCTCACCAGAAGGCCAGAAGTTGATAGAGAAGATCATTGAAGATCATACTTTGCTGATTGCCAAAAGATGTGGCAATGTCTATGCAGTGGACATTGAGAAAGAAAAAGTATTGAACAACACTGTCTGTTTCTTCTCAAGGGCATCAACTTCAGAAACTGATCTCTGGCACAGGAGACTTGGCCATGTGAACTTTAAAACCATAAATAAAGTCACAAAAATGGGCTTGGTCAGAGGTCTAACTTTGAAAGTATACCAGTGTCAAGAACACTGTGTATCCTATTTAAAGGGAAAACAGCATAAGTCCTCCTATAAGTCTATTGAAGAATCAAAAACAACTGCATGTCTTCAACTACTCCATATGGACTTATTTGGACCTGTCAAGATTATGAGCCTTGGTAAGAAGAAGTACTGCTTAGTCATCATTGATGACTACTCAAGATTCACATGGGTATTCTTCTTATTCTCCAAGGATGAGGCTGCTGAAATCATCAAGTTCTTCATTCTACAAGTGGAGAAACAATATTCTCTACCTGTCAAAACCATTAGAAGTGATAATGGGACAGAGTTCAGGAACAAAACTCTGGATGAATTCTGTTTGTCTAAAGGGATTATTAGACAATACAGTGTTCCCAGAACTCCTGAACAAAATGGTGTAGTAGAAAGGAAGAACAGAACATTAATAGAGGGAGCAAGAACAATGTTAGCTGATTCTGGACTGCCCTTGTACTTTTGGGCAGAAGCAGTTAACACATCATGTTATGTTCAGAATAGAGTTCTTGTGGTCAAGAGACATTCCAAGACTGCCTATGAAGTTCTTCATGGCATGAAGCCCCTTATCTCCTTTTTCAGGGCTTTTGGGTGTCAATGTTTCATCTTGAACATCAAGGAATCTATTTCAAAGTTTGCTGCCAAAGTTGACTCAGGTTACTTTCTTGGTTACTCTTCAACTAGAAAAGCCTACAAGGTTTTTAATTCTCACACCAGGATAGTAGAAGAAACATTGAATGTCAAGTTCAATGAGTCAAAACACACTCTTATTCCAGCACATCATGCTGAACTTTTTGACCTTGACAACTTCCACTTTGGACCTGAAAAGACTGTCACTTCTTCCAAACCTACTTATTATGGTGATCAAAGGTTTGATGATGAGGATCCTACACCATGGACTCCTCAAACAGTCATTAAGTCAACTTCAAGACCATCAGAAGTTTCACAAACTTCTGATTCAACAAATACTGAAGGCCAAACTCAAACATCTGCTTCAATACCTGCAACTACTGAAGACACTAAAACTGCTGAACCAGATATTATAGACCTCAGTAGTTTGTTTGAAGAACATGAGCCACCTACACCTGTCAGTGGTTTACAACAACTGATTGAACACAGAGATCATCCACTTGATCAAATCATGGGTGATATAGCTTCAGGTGTTCTTACCAGAAACCAGCTCTCCAACTTTTGCCTATTTTCAGCCTTTATCTCACAGTTGGAACCAAAGAAGTACCAGGAAGCCCTCAAAGACAATAATTGGGTGCAAGCTATGCAAGATGAACTGCTTCAGTTCAACAAGCAACAGGTCTGGGAAATCTGTCCCTTACCTCCAAACAAGCAACCAATTGGCACAAGATGGGTTTTCAGGAACTAACAAGATGAAGCTGGTATGATAATCAAGAACAAGGCAAGACTGGTAGTTCAAGGGTACTCTCAAGAAGAGGGAATTGACTATGATGAAACCTTAGCTCCAGTTGCAAGGCTTGAGGCCATCAGGTTATTTCTGGCCTATGTCATTTCTAACAAAATTAAAGTTTATCAAATGGATGTAAAGAGTGCATTTTTGTATGGAAAAATAAAAGAGGAGGTGTATGTCTGTCAGCCACCTGGGTTTGAGGATCCTTCTCATCCTGAGTGGGTGTACAGACTTTACAAAGCTCTTTATGGGCTCAAACAGGCTCCAAGAGCCTGGTATGATACACTCTCCACCTTTTTACTCAAAAATAACTTTACAAGAGGTGCCATTGATAAAACTCTTTTCATTAAACATGTTGGAAATCATGTCTTACTTGTTCAAATCTATGTTGATGATATCATTTTTGGTTCAACAAACACAAAACTGTGTGATGATTTTAAGAAACTCATGCAATCAAAATTTGAGATGAGTACCATGGGAGAACTGCAGTACTTTCTGGGACTGCAGATCAAGCAACAAACAAATGGAACTTTTATACATCAATCCAAATATGTTAAAGAATTATTAAACAAATTTTCTTTAAAAGACTGTAAATCATGTTCCACTCCCATGACACCAATCACACAAGTTGAACCTGATGATCAAGGAAAACAGGTTGATCAAACCATGTACAGATGCATGATAGGTTCCCTTTTATATTTAACTGCTTCTAGACCAGATATTATGTTTTCAACATGTGTCTGTGCTAGATATCAATCAGCACCAAGGGAATAACACCTTATAGCAGTCAAAAGAATTTTCAGATATCTGAAAGGAACTCCAACACTTGGAATTTGGTATCCTGCTTCAAGCAATACCAAGTTATCAGCTTTTTCAGATAGTGACTATGCAGGGTGTAAGATGACAAGAAAGTCAACATCTGGTGGTTGTCAATTCCTGGGTAACTGTCTAGTGTCATGGCAATCAAAGAAGCAAACATCTGTTGCAACTTCAACTGCTGAAGCTGAATACATTGCAGCTGCAAGTTGTACATCACAGATACAATGGCTCCAATATCAACTCTTTGATTATGGAATCAAAGAAACCAAGACACCTTTGTTTGTAGACAGCAAATCTGCCATTAGCATCATTCAAAATCCGGTACAGTTCTCAAAAACCAAACATATTGAGATCACGTACCATTTCATAAGAGATTGCTATGAAAAAGGCAAGATTGAGGTGAAGCATGTAGCAACAGCAAATCAAATAGCTGACATCTTCACAAAACCCCTTGACACATCAACATTTCAGAAGTTAGTATCCATGCTTGGGATGCTAAATTTGTAAGTGTTTATTTTATTATTCTGCACATATTTTTCACTTACAAAAAGGACAAAAAGTCTGAAACAAAACTTCTGAAAAGAGAGAAACTACTGATGAACAAAACATCAGTATGGGGATAATTTCTGAAAAGTGTATAACTCCTGATAAAATAACCTTCAGAAGTTATGAATAAAAGTATTTATAAAACATTTCTCATCAGCTTTTAAAACTACTGAAAAGGAAATGGGAACTACTGATGAAGATAATCCTTCATCAGCAGTTTAGTCAAAAAGGGCAAATCTGACTTTTCCCATCATCAGAGGTTTTGACCTAGTCGGTTTAAAAACTTCTGATAAAGATATTTTTAACCGAGGCGGCTTAAAAACTTCTAATAAAGAAGATTCAAGCGGTTAAAAAAAACTTCTGATAAATATCTTTTTTCAAACACTTATCCTTTCAAACTCAAAAATTCCCTCTTTCTCTCTCAAAAACTCTCTCAATAACCTAAACCTGCAAATCAACTGTTCGATCAACCAAAACAAAAACCACATGGCTCTCGTTCTAAAACAGGGACACAATCAAAGGGCCTTTCTTGAAAAACAAGAAGGCTGGTCCCAATACGATGAGATCATTGATCTTGTCGTAAAATCCCAATATTTTACTGCTCTCACAATAAACCCACCAATTCATACTGAAACTCTAAATGAGTTCTGGGCAAATGCTGAGACGGTGACGGCTGATGATGAAGTCATTTCCCTCAACTCAAGAATAAAAGGGAAACCACTGACCATCACACCGGCCACACTGGCAACAAGACTGGGCCTGGATGATGTAACTGCCCCTGATCATGTTGCTAACACTGATATTCACCTAACCATGACAGAGTGTGGTTATCAAGGTACTCTCTCCCATGCTACAATCTTCAAAAAATATTTTGAACCAAAATACAAACTTTTGTTTCATTATATTATTATGTGTTTGAGTCCAAAAACAGGGTCATATGACCAGATGCCCTCCACTTTTCAACCAATATTTCATTCCATAGTGAATGAAACCAAATTCAGGGCATCAAAATTATTTTTCAATGAGTTGGTGTTACATCATAATAATACCAAGAAAAAGTTTTTGTTGTACCCAAGGTTCATTATGCAATGCATAATAGGGGAACTGGGTAATGAGGTGCTTGTGGGAAAAGTTTCAACTTTAAATCCATTAACCTCACAAGCATACTCTAGGCATAACAAACCGGCTACCTGGCCAGAAAATGATCAGGGAGAACAACAACAAGTCCCCCTGAAGCCCACATCTTCCAAACTCACACCACCAAAAGCCAAAAAGCCCAAGCCAACAAAGACAAAAACCCACCAACCCAAAAGGAAAGCTGTTCAGGAGGTTGAGATGCCTGAACATGCTCATGAGCAGTCTGCTCTTCAAATAGGTGAGACTGATACACCCTCTCAGTCTCATCCATCTCAAACCCCACCAAGAGCACCCATAACTATCTTATTCAAAAGAAAAAGACTTAGAAAAACTATTGCAACTCACTCTTCTTTTGAAACTGCTGACCAACCAATTTCACCTATTGCCCAAACTACTGAACCAACCCCTCAAATTTCTGAACCAGAGGCAATAGAGATTGCCAAACTTCTCTCTGGGCTAAAAGAGAAAGTCCCATCTGATTATGTCAGTCCCCTACAACCACAACAAACAGGGGACATAACCACAGCATCAGACATGGATGTGGACATCACTAGCCCTAACCCAAGAGATGAGGGTGGACCAGAGTCTTTAAGCCCAATTTTAGAGACTCTTGGGGCATCTGAGGCTGCTACTACTCAGTTACCACCCAGTGGTGGATCTGAGGATAGAAGTAAAACAGCTAAGACCTCAGATATGGCAACTACTGATGAAGGCTTAATGCCTGAAGTAGGAAATCCTCAGAACCAAGAACAAGAGGTTCATGAGAGAACTGAGTTGGGCTCAGCTCATGATTTAACTGAGACAGTCCTCAATGAGGACAACATCAGGGATACAGATGATTCCATTGATTTGGATGATGTTTCAAAAACCAAAACTACTGAATTGACGACACTTTATGAAGGTCCTGTTTCAGGGGTATCCAAGCTCAAGAAGCTAGTCACCCCTGCACAGGTTAAAGTCCACTCAATCCCTAAAACCCCTAGAGTGGCATCCTTTGTACAACATGAGGATCTCCCAAAAACACACCCTTCACAACAAATGCCTACCCAATTCCCTGGGCAAACAAGCATAGACTTGAACCAGCTATGCAGCCCAGAGGGTCCCCTGTACCACATGAACACTCTCATCAGGAATCACTTCCAAACATACACAGCTAACTTGGAGCTGTCTATCAAAAATCAATTTGGAGTGATCAAGACAAAGATGAATGATCTGTCCAACAAGATAGAATTCAACAGCAAACAGATTGCTCATCTTCAAAGTCAATTCTCCCAACCCTCAACCTCTAAACTTAAACTTGATGAATCCAAAAAGGGGGAGAAAATCAGGGAACCTAAGGAGTCATTCCAAGCCAGGATAAGGGCAAGAGTGGCCATCCTTGAAAGAGATCGGAAGGATCAAGCCAGAAAAGAAAAACTGGCCAAACAGTTTGGTGTCTCAGTAGAAGAAATTGAAGCCACAGAAAAAGAAGATGAGACCCAAACCTCTGAAGAATCCCTAAGGCATAATGAAGAAACTTCTGATGGCAAAAGTTCTGATGAAGAATCAGAAAGTACTGAAGACAATCCTTCAGTAGTTGACAAACCATCAGCAGTTGTCAACCCATCAGAAGTTAACACTTCCAAACCTCAAACTGCTGACCCTTCCAGAACAACTGCTCCCATTCAACCAACATCTGATCCTATCAGGCCTACTACAACAGTTACAACAATGACTGTACTAAACCCTTCTCCAATCTCTCAATCAGCTGAATTACTAGAGAAGAGTTTAGTTGCAGCCAACAAGAAGGCCAGAGAAGATCTGATCTGGAAAACTCTGGAAGAAAGGGATGATCTAGACTTAAGCCATGAAGAAAAACTTCAGGCCTATGAAGCTGAACTACAAAGGCAGGCTAGCCTTGATGAGATTGTTGAACAAGACAAAAGACAACAACTGATGTCTTACATCACAAAGAACAGCAAGACTAAAGCCTACACACTCAAGGGACTCTCTATGCAAGAGCTAACAAGAAGAGCACAAATCATTACAGACAAACTGGCCACAAGCAAAGAAGGAAAGGCCAAGAGAGCCCAGATGATAGATGAATTAGTAGCAGAGGGCTATGGTTCAAAAGCCTCAGTATCCAGATGGAAAGAAGAAAGACTGATGGATACTTACAGAAAATACAAGGCTGCCAAGGCTGCAAATCCAGAGAAGTTTCAAACTGCTGATCCTTCAAGATCAGTAGTTAGAACTTCTGGTGTATCAACAAGAAGGCCTGCTACTCAAAGAAAGAAAGCAGAGGACAATGTCAAAACTGATTTCAAAATGGTACTACTTGAAGGAAGTTCAATAGTCCATTCAGATTTTGACATTGAGGAGAAACCTCTGTTAACACAATTCAGGGATCCTTCCACTTTTGCCTACTAAATCCAAAAGACCATCAAAGAAAAGATGCATACCAAGGTAGTGACTGAACACCATCTCCCAACTGTTCAGATGCCTGATATGCAACAACAACAACAAGGAAGAGACTCCCACCTGAGGTTAACTGAAACAGAAAGCATCCAACACTCAGGATCATCAACCCAAGGGACAAGTCTGGTTCCCTATTCCTCTGACTTTAACAAGTCAAAGGTACCTATCATCAGATAGTCACTTACTGATAACAACTCAGTATTGTTGACAAGAAGAGACCTTTCAAGCAGGGCTTACAAGAAGATCAGTGATCTAAAGAAACTGTCAACACAAGACCTGCTCACAATTCAACATCTGGAACCACAGAGAGGATCTCTATCTGATGGATAGTTAAACCAGCTCAAGAACACCATGTACAAAGAGATATGGAAGATTGTTCAAGACAGAAGAAAAACATAAGGAATTAGTAAGGTTTTGGCTTCATCAATCCAGGGGGAGATTGTTAGGACAAAGAGGATTGGTGAAACCACTTTTGGAAACCTTAGTCTAATTCACTTCTGTCATTTTGGCTAAGTATAGAAGTACTGAAGAGAAGACAAGAAACTGCTGAAGAGAAGATATGAGAAGTGCTGAAGAAGAAACTTCATCAGAAGTTCTGAAGTCCAAACCAGACAAGTTCACTTCAGAAGTACTGAAGACAAACTACTCATCAGTAGTTTGTCATTCATCAGCACTTAGCATCAGATATTTTCCACCGCCTTTTGAATCAGTAGTTTATTGTTTATTATTACTTTTAGCTGTATTTGTTAGTTTCAATGTTGCAACTTGTGCAACTTGTTTCTGATGTTTCTGTACTTGCTTTATTGGCAAGATACATGTATGTAAACGTCTATAAATAGGAGGCTTCAACCTTCTATTTTAGACATTGATTTTAATAGAAAAATCCTTCAAACACTTTCACTGTTCTATTCCATTTCAGTATTTTTTGTGAATCTGTCTAAGTATCTAATTCTCATTTACTGCTTAGATTCATAATAAATACTTGTCATTATTAGTTTCAATCATCAAGGGGGAGTAATAACTCCTCTTGAGTATAAAAAGTGTTGCTTTAACTTATACATTCCGCTGTGCTTATAATCTGATATACAAGAGCTTGCTAAACACTTAAGTGTCAAAGATAGCAAGTTCTTACTTAAACAAAAGAGCAAACTGATCCAACACTGCACAAGTACAGAGCCTGATGGAGACTGACACCGAAAATAATCAAAAGATTAATGAATTGGAGTCAAGCTTAGGTGATGTTTCAGCTAGACTGCTCAATCTAACTCAGAAGTTGGAGAATAAGTTTGGAAAGGAGTTCTCAAAAACGTCTTCATTTGTTGAGAAGGTTATGACTCCTGCTGAGCGTGAAAGAGTACAAAAAGAGCATGAAGAACATTTGAAAAAGTATTATGAAGACCAGGTCCCTCATGTTCGAGATCATCATCCTGGGAGTACGTATGTTCTCAAGAATACAGTTGAACCATCTCTTGATCCTATGGAAGAACAACCTGAAAGGTTTGTGACGATTACCAGAGATCGGTTTGGTACCTATGGAAGCGAACAGGAATAGATTGCTAGAGGTACAATGATGATAAAGGAGTGTCCGTTGTTCATAGAGGAAATGGAGCACTTAAGTACTATGCTTCTACTGCTGCATTCAATTCTTGGACCAAGATTGATCTTGCAGAACTTGCAAGGGCTCCCTTTATTAATCAAGTGAGAAATCCTAGAAATAGGATCGGAATCACTTTTCATAAGAAGATTCAAGAGCAAGCAAAGGTGAATTTCAGAGATATGAAGACTGCAAATTCACTTCTGGTAGAGTATAAAGATATGTTAACACTAGATGGAAAGCCATTCAAAACTGTTCAATGGCCTCCTACTGACAAGATGAAAACCATACCGTTGTCTAAGCCATTGGACAGAGGATGCTTGAAATATATGAGGTTTTGGGTTTATGATCCTACTTCTCGATCTGCAGTGATTGTTTGTGACAGTAACGAACTGAGAGTTTTTGATGCAAAAGATCTGATGAGCCTGCATTCTGAAGATATTTAAGTTCTGGTGAAACATCAGATTCAGTGTGATCCAGATTATGAAGCTTGTGCAAAATCGTTTACAGGTGTAGTTGCTCAGATAGCTAGATTGGGATTAGAATCGGATCGTAGAGGAAGACTGGACACTAGATTATTCGGTCCATATATTGGAAAATCAGCTGAAGATTGGAAGAAAGCTTTGGAGAAAAAGAAAAAGGCATCTAAGAAGCGCAGCAAGAAACAACAGTGATTTTTCCAAGCCAACACAAACCTAGGGGGATATTGTTGGGCTATGATTAGAGGTTTGCGTTTGTCTTGGACTTTGGGTTGTTTGGTTGTGGGTTTCGGCCTTCTAGGCCCATGTATAGCAACTGCCTATGTTATCTATAAATAGGGGGTTATAGGTTATTTTGGGGTTACTAGTCTTTTGTGATTTGTTATCTTGTACTCGTGATAGTGTACCAGACGGTTCCTTGAAACCGTGTGCACTTTGATAATATAATCACTCTATTTCAAGTTTCTTCTTTGTTCTTTACATACAACCATTGTTTCCGCCTTTGGTTGTGTGTCGTTTGATACCCGGTAGAGAGGATCTTGGACTTACAATTTGAATTATTCAATATGATTTTTATGTTGTTTATTAGGATTTTTAATTTTAATCTTATTTATTGATAGAGTTAATAGCCAAAAATCGTCCCTGAGGTTTGGTCACTTTTGCCACTTCAGTCCAAAACCCAAACCTTTTACATCTGGGTCCTTCAGTTTTATTTTTCTTGCCAAATTCGTCCCTGACAACGTTTAAGTTGTGGACTGAAGTGGCAAAAGTGACCAAACCTCAGGGACGAATTTAGCAAAACCCAAACCTTTTTCAGGGACGAATTTGGCAAAAAAAAAAAAAAAACTGAGGACCCAGATGTAAAAGGTTTGGGTTTTGGACTGAAGTGGCAAAAGTGACCAAACCTCAGGGACGATTTTGGCTATTAACTCTCTATTGATATACTAATATTACGAATTTAGTTTTAATATTGTTAAAAACGTTTCATACCTAAGAATGGTAGGTTACCATTTTACTATAAACTTTACATAGAATCGACTAACTTCTACTATTATTATTATATATAAATATGTTTCTCAAAAAATAGAATCGATTAACAATAAGAATGGTAACTTATTAAGATTTTTAATCTGATTTATTATGATTTTGATGTTATTTATTAAGATTTTTAATCTTATTTATTGATATTACTATTTTTTTACGAATTTCGGTTTAATATTGTTGACCGAATTAAATTTTTATATTATGACTTTCCTTTAATCAATTGTCATTAAACTATAATCATCAAAATCATTAAAATAAGTGTGCTAATTTTAAGATGTCAATAATAATTTGTAGATAATTGGTAAGGCAATTTGAAACGCGGATGTTTTTTAATGCCATTGATTTGAATGATAGATTATGATTTTATTGTTATTTATTAATATTTTTAATCTTAATTATTGATATTACTAATAATTTGTAGATAATGGGTAAGGCAATTTAAGAGGCGGATGATTTTAATGTCATTGATTTGAATGATTGATTATGATTTTTATGTTATTTATTAAGATTTTTAATTTTAATCTTATTTTTTGATATTACTAATACTAATATTACGAATTTAGTTTTAATATTGTCAAAAACGTTTCATACCTGGGATGAAGCACCAATGGTTCATAAACATACTTTTGAAGCACTAGATCGAAGTTTAAAAGATGTTTTTGGTTCTCATGACGTTCACTCATCTGATTTACTATTCGGTGGGAAGGTCTTTGTGTTTGGGGGTGACTTTAGACAAATTCTACCAGTTGTACCAAATGGAACTAGGAATGACATTGTTAATGTCTCTTTAAGTTCATCATACATTTGGCACAAATGCGTTGTTTTAGAGTTAACAAAAAATATGAGGTTTCTTTTAGGAAGTTGCAAGTCTGATATCGAGGAAACTAAAAAGTTTGCAAATTGGCTTTTGGATATAGGAGAAGGAAAGGTAGATACAATAAGTGATATTCAGGATGTTATTAAGATACATGATGACTTACTTATTTCTCCATCTTCGGATCCTGATTCTGATTTGATATCCATTGTGTATCCGTCACTTTTGGATAACATCAACATTCCGAATTATTTTCAAGACCAAGTGTGACAACCTGCACCCTTCACTTTTCATAAATGTGCATAATTGGTCCCTCAACTATTTCAAAATTTTCATTTTTAAACCCTCCTATTTTAATAGGACCAAAAGTCACAATTTAATAAACTTATAACTTTTATAAGTAAAAGTATTGCACGTTTTATACTCACATCTACACCCGAGCACGTATGTTTCAGACCTTGATACTCAAAACCCTTAATTTTCGGTCCTAAAACAACTTAGAAACCGAAGGAAACAAGTCCGGAACTTAAAATTGATTAAATTAGAAAATTTGATTTTTTATAGTTCTCGCGGTCCGCGAAGACAGTCAAACAGTCAAAGTCCAAGTCAAAGTCCCGGTCATAGTCCTAGTCAAAGTCTTAGTTAAACAGTCAAAGTCCTAGTCAAATAGTCAATTCATCATAAAACATTACTTTATGGTGTTGACCAATTCTAATGGCTAATTGAATCCAAAACTAGTATAAAAACCCCCATTACACTGGGCACCTCTAAATCGGTTGTTTCAATCCGATTAAACTTTCCCTCATACCTTTCTTCTATAGTCTATTACTTCTACAATTGAAGCTTTGATTATAAGCTCTTGTAATTGGCGAATTGGAAGCTTGATATTCTTTCTTTTTCAGTTTTTATTTCTTCAAATTGGACTAGCTACGTTGTTGAGTCTTTGGGATTCGCCTCACATACATTCACAACGCTTAGAGGATAATTCAGCTTAGAGAATGTGAGTATATCTTTCCCCTTTTTCATGTTTACACTTTTGGGGTGACTCATGTACGCTTATTACTTCACTCACTTAATCATGCTTTAGTCTATATTCACAATCGCAATTCTTGTATGTGTTTTACTTGTTGATCGTTGATAGTGTGTACTTATGACCTTAATCACTAACCCGGTGTGGGCCTAGCATAGCAATAAATAGTACTTGACTATTGTTATGTGTAAACTACTTGCTTTGTCGCATACTATATATAATTATACTATTGGGCGACTACTATACATATATACTAGATATCCCATTATTCTTAGATATCATTTCTACTCTAAGGCTTGATTTTAGGTGACATTTGTACATAGCTTGAACACTAAATTGTGGATAGTATAACACGTGAATTGCGAAACTCTTTTTCTACTATATTTATTTAAACAGGGTATGCTCACCAATACATTTTGTATTGACAAAATTATTTTCGTACATGTTTCAGGTTGTTATGAGATCACTGTTAAGCTTTTGGAACTTAGACTTAGACTTGAGATTTACTAAATTTTATTTTAGATTGTTAGTTCTTAAACGTTGTATTCTTTTAATTTCATTTCAATGTAATAAATTACTAAGTCAATGTATCAATATTTACATTTCTAGTCCATGAGCTATTGAACAATCGTTACCTCGTGACACCTCGATGTTTCCGCCATCGGTTGGGGTGTTACACCAAGCTATATTGGCACCGAAGAATGAAGTTGTTCAAGAAATTAATGATTGATTACTGTCAATGTTTCTTGGTGAGAAAATTGAGTATCTAAGTTCAGATAATGTTTGTCAGTCTAAAGATGTAAATGAACAGTTCGATGAAAGCTTAATTTCTTCTGATATTCTGAATGGTCTTAAGTTATCTGGAATACCAACAAGGTTGCAAGTTGTTAAAATGGGGAAACGTGTAATAGAAGCTAAAATCAATTCAGGAAGTAACATTGGAATTCGAACGTTTATCCCAAGAATATGTCACACCCCGCCAAGGCGGAAACACAGGGATGCAACCATCAAAAGGTTTTCAAGCACAAGGTTCAGCAACACACGTTTATATTAAAATAGTACCACCATAAATGATGGATATTGTCATAAATTTTTTTTAAACCGACATCATAACATTCGTAAAAAGGAGATATTGTCTAATACTCATGGACTTGAAATCAAAACATCACAAGGTTGAGAAAAACCCATCAAAGTGGTACCACATAGTGCATGCTCGAACCCCTCCCTCAAATCCCTGCGGCCCTCCATTAGTTACCTGAAAAACATGCATAAAGGATTTGTCAACAATAATGTTGGTAAGTTCACGGGTTTGAATGTAACAAGTAAAACCAATGTGTAATTCGTGTATGATCAATCATAGGCTAGCTAAGCGAACGATTACTGTGCAAACCATGAGTCCAATAACCAAACATCTTGACTGTTGTGCCTCGCGCATTGTACACTAAAGACAATGTATGTATAGTAGAATACAAACACTCTTTTGTATATAACCGGTTAGAACGACTAACCAAGAGTGGGGGTGTCAACCCAATAGATCTATTAAAGTGTTCCATTGCTTTTGATAGCTAATGGTTACAGTAAACGTTGTACGAGGACTAATGAGCTCATGAACCAATATATCTCAAGTTCCACATGGTAGTCACGATAGAATACACACACACTTGTAAATGACACTAGTATTGATGCATGTTATTCCCCCGAAATGTAAAATAGTGAAATGGGGCCGTAAAACTCATCTGATGGTAGTACGTGTGGTCTAGTGAAGCTGTAGACGGTCACCTACCTGACAAATGATACCCTATAATCATTATGGACATGGTAAGTAGTCTAGTCTTGTTGTTTATCATACAAGTTGTTCTCCCGACACTTGTGGACCCTTGTGTTTAGTGCACGTGGACCGTGTTTAGTGCATGTGACGTTCATTAGTATCTTGTAAAACATATAATTTCGGAACTTTGGCATTTTTGTTGAAATGTGGTATCCATTGTTAGACAAAATGGACCCTTGACATCATCATGGGCTGTAAGTTAGCACCAATCCATCATGGGTGGTCGGTTTTTGGAAAATAATCCGATTTAACACATGTTTAGAACCCTGTCAAGTCCATCATGGACTTAACACATGTTCCGGCATAATTTAACACATGTTAAGTAATCATAGCCGAAGCAAGTGCTTCTAATGGAGCTCGAATTTGATGGTTATGTGGTTCAATAGTGATTGATATAAGCTTGTTAAGTTTAGCTCGTGGGCTTGTAAGTATCCTTGATAACTTTGGTAACAAGGCCGTTTATAAACTCAAGTAATATCTTCCTTAATCTTCGGTTATGGGCCAAGGCGTTTAACTTAACAAAAACCGGTTATTAGTTGGGTGATCATGTCAAGTCCAGATCCGAATAGTCGTTACCCTTCCCTTCCATGGTCATAGTAGCCGATTAATTAATAGCTAAGTGTAATTATCGTGGCAATGTGAGGGCTAGACAAGTGATCTTTAGAAGTGAATTAAAGTGTGTGGTGTAGTTGTGTACATGGCCAATAACTCTAGATCAAAGGCTAATGGGTTCGGGTATGTGTTGTATTATAAGGTAAACAAAGGTGGGATGGTGTAGTGAGTACTTACATCCTAGAATGGATTTGAGAGCCGATGGATTGAAGCCTTCCACCCTTTAGTTTCTTGTGCTCTTGGCCGCAAGTTTTAGTGAGTAAAAGATGTGTGTTTGGTGCAAGAATGAGGATGGGGTGGAGGTCTTTATATAGGCAATGGATATGGACAAAGGAGGCTCAAAATGGCAAATGAGTTAGCCTAGAATGATGCAATGTTTAAGGCTTTAATCCTTATTGTGTGCAAGCTTTGTGTAGGATATAAACAAACAGAAAGATGGCATGCTTGCTCTTGTATGAGCCGATTAGGGGTTGACTTGATTTAGTAGGATTTCTTATCTTGTTTTGGTGTTCTTTTTGATGAATGTTGACAACAAAGCACGAGCTTGTGCCCCTTGACTATCCTCGGCCGATTACAAGACAAGGAAAAGGAGCATGTTCTTTGTGATAGTGATAGTTCATACTACATTCATCCTATCATTTGATTGGAGCTTCATTCCCAAGAAGGTGTTCTAGATACCTTTGTAAAAGTGACAAGTCCTTGGACTTCTTCCATGTTATTTCGGCTTGGTGAAGACAAAGAGGAGCAAGGTATGTAAGGTGATGAGTCATGCCTTGGTGTTAGCTCATGATAGTAACTAATGAGTGTATGCAAATGATTATCATGCTATGTTGAGGTTGGCCGATTGCTCCATAGCCACAATTAGAAAGTTTGTCATGCATGATCTAGTGTTTAAGGATCATTGTCTTGTATTTATTTTCGTGAAAGATCCTATTCCATCCTTGTTTCTTGTTGGTTAGTGTGGATAGCCAAAATCATATAGGAGTGTAGGTGTTATGGGCATGTGTTGGTAATCAAGTCTATAGTTGCAACTCCTTGTCTCCTTATGTTTTAGTCCTTTCAGCCGAAGGCATAGATAAGGAAAGAGGTGTAGTCCAAGCATGGATCAAGGTTTCATTGATTGGTTAGGCAAGGGTGTATGGTTTTCTTATGAGATAGTGTGAGGTATAGGATACAAGGTTCTTTATTAGTGTAAGATGTGACAAAGCAATTTTTACTTGTGCATATGTGATCGTGCATGTGTATACATATGCATATGTTTTGATGATGTTGTGATTTGTTTTAGGATATCATTGTGATGAATCTTGTTGGACTTGTGATCATTCTAGTCACGTGTTTTATGGAATTAGGTGATCTATTGAAGAGTGATTGGCCTTCTAGCGTCAAACAGTTAAGTTTATTGATTCATAACTCAAGTTACTATAGGGCATAGTCGACCAAGACTTTACTAAATCTTATCAGGGGTGTGATGAGGACATCAACATGTATTTTGTTTCATAGGTTATTGTATTTATGAACACATGTCCATTAGATGTTAACATATGGTGGTCCTCGTGATGTCTTACATGTGTTAGTGATGAGTTACCTTATGTTAGGGTGGGGTAACCTCATGGAATGCCTGTTCACGATTGTCCGGGTGTTGTATGACTAAACGAGTGTTCCTTGTCGAGTTCTCTGATTAACTCTTGCTTCACTTGACTGGGGGGTATAGTGTATGAAAAATGTATATGAATGCACATAGATAACAATAGTAAATGAAAAGTGTATGGATGTTGACCTGGTTCGTTGACTGTTCCATGAGCAGTGTTTTGAGATTGGCCCAAGCAAGGATATATGCCGCTTCTCTGCCCAGAATATACACATACTTGTAAATTACACTAGTATTGATGCATGTTATTCCCCCGAAACGTAAAATAGTAAAATGGGGCCGTAAAACTCACCTGATGGTAGTACGTGTGGTCTAATGAAGCTGTAGATGGTCACCGTCGTGACAAATGATACCCTATGATCATTATAGACATGGTAAGTAGTGTAGTCTTGTTGTTTATCATACAAGTTGCTCTCCCGACACTTGTGTTTAGTGCACGTGGACCATGTTTAGTGCATGTGACATTCATTAGTGTCTTGTAAAACATATAATTTCGGAACTTTGGCGTTTTTGTTGAAATGTGGTATCCATTGTTAGAAAAAATGGACCCTTCACATCGTCATGGGTTGTAAATTAGCACCAATCCATCATGAGTGGTCGGTTTTTGGAAAATAATCCGATTTAAACACATGTTTAGAACCCTTTCAAGTCCATTATGGAGTTAACACATGTTCCGGCATAATTTAACACATGTTAAGTAATCATAGCCGAAGCAAGTGCTTCTAATGGAGCTCGAATTTGATGGATATGTGGTTCAGTAGTGATTGATATAAGCTTGTTAAGTCTAGCTCGTGCGCTTGTAAGTATCCTTGATAAATTTGGTAACAAGGCCGTTTATAAACTCAAGTAATATCTACCTTAACCTTCGGGTATGGGCCAAGGCGTTTAACTTAACAAAATCCGGTTAGTAGTTGGGTGATCATGTCAAGTCTAGATCCGAATTGTCATTACCCATCCCTTCCATGGTCATAGTAGCCGATTGATTAATAGCTAAGTGTAATTATCGTGGCAATGCGAGGGCTAGGCAAGTGATCTTTAGAAGTGAATTAAAGTGTGTTGTGTAGTTGTGTACATGGCCGATAACTCTAGATCAAAGGCTAATGGGTTCGGTTATGTGTTGTATTATAAGGTAAACAAAGGTGGGATGGTGTAGTGAGTACTTACCTCCTAGAATGGATGTGAGAGCCGATGGATTGAAGCCTTCCACCGTTGAGTTTCTTGTGCTCTTGGCCGCATGTTTTAGTGAGTAAAAGATGTGTGTTTGGTGCAAGAATGAGGATGGGGTGGAGGTCTTTATATAGGCGATGGATATGGACAAAGGAGGCTTAAAATGGCAAATGAGTTAGCCTAGAATGATGCAATGTTTACGGCTTTAATCCTTATTGTGTGCAAGGTTTGTGTAGGCTATAAACAAACAAAAAGATGGTATTCTTGCTCTTGTATTGTTGGATCAGTATTGCTCTTTTGTATGAACTTGCTGGTGTACACTTAGGTGTCTAGCAAGTTCTTTATGAGTGATAGCACATCGGAATGATATGAGTTTAAAGCTACACATATCAACAGGAGTTATTACTCCCCCTGGATGTTTGAGAAACTAATAAATGATAAGTATTTATTGAGAATCTAAGTATTGAATGAGAATGAAACACTTAGACAGATTCTCAATAAATATGAAATGGAAATAACAATAATATGCTTTGAAGGATTTCTGTATTAAAATCAATGTCTAAAACAGAGGGATGAACCCATCTATTTATAGACTTTACAAATACATGAACCTTGCCAAAAAGCAAGTTCAGAGACAAGTTGCAACAAGTTGCAATCTTGGAACTTGTACAAAAAGTAAAAGTAATACTAAACTAATAAACTACTGATACAAAAGGCGGTGGAAAAGATCTTCTCATAAGTACTGATGAATGACAAACTACTGATGAGTAGTTTGTCTTCAGTAGTTCTTCAGTAGAAATGTCCGGTTTGGACTTCAGAACTTCTGATGACTTTTCTTCTTCAGTACTTGTGTAATCTTTTCTTCAGCAGTTTGATCTTCATTCTTCAGTAGTTCTATACTTAGAATATCTTGACAGAAGTGAATTAGACTAAGGTTTGCAAAAGTGGTTTCACCAATCCTTTTTGTCCTAACAATCTCCCCCTGGATTGATGAAGCCAAAACCTTTCTAATTCCTTATTGTTTTCTTCTGTCATTCACAATTTTCCATATTCCTTTGAACATGGAATTCTTCAGCTAGTTCAGCTGTTCATCAGTGAGAGATCCTTTTTGTGGTTCTAGATGTTGGATTGTAAGCAGGTCTTGAGTTGATAGCTTCTTCAGATCATTCATCGACTTATAGGCTCTGCTTGTCTGGTCTCTTCTTGTCACTTGTACTGAGTTGTTATCAGTAAAGGATCATCTTATGATAGGTACTTTAGACTTGTCAAAGTCTAAAGTGTAGGGAACCATGGTGGTACCCTGGGATGCTCCTGAGTGTTGGATGTTTTCAACTTCAGTGACTCTCAGGTGGGATTCACTTCCTTGTTCTTTTTGCATCACATTAGGTAGTTGAAAAGTTGGCAAATGATGCTCAGTAACTACCTTACTGTGCAGTTTGTCTTTGATGGTTTTCTGGATTTGATAGGCAAAGGTGGAAGGATCCCTGAATTGTGTGATCAGAGGGTTTTTCTTCAATGTCAAAGTCAGAATGGACTACTGTACTTCCTTCTAGTAGTACCATTCTGAAATCAGTCTTCACATTCTCCTCTGATTTCTTCTTTTGAGTAGCTGGTCTTCTTTGAAAACCAGAAGTTCTAACTACTAAAGTTGATACTTCAGCAGTTTCAAACTTCTCTGGATTTGCAGCCCTTGCAGCCTTGTATTTTCTGTAAGTGTCCACCATTCTTTCTTCTTTCCATTTGGACACAGAGGCTTTTGAACCATAACCATTAGCTACTAGTTCTTCTATCATTTGGGCTCTCTTGGCTTTTGCATCTTTACTTGTTGCAAGTTTGTCTGCAATAAGTTGGCTCTTCTTGTCAGCTCTTCCATGGAGAGTCCCTTTAATGTATGGGCTTTGGTCTTGCTGTTCTTAGTAATGTAAGACATCAGTTGTTGTCTTTTGTCTTCCTCTGCAATTCTTTCTAGGCTAGCCTGCCTTTGAAGTTCAGCTTCATAAGCCTGTGGCTTTTCATCCATGCTTAAGTCCAAGTCATCCCTTTCTTCCAGATTTTTCCAAATCTGATCTTCCTTGGCTTTCTTCTGAACTGCCACTAAACTCTTCTCAAGAAGTTCTGCTGATTGAGAGATTGAAGAAGGGTTTAGTACAGTCATAGTGGTACTGTTGTAGTAGGCCTAGGAGGAACAGGAGTTGGTTGAGTAGGTTCAGTTGATCTGGAAGGCTCTTATTCAGCAGTTTGAGTGTTGGAAGTGTTAACATCTGATGGGTTGACAACTACTGAAGGTCTGTCAACTACTGAAGGATTGTCTTCAGTATTTTCTGAATCTTCATCAGAACTTTGTCCATCAGATGTTTCTTCATTATGCCCTTGGGATTCATCAGACTTTTCTTCATCAGACTTTTCACAGTCTTCAATTTCTTGGACAGAGACACCAAACTGTTGGGCCAGTTTTTCTTTTCTAGCTTGGTCTCTCTGCTCTCTTTCTTGGATAGCCACTCTTGCCTTTTTCCTGGCTTCAAGTGACTCCATAGGTTCCTTAGTTTTCTCCCCCTTTTTGGCTTCATCAGGTTTTGAGGGTGTTAGAGAAATGACCTGTAAGAGAAGCAATCTGTTTGGTGTTGAAGTCAATTTTATTGGACAGATCGTTCATCTTAGTCTGTATCACTCCAAATTGGTTCTTGATGGACAACTCCAAGTTAGCTGTGTAGGTTTGGAAGTGATTTTTGATGAGGGTGTTCATCATGTGATATAAGGGACCATCTGGGCTGCATAGCTAGTTCATGTCTATGCTAGATTCCCCAGGGAATTGGGTAGGCATTTGTAGTGAGGGGTGTGTTTTTGGTTGATCTTCTTGTTGTACAGAAGATGCCACTATAGGGGAATCAAGGATTAAGTGGACTTTAACCTGATCTGGTGTGACTAGCTTCTTGAGCATAGATACACCAGGTGCAGGACCTTCACTTGTAGCCGTCAATTCAGTAGTTTTGTGTTGTGAAACATCATCCAAGTTAATGGAATCATCTGTATCCCTGATTACATCCTCAATGAGGACTGTATCAGTTACATCATGAGCTGAGCCCAACTCAGTTGTCTCATGTACCTCTTTTTCTTGGTTCAGAGGATTTCCTACCTCAGGCATTAAGCCTTCATCAGTAGTTGCCACAGTTGAGGTCTTAGCTATGTTGCTTCTTTCCTCAGATCCACCACTGGGTGATAAATGAGTAGTAGCAGCCTCAAAAGTACCAAGAGTTTCTAAGTTTGGGCTTAGAGACCCTGGTTCATCCTCATCTCTTTGGTTTGGGCTTTGAGTGTCCACATCCATGTCAAGTTCTGAGGCTATGTCCCCTGTTTGATGTGGTTGTTGGGGACTGACATGTTTAGATGGGACTTTCTCTTTTAGCTTAGAGAGAAGTTTGGCTATTTCAATATCAGGTTCAGAAATTTGGGGTGCTGGTTCAGTAGTTTGGTCAACGGGTTCAGCAGTTTCAAAAGAAGAGTCAATAGGAATAGTTTTCTTTAGTCTTTTTCTTTTGAAAAGTATGGTGATTGGTGCTCTTGTTGGGGTTTGAGATGGATGAGACTGAGAGGATGTTTCAGTCACATCTTTATCAAGTGCAGATTGCACAGCAGTCAGTTCAGTCATCTCAACCTCCTGAACTGCTTTTCTTTTTGGTTTGGTGGGTTTTTGTTTTTGTTGTTTGGGTTTCTTGGCCTTTGGGGTGTAGGTTTGGAAGATGAGGGTTCCATGGGGACTGGTTCTTGTTCCCCTTGGTCATCTTCTGGCCAGGCAGCCGGTTTATTGTGCCTAGAGTATGCTTGTGAGATTAAGGGTTTCAAAATTGTAGTTTTACCCACAAGTACCTCATCACCCAGTTCTTTGATTATGCATTGCATAATGAACCTTGGGTATACCAAAAACTTCTTTTTAGTGTTATTATGATGTAACACCAGCTCATTAAAGAAAAGTTTTAATGCCCTGTATTTTGTTTCATTCACTATGGAATGAAAAATTGGTTGAAAGGTTGAGGGCATCTAGTCATAAGACCCTGTTTTAGGACTCAAACACATAATGATATAATGAAACAAAAGTTTGTATTTTGGTTCAAAATACTTTTTAAAGATTGTAGCTTGTGAGAGAGTACCTTGATAACCACATTCTGTCATGGTTAGGTGGATTTCAGAGTTTGCAACCTGTTCAGGGGCATTCACATCATTCAACCCCAGTCTGATTGCAAGTGTGGCCGGTGTGATGGCCATTCGTCTCCCTTTGATTGTTGAGTTGAGAGAGATAACTTCATTATCCACCATCACTGTCTCAGCATTAGCCCAGAACTCATTAGAGTTTCAGGATGTATTGGTGGGTCTATTGTGAGAGCGGTGATATATTGGGATTTGACGACGAGATCAATGATCTCATCGTATTGGGACCAGCCTTCTTGTTTCTCTAAGTAGGCACTAAGATTGTGTCCCTATTTTAGAACTAAAGCCATGTGGTTTGGGTGTGTAGAGATCGAATAGTGTTTTTGCAGGTTCAGGGTTTAAGAGCTTTTTTGAGAGAGAATGAGGGAATTTTTGCTTTTTAAAAGGATAAGTGTTGAAAAAGGTATTTATCAGAAGTTTTAAACCGCCTAGGTCAAAACTTCTGATGTGGGAAAAGTCTGATTTGCCCTTTTTGACTAAACTGCTGATGAAGAATTGTTTTCATCAGTAGTTCCCACTTTCTCTTCAGTAGTTTAAAACAACTGATGAGAATGTAACTTCTGAAGATTATTTTATCAGAAGTTTAACCTTTTTCAGAAAATATTCCCATACTGATGTTTTGTTCATCAGTAGTTTCCCTCACTTTGGTTTTCAGAAGTTGTCAAACTTTTAAGTCAGTTGTAAGTGAAAAATGAAAAATATATGCAGAAAAATAAAAAGAAACACTTACAAATTTAGCATCCCAAGCATGGATACTAACTTCTGAAATGTTGATGTGTCAAGGGGTTTAGTGATGATGTAAGCTATTTGATTTGCTGTTGCTACATGCTTCACTTCAATCTTGCCTTTTTCATAGCAATCTCTTATGAAATGATACCTGATTTCAATATGTTTGGTTTTTGAAAACTGAACAGGATTTTGAATGATGCTAATGGCAGATTTGCTGTCTACAAGCAATGGTGTCTTGGTTTCTTTGATTCCATAATCAAGAAGTTGATACTGGAGCCATTGTATCTGTGATGTACAACTTGCAGCTGCAATGTATTCAGCTTCAGCAGTTGAAGTTGCAACAGATGTTTGTTTCTTTGATTGCCAGGACACTAGACAGTTTCCTAAGAATTGACAACCACCAGATGTTGATTTTCATGACATTTTACACCCTGCATAGTCACTATCTGAAAAAGCTGATAACTTGGTATTGCTTGAAGCAGGATACCAAATTCCAAGTGTTGGAGTTCCTTTCAGATATTTGAAGATTCTTTTGACTGCAATGAGGTGTGATTCCCTAGGAGCTGATTGATATCTAGCACAGACACATGTTGAAAACATAATATCTGGTCTAGAAGCAGTTAGATATAAAAGGGAACCTATCATACATCTATACATGGTTTGATCAACCTGTTTTCCTTGATCATCTGGTTCAACTTGTGTGGTTGGTGTCATGGGAGTGGAACATGATTTACAGTCTTGTAAAGAAAATTTGTTTAATAATTCTTTAACATATTTTGATTGATGTATAAAAGTTCCATTTGTTTGTTGTTTAATCTGCAGTCCCAGAAAGTACTGCAGTTCTCCCATTGTACTCATCTCAAATTTTGATTGCATGAGTTTCTTAAATTCATCACACAGTTTTGTGTTTGTTGAACCAAATATGATATCATCAACATATATTTGAACAAGTAAGATATGATTTCCAACATGTTTTATGAAAAGAGTTTTATCAATGGATCCTCTTGTGAAGTTATTTTTGAGTAGAAAGTTTGAAAGTGTTTCATACCAGGCCCTTGGAGCCTGTTTGAGCCCATAAAGAGCTTTGTCTAGTTTGTACACCCACTCAGGATGAGAAGGATCCTCAAACCCAGGTGGTTGACAAACATACACTTTCTCTTTTATCTTTCCATACAAAAATGCACTCTTAACATCCATTTGATAAACTTTTATTTTGTTGGAAATAGCATAGGCCAGAAATAACCTGATGGCTTCAAGCCTTGCAACTGGAGCAAAGGTTTCATCATAGTCAATTCCTTCTTCTTGAGAGTAACCTTGTACTACCAGTCTTGCCTTGTTCTTTATTATCATACCAGCTTCATCTTGTTTGTTCCTGAAAACCCATCTTGTGCCAATTGGCTGCTTGTTTGGTGGTAAGGGACAGATTTCCCAAACCTGTTGCTTGTTGAATTGAAGCAATTCATCTTGCATTGCTTGCACCCAATTGTTGTCTTTGAGGGCTTCCTGGTACTTCTTTGGTTCCAACTGTGAAATAAATGCTGAGAAGAGACAAAAGTTGGAAAGCTGGTTTCTTGTAAGAACACCTGATGCAATATCACCCATGATTTGATCAAGTGGATGATCTTTGTGTTTGATAAGTTGTTGTAAACCACTGACAAGTGTTGGTGGCTCATGTTCTTCAAACAAACCACTGAGGTCTATTATATCTGGTTCAGCAATTTCAATGTCTTCAGTAGTTGCAGGTGCTGAAGCAGATGTTTGAGTTTGTTCCTTAGCAGTTGTTGAATCAGAAGTTTGTGAAATTTCTGATGGTTTGGAAGTTGACTTAATGACTGTTTGAGGAGTCCATGGTGCTGGATCCTCATCATTAAACCTTTGATCACCATAATAAGTAGGTTTTGATGAAGTAACAGTCTTTTCAGGTCCAAAATGGAAGCTGTCAAGGTCAAAAAGTTCAGCAGGATGTGCTGGAATGAGAGTGTGTTTTGACTCATTGAACTTGACATTCAGTGTTTCTTCTACTATCCTGGTTTTTGAATTAAAAACCTTGTAGGCTTTTCTAGTTGAAGAATAACCAAGAAAGTAACCTGAATCAACTTTGGCAACAAACTTTGAAATAGATTCCTTAATGTTCAAGATGAAACATTGACACCTAAAAGCCCAGAAAAAGGAGATAAGGGGCTTCATGCCATGAAGAACTTCATAGGCAGTCTTGGAATGCCTCTTGACAACAAGGACTCTATTTTGAACATAACATGATGTGTTAACTGCTTCTGCCCAAAAGTATAATGGTAGGCCAGAATCAGCTAACATTGTTCTTGCTCCTTCAATTAAAGTTCTGTTCTTCCTTTCTACTACACCATTTTGTTAAGGAGTTCTGGGAACACTGAATTGTCTAATAATCCCTTTAGACAAACAGAATTCATCTAGAGTTTTGTTCCTGAACTCTGTCCCATTATCACTTCTAATGGTTTTGACAGGTAGAGAATATTGCTTCTCTACTTGTAGAATGAAGAACTTGATGATTTCAGCAGCCTCATCCTTGGAAAATAAGAAGAATACCCATGTAAATCTTGAGTAGTCATCAATGATGACCAAGCAGTACATCTTCTTACCAAGGCTCATGATCTTTACAAGTCCAAATAAGTCCATATGGAGTAGTTGAAGACATGCAGTTGTTTTTGATTCTTCAATAGACTTATAGGAGGACTTATGTTGTTTTCCCTTTAAACAGGATACACAGTGTTCTTGACACTGGTATACCTTTAAAGGTAGACCTCTGACCAAGCCCATTTTTGTGACTTTATTTATGGTTTTAAAGTTCACATGGCCAAGTCTCCTGTGCCAGAGATCAGTCTCTGAAGTTGATGCCTTTGAGAAGAAACAGGCAGTGTTGTTCAGTACTTTGTCTTTTTCAATGTCCACTGCATAGACATTGCCACATCTTTTGGCTATCAACAAAGTGTGATCTTCAATGATCTTCTCTATCAACTTCTGGCCTTCTGGTGATATGATCTTGCATGTTGTCTTTGTGAAAAAGGAAGAATATCCTTTATCACACATTTGTGACACACTCAGCAAGTTGTACTCAAGGTTTTCAACCAGATTGACCTTGTCAAACTGTATTTTGCCAGAGGAGACATTGCCATGTCCTACCACATATCCCTTAGCATTGTTCCCAAAGGATACATATCCTTCTCTTTGACTGATAAAATTGTTTATCAGGTATCTGCATCCTGTAATGTGCATTGAGCCTCCACTGTCCACATACCAAATGCTATTTAAGCCTCTGGAAACCCTCTGCACAAAGTAGCAAATTAGTTAGATTTAGGAACCCAAGCCAGTTTGGCTTTAGGTTTGCTCTTGAGAACATTTACAGTTTGTTCTTGACCAGGTTGAGGAATCCATGTCTTTTTGGCAATGGATTTTTCATTAAGAGCAATGGTGGTATCCTTTTGAGGACCACCATCAACTTTGGTCATCAGTAGTTGTACCATGTTTATGAGATCTTTAATCTCAGCAGTTTGTGAAACTGCTGATGATTTAGGTCTAACTACTGAAAGAGAATTTTGAGAAAAAGATTTTTGTTGAGATATTGTCTTTTTCTGAGAAAAGGTGTTTACTGGTTGTTGTTTCCTGGGAGAAAAAGTTTTTACAAAATCATTTTTGATTTGCTTTCCCACAACCAGTTGTTGAGTTTTCTTGTTGTACTGAATACCTTTTCGATATCTGCAAAATTCTGTCTTGTGGTTGAACAGACCACAGATTTCACATTCTTTTGTCTTTTCTTTCAAAGACAAGTTTCTAACTGTATTGATTGGTTTTAGGTCATCAGTAGTTTTCAGGTTCTCAACTCCTGATGTAGTTGAAACTACTGATGGCTTAAGGTCAGAATTAATCAGTACTTCTGAAGAACTTTCTTTGTGAGTTTTTAGAAAGTTTTCATGGAAAGATGTGCATTCTTTCTCTTCAGAAGTTTCACCTGAAACAATTTTTCTCCCATCTTCAGTAGTTTTGGGGGAAAAATCTGTTGGTGTTTCAGTGTGATTGTACCCTATGCCAAACCTAACATTTGAAGCACTTTGTTTGTTTAGCAATAGTTGGTACCCCTTACAAGATTCAACCCATTTTTCTCATGTGACCTTGGGGTCAGCAAGCTCTTGTCTAACATTTCGTAGGTCATTTATCATGATTTTAATTTGTGCTTGGGTTTCAATAGCAGTGTTAGTTAATTTAGAAACTTCTTTTGTTTTTGCAGAAAGTTTTCTTTCTAAATCACATTTCATCTGAGTGAATTTTCTCTCAGAGTCATTTGCTTTCCCTCGTAAGTGCACATTAGTCTCTCTTGTGAGAGCAAAAGATTCTTTGCAAGAATTTGAACAAAGTTTTGTCAAAGATTCTTTTGATACCTGTGACAAGGCAGATTTTGAGGTGCATCCCTCAAATGCCATCAAGGCAAAGTTCTTTCTGCCATTGTCAGGTTCTCCCCAGTTGATGTCAAACATCTTGTTGTCTGCATCAGGATTACACTCAGTAGTGTCAAAAGGAAGACTGCTCCAGTCAACATACCCTTAAGTAAATAAACTTTGTTGTGAGGGTTGCTGAGTCTGTGGAGGTGATTGAGCAGCTGGAAAGGGAGGGATTGATTGTTGGCTCTGCATCTGTTGAGCAGGCATCTGTACATATTGTACTTGTGGCACATATTGGTGTTGTGGAGCTTGTGCCTGTACAAAATGTGCACTCCCTTGTGTTCCATTATTCCTGTTATAATTGGGGTTAAAATTATTTCCAGACTGAGATTGGTTAAAGCCAGAGCTTCTACACTCTCTAGCAAAGTGTCCCAACTTTTGAAACTTGTGACATCTAAGTTTAGATTTGTCAAAACCAATTTTTGTTGAACTGTTGAGTCCTGGAAACTTCCTTCCTGACCTTTTGTAAAATTTATTTGTTTTTAAACTTAACATGGCCAGTTGGTGTAGAATATCCATTTCTTCTAAGTCATCACTGCTGAAATTTTTTAAATCATCCATGATAAAACACATGTTATCAGCAGTTTGACTAAAATCATTATTGTCATAACCTGGGAATGATCTTTCAGATGAGATCCCAGCAGTTATGTCAATATGGTCAAAAGATCCAAAACTATTTGAACAAGTTGGTGAGTCTTATCCCAATAGTGCTGTACTACCTGGTAGATAGTCATCAGCAGTTTTGCCAGAACTTTGTAACTTTTTCTTTTGATCAATTTCTCTTTCAAAAGTAAGTAATCTCCCATGAAGTTTTGTAAGAGTGGGGGAGCTAAAGTCTGGTGAAGATCTTAAGACTATAGAGTATGTTTCCCATTTTTCAGGTAAAGACCTTAAAAATCTATGAAGCATAGATACCGTTGTGTAGGTCTGACCATTTAATTTTAGCTCAGATATTAATGAGGAGAATCTTTCAAATTGTTGTGTTAAAGTTTCCCCATTAATGTGAGCAAAAGTTTCATATTGTTGAGCCAGGATTTCTCTGGTGTTGGCAATCACCTCTTCAGTTCCTCCAAACTGTTCTTTGAGGCAGTCCCAAAGTTCTTTGGCACTATCACAATGTAATAGGCCAGAGTAGATCTCATTTGGGAGTGCCATTGCCAACATAGAGAAAGCTTTAGCATCAAGCTCAAGTTTTAGGAAATCATCATCTGTATAGTCTTTTGGGTCTTTTGGAATTTCTTCTTTAGTTTCAAGATTGATATTTACTGGATTATGAGGACCATATATCACAGATTTCCAGCAACCTGTGTTGGTCTGTGATAAGGTATGTGCCATTCTCCTTTGCCAGATGTTATATTCATTTCTTACTAGCATAGCAGGTTTATTCGCAGAACCAGTATTATGAGGATCCATTTTAAAGAGTATTGATTTGTCAAATATCTCTTAAAGTGATGGATGTTGATAAAAGTGAGCTTATAATCCTTTATTGAATATCAATAAGAGCCTGTGTCTGATTCTCAATGTGTTAGATTGATATGTGATCAGATAAACCAGGGCTCTGATACCAATTGTTGGATCAGTATTGCTCTTTTGTATGAACTTGCTGGTGTACACTTAGGTGTCTAGCAAGTTCTTTATGAGTGATAGCACAGCGGAATGATATGAGTTTAAAGCTACACTTATCAACAGGAGTTATTACTCCCCCTGGATGTTTGAGAAACTAATAAATGATAAGTATTTATTGAGAATCTAAGTATTGAATGAGAATGAAACATTTAGACAGATTCTCAATAAATATAAAATGGAAATAACAATAATATGCTTTGAAGGATTTCTGTATTAAAATCAATATCTAAAACAGAGGGATGAACCCATCTATTTATAGACTTTACAAATACATGAACCTTGCCAAAAAGCAAGTTCAGAGACAAGTTGCAACAAGTTGCAATCTTGGAACTTGTACAAAAAGTAAAAGTAATACTAAACTAATAAACTACTGATACAAAAGGCGGTGGAAAAGATCTTCTCATAAGTACTGATGAATGACAAACTTGATGAGTAGTTTGTCTTCAGTAGTTCTTCAGTAGAAATGTCTGGTTTGGACTTCAGAACTTCTGATGACTTTTCTTCTTCAGTACTTGTGTAATCTCTTCTTCAGCAGTTTGATCTTCATTCTTCAGTAGTTCTATACTTAGAATATCTTGACAGAAGTGAATTAGACTAAGGTTTGCAAAAGTGGTTTCACCAATCCTTTTTTTCCTAACATGTATTAGCCGATTTATTGGACTAGAAAAATAAGGGGGTTGACTTAATTTAGTAGGATTTCTTATCTTGTTTTGGTGTTCTTTTTGGTGAATGTTGACAACAAAGCATGAGCTTGTGCCCCTTCACTATCCTCGGCCGATTACAAGACAAGGAAAAGGAGCATGTTCTTTGTGATATGATAGTTCATACTACATTCATCCTATCATTTGATTGGAGCTTCATTCCCAACGAGGTGTTCTAGATACCTTTGTGAAAGTGACAAGTCCTTGACTTCTCCTTGTTATTTCGGCTAGGTAAAGACAAAGAGGAGCAAGGTGTGTAAGGTGATGAGTCATGCCTTGGATTTAGCTCATGATAGTGAGTAATGAGTGTATGCAAGTGATTATCATGCTATGTTGAGGTTGGCCGATTGCTCCATAGCCACAATTGGAAAGTTTGTCATGAATGATCTAGTGTTTTAAGGATCATTGTCTTGCGTTTATTTTGGTGAAAGATCATAGTCCATCCTTGTTTCTTGTTGGTTAGTTTGGATAGCCGAAATCATATAGGAGGGTGTTATAGGCATGTGTTGGTAATCAAGTCTATGGTTGCAACTCCTTGTCTCCTTGTGTTTTAGTCCTTTCAGCCGTAGGTATAGATAGGGAACGAGGAGTAGTCCAAGCATGGATAAAGGTTTCATTGATTGGTTAGGTAAGGGAGTATGGTTTCTTATGAGATAGTGTGAGGTGTAGGATACAAGGTTCTATGTTAGTGTAAGATGTGACAAAGCAATTTTTACTTGTGCATATGTGATCGTGCGTGTGTATACATATGCATATGTTTTGATGATGTTTATATTTGTTTTAGGATATCATTGTGATGAATCTTGTTGGACTTGTGATCATTCTAGTCGCGTGTTTATGGACTTAGGTGATCAATTGAAGTGTATTTGGCCTTCTAGCGTCAAAGAGTTAAGTTTATTGATTCATAACTCAAATTACTATAGGGCATAGTTGACCAAGACTTTACTAAATCTTGTCAGGGGTGTGATGAAGACATCAACATGTATTTTGTTTCATACGTTATTGTATTTATGAACACATGTCCGTTAGATGTTAACATATGGTGGTCCTCGTGATGTCTTACATGCGTTAGTGATGAGTTACCTTATGTTAGGGTGGGGTAACCTCATGGAATGCCTGTTCGGTTGATTATCCGGGTCTTGTATGACTAAACGAGTGTTCCTTGTCGAGTTCTCTGATTAACTCTTGCTTCACTAGACTGGGGGGTATAGTGTATGAAAAATGTATATGAATGCACATAGATAACAATAGTAAATGAAAAGTGTACGGATTTTGACCTGGTTCATTGACTATTGTCACCGAATAAGTTTATCCCTTTCGAATAAGATAATTCCTTTTAAATTTAACAGAAGACAATTCCCACTTGTTGTTTCTTTCGCAATGACAATAAACAAGAGTCAAGGACAATCCTTATCTAGAGTTGGGTTGTATCTGAAGGATCCTGTTTTTTCACACTGACAGTTGTATGTTGCGCTAGCAAGGGTTAAAAGTCGAGATGAACTGAAGATACTAATACTAGATCAAGATGGCATTCTAACGAACAAAACATCAACCGTTGTGTACAAAGAAGTATTTGAAGCTTTATGAATAATTTTTATAACATTTTGATGCATTTTTTTAAGTTATCTTTATTAACTTTATGAACACACCACTTGAATAATAGAACTCTTATTTTAATATTTTTTTTTTTTTTTCTTTTGTATGCACTGTGGGTACTCACGGGTCTCTAACCTAGTTATTTTATAAGGCAATAAATTTTCTTCGTTTTTTAGCAGATTCATTGTTCTTGATATTCAATTCGTTCATGATAGTTATCTTTCTGACTGGGTTTCTCTATGATATTAATGCGAACCTTTAGGAATGACTATGCCACCAGTGGCGGATCCACTGTATGAGAAGGGTGGGCAAGTGCCCACCGTCCAGCCAAAGGCGAGTTATGCTTTCTACCATGAAGGTTAATCCGTCGAGATACGGTGCAAAATTGAACGTTTGTTTGGATGCCCGTTCCCAAAAATCAGAAAAGCCACATCCGAAGATGAAACACAGATATATAAAGAAAGAAAGAGTGACAGAGAAATAATGAAGGAAAGATGAAAGATGATTGTTTTCTAAAAAAATTCTATTAAAGATTTTACTAAATTGCATATGCTTTTGGGAATGGAGATGTTGAAGGAAGTTGTTGGTGTAGATGGTGGGTGATTTGATTAATTCAATTATTAAATAGAATTTTTACATTACACCCTTTAAGTTCAAGCAAAATTATAAAATATATCTTTTAGTTTGATTTAAATTCAAAACAATCCTAGAGTTAAAAATTAGATATTACTAGTATGACTAATTAATAATAGTTGGATTTAAATTTTAACAACCCTGTTTGATTTAAATATTAACTAACCTATATTTAGACATTTAGTAGTAGATATTAATCATTGCTAATCAATTTGGGTACGTAAATAATTTGTTTTAGTATTAGGATTCGTGATTGATTTATAATTGTTCTTTGTTTACCTAATTTTTAGGTTAAAAATGTTTTATATTTTTACTTTTGGTTCATTATACATACTTAAGTTTGATAGAAAAAATATTTTCGATTTCATTATAGCATCAAATTATCAATGGTTTATATTATAGCTTAATCCGGTTATCACCTATTTATATTATGACTTGCTTTGTTATCTAGTTAACACTAGTTATTAGGACTTGATTTGTTATCCAATTGTCATTAAGCATATAAGTGTGAGTTGGCTTTACCCAACCCATTTTATCCCGACTTGATTTGTTATCAAATTGTCATTGAGTAGATTAGTATGAATTGGTTTTACCCGATCCATTTTAACTTGACTTGATTTGACCGCCTTCTTTTAACCTATTTGTACCCCCGTCAAAAATGTTTCTGGATCCGCCCATGTATGCCACATACGACATAGAAGATGATGATCTAGAAACTCTGGTAATGACACTATGAAGTAATTGGGTCATTTTGTTTAGACTGAATTACAAGTTTTGTCCTTTAGGTATATACCCGATTGCAATGAATGTCCTTTAACTTTAAAATTGATTAGTTTTGTCCTTTAAGTTTTAAAATCTTGCACGTTATATCCTTTATGGCTAACTCAGTTAGTTTTCTTCGTTAAGTTTGGTCACGTGACCTGCACATGAGGGCATTTTAGTCCTTTCTTGCCTTTATTATAAATTTACTTTAAGAATAAAAAACAAAAAAAATAAAAAACCTAAAACTCTCTCTCTCTCTCTCACCCTCCCTCCCTCTCTCTCTCTACACAAATCGAGAAACAAACAGAATCATCACCCTCGTCTCATGATCCATCCATAAAACCCACCATAATCCACAACCACCATTTCCCTATTAGCAAATCATCCCATCCATTATTATTATTATTATTATTAATTATGCTCTCCTTACAGCTCGATCTACGTTAACTTCAACAACAACAATTTAATCAACTGAGTCAGTAAGTTCCTAGGGTTTCGTTTAATAATAATAATAATAATAATAATAATAATAATGGCAGCGGTCATCACCGTGAATCCTCCTTTGTTTTGTCTACAAGGATTGCTGCTTCTTCGTCTCGTGTTAGTCTTAATAAACTGAAAGCTTGAGACATGGTGAATGAACCCTAAACCCTAGTTTCTTTGAATCGAGAAGCACTGGTAACCCTTTCTCTGTGTTCGATTTTTATTTTCGATCTGATATTGTATCTTAGGAATCGAATAAGATTGGTCAGATCTTGAAGTATCGAAAGATTTTGATTGTGAGGAAAATAGAATCGTATAAACTGAAAGGTTTTTGGGGATGGGTTTTGAGGTGCAGGTGGTGGTGGTGGTAGGATTTGAGAAGCCGCAGGTGGTTATGTTGATGGTGGTGGTGGTGGTGGTGGGGTGTGTGTGTTTAGAGAGAGAGAGAGAGAGAGAGAGAGAGAGAGAGAGAGAGAGAGAGAGATCTGTAAATTGGGGAAGAAGGGTGATGATTTTACTGAAATACCCTCACGTGCAGGTCACGTGACCAAACTTAACGAAGAAAATTAACCGAGTTAGCAAAAAAGGATATAACGTGCAAGATTTTAAAACATAAAGGACAAAACCAATCAATTTTATAGTTAAAGGACATTCATTGCAATCGGGTGTATACCTAAAGGACAAAACTTGTAATTCAGTCTTTTGTTTATCCATTCACCCATTCACCATATAATATTATATTATAATTTTTTTCCATGAAAGAGATGTCAATGAAGAATCTGGTTGGATATTTGTCCATTGGGATGTTTTCCAGCCACCTTGTACTTTGGTTTAGTTGTATGTGGTTGTCGGGACAGGTGCCCAATTTGCCCTCCGAAATATGTAAATTGATCTTTGAACTCAAGGGCAAGCAAAAACCATAAAGAATTCATATCATGAAAAAAAAATTCAAAATATAAAAATATTTTTTTAGGGAAAAACTCAAAACTTCCTATATCTGTAAATTGATCTGTGAACCAAGCTAAAACTAGATCTGGCAATTTCAACCTGTCTAGTTGAGTTTGGGTTATTTTGAGTTTAAAATTTGACCTTATGGGTTAAAATGGGCTTAGTATAATTTTTAAGGGGGTTAGAATGAGTAATTTTAATTCTAGGAAATAAGTAAGTGGATCAAGATGAGTATGTGAAAAAAAAAAAAAAAAAAAAAACAAATAGGTTAGGATGGGTATTTTTAGATAACCATATACAAATCTAAATTAAAACTCACCCAACACCAAAAACGTTGATGCCTCATAGAAATCAATGTAGTTAAAAACAAAAAATTATATCTTCTGCATTTGTTGATCACCCCATTTGGTTCGAAACCACTCGGGTCGCTAACGGACGACAATGTTGAATCAACGCGGGTTGTTAACGAGACCGATCTCATCGAAACGGTTCGAGTCGTTAGCGGATTTGATCGAGTCCAAACGGTCTGGGTTGTTGACCGGCCCGTTCGGGTCGAAATGGTTTGGTCGTTGATGGGCCCGATCGGGTCGAACGGTCCGAATTGCAAACGGGCCCGGTCGGGTCGAAACGGTACGGGACGGATCAGGTTTAAACGGTCTAGGTCATTACCGGGCCCGGTTGGGTCAAAAGGGTCTGGATTGCTACCGGGCCGGGCCAGGTCGCTATGGGACGGTCAGGTTGAAACGGTCTGGGTCATTACCAAGGCCGGTCGGGTCGAAACTGTCCGGGTCGCTAGCAGGCCCGGCCGAGTCGAAGCAGTCTGGGTCGCTACGAGACAGGTCAGGTTAAAATGGTTTGGGTCGTTACCGGGCCCGGTCGGGTCAAAACGGTTCGGGTCGCTACGGGACGGGTCAGGTTGAAACGGTCTGGGTCGTTACTGGGCCCGGTCGGGTCGAAACGGTCCGGGTCGCTACGGGACGGGTCAGGTCGAAACGGTCCGAGCCGCTACGGGACAGGTCAAGTTGAAACGGTCTGGGTCGAAACAGTCCGGGTCGCTACCGGGCCCGGTCGGGTCGAAACAGTCCGGGTCGCTACGGGACGGGTCAGGTTGAAACGATCTGGGTCGTTGACGGGCCGGGGGGTTAAAACGGTCTAGGTCATTAATGGTTCGGTTGTGTCGAAAAGATCCGGGTCGCTAACGGGCCCTAGTCGGGTCGAAATGGTTCGGGTCGCTAACGGGCCCAGTCGTTGACGAGCCCGATCAAGTTGAAACAGTCCGGATCGCTAACGGGCCCGGTTGGGTCGAAACGGTTCTGGTCGCTAACGGGACCGGCCGTGTCGAAACGATCATGGTCGCTAACGGGTCTGGTCAGGTCGAAACAGTCTGGGTCACTACCGGGCCCGGCCGGGTCCTAATGGTCCGGGTTGTTAACTAGCCCGATAGGATCGAACCGGTCCGGTTCGAAATGAAATATTTCAGATCCCTTAAATTTTATTTTTAAGTTTATTTTTGTTTTTTTTATTTTAAATTTGTTTTCTTTAATTTTTTAATTTTTTTTACTTTTTTTAATTTTTTATTGTTATTTTAATTTTTTTTTTAAATCTAGTCTATTTTGTTGTGAACCTATCCTAATCCAAACCATCCAGACCCAAACCCATCCTGACCTAACCCATCCTAACCTATTTTTTAATCTACCAATCCTAACCCAAACTGATCCTGACCCAACCGAAACTACCCATTTCCGCCTCCTACCTCCGCCTCCCCCCCCCCCCCTCGCACCTCCACATACACCCCTACCGGCACCTCAATCCTCCCCCTTCGCATGCACCCCTGTTTTTTTTTTTTTTTTTTTTTTTTTAGAAACCCACCTACCCATACATCCCCGGTAACTGAAACCCACCTCCTTCACCGCCGGTTACCTTCTTCCTCCCCTAACCCTTCACCGGTTACCTTCCTCCTCCCCCTAGCCTTCACCCCATCCGGTTACCTTTCCCAACGGTCACATTTTCAAACCTACATACCCAACCCATTCGACCTTTTGTCCCGGTATGCCGCCCATTCGACCTGTTTTGTCCCATTCTTCCCCTTCGCCTCTTTTTCCCATCCATTCGACCATTCACAACCCTACCACCTTCCTTCGACCTTTTGACCCCATAACCTCCTCCTTCGACCTTACCCTCGTCTTTACCTATTGGGTATTTTAAAGAAGCATAACGATATATATATATATATATATATATATATATATATATATATATATATATATATAAAATTGGATTTGTAATATTGGTTTGGGAGCTCACTCACTGACATATATATTTATATTAGGAGTGCAATTTTCAAAGTATGACTTTTGTTCCCTTGTTATAATAATAATAATAATAATAATAATAATAATAATAATAATAATAATAATAATTATATAGTATGATGGTGTAACAAAGGTGTGTTGGGGTTAACGGGTAGGAGGTGAGCAATTGTTGGTTGCTCCCCCCTCTACTTTTCTGTTGTCTGCCTGGAGTTTTAAGTCCTTGTTTTCATTGTTTTATTGCCCCACCTCGCCTCGAGTAGGGGTCATTTTGGGTTTTTCTTGCTTTTTATTTTGGGTTGGTTTGGATGTGTTTATGGTTCTCCGGGTACAAGAAAATTGTAATTTCCCATTTCATGCGTGGTACCTGGACGATGGGACGATTATTGGTGATGCCACTGAAGTTGCTAAAGCCTTAGACATTATCCGGCTGGAGGGGCCATCCTTGGGGCTTCAACTTAATATTAAGAAAACAGAGGTTTTTTGGTCGTCTTGTAATGGGGTGAAACTTCGGGACGGGCTTTTTCCCAGTGGGATTGGGAGGCCAGAAAAGGGGGTGAAGCTCCTCGGAGGGGCCGTTAGCCGTGACTCTTATTTTATCTGTGAATTGGCAAGACGGAGGGCATCGCACGCGGTTGAACTTATGAAACTCTTGCCCTGCCTTAGGGATCCCCAAAGTGAACTCCTCTTGCTCAGGTCCTGTATGGGGGTTGCTAAGTTGCTTTTTGGGTTACGGACCTGCCAACCCCCCATGATGGATGAAGCAGTGTCATGTTTTGACAAGGGTCTAAGGGAAGCCATTGAAGACATAGTGGTATGTGGGGGGCCTTTCTTTGGTGACCTACAATGGCGGATGGCGTCTTTGCCGATGCGTATGGGAGGATTAGGGCTCCTCTCTGCAACGGATGTCAGCAAGTATGCGTTTGTGGCGTCACGAGCTTAGTCCTGGAACCTTCAAGACCACATCCTACGAAATAGCGGGGTTTTCGGCGCAGACTTGGACTACGTGCAGGCCCTCGAAAAGCTAAATGACTATCTCCCAGGTTTTGATTTTGGTGGTTTTTCTAACAAGGACACCCCCCCCCCCAAAGCCTCATAATACTTTGGCGAATGCCCTCTTTGGCAAAATCGCTCAGAGCCTGGGTGAAGTTTTTGGTCTGTCCCCCCGTCAGAGGGCGGTTATTGAATGCTTGCAAAGCCCCCACACCCAAGATTTCCTGACTGTTATCCCGATCGAAGGTCTAGGCCAAAGCATGTCTGCTATTGAATACAGGGCCATTCTTAAATATCGTCTGATGATCCCCATGTACCAGGAGGATGAAATCTGTCCGATTTGCCGTAAGGCCTGCCTAGATGAATACGGGGAACATGCAGTTCATTGTAAGGAGTTACCTGGTTTCAAATATCAGCATGATTGGGTTCGAGACATTTTGTGGGACATTTTAAGACGAGCTGGGATCTCAGCCAAGAAGGAGGCCCCTGTGAACTTTCTCTCGGATCCAGCAGAAGGGAGATCCACCCTACGACCAGCGGATCTCCTTGTCTTTGGGTGGGACGGGGGGAAGCATGCTTGTGTTGACTTGACGGGTGTATCTCCCTTAGTTGGGTTGAGGGATAATGGCTTCGTAGCAGGGCAAGCGGTGCGGAAAGCAGAGACAAAGAAGGTAGAAAAACATGCTAAAGCCTGCGAGGAGAACCAACATGTTTTTGTACCCTTGGCTTTTGATACCTTTGGCTCATTGGCACCAGAGGCTACCTGTTTCCTGACCAGGGTCCAGCGGGTTATTCATAGTAGTGTCTCGGCTCCGGGTAGGCAGGGTTTTGTTTTTAGTAGATTAGGATTTCCTATTCAGAAAGGGGTGGCAGCGCAGCTTGTTGCCCGCTTGCCCGTTATCTTGATGTAATTTTCTTTATCCGGGAATGAAAATCATAAATATTCATAAATAATTATAATTATGAACAAAATTATGAAAATTTAGGAAATAAAACTCAAAACTTGACTTCCCAAATCTGTAAATTGATCTTTTCAGAAAATCCATAAATCACTCAAATCTTGAACAAAAAAATAAAAAATAAAAAACAAAAACTAAAAATTTGGGAAAAACTCAAAAACTTCCTTCCTAAATTTTTAAATTGATCTTTGAACCAACACACAACCAAAAACCTGAAATCATTCATCTCTTTAGCCAAAAAAAAAAAAGAAAAAAAAAAGAAAGAAGAAGAAGACAAAACCTCATAAATTGCCTTACCAAACCTGTAAACTGATATTTGAACTATATGGAAGCAAAAACTATAAATCATTCAAATATTGAACAAAAAAAAGTGAGAAAAAACTCAGAACTTGCCTTTCACACCTTTAAATTAATCTTTGAACCAATAGGCAAGCAAGAAACCATAAATCATTCAAATGTTGAGCAAAAAAATCCAAAATATAAAAAAAAAATAAAGGTAAATAAAAACTAAAAACTTGTCTTGCCAAATCTATAAATTAATCTTTGAACCAACAAGCAAGCAAACACCATGAAAGCAATAGTAGTGGCAAAGCCCATGTTGGTGTTTCATCCAAAGATCCCCCTTGCCTGGTCAAATCTTCCACCACTCATGACCTTTTTTTTATTACCTTTATGAATATTTCACTAAAGTTGACAAGTTTGAGAGTATTTAGGCAGTTGGGTCGCCTCAAAATGTTTTGCATTTTGTGCTTCAATGTGAGTGTCATTATTTAAATCATGAGTCTTGGAATCTTTTCACGTAGAGTGATAGTGATCTTTTCTGTATCTATGGAAGTGTTGCATTTGTATACATAAGTTATGTTGTACATTTGTTTAGCGTGTACATGCACTTGGTGTAATTTCATGTGTCTTTTTAATTGGGAAGAATGCATCTTAATAACTTAGTTCCACATGCATTAGAACTTATGAACTTACATCTGCTGTTGTTCTTTGATACCCTACCTGTTCACGTGCAATTCTTGCTACAAAATTTTTATTTTTATACATCTTAGATTGGATTTGAGTTATTCGAGATTGGCTACTTATCAAGTTGAAACGAGTTCAAGTTTCATATTGATAGTTTAATTCTAACCTTAGATGCGAAACCATATTTGCAAAACCAATCAAAACTACGTAGTTTTGATTAAATCTTGCTAAAAATAATCCAAATCATTATAATTCTTCATTTACCTTCAATGAAATCAATTTAGCACACCCAATTCCAACACAAGCTGATTAACTTCTACAAAGGAAAGATAATCTATAGCATAGTATAATAACCAACATTATCACGACTTCAAAGACTTCAAATATACAGGCATTATCACATATTATTGACATATGTCTGAATAGGATGAGCAAAATCCAGAGTTAACTGCAACTAATCACAACCATATTATCATCACATGACCCAAATACACCCGTAAGATAAGTAAACGGGCGCCCCAAATTGACCTGGCATTGAGCAAGTACACCCATAAAACATAGTATAAATGGAGTAATGAAAAAAACAAAGAAGGGATGTTATATCGAAACAGAGTTATATATAACAGAATGTCAAAATATCATATAAGATGTTATGTATAAATAGAAACTCAAAACCTAATCAAATCAATTCATACATTCACAAATTTCCACTTTTATTTGGACATCCTTTGCCCCCATGGCCCAATAAAAAAACATTTGAATTTTTTTTCATTCAATGTGCTGGTTATTGAAACCCACCATCTGTATCCATAAACTAATTATTACGAGCATTGAAAAAGTATCAAGCAAGCATTGAAACACTATTAAGAATAATTGGAAACCTAATTTAATAAAAAAACTATAAGAACATAAAAAATGTAACAGTTGCTCCATCAAATCAAATCCTTAACTTATAGTTTATGGATTTCATTTCTTGTTTCTTTTGGTAGGAAGCATCCAATTGAGCTGAGAGTTGCAACAAAGTGTCCTGGTTTGTTTCGTGTTTGTCCCTCACTTGTTTGAGATCCGCCCTTAACTTATCAATTTCTCTTGAAACACTCTCAATTTAAACAATGCATTCTTAAAATCCACATAGCATAAATCACGCCGTATAGTGCAATTGTCATGCAACATAAGAAAAAACGCCATTTTAAATTCAAAATTAGGAGAATCAGATGAATGGTAATAAAGTAGAGAAGATTGGTAGTATTTGCATAGATCTCTTAGCTTCAAGGGGGTCAGTGCCCTTCGTCTCACCATCTCTGTGAGAAGCATGACTCATCATTGCACAATTGGTTAACCATTAGGCAGACAACACAGTTTTTCTTGATACCTTATGTGAAAATTTTCAGTGGCGGCAGAAACGTCATACTTGTTGAATGCTGGAAGATATCCATTGAGTGGTGATGGTGATGTGTTTCGAGTTACAGTGTGGAAATGGCTAAACCCCGCGGTTATGGATAAACCTTAGGCCCAACTACGAATAAGAGCATTCTCAGGCCATCTAATAATTTTGAACACTATTGGTTCGATAAGTATTATTTTGTGTGTGAGAGCGAAATTGTTTAGTCTATTATAGCCTGTTGTGTGAAACTTTTTTTCCTTTTCTGTTTTTTTTTCTTCTTCTTAGAATAGGGTATTGAAGAAACAAATAGTCTCACCACCGGTTAGGGATGATAAGATTATAAGTCACTACAGGGTTGATCCTTCACTAACAGCTATGGATTGGAGGAACCTGCAAACAAGAGTGAATATGTGGGTGTGGAGACGACTACACAAGGTAGTTGTTTATAACAAAAACGGAGTGAATGGGGATACTATCAAGTGTGATAGCTCTCCAGGTCAGTAGAAAGTGTCCTCTCCTATTGGGGGTGTAACCCCTTTTATAGGAGAGTCCGTATGCCACCATTACCCAAGTCCTCACCGTGGTTAGGTTGTCTCCATCACCCTAAGTGGTGTTAGTGTGGTGAAATAAGGAAAGCTAAATTAATGGGAATGATGGAACATTATACCGCCTTTAATATTGAGTCTACGTGATTTATGCATGGCTGTTGACCATGCATGATATCCACCTTGACCGAGACTTGACCATTGACCGGTCATTAATGTGTTTTGACCACTTCCTGCGCATAGGTTTTCGCCCGCGCGGTGATGTTGTGCCGGGTTTGGGTATGCGGAATGATGTATTCGGTACCCAATCCCATCAAGTCCCCCCAGTCCAGTGTGCCTCTTATCTAAGAAGTTGTGATAAGATGGGAGGGGCGCTGGACTTATAAGATGTGTGTTGTTAATGCGAGCTTGCCCTTCATGGTAATTTGCGCATATGCGGTTGTTGAATGTTTTTTGGTTGCGGAGAATTTTGTGCGGAGAACGGGTGGTAGGAATTTACGTCAAAATTCCGCATCTGTGTGACACGTCAGGAGTTTGATATGGACACGTGGCAGTTCTCCTTGATCTGCGAAACTTGTGGCCCACATGGCGAGTGGGCTTGACGTGACTGGTTGCAGTTTGAGATGTGTGCAGGCACGTTGAACGGCGGTTGTCAGGCGAGTGGGCGCGTGGGGCGCGTGTGACGTCTGTTTATCTTCGGGTGTACACGTGTCGCTTCCCTATTAGGCTCATTCCCGAAAAAGCTTGTCCATTCCTCTGAGCATGACGTCAGGTGTATTAATTGCAAAGCCTATATATTGAATTTTAATTATGGCTTTTCCCATTTCCAACTATTTCAAAATTTGAATCTGTCTTCAACGTCTCTGCTTCCCCAACACCGTTATTTCCTTAACCATGTCTCAAGAATCACAAGATGTTCAAGAGTCTAGTAAGACGTCAGATTCTGTCAAAGATCTAGGAAAAGAATCATCGAAAAGTATAGAGGCTACCACTATTAAGTCGGATAAACCCTCGTATTTGACTTTCCTTGATCAATATGGCATCTTGCCTGAATGGGAACCAGAGCTTCCGGCCGAAGGGAAGACTGCTTTAAAAGCACCTTCTGGCAAGATAGCATTGTATGCAGCAGCTTTCACTAAATGCTTCTTCCGTCTACCAGCTACCAAATTTGTGGTGGATGCTTTGTTGAAATATGGCATTCACCCTACACAATTGACCCCTTATGGGTGGTGTCATCTGCTTCATTTTGAGGCCACTTGCAGAGCTTTGGAAATTGAAGCTACGTTTGAGAGGCTGAATGTATTTTATGTTCTTGAAGCAGCCCGTGGTGGTAGCAGTTGGTATAGCTTAGGCATTCGCCGGAAAGTGAAGCAACTTGTATCGGAGAACATGAAGTCCATGTATGAGTGGAAAGATAAGTTCTTCTATATAAACCATGGTGTTATTCGTGCTCCCTTTCAATGGATGATGGTAGGCTTAAAGGAGAAGATAGCTGAATTCCCTCCAATGGCGGGATTTAAAGATCAAGATTGGTATAGGTCACTCTGTGATCATGCTACTCCCTTGATGATGGACGAATGTCCAGAGAGTGTTTTGAATTTGCTGGGGATTAGTCTTATCTGCCCTGAGGGTCATGACCCAAATCCCCCAAAAGGTAATGAGGTCATTCCTAGTTTGATGTTTATATTCCTTCTTGTATTAGTGTTCATGTTTTTCCTCTGTGTCCAGATGTTACTCTGTTTGAATTGTTTGCCAAGCGTGGTGGGGCAAAGGTGTTGTACACGCCAACTGCCGTGGGTGCGCAGCGGTTGTCTGAGAGAGTTAGTGGAAATTTTCTGTTTCCAAATCTTGATGATCCTCCGAAGCAATATGTCAGAACAGGTTATAAATCCTGTCCCTTTCGTTTATTATTGATAAGTTTCTTTTGTGCGCGAAGGAAGCGCAGTAGGTACGCATCATGCGTACTGATTTAGCGCATTCTTCGTGGTAGGTGCGGGTATACAACTCCGCAGAAAGGCCGTAATTGACGTTGAGGAAGTTACTTCGGAGCGCAAGAAATCCGTTGGTTAGTCCTTATAACTCCTGAATTTATTCCTCACGCATATTTTAATGTTTATACAGATGTGATTTCCGCGCCAGGCACGGGTACATCTAGGAAGCGTGCCATAGCAAGTAAGAAATCCAAGCCGCCGGCTGTTCCCATTATCGTTGAAGAGGTAGATGAAGAATTGACCGAGTCAGACTCGGAGTTAGAGCATAAACGCGTTAGACACTCATCTCCTGTCCGTTAGTCGGAGAATGTTACCGAAGAATTATATCAGCAGAGGGTCGCCGAGTTGAATCAGAAACAAACTCTGATCCCTCATTCTTCGGGAGCTTCGGGCAGTATGCCTCGCCCAGAGCCTATTACGGTGGTTCCGATTAATGTTTTCAAGCCATTGTCTTGGCCAACGAGTGATAAGCTCGAGATTCCTGTGAAGCCTCCGCCAGTACGCGAAAATCTTCCAATGAAGACTTTGAGGCATCTCTCTAGTATTTATATTTTTATTTCTTTTTTGCGCGTTTAGTAATAAATATGTTGAAATATTGTGAATAGCATTTTATGTAGGGAAACATCCCTTTGCATAATCTCGGAAGAAGCAGCCCGCTATAGTGTTGGAGAAGGTGTCTCCGTCTGACCAACCTGTTGAAAATGTTGGTGTGGATGCGGATATGACAAAGGATACAACTGAGGTGGTTGTAGAGGAAAATGTGACACCGCAGGTTGAGCCCACCCAGATGACTTGGTGATTGATGTGCAGAAGGACGTTGGAAAGAAGGTGGATGAGTCTGAAACTCCAAAGTTGAATATTGATTGCCCTGATTCATCATTAAAGCAAGTGCACGAGCCAAGTTCATCGCAGGGATTTGAGGTTGCGCTGGAGAAGGGGAAAGGAAATGAAGTTGTTGGCGAGAACCCTTCCAGCTTCAAGCGCACAGTAGTGAACTCTACTATGGTTTATACTGATGCTTTTGCAAGTATTGGTGGTAATTCCGGTCAGTCCGGTCACCGGCGAAGAATGTATTCGTCGCGTCAAGCTGATTCACCGAGACCATATCAGCCGCACTGGGACATTCTTGACACAACTCGGTTTACAAATGCGCTTGATGCGCAGGAGTTTGTCATGCTATCTGTTCCTCCTGCCGAGCGCGATTAGCAAGATAGTGTTGACCGACGTTCTTTGTTTATTGACATGGCGATGAACCTCTCATTGGGTATGAGTGGCCTTGGATCTCTCATTAGGCGTGAAAACGAGTTCCAGCGGGATTATCAAAATCTGAAGGACTCAGAAGCCAGTTTGCTGGGGCGCGAAGAGGAATTTCAACGCGCTCGTCACGATATCCGGTCGGAGATTGAGCATCACAGGAAGGTGGCCCGTGATGCTGTTGAAGAGATGGAGAAGGTAAAGAAGGATAAAGCTGAAGCCTCCCAGGCTTGGTCCGCTGCTTGTAAGAGGACAAATCAGGAGACTGAGCTTTTGCGATCCACTATTAAAGATTTGAAGCTTGAGAATGCTCGTTTGAAGGAAGAGGTGGAGCAAAGCCAGAAATCTTATGGAGAGAAGCAGGCGGAACTTGCCGATACTATCCATAAATACAATGCTCAGCATGATGAGCTTCTCAAGGCGACTACCTCATTGTCTGATGCGGAGGCCAAGATAAAAGACTTAGTCTTAGAGAATTCCAAGTACCAGGAAGAAAAAGCTTTGGCGGAGTCTTCTTGTACACAAGCGAAAATGGAGTTGGACAAAGTGCAGGCTTTGTTTGGACAAGCCACTGACATAGCTGTTGCTGCTAATGAGAGGATAGCGTGGTTGATGAGCGATGGAGTCGCTGGAGTAAGTTATAAATCCCCTTTTTTCATAACTGGTTACTGACTTATTCAACTTTTGATGTGATATTCTCTGTTTGTGTAGATATTTAAGCGTGTTTGGAATGATCCTGCGCTGACAGAGGTAATTGCCCGCATTTCCAGCTCCTCCGTGAAGCAGGGGTTAAAGCTTGGTTTCTGCGAAGGCTTTTGCCATCATGCAGATGGCAAGGAGAAGGAGGACAGTCCGTACGAGAATGAGTCATACGATGATGATTTGTTGAAGGCCTATGATGATTATGAGCATCTGAAGTTCGAACTATTCGACCTGTTGGAGGCTTGTGTGAAGACTGACGATCCCGCGGGTGAATTGCGCAACTATTTTATCAAATCTGACCGCCTTGGTGCGGAACTTGCTGAAAAAGCACAAAGGGAAGAGAAGGCCAAAGTAGTGCCTACTGATGGTGGGGCCGGAACGTCATCCGCGGCTGGTGACAAACATGTAGACGGTGCTAACGCTGAGGATATATCTCAGTATTTGAACCTTGGTTAAAAAAATATATTTGTTTCCTTATCCTTGCATGTAATGTTTCTGATGAACATTTTATTATCGTAGAACTTAATGCAACGTGTCCTTTGGTTGTATGCTAATCATTTGATGATGTCATCTTTACTTCCTGACACCAGGGCCTGTCAGGCTACCCCATGATTGATGTGACGGTTGTGCCGGCGATTGTCAGGGCAACTGTCACACTTCCCTAGGGTAATTGAGTGGTTACCATTAATAGTAATTAATGGCCATAACCTCTCTCTTCTATATATAGTAAGTATAGCTTTCATCTTCTCCATTATTTTCTTAAAAATTTACACCATTCTCTCTGAAAAAATGGCGACTAACTCCCCCAACAACAACCTTGGTGTCATGGAGAGGTTAGCAATGCAGGGGATGGTGAGGTTATCTCAGCATCCTAGTCGTGATTGGTCTTCAACTGACGCTCTTGATCGCCTAGCAGAATATTGTGGACATCTGTTGTCCCAAGAAGACATGCAACCAGATAACTTGGATGATCAGGGTACTGCTGATGGGAAACCATTGAAGATGAAGAAGTTATCAGAGCTAGGGGATGTCAATAAGGCTAAAACCAGGAAGGTTAGGGGTTAAGGTGTCTTTCCAGTATGTTGAAGCCCTTATGTGTATAAGTAAAGTCTTTTTTGAAATTGTTGTTGAATCGTCATGTCTATAGGGTATAATTTGTTTTTTGGTTGACCCCTTTTTTTGTATATGTAGCAGCAATCTACGTATTAGGTATGTAGACTGTACTGTTGATCAATGGCTTGTATGATAAATGCTTTTTGTAATATAAATGAAGTTGGACATAAATTCCTTATTACAAAATCATGAAATAGCAAATTACATGTAGCATATACGTAGTTGAGCTGCATTCCAAGTACGTGGTATTGGCGAACCATCTAGTCGTTCTAGAGCATATGCTCCTTTTCCCAATAGCTCTTGGATTTTGTAAGATCCTTCCCAAGTTGGAGTAAGCTTCCCTGGTTTTTCCGCATTTGAAGCTTCATTATTGTGGAAAACGAAATCGCCAACGCGGAAAGCTTGTTCTTTGACTCGCGCATTGTAGTATTTTTCTAGCTGTCTCTTGTATGAGGCTTCTCGGACACCGGCCAGATCTCGGCGTTCATCTAGAAAGTCTAGATTCATTCTCAACTCTTTATCATTGTCAGTTGTTTGCGCGAGCAAAACTCTTGGGGACGGATTTGTGACTTCTGTTGGGATAACCGCTTCAGTTCCATATGTTAGGCTGAACGGTGTTTCCCCAGTGCTTGTTTTCGAAAGCGTGCGGTGAGCCCAAAGGACATGGGGTAATTCATCTACCCACCCGCTGCATCTCGTTCCCAGGCGTGTTTTAATGCCTTCAACGATACTTCTGTTTGCGCGCTCGACCTGGCCATTGCCTTGAGGATGCGCTACGGAAGTGAATATCTGTTTGATTTTCATTGAAGAGAGCCATTCTTGTAAATGTTGGTCCGCAAACTGCGTTCCGTTGTCGCTTACAATTTCCAGTGGTAGACCAAATCTGCAAATGATAAATTCCCATATAAATTTCTTGATGTTGCGTCCGTCAATTGTGGCTAATGATGTATTGTAAAATACATCGATTTCCAGTGTAAAGTTTGTATAGTTTTCGAGTCGTTTAAATAATATTTTTATTAGTTTTAGGCTTGTACCGGTATAATTTATTTAGTATAGGTTTTTTATTAGATTTTTATTAGTTTTGAGTCAGTTTTAGTGCTTACTTATTTATTTTATATTTTGGTAGGTGTTCGAATGGATGTTGGAACGTAAACGAGCAACTTTGATGAAGTCGAGAACACCCGAGTCTAACGCACGTAGTTATAATAATAATAATAATAATAAAAAGAAAAAAAATAAAATAAAATAACCCAATTTGACTTTGAATGCACGGGCCTAAAGCCCTAAACATGAAAAAGGATTTTTGGCTCCACTAATTGAGGCGGCGAGAATTTACATCGAGGAGAGCGCACAATTATAATTGAAGGAAGGCACTAGCGACGATAGGAGGAGGATTCTAAGAGGAGCCGTAAATAATTAAAGAAGAGAATTAATATTATTCTTGAGGGTATCAACGAAGCAGCAGCAGCATAGAATTATTAGAGTGGAGGTCAAGGGTTGAAGCATAGGTGCCAGCACGGGTCGGTTCTAATTCAAATATTTATTATTTATCTATTCTAACCCGTTGTGAACACCATGATTTTTATTTGCTTTCATTGTTTTGATTTTATCATGACAATTATTGGCTAGACCTTGATACTACCTAGGCGAAGATGATTGCACTTATTTGATTTATTTTCTTTTGGTTTTGGAACTTTTGGTTGTGGGTGAATTTTAAAATAAAGAACTCTTTATTTTCTGGTCTGATGTATAGGCATATTTAGTTTGTTTAATTAATTTTTATAAACTCCACTTGCGTTTTTGTGAATGTCTTTCATGTATGAATGCGGGTTAGGTTGCGGACTTGGTGTTAGCAACTAGTTTATGGTTAATTTCTGCAGGTTATCCATAGGAGTTGTAATTGTTAGTTAGATGATTCTAAGTGTTCTACCAATTTTCAATAGCTGTAAAGTGCGAGATTGTTGGTCTGTCTAGGGTGTTAAATTGCTAGTTCTAGAGGCTTTGTGAGAAGATCTTCCTAGTTTCCCTAGCATTCCTTGTAGGCCAAGTCTTATCAGAAATATTGTAGTTACCCCTTGCACTTTCGGGTGTATTGTGACTTTCGCGCTGTGAGGTAGACTGTCTAGCGGGTACTTTAAGATTCGAGTAGGTAAGCCTGTGAGGGTAACCTCTCAACCGGTGGTTTAACAGCACAACAGTATTCTAGGGTTTCCCCTTGAGAAGGGTCGAGGGTGTCTAGTTTATTCTTGATGTTTAGTATTTTAAGATCCCGGTTCCACACCAGTTCCATGGCCATTAGAAGCTTATCATTCATGTGTAGGATTCTAGCCTAGTTAGTGCCTTCCCATCAGTTGATCTCAGTTGCAGTTCCCAGTTCGTGTCTTTAGTTATTTTAGTTTTATTTATTTATTTTATTTATTTATTTGCATTAGTTTGTTAAAACCCCCCTTTAAGCAACAAAACATATTTAAGTCAGTTTGTAGATAAGTAATCGAGTCTAGTTTCCGTTTTCTAGTAGAGTCTCGTGGGTTCGATATGTTAAAACCCCCCTTTAAGCAACAAAACATATTTAAGTCAGTTTGTAGATAAGTAATCGAGTCTAGTTTCCGTTTTCTAGTAGAGTCTCGTGGGTTCGATACTCGGACTTACTTTAGCTGTACTGCACTGACCGGTACACTTGCCGGTTGTGTGGTTTAGGTTTAGAGAGTCTTAGGTTATAAATTTAAAACTTAGAGTGTCTAGTTTAGGTTAATTTAGTAGTTTTTACTAAACCACTTTTAGCACATCAGCTAACGTCTTTGCTTCCACCCATTTAGTGAAGTAGTCAATGGCGACTACTAAGTATTTGACGTTTCCTGGCGCCATAGGGAAAGGTCCCACGAGATCAATGGCCCATTTTTGGAATGGCCATGCTGTGGTAACTGGTATCAAGTTGTTCTTTGGTCTAAGTGTACCGGGCGCATGCCGCTGGCATGCATTACATTTGTGCAGCTCTCTTACTGCGTCGAGGTGCATTCCAGGCCAAAAGTATCCAGCGTTCATAAGTTTGGCCACGACCATTCGAGGACCTACGTGTAATCCGCAAGTGCCTTCGTGAATATCTTTTATCAATTATGTGGCCTCTGCGGAATCCACACATCTGAGTAATGGTCCAAGATAAGACCGCCGGTATAAGATGCCATCATTGACTTCATAATGCAAGGCTTTGTGTTGTAGCTTCCTTGCTTCCGCTTTGTTCGATGGGAGGATGCCTTTAGTTAGAAAGGCCATAATCGGGGTGATCCAAGATTCTTTTCCCGTCTGAATCACGTTTACTTGCTTTGATGGAACAGACGGTTTGGCCAGTTCCTCGACTCGTACGTCTTTCGCCATATGATCAAATGCGGTTGACGCCATTTTACTCAAAGCGTCCGCTGGCTTGTTCTAGTTTCTGCGCACGTGAGTTACTTTGCAGTGGAGGAAACTATTCATTAACTCCTTGGTATGCTGCAAGTATAGGATCATGGACGGCTCTCTGGCTTCATAGGAGCTATCGATGTGATTGGCGACCAACATTGAATCAACATGGGCTTCGATGTGTTGAGCACCCATCTTTTTGGCAATGTGTAGGCCTGCGATCAATGCTTCATATTCTGCCTCGTTGTTGGTTGTTTGGAAGTCAAGCCGAATTGCATAGGTGTATTATTTCCCTTCCGGGCTTATCAGGCGTAAGCCTGCGCCGGCCCCTTCGTCATTGCAAGCGTCGACGGTGAATAGCTTCCATATTTGAGTCTCATCGGGCGGAGTTGATTTTGATGAAGCTTCATTTGCGCATTCTTCAACTTTGTCTGCTGGGACTTCCGCCATGAAATCTGCAAGGATTTGTCCCTTGAAGGAAGGTCTTGCTTTGTATGAGATTGAATGCTCACCCAGTTCTATCACCCATTTTTCCAAACTTCCGGAAAGTTCCGGTTTGCGCAATATGTCGTTGATGCGGAAATCTGTGAGGACATTGATCGGATGCCCTTGAAAATATCTGCGCAGTCTTCTTGAAGCATGAACTAACGCGAGAACCAGCTTTTCCATTGTTGAGTAGCGGGTTTCCGCGTCAAGCAGCATACGGCTGACATAATATATTGGGGTTTGTACCCCTTTTCGATCGACCATGAGCACTGCACCCACTGCCTTATCGGTGACGGACAGGTATAGGATGAGTGGTTCTTTTGGTAGCGGAACAGTGAGTGTTGGCAGGTTGCTCAAACACTTCTTCATGTCTTGAAACCCAGCCTCCGCTTCTTCCGTCCAGTTGAAGTTTGATTTCTTCAGGCAATTTTTTAGCGTGTCCACGAAGGGGAAAGATTTAGACGTGTAGTTGACAGAAACCTATTCAAAGCTACATGTCGTCCCATCAGAGTTTGAACTTCTTTGACTGGAGATGGGGACGGCATTCGCTCGATTGCTTGAACTTTATCCGGGTTGGGACAGAAACCGTCTTTTGTTACGACGACTCCGAGGAACTTTCTCTCTTCCATCCCAAAGGAACACTTTCTCGGGTTAAGCTTCATCCGCACACTGCGCAATTGATCAAAGGTTTTCTGGATGTCAAGTAACATCTGGTCCTCTTCTCTGCTTTTTATCACCAGGTCATCAACGTATACTTCCAAATTTACACCGATTTGTTTTACAATTGCGGCATCCATTAAACGTTGATATGTTGCCCCTGCGTTCTTTAGCCCAAACGGCATCTTGGTGTAGCAGAAGGTGCCCATGTCTGTGCGGAATGCTGTCTTATCTTCGTCTTCTTTGGCCATCTGAATTTGATGATAGCCCTTATAAGCGTCCAAGAAGCATTTAAATCTGTAAGGTTCTAGGGAATCGACTTTCAGGTCAATTTCGGGAAGTGGGTAACAATCTTTTGGGCAAGCCTTGTTTAGGTCCTTATAGTCAACACACATGCGCCAGGTGCCATTGGACTTTCCTACCATGACTGGGTTTGCCACCCAAGTTTGATATTTGCTCTTGCGGAGGATACCGGCCTTCAAGAATTCCATCACTTGTTCATTCATCGCCTTTGTTTTCTCTGGCCCCATACTGCGCTTTTTCTGGGCGACTGGCTCGGCATTTCTGTAGACATTGAGCTTGTGTTCTGCGATATGTCGTGGGACCACAACCATGTCTGATGGTTTAAAAGCGAAGATGTCCATGTTCTTCAGATATTTCATGGCCGATGACAACTGTCTGTTCCGGGAATATAGGGTTAATGACCCATTTTTCCGGTTTGGTCCTAACAGTTGGTTTTGTTTGCTTTGAAGGCCCCGGCACTTCTGTTGTATGACATGTTTTGTTTCCGCGGATGAATGCGACTCCTGTTCGCGTAGGGAAACCTACCATCTGATGTGGCGTAGATGCGTTACAGTTGAATTTTGCCAATCCTTCTCGTCCCAGTAGGATATCATGTGAAGAATTAACGGGGAGAACTGTAAAGTCGCACATTTCGGTGCGCGAGTGCTTTCCGTCTGAGAGTGTTATTGGGAAAGTGAGCGTACCTAGTGGGTAGATTGTTTCATGGATAAAGCCTGAAATTGGTTCTGTTGCTAGTGTTATTCTTCTTTTGTCATCATCGTCCAGCTGGTCGAAACATTGCTGGTACATGATATCGGTGCTACTGCCATTGTCTAAGAACATATATCTTGTTCGATAATGGCCAACAACCCCTGTGATGATCAATGGAGCTGTGGACGAAGCCCCGCCCTTTACTCTTGGCATAATCACTTTTTCTTCTTTCCATGAATCGTCTTTTGCCTCCATAAAGGTGCGCTTATGGCTTGCGTTTCTATGGATCATGTTGCATGTATTGCGCGGCGCGCTATACACGTGATGCGCATTTAGATTGCGTATCTTTTTCTGAGAGGGTTTGCCTCCTTCCGTGTTGTCCCTCTGCTTTCTTCTCATGTTCTTCACGAGGTGCGTTAACTGCCCTGACTTTATGGCGTTTTCTATTTCCATTTTCAGGCTATAGCAGTTGTCTGTCATATGTCCGTGGTCTTCATGGTACTCACAGTACTTTGATATGTCCACGTTCTGCCTGTCACCTCGGAGTTCTTGTGGTTTCGGAAATTGAATTTATTCAGTTTTTAGCACCTCAGATGGCATTTTGGACAGTGGTGTCCACTCGTAATTCTTCTTTGAGTGCCCTTTGTGATCACGAGACCCTCTTGAGCTGAGCATGTTTCTTGCGTCTTGTGCGGAGGAATATTTTCCTTCCTCCGCTGTGCCTGAAATTCTTGACCAGACAGACTGTTTGCCTTTCCCTCTGTTGTTTGATGATGGATGGTGACTGCTACTTTGGTGCGTGTTTTTGTTGCGATGAAAAGATCGTTCAGAAGACGCATATACTTTAGCAGCTTCGATCACTTCATCCCAAGCTTGTGGCACGCCATCTTTTCCTATTAGGCACTTCATCAGATCGTCATTTCTTACCCCGTGTATGAATGCTACGCGGGTAAGTTCTTCTCCGCATCCTAGCTGAAAGGCTTCCTTGTTATATCTGACGATGTAATCTTCTAGAGATTCGTTCTCGTGGCGCGTACACAAGAGAATGTGTGCCTTATCCTTCTTGTGTTTGCGCAGATGTGAGAAGTGGTTCTTGAATTTTCTTATTAAATCATCGAAGTCCACCAGACTTCCTACAGGCAGGCTTTCATACCATACTCTGGCTGCCCCTGTTAGTGTTTGTACGAATAGATGGCACCAGGCTTGCACCGGCCACAGCTTGGAGCTGCCTGGCAATCAAAAGCATGCAGGTGATCGTCTGGATCGCGCAAACCGTCATATTTCCGGATGGTGCTTGGTAGCTTGCACTTTTGGGGCATCGGTGCTAGTGCAATACGCGCACAGAATTTTGATCTTTCGACGAAAGTCTTCGGTCTGTATGGCTTATAGAGGTCATCATCTTTGGGTGCCAGACTGCTGGCAACAGATTTGGAATTCCATTTTTTATTAGAATCATGATGCACCTCATTTTCTGATTCGTAGCCGTCTGGTTCATCATTCAGGTTGACGGGGTCCTGGCCGTGAGTATTTCTACCACGGCCTCCACCACGTACCGCCTGACGAGGTCCCTTAGTATGACGGCCATTGTTGTTTTTACAGGGAGATTCTGAATCTTCCCCACTTGTATCGAAGCTTAATGCCTTTTGGATGTTGAGTTTAGCTTGATTCATTACCATCTTCTGATATTCAGCAATCATCTTTGAATTTTGTTGAGCCAACCATTCGTCCGGGTCAACCGGGGATAGGTTATATTGTTTCTTCTTACCTCCAGCAGATCCTCCCTTGTTTGGGTGGAACTGGAATGTCGAAGTCGGTTGCTTCTGAACCACATTCTTCGGGATGGTGTTTGGCGTCACGTCCTGGATTTCATCATTGATTGTGGCATCTGCTTCAGCATTGTTATTGTTTGCATCCTTTGAGAAAGCCATGTTGCTAGTTTGAAAGATTGGTTAGAACCGTAAGGGATGGCGCCAATGAAGAAACAAATACTCTCACCACCGGTTAGGGATGATAAGATTATAAGTCACTACAGGGTTGATCCTTCACTAACAGCTATGGATTGGAGGAACCTGCAAACAAGAGTGAATATTTGGGTGTGGAGACGACTACACAAGGTAGTTGTTTATAACAAAAACGGGGTGAATGGGGATACTATCAAGTGTGATAGCTCTCCAGGTCAGTAGAAAGTGTCCTCTCCTATTGGGGGTGTGACCCCTTTTATAGGAGAGTCCGTATGCCACCATTACCCAAGTCCTCACCGTGGTTAGGTTGTCTCCATCACCCTAAGTGGTGTTAGTGTGGTGAAATAAGGAAAGCTAAATTAATGGGAATGATGGAACATTATACCGCCTTTAATATTGAGTCTACGTGATTTATGCATGGCTGTTGACCATGCATGATATCCGCCTTGACCGAGACTTGACCATTGACCGGTCATTAATGTGTTTTGACCACTTCCTGCGCATAGGTTTTCGTCCGCGCGGTGATGTTGTGCCGGGTTTGGGTATGCGGAATGGCGTATTCGGTACCCAATCCCATCAGAAATATATTACAAGTTTTTTTTTTTTTTTGTAAATAACTAAAAGATAATATTTTAAAAGAATACAATGTTTATATAGAATTTTGCTATGATATTACTAGCTATTTTATTACAGACTCGAATCTTCTATAAGTTTTACTATGTTTTCTACATCTAGATTGTCTTAGGATTATTAGGGTGGAGGTTGTGGTAGTCAGGTATGGTGAATCGGGTGGGTGAGTCGGGTACGTAGGTGGAAGTGAAGACAATGGTGGGGGTAACGCACACTTTTTTTTTACCGTTAAAGGAATTTAATAAAAAATAAAAAAATATCCCCCATTTAATTCATTCAATTGCTAATTATCTCCACCAAAAATTGCACAAAACAAAAATACCTCCATTTTCACTAAAAAAAAATGGCAATGGGTTCTCAAAGATCAAAATTTGCCTCGAACAAGAAATCCGGCAAATGGTGAGGAGCGGGTTCGGGCACCAAAGGTTCCAGTTCAACCGCGTGTGGTGCCAGTTTGTACAAAAGTATAGATATTACACAGACAACGCACACAAAGATCAATAATAGAGATATAGTGACAAAACAAAGTGACATAACTTTATTATTAACCCAAACCAAAAAGTACCCAACCAACACAAAGATCTCAGCCATCACTGCGATCAGAAAGATGGTACGGAGCTCAGATCAACTGATTAATATTATCAGTTGATCAAGAAGACCGAAATACAAAGAAAAATATGAAAGATATTACAAAGATATAAAACCATAGATGAGAGAGAACTCAGAGAGAAAAACAAGAAAAATATATGAGATAATGATCCTAGAAGCTCCTCTTGCCCTTTTACACACAAGCCTTAAAGGCCTTAGGGTTTGCAAATGGACATGGCCCACCAGACTTACAATCAGCTCTTAGCCCACATCATGCATCCTTCACATTAAGCCCATATCCAGCAGAGCCCATTAATCTATAATACACTCAAGCCTATATTATAACATATAATAGTGTGATATGAAATATGTATAGTGTTTGTAATTATATATATTTTTACATCCCCTTAATTCAAACACTAAACACATCTATCAAACTCGGTTCTTTACAAAACTTTTCATGTTGTACATGACTTAATCTCTTAGTAAATATGTCAGTAATTTTGTTTTCAGACTCAATCTTGTTGGTTTGTATTATCCCATTAGAAATATTTTCTCTTAAAAAATGTAAATATATTTTAAAATGTTTTGTTCGAACATGAAAGACCGTATTAGCTACAATTGAAATTGCAGCTTTACTGTCACTTAACATAGTTATAGGCAGTGTACCCTTAACCTTTAACTCTTTGAGAATATTGATTAACCACATAAGCTCACAAGTAGTTGAGCACATGGCTATACTCAGTATCTGCTGTGTATCTTGAAACTGTATTTTCTTTACATTTTCAAGAACAGACCGCAAATCTATTTAAGGAAATTGTGTCATAAGCCTGGTTCATGTTGCTGATTTCTTCTTCGATTTCACTGAAGTTATTTTCAAACAGTATGCACTGTGTTTTTTTTTTCTTATCACTCTTTATATAAGTACCAACTCCTTATATTGATTTCCGTTGTTGAAGTTTTCGAAATTTATGCATCTTTGTAAAAGGACAAGGCAAACCTAACAAGTGCAACTATTTATTTGGGCATGTTTACCACATCAGTACATGCTAGTTACTAGTTAGTTATTAGTATTATGTATACATTCATGATGGCAGTGGCGAAGCTTGACCCGAAGGTTCGGGGGGTCGGAAGTCACCGGGGGTTCGGAAGTCACTGGTTTCGGGGGGTCGAAACCCTATATTTTCAAAATTTTCTATATGGATACTATATGATCGGAACTTCTGCGCGAAAATCCGGGGGGGTCGGCCGCCCCTCCCCGCCCCTACAAACCTTCGTCACTGCATGATGGTATAGTAAATTTATATAAAAGTTCATTTTTGGTCTTTGTTTGTTGAGGTAACTATATCTATATTGTTCTAAAGTCATAAAATTTCTATTCATAAAGGTACAAAAAACAATGATGATCGACTCCAATGTTGCTACGTCGGGAGTTTCACTTAAACTAGGGATTCTTATCTAGTTTATTCTCCCTTCCTTTAATTTTCTTCATATTTTACACTATAAGGATATTAATAGAGTATTATAAGATTAGAAATCCTACTGAAAGTAAATCCCTGACTTGTAAAGAGAATTACAAAGTTGTTTTTTGGACATGTGAAGCGGAGACACATGACAGCTCCAGTCAGAAGAGTGGAACACCTCACGGTGGAGGGGAGGAGTAGAGGCAGACCCAAATTGACTTGGGTTGATCGGATTAGGCAAGATTTGTTAGAATTACACCTCTTTGAGGATATGGTCCAATATAGGAATTCATGGAGGCTTAGAATAAAAGTTAAAGATTTTTAGGAATTAGGAGCAAATTTCTTTTGTACCGGCGTTGTTTTAGGGATGGTCTCTATGCATGTGTATATATATATATATATATATATATGTATGTATATATATATATATATATATATATATATATATATATGTGTGTGTGTGTTATATTATGTTATGCATTCACTACTTTTTTAGTGTTTTGTGTTTGTATACTTATTTTATAAATATATAGTGTGCGTTTGTTTTTTCGAGCCGGGGGTCTCTCTGAAAGCAGCCTCTCTATCTCTAAAGATAGGGGTAAGACTTGCTTACATCTTACCCTCGCCAGACCCTACTAATAGCGTCGCTATTTGGGGATTTTCTGGGTACGGTTATTGTTGTTGTTGTTTTTTGGCCTTTTTCATATTTTAGTGTTTACCTCATGGCTGTTTAAATTAAACTTGTTAGTTTACATGAGGTTATTTAATCTAGACTATTCCAGCTGCAGTTTTTTAAATTTTAACATGCGTTTCTATCTATTTTTCTTTTTTTTTAACGGATGGGTCGCATGCAAACTCAGATGATCTGCCACTATGGGGTATGCAGTCATCAAGCTCCATTGAACTTCTTTTGTTTATGTCTTTTCATTTATTTTACTTAACCTCTCACTTTTATTGGGATTATAGGTTTTGTTGGCGAGTTGAACTTCTTTTGTTTATGTCTTTTCATTTATTTTACTTAACCTCTCACTTTTATTGGGATTATAGGTTTTGTTGGCGAGCTACACTCTAATAAGAACAGTGATAACAAGCATATTGTATTCATCACCATACAATACAACAAAGACAAGGTTTGCATCATTTCATTTGTATGTCAACTGGTTTAATTAATACTAGGTTAGAGCCCCGGGTATACATCCGGCAGAACCCCGAGTCAAATAAGAACGCTATTTTTATAAATATAGTGTAATATACAAGTTTTTATTACGTATTACAAATTCCTATGAATTTGGGTTACTTGGAAAATATCATAAAAAAGTTTAATGTTATCCAATAAATGATATATAAATTATATATCGTTTTATTTGACATCATTAAAAAACAAATATTGCTAGACCTTGCTAGATCCATGACAAAATCTGGCTACAACATTTAAGTTTTCTTTTTTCAAAACTGGCTACAACATTTAAGAGTTTTTTTTTTTCAAATCTGGATGCAGTTTTTTTTTTTTTTTTTTTTTTTCAAAACTGCATAAGAAACCACAAGCCCATGGATCTTAAAAAATATCAAGTTAAAAAAAATACCTAAAGTCTAAAGGTGGCAATCCTGATCCGAATGGGTCATTTTGTCTTTAATTTTATCTTAAGCGAGTTGAATAAAAGAGTTCACTAAAGGAGGAACAACTCATTGATGTCATGTAGATTAAAAAGTTGGAGATGTAAGTTTTATAAATTCTCAAAATGATTGTATAACTAAGATTAGGATTGTTTATTTAGTGAGAAGTTGAATTAGTTTAAAAATTGGAAAATAGAAATTTAATAATTTTATTTAATTGATTTGCGGTTAAATATATATTATTAATGATGATTGAATTATTTTAAGAAAGTTATTAATCTAGATTGGGAGAATTAATATAAATTCGAATTTAAAAGTTTGAATTCAAAATTCAAATAAATTCAAACTGAAAATTTAAAAAGTTCGAAATATTATTTTTTAAATTGTATACATTAATGGTTATGATTTTATTTAATTTTTTTTAACTTATACACACTTGAGGAAATATGGGTTGTCATATATATATATATATATATATATATATATATATATATATATATCGATATATGACTATAATGAAAATCACATATTCAATAAATGAAACATATAATGAAAATCACATATTGAATAAACTAAACATGTAATAATAAATTTAATTAATTTAGTGTTTTGAATTCATATTTACAGTTTTCATCAAAAAATTTAAACATTTATTGAATTGATTTACAGTCTAAGCTATATATTAATAATGATGATTAGTTTATTTAAAGTAAGTTATTAATAATTGATATGATTTAACATAAAGAAAAAAATATGAAATTCGTATTCTAAAATTTTAAAAATTGAAACTAAATATTCAAAATTTTCAAAACTTTATAGTTGAAAACTTATACATTGATTTATATGAATTTTATTTAATTATTACCATTTAAAACACAGTTTATTTTTAGAAACACAACTTTCATAATTCAATGATTAAAATTATATAATAGTTTTATACTTTATCTTTTACTAAAATTTAATAAAAAAACGTAACGGTGTAGGTACCCTATAATAAAAAATATATTTGCATATTTTTTTGTTAAAACATAAATTATATTAATTAAAAAGTTCCTTTGAAGTTAAAAAAAAAACTATATAATAAAGTAAGTATAGAAATACATTATTTTCTGAAAGTAATGTTTCAGCAGACATTGGTATAATCTTTGAAGATTCTTCATTAAACAAAATGAGTCTTACCCCTGTACCGAAAACAAACGCGTAATTAATTTTTTCAGCTTTTTAACAATTTAAAGCATCAAGATTAAAATATAATCATATACATCATTATATATCAAATGAAAATGTAAAAGAAGATATTAAAAAGATTAAGCTTGTAAACAATATATTGCAAATGTAATTTGCTAAAATAAATACTACTGAATAAAACATAAAACTAATCATATCAAGTTTTTTAAAATAAACAATATGTACCTTTAACCATGTAGAAATGAAGTCATGTAGATTAAAAAGTTAGAGATGTAAGTTTTATAAATTCTCAAAATCATTGTATAACTGAGATTAGATTGTTTATATAATGAGAATTTGAATTAGTTTAAAAATTGGAAAATAGAAATTTAATAATTTTATTTAATTGATTTGCGGTTAAATATATATTATTAATGATGATTAAATTATTTTAAGGAAGTTACTAATCTAGATTGTGAGAATTAATATAAATTCGAATTTAAAAGTTTGATTTCAAAATTTAAATTTAAAAGAAATTAAATTTCCAATCAAATTAAATTTGAAATTAATTTTATCCAAGAATATCTCCTCCAAAAAAGGAAATTCAATCATGGCATTAAACTTCCAATCGGATCTTACCCAGGTCCATAACCAATACTCATCCAAATCCATTTTCAATTTTCGATCAAGTATTCAAAACATTCACACATACTATGAATAAGCATAATATATGTAATTCCTAAGAACATGCCAAGAACACTTGAATAACATTCTTAAAAACTGCAAACTCCTCAAAGCAAACCATCTGCAATCACCCCAAATCAACCAACATATGTCAAATATAGAATACAACAACTTAAATGGGCGTGTGAGTAAACTTAAGCCCTACTGAAACATATAAAAACATAAAACATTAGGCAAATAAAAATTTGAAAAGCAAAATTTTAATTCAAAAGTATCGCCACTAAGAAGAAATTGATGACCCCAAAGGGAGATTTTTATAATAAACTTAATTTATCTTATTGAAAAATAGCTCAAATAGGTCTTTTAAAAAAGTGATGACAATACATATTCTCTAGACATATCACACAGACTAAAAAATGGTAAACAACAATAAAAAAACAATAATAACAAATGTATTAAAAATGTTGTTTGTTCATAGTTCGCTAAATTCACCTATTTCGTTGATTTATGGTGGCTTTTATATTTGTGTTCGTTTGAATCAATCAAGTTATTTACCATAATCTTACATTTTTGCATGTTGTTTTCACCAAAATGTAATCCAGTGACAACTTTCTTGGTAGATGACAACTAAAAATCACAATATTAATTTCCAAGTCACCTACCTTGAAATTTGTAGTATTTGAATCACCATCATCTTCTCTGCCAACTTGCAACAGCATAAAGTAGACATTCATAATCAGCATAAGAACAGATAAACAAATCAATATTTATCAACGAATTACTGAAGTTTAAAAGTCTGGTGCTGCTTCAAATTTATAGTATTTAATTCAATAGTAAACACTGGATTATGAATAAAACATGATTAATTGAAAAAGAAAATATAACATATGATAATGATTGGACCTAAATACAACAACTTAAATGAATAGATGACTCAAAACCCCTAATCGTATTAAAACGTAAAAGAGGAAATGAAACCGAATCCGGCCATCATCGAACAGAGACAATCATCAAAAAAATCGGCATTAATGACAAAAAAAAAAACAGATCTGGATTAGCCATCGAACAGAAACAATCATCGAACACAAACAATCATCGAACACAGACAATCATCAAACACGACAACATAATAGAAATCGAGTAGAAGGATAATAGATGAAAAGGAAATCGAATATGTGCTAACCTGAGATGGATGAACGATCGATGAAGAGGATTGCAGTTAGGGTTCATGTGGAATGAGAATGAAAATGATGGTTGAATGGATTGTTATATTAGAGGGTTAAAATTCAAAAAGAAAATAACAATATATACCCGGGTTGGCGGGTACCATATCCATAGTTTGGGTCGGGTGGGAGCAACCATTTGATAAGAAAATGGGTCACTTGTCCCTAGTTACTCTTTTATTAGATATATAGATTATAGCAACCTGTTTGATACTATGGTTTCTTATTATTGCAGATCACTCATGTTAATCTCACTCAAGAAAACCTAAAACCTTTGGAAGTTGGTAAAACACTCGACATGACATATTCAGTAAAGTGGACTGAAAAGCTAATGTCACGTTTGCACACCGTTTTGATGTTTACCTGGATTACCATTTTTTTGAGCAACAGGTAAATATTAGGACTCGTGTATTTTTCTTATTATCTTGTTACAACTTTGCAAGATTAATTTGATTTAATTTCTTTTTATAAGGCAATAAAGTTTCTTCGGTTTTTAGAGATTCATTGGTTCTCGATAGGGCTGCAAACGAACTGAACTTTCAGCGAACAGTTCATGAATTGTTTGGCGGGAAGTTTGTTTGTGTTCGTTCATTTAATAAATGAACGAACACAAAAAAAAAATTTCGTTTGTTTAGTTAAACGAACGAACATGAACAAAGGTCACGTTCGTTCGTTTATGTTCATGAACGTTCGGTAACGTGTTCATTTATGTTTGATAGTTTATTAAGGTTTTTAATTTTCATACTTTTTTTATATTCATTTATTTTATTTATTTTACCCAATAAATAATATATATGAGGTAAATATATGACTATATGAGATTAATAAACCTACTTTTTGTATCAAAGCTCATTATATGTTTCCACGTTCCAGCATTGATGCCCTCCACCTCCAACGCCCTTCTCTAGTACTAAGTATGTTTTGACAATTAGGTTATATTTTGGGTGGATCTAGTTAATGTCTTAATGTATGTGAATCGATGTTGTTCAAAAGTTAATATATGTCTGTTGGTGTTTGTTTCCGTTCATGAACACTTCTTTGTGTTCATTTTTGTTCATGAACACTTGTTTGTGTTCCTTAATGTTCGTTTGTGTTCGTGAACAAAATTAACAAACGAACACGAACATGAGTGTTTTCTTAACAAACGAACATGAATAGAAAATCTCATTCGGTAAGTGTTCATGAACTGTTCGTGAACACAGAACAAGGCCTTGTTTGTGTTCGTTCGGTTCGTTTACAGCCCTCGTTCTCGATATTCAATTCATTTACGTTGGTTATCTTTAAGACTGAGTTGGTCTCTATGATATTGATGCGAACTCTTAAGGATGATTGTCAAATACGCCATAGAAGATGATGATCTAGAAACTCTGGTAATGAAACTATGAAGTAATTGGGTCATTGTGTTCTTTTCAGGATTATAAATAGTTGATGTTTCAATTGTGCCTTGATATTGTTTGATGTCGCTTTGAAGGTACTTAGGTTTCTTTTTTTTTTTATTTATGATCGGAAGACTTTATTTTTCACTTCTTCATATGGGACAGCGGTACCTAAGTATCGTGTAGGCATGGCAGTAGATTTAGTATAATTTCTATGTTCTTTTGTTTCTGGCGACTCTTGTCCCTTTTGACATTATTACTTGAAATATTATGCTTTTATGTTTTAAGTAATGCAAGACATTTCAGTGTGAGAAAGAGTACCATCTGTTTGATTCAGTTGTTGAGTCAACCATAAGCCTTCTTGATCTTTTCACCACTTGGTTTATATATGGATTTTGAATGAATCCACACCAGACCTAGTTCTTTTGGATAAATCCATTAGTGCTTAAGACGAAGCAAATCAGATACTTTTTGATTTATAATATATGAATCAAACAAACAGTAGTAATTGGAATGATAAGTTAGTCTTCTAATGGTTCAGCCTTAACCATTCCATTCAGAAGCTGAAACAAACGCGCTGAATGCTGAATCATTGCGTTGAATGATTCAGAGCCCCATTAAGAAGCTTATCAAACAGCCCCTTACTCAATCTGTCGGCTGGAGTATAACAACACCTGCAACTGTTGAAATATAAAAAATGTATCGATTGCAATGTACCAATTCCATTTTATGATTTGAATTATGTTAACCGCTTATCTAGCTTTTAACAATTTATTAAAAGATGGAGCTCTTTGGCTGTGTGATGGCAAAGAGAATGGCTTGGGGAAGTCGTGATTGCACAACCACAAGATGACAAATTGACTTTTTCTCCATGCTTGTGTATTCCTTTTACAAGTGTTGTCAAGATTGCTAGGTAATTAAGCTTGAAACGATTTGATTTTATTGTGAACATTGGATTTTGTAAAGTTGACTTGAAATGTCAAAGTTGATCTCTTTAATGTTCTCATTTTATTTATTTTTTATTTATATTTTATACACAACATTTCCTTTTTCTGTACTCAAAGGTAATTGATAAAGTATATTATGAATCTAACCAAGTGTCATCATGAGTTGTTGAAAAATTGCTTACCATGTTATTGCTGGTTATTTTATACACAACAATTCCTTTTTGCTGGTTATTTTATATTTATTGTTCCTCGTGTTACTGGAATTTGTTGTTGGTACCATGCATTCTTGCTTCTTACATGCTCGACTCTTGTATCAGAATCTCCTAAACAAACGAAATAGAAGCCTTTTTTTGTCTTTGACCACAGGGTTATATTTGACTTTCATGCCTACATTAATAGTTGAAAAGTTATTAGTTGTCAATGATTTAAAACCACTCATGTTTAAGATTGACCATTTCACAATCCGAACACTCTTTCGGATTGTGAAATGGTCAATGTTAAACATGTTGAATTGAATGAGGCTTGTGGTCGAACTGATAAATTATACTTTTTGTTGATCTATTATTTTTTCATATGACTAGATAAACCCAAAGTAAGAAATTTGGTATGGGAACTACTCATGTCTGGATAACTATTCCATTCAATTTATCTTGAAATTCACTGTTACACGTTATCAAAAATAAAATAAAACAACTTTTATCATGAAGATTACTAAGATCTTGATATAACGACATAACGTTATTAAACTTAGTCATGTCCCTATGTAGGATGAAACAAATGTCATGGAGTGTGCTTAAATGTGGTACCCGCCTATGTTTAAAGGCCCAATATCCTCAAGGTTTTAAAAAATGGGTTTTTCATTGTTACGAAAATAAACAATTTTTTTTTTTTTTTTTTTTTTTGAATTCATAACCATAATATTTAAACACTTTCTGATCCTGCGTGCGATGATGAATGATGTTGTGGTGGTTACATGCATGATATAGGTATAAAGAAAAGAAGAGCCGTAAGGCAAATGTAGTTCCACTTACATTGTTTGTGAAAAGTACAAAACCATTTATGAAGATTGCCATTTTATGTCATATCATCTTTAGTATTTAAAATTTATATTCAACTACGTTGAATCCAATTAGCGTAATATAGTTTATCTAGAAATGAAAAGATCCTTCAACTAAATATAATTTATATAATTAGTATGTACGCAAAATAAATAAATATTGAGATACATTTAACATCAACAAATATAGGATGATACTTTGTTAGACGAGTTAAAGTAACAAAGCTACTCTAGAATATATAACGAGAGGATTAAAAAGATAACAAAAAAAAATAATTTTGTTTTCTAGATTGTCATCGTCGCACCATCACTTATATCTCTACAACTAGCACTAAGTAGAGTTGTACCGGAAACAATATAGTCTTTTTAGTAAAAGATTGGGCCGAGTTTCATTGAAATTCAATTAAGAGAACGAACGTTATCTCTTCTTATCCTTATCCTTATCCGTATCCAAAGTATCCATTGCCTGGAACTCAAATTTGATTTCCTTCCGTACTTCACAAGTAGCAGCTAGTTCAGGACTCAATTTGGTAGCCTCACGGATAATTTCATTACCCTCAGTAGCAAGATCGTGTCCCTCTTTACGAGCTTGTACACAGTTTACACCCATTATCTCAAGTTTTGGATCGAACTAATCCATTGACACAAATAGTTCATGGGAGAAAATTGAGTTATTCGGGCCCAGGGGGATTGACTGCACGAACTGCTACTTTTCCAATACGAGATATTCATCCTAGTCACTATGGGCGTATTTGCCCAATTGACACATCTGAAGGAATAAATGTCGGACTTATTGGATCCTTAGCAATTCATGCGAGGATTGGCCGTTGAGGGTCTCTAGAAAGTCCGTTTTATCAAATTTCTGAGAGATCAAAAGGGGCACGGATGTTTTATTTAGCACCGGGTAGAGATGAATACTATATGGTAGCGGCAGGAAATTCTTTGGCCTTGAATCAGGGTCTTCAGGAAGAACAGGTTGTTCCGGCTCGATATCGTCAAGAATTCCTGACTATTGCATGGGAACAGGTTCATCTTCACCAAGTATACAAATGGAACCTAACCATACATGGCCTCCGATTATATCTTCCAAATCATCTACACTAATAATCCATCCTTCCCCTCCAAAGGGCGATTTTAGTAAATAACCAAATATGATACTTGGGCAAAGCGTCAAGTTGGTGATTTTTTTACATCTCCTCCTCCCGAAGCCCAAGTATCATATACGCCCCAAAATATCTTCATTGAATTATATGTAATGATCAATAAATTCAGTTGAATTCTAGATATACACATGTCAAAATTCTAGCAACGAATCTATAATAAATTCTATAAAGGAGAAAGATTTTCTATAGATAGTTGAGCTGGAATTGACGAACACTAAATACCCATATTATTCTTTAATTAGTATTAGTGTCCAGTAAAAAGAGAAATGCGGCGTAGCCAAGCGGTAAGGCAACGGGTTTTGGTCCCGCTATTCAGAGGTTCGAATCCTTCCGTCCCAGAGCATATCCCTTGTATCCGAATACTTCTTTTTTTGTTCAACAATAGCCAAAGTGAATTGTATTAGAATCAAATGCATTTTATGACATTTCAATATCATAATAGCAATAAAATAACATCACCCCAATTTTGATTAAAAAAGACAAAGAAAGAAGGGGTCAAGTCAAATATTCTTATTCACAATCTACATACTATGGCTATGAATATGGTACAAGGAATTAGCGGCATCTTGTAGAATGTTGGATCAATGGCTCCACTTAACAGTTCTTATTCATGAACACTAGTTATAAATGTATCAAAGTAAATTGCAGAATGATTCTCAAAAATATGAAAGGATTAACTACGAAGTAATTTGAAAGAAAATGTTCAAGTCTTAGATTGATGAGTGAATGAACAACTTGTCTATAATAGTGGGAGTGATCCCTCTATTTATAGACGAAAGATTACATGCAGACTAAGTAATAAAAAGCTTAAAATAATTTAAGATAATACTACAACAGGTTGTAGTTATCGAAACTTGAACAAAGACTTTAACAAAACTAATATAATACTAAACTGCTGAGTTTAAGGTCGGTTAATGAAAGTGCTGATGAGTGACAAATTTCTAATGAAAGATCTTCAGGAGTTTGTCTTCAGTAGTTTGTTCTTCAGATATTTGTCTGGTTTATCTTCAGAACTTCTGATGCTTTTACTCTTCAGAACTTTGGATATCTTTTACTTCAGCAGTTTCACAAAATGTGAAGAGGATATAAGACTAAGGTTTATAACTGGCTTGTCAATCATCTTTGACCCTACAATCTCCCCCTGGATTGATGAAGAAAAAACCATTGTCTATCTTTATTTATACGATCCTCTCTTCCTTAAGTCAAGAACTCTCCATATTTCCTTGACTGCTTGATGTCTGAGTTCTCTGACCTCTGATTCTAAAAGTAGTCCTTTTTCTGGTATCATATCCTAAATGGTCATTAGATCTTCATCAGATAACTTTTCCAATTCAGTCAAGTCATGAAGGACTTTTGTTGAGAAGTCTTTTCTTTCTAGAATCAAGGAACTGGACTTGTGGGTGAAGCACCATTAGACAATTGGAGATTTAGATTTGAAGAAATTGTCTTTGTATGGTACAATTTTTAGATTTGAGTATAGGTCTGATGTTGGTGGTTTTTCTTTTTCAGCATTGATCAGATTGGATCTCCTTCTCTTTTAAACTAGCACAGTACCAGGTGTATCACCTTTTGAAATAGGCATGTGATGTTCAGTGACTACCTTGGTATGTTTTTGTTCTTTGATGGTTTGTTCTAGTTGATAAGCAAATGTTGCAGGATCCCTATATTGTGTCAACAGAGGTTTTTCATCAACAGTGAAATCATCTTCAACAATGGCATTCTTCTCAAGCAGGACCATCTTGAAATTAGTTGTTGTGTTTTCCCCTGACTTTTTGGTAGCAGGCTGTGTGGGTTTGAATTTCTTTGGATTTGAAAGTCTGTCAGCCTTGAACTTTTTGTAAGTTTCATAAAGTACATCTTCTTTCCACTTACATATCTGTTGTTTTGAACCATAATTGTTCTCTACCAATTCTTGAATGATTTAGGCTCTTTTCAACTTTCTATCCTTCTCTTTGGCCAGCCTTTCTGATACAAGCTCTACCTGTCTTGTTAGTACTTTAGTTGAAAGTCCATTGAGTGAGAATTTCCTTGTCTTGCTATTTTTGCTGATGTAGGTTATCAGCTGTTGTCTTTTATCTTCTTCTGCAACAAGGAAAGTTTTCTCAGCAAGTCTTTCTTGTGCTTCTAACTCATTTAACTTTTGTTCATAGATTTGTAACTTTTCATCAAGACTCAAGTCATCCCTTGCTCCTAAGCTTTCCCATATCTTATCTTCCTTTGCCTTTCTTTCAGCTTTTATTCTTTCTTCTGTTTGATCTTTTTCTTCTGTAACTGGTATATAAGAAATAGGAACAGGCTTTGGAATATTAGCTGGGTTTGTTTCTGTTGCTTTAGAAGGTTGTTTTGGTTCAGTGTAGGAATTCTCAACCACTGAAGTGTTGAACTGAGCAGCATCAACAACTGAAGGATTGTCTTCAGTACTTTTGGTCTTGTCTTCAGCAGTAGCTTCACTATGGTCTTGGGAGGACTTTTCAGCCTTTTCTCTAAGGTTTCTCTCTTGTTTTTGATACCATTCTTCTCTTTCTTTCAAAGCTTTTTCTTGTCTGTTCATGGCAGTTAATTTTTTGAGATTCCTTGAGATTTTGTGCTTCTCTAGCTCTTTTTGAAGCTTCAAGAGACACAGTTTCAGGTTCTTTTGACATCTCCCCCTTTTTGGCTTCATCCACTTCAGGAAACCATGGAGGTGGAGGTGTTACACCAGATAGATGGGCTAATTTTCTTCTGTTGTCTTCCATCTTTCTTGACAATTCATCAATCTTATGATCAATGGCATTGTTAATCATCACAATTTGAGTGTTGTTCTTTAACTCCGTAGAAGTCATAAAGTCTTTGAGATGATCAGAAATAAGTTGATGTACCATCTGGTATAGGGGACCATCTAGGCTGCATAGGTGGTTCAGGTCTATGATTGATGACCCAGAGAATTCGATAGGCTTTTGTGATTATGGACGGTGTGTTTTGGGGTGATCCTCAGTGTGAACTGGGGATACCACTTTGGGGGAATTGGGGTTTAAGTGGTCTTTAACCTGTTCTTCTGTGACTGTCTCATTGAGTACAAATACATTAGAATTAGGACCTTCACAGTCAGTCGTCAATTCATTTTGTGGAGATTTTGATCCATCATCCAAATCAATGGAATCATCTGAATCACTAACATAGTCCTCAATGAGAACAGTCTTAGTTATCTCATGAGCTAGGCCCAACCTAGTTGTCTCATGAACCTTTTTTTCTTGGTAGTAAGGTTTTCCTACTTCAGGCAGAGAGCCTTCATCAATAGTTGCCACATTTGAGGTTTTAGCTATGGTACTACCGTCCTCAAATCCATCACTGGATGGTATATGAGTAGTAGCAGCCTCAAATATACCTAAGGAATCTAAGTTTGGGCTTAGAGGCCTTGGTCCCTCCTCATTTCTTTGGTTAGGGCTGAACACATTCACATCAATGTCCATTTCTGTATTTTCATCCCTGTTTTATATGGTGATTGGGGATTGGCAGTTTCAGATGGAGTGTGTTGTTTCAGCTCAGAGAGAATATTAGCTATCTCAACTGGTGGTGATGTTTGTGGGTCAGTAGTTATGGGATCAGCAGTTGGGTTTTGTACAGTTGGGTCAGTTGTTTTGAAAGAAGGGTCAGTAGTTATTGTCTTTTTGAGTTTCTTTCTTGAAAATAGAATGGATATTGGTGCTCTTTCTGGTGTTTGAGATGAATGAGACTGAGAGGAAGTTTCAGTCACGTCTTTTGAAAGTGCAGATTGCACATTAGCAGCTTCAGGCATCTCAACTTCCTGAATTGCTTTTCTTTTGGGGTTGGTAGGTTTGGATTTTTGTTGTTAGGGTTGTTTTAGCTTTTTGGAAATGGGTTTTGAGGATGTTGATTCCTTAGGGACTGTGACATGTTCCCCTTGGTCATCCTCTGGTAGAGTTGCCGGTTGTTATGCCTAGAGTATGCTTGTGAGGTTAAAGGGTTTAAAACAGTTGTTTTACCCACAAGCACCTCTTCTCCAAGTTCTTTGATAATACATTGCATGACGAACCTTGGATACAACAAAAATTTCTTTTTATCATTTTGGTGATGCAACACCGACTCATTGAAAAAGAATGAAGATGCCCTATATTTAGTTTCATTTATACTTAAATGAAAAAATGGTTGCATGGTTGAGGACATCTGATCAGAAGATCCAGTCTATGGACTAAAACACATGATAATGTAGTGAAACAAAAGTTTATATTTTGCATCAAAATATTTCTTGCAGATGGTAGCATGTGATAATGTACCTTGGTAACCACATTCAATGATGGTTGATTGAATGTTCCACTGGGAATTTGATCAGGAGCTTCAGCATCATCAAGACCTAATGTTTCTCCCAGAGTTGCCGGTGTGATTGCCATTTCTTTCCCTTTGATCTTTGTCTTCAAGGAAAGGACTTTACCATCTTCGGTAACAGTCTCAACGTTTGCCCAAAACTCATTAAGAGTGTCAGTATGGATTGGTGGGTCAATGGTGAACGCCGTGTAATATTGAGATTTTATGATCAAATCAATGATTTCATCGTATTGGGACCAAGCTTCAGCTTTTTCGAAGTAGCCTCTTTGATTGTGTCCCTGTTTGAGAACTAGAGCCATTGTTTTTTATAGAATAGTTGAAGGATTCAGAGAGGGTTTGAGAGGGAGGGAAGTTTTTGTTTTTGAAACGATAATAATGAAAAGAGGGGTTTGAGAAGTTTAATAGTCCTTTTAGGTCAAACTTCTGAGAATGATAGGAAAAGACTGTTTTGTCCTTTTTGTCTAAAACCTCTAATGAATATTTATTCATTAGGAGTTTCCTATTTTGTTCGTCAGTAGTTTTGAACTACTGAGAAGATTAAAAATACCCCTAAAATCAATATTTGATGATTTTATTATCATCAGCAGAATTTTCTTTTCAGAAATTTTCCCTTACAGATGTTTTTGTACATTAGTAGTTTTTCTCTCTTTTTGTTTATCAATAGAGGTTTGAGACAAAGTTAGTAAACAGGTAAGTGAAAGTAAAATTTGTACAAAAAGTAAATGAAAAACACTTACAGAGTTTACTCAAAGTTTAGCATTCCAAGCATGGAAACTAACCTCTGAAATGTTGTCATGTCAAGGGGTTTGGTGAATATATCAGCTATTTGATTAGCTGTTGTAACATGTTTCACTTCAATCTTGCCTTTTTCATAACAATCTCTAATGAAATGATACCTAATTTCTACATGTTTTGTCTTTGAAAACTGAACAGGGTTTTGAATGATGCTAATGGCAGATTTACTATCTACTAAGAGTGGAGTCTTGGTCTCTTTGAGTCCATAATCAAGAAGTTGATATTGGAGCCATTGAATCTGTGATGTACAACTTGCAGCAGCAATGTATTCGGCTTCAGCTGTTGAAGTTGCCACATATGTTTGCTTCTTTGATTGCTAGGACACCAGACAGTTTCCTAAGAATTAACAACCACCAGATGTAGATTTTCTTGACATTTTGCACCCAGCATAGTCACTATCTGAAAAAGCTGTTAACTTGGTATTGCTTGAAGCAAGATACCAAATTCCTAATGTAGGAGTTCGTTTCAGATATCTGAAAATTCTTTTGACAACAGTTAGGTGTGATTCCCTTGGTGCAGGTTGATATCTAGCATAGACACAAGTTGAGAACATAATATCTAGTCTAGAAGCAGTTAAGTACAAAAGGGAACCTATCATACATCTATACATGGTTTTATCAACCTGTTTTCCTTAATCATCTGGTTCAACTTGTGTGGTAGGTGTCATGGGAGTCGAACATGATTTACTGTCTTGTAAAGAAAATTTATTCAATAATTCTTTAATATATTTAGATTGATGTAAAAAAGTTTCATTTGTTTGTTGCTTGATCTGCAGTCCCAAAAAGTACTGCAGTTCTCCCATTGTACTCATCTCAAATTTTGATTGCATGAGTTTCTTAAATTCATCACACAGTTTTGTGTTTATTAAACTAAATATGATGTCATCAACATAAATTTGAACAAGTAAGACATGATTTCCAACATTCTTTATAAATAGTGTTTTATCAATGGAGCCTCTTGTGAAGTGATTTTTGAGTAAAAAGGTAGAAAGTGTTTCATACCAAGCTTTGAGAGCCTGTTTTAGCCCATAAAGAGCTTTCTCAAGTTTGTACACCCAATCAGGATGAGAAGGATCCTCAAACCCAGGTGGTTCACAAACATACACTTCCTCTTTTATTTTTACATATAAAAATGCACTCTTGACATCCATTTGAAAAACTTTAATTTTGTTGGAAATTGTATAAGCCAAAAATAACCTGATGGCTTCAAGCCTTGCAACTGGAGCAAAGGTTTCCTCATAATCAATTCCTTCTTCTTGTGAATAACCTTGTACTACCAGTCTTGCCTTGTTCTTGATAATCATACCAGCTTCATCTTGTTTTTTTTCTAAAAACCAATCTTGTGCCAATTGGTAGCTTATTTGGAGGTAAGGGACAAATTTCCCAGACCTGTTGCTTCTTGAATTGAAGCACTTCTTCTTGCATAGCTTGAACCCAATTGTTATCTTTGAGGGCTTCTTGATATTTCATTGGTTTCAACTGAGAAATGAAAGCTGAGAAAAAGCAGAAGTTGGAAAGCTGGTTTCTTGTAAGTACCCTTGATGCAATATCACCCATGATTTGATCCAATGGATGATCTTTGTGTTCAATCAGTTGTTGTAGCCCTGTACTTGGTGATGGCTCTTGAACTTCTTCAAACAAACCACTGAGGTTGATGATATCTGGTTCAGCTGTATGTTGTGGTTCGGGAGTCTGTGGAGCTGAATCAGTGGTTTGATTTTGTTCATCAGCAGTTGTTGAAGTAGAAGTTTGTAAAACTTCTGATGATTTGAAAGTTGACTTAATGACTGTGTTTGGAGTTCATGATGGAGGACTATCATCATAAAACCCTTGATCACCATAATAAGTGGGTTTAGATGATGTAACAGTCTTTTCAGGTCCGAAATGAAAACTCTCAAGGTCAAAGAGTTCAGCCGGATGAGCTGGAATGAGAGTTTGTTTTGACTCATTAAACTTGACATTCAGTGTTTCTTCAACTATCTTGGTTCTGTAATTAAAAACCTTGTATGCTTTTCTAGTGGAAGAATAACCAAGAAAATAATATGAATCAACTTTTGCATCAAACTTTGAAATAGAGTCTTTGATGTTTAGAATGAAACATTGGCAACCAAAAGCCCTGAAAAGGAGATAAGGGGCTTGATGCCATGCAGAACTTCATAGGCAGTTTTGGAATGTCTTTTGTTGACAAGGACTCTGTTTTGAACATAACAAGCTGTGTTGACTGCTTCAGCCCAAAAATACAATGGTAGGCCTGAATCAGCTAACATAGTTCTAGCTGCTTCAATTAATGTTCTATTCTTCCTTTCTACCACACCATTTTGTTCAGGAGTTCTAGGAATGCTGAATTGTCTAACAATCCCATTAAAAAAACATAATTCATCCAGAGTTTTGTTCCTGATGATTTGTATAATGAAGAATTTGATAATATCAGCTGCCTCGTCCTTGGAATATAAGAAGAAGACCCATGTAAATCTTGAGTAGTCATCAATGATGACCATGTAGTACTTCTTCTTACCAAGGCTCATAATCTTGACTGGTCCAAATAAGTCCATATGGAGTAGTTGAAGACATGCAGTTGTTTTTTATTCTTCAATAGACTTATAGGAGGACTTATGCTGTTTACCTTTAAGACAGGAAACACAGTGTTCTTTACACTAGTATTCCTTCAAAAGTTGGCCTCTGAACAAGCACATTTTTTTGACTTTATTTATGGTTTTAAAGTTCACATGGCCAAGTCTCCTATGCCAGAGATCAATTTCAGAAGTTGATGCTCTTGAGAAGAAGCAAGCAGTGTTGTTCAGTACTTCGTCTTTTTCAATATCCACTGCATAGACGTTGCCACATCTTTTGGCTATCAGCAAAGTATGATCTTCATTGATCTTCTCTATCAACTTTTGGCCTTCTGGTGATATGATCTTGCATGCTGTTTTGGTGAAAAAGGAAGAATACCCTTTGTCACACAATTGAGAGACACTCAGCAAGTTGTATTCCAAGTTTTCAACCAAATTGACCTTGCCAAACTGTATTTTACCAGAGGATACATTGCCATGTCCTAGCATATATCCCTTGGCATTGTTCCCAAAGGACACAGATCCTTCTCTATTACTGATAAAATTGCTTATCAGGTATCTGCATCCTGTCATGTGCATTGAGCCTCCACTATCAACATACCAAATTCTATTCAAACCTCTGGAGACCCTCTGCACCATATAGCAAATTAGTTAGATTTTGCAACCCAAGCCAGTTTGGCTTTGGGTTTGCTATTGAGAACAGGAACAGTTTGTTTTGGACCATTTTTGGAAATCCATGTCTTTTTGACAATGGATTTGTCATTAAATCCAATGGTGGAGTCCTTCTGAGGACCACCATCAACTTTGGTCATCAATAGTTTTACCAAATTCATGAAATTTTTAATCTTAGCAGTTTGTGAGACTGCTGATGATTCAGGTCCAAATATTGAAGAAGAATTTTGAGAAAAAGGCCTTTGTTAAGATTTTGTCTTTTTCTAAGAAAAGGTGTAACTTGGTTATTGTTGGTTGGGATAAAAAGTTTCTTCAAAATCTTGTTTGATTTGTTTTCCCACAACCAGTTGTAAGATTTTCTTGTTGTACTGATTTCCTTTTCTGTATCAACAAAATTCTGTTTTGTGGTTAAACAGACCACAAATTTCACATTCTCTTTCCTTCTCCTTCCTTTTAAATTCATCATGAGATGTGGAAGGCTAATTACTGACAGTTTTAGAGATTTGAGTTAGGTCATCAGTAGTTTTCAGGTTCTCAACTCCTGATGTAAATGAAACTACTGATGACTTAATGTCAGTATTTAAAACTTCTGCAGGACTTTATTTTTTCAATTTTGAGAAAATTTTGATGAAAGGATGTGCATTCTTTCATATTGGAAGTTTGATTTATAACTATTCTACTCCCATCATCAGCAGTTTTGGGAGTAAAATCAGTTGGTGTTTCAGTATGGTGGTACCCTATGCCAAACTTAACATTTGATGCAATTTGTTTGTTAAGCGGCATTTGGTAACCTCTACATGACTCAACACAATTTTCACAATCAACCTTGGTGTCAGCAAGATCTTTTCTAACATTTCCTAGGTCTTCTATCATGATTTTAATCTGTGCTTGGGTTTCAATAGCATTATTTGTTAATTTAGAAATTTCTTTAGATTTAGCAGCAAGTTTTCTTTCTAAATCATATTTTATTTGAATATATTTTCTTTCAGAGTCATTTGCTTTGCCATGTAGATGCACATTGGTCTCTCTTATAAGAGCAAAAGATTCTTTGCAAGAAGTTGAACAAAGTTTTAACAAAGATTCTTTTGATACCTAAGACAAGGCAGATTTAGAGGTGCATCCCTCAAAAGCCATTAAGGCAAAATTCTTTTTGCCGTTATCAGGTTCTCCCCAGTTGATGTCATAGACTTTATTGTCTACATCTGGACTGCATTCAGATGTGTCAAAAGGAAGACTGCTCCAATCAACATACCCTGATGTAAAAAGACTTTGTTGAGAGGGTTGTTGAGTTTGTGGAGGAAGTTGAGCAGTTGGAACAGGAGGTATTTGTTGTTGGCCCTGTTGTTGAGTAGGCATTTGAACATATTGTATTTGAGGCACATATTGAATTTGTGGAGCTTGTGCCTATACAAAATGAACACTCCCTTGAGTTCCATTATTCCTATCATAACTGGAGTTGAACTGATTTCCAGACTATGGTTGGTTAAAGCTAGAGCTTCTACACTCTCAAGCAAAGTGTCCCAACTTCTGACACTTATGACATCTAAGTTTTGATTTGTCAAAACCAACTTTTGTTGAACTGTTCAGTCCTGGAAATTTCCTTCCTGACCTTTTATAAAATTTATTTGTTTTTATACTTAACATGGCCAGTTGGTGTAGTATGTCCATTTCTTCTAAGTCATCACTACTAAATTTTTTAAAATCATCCATTATAAAACACATGTTATCAGTAGTTTGACTATCTTCTTCATTGTCATAACCTAGATATGGCCTTTCTGATGAGATCTCAGTGGTTATGTCAATGTGGTCAAAAGATCCAAAATCATTTGGACAAGAAGGTGAGCCTTGTCCTAAAAGCGTTGTACTACCTGGAACATAGTCATCAACTGTTTTGCCAGAATTTTGTAACTTTTTCTTTTGATTTATTTCTCTTTCAAAAGTTAACAATCTCCCATGTAATTTTGTAAGAGTGAGGGAGTTAAAATCTGGTCCAGATCTAAGAACTATTGAGTAAGTTTCCCATTTTTCTGGTAAAGACCTTAAAAATATATGAATCATAGATACTGTTGTATAGGTCTGACTATTTAACTTTAACTCAGAGATTAATGAGGAAAATCTTTCTAATTGTTGTGTCAAAGTTTCTCCATTAATGTGAGTAAATGTTTCATATTGTTGAGCAAGAATTTCTCTGGTGTTTGCAATCACCTCTTCAGTTCCTCCAAACTGTTCTTTTAGGCAGTCCCAAAGCTCTTTGGCACTTTCACAATGTAAAAGTCCAGAGTAGATATATTTTGGGAGAGCCATTGCCAACATAGAGAATGCTTTAGCATCAAGCTCAAGTTTTAGGAAATCGTCATCAGTATAGTCTTTTGGGTCTTTTGGAATTTCTTCCTTAGTTTCAAGATTTATATTTACTGGTTTATGAGGTCTATACATGACAGATCTCCAACAACCAGTGTTGCTCTGTGAGTATGTGCCAACCTTTTCTGCCAGATATTATACTCATTTCTAACCAGCATAGCAGGTTTAGTGGCAGATCCAGTATTACGAGGATCCGTTTTTGAGAATTTTCATTTGTCAAGTTTTTCTCAAAGTGATGGATGTTAAAAAAAAAGTGAAATTTTATCCTTTATTGAATATCAATAATAGCCTGTGTCTGATTTCAATTTGTTAGATTAATATTTGATCAGATAAACCAGTGCTCTGATACCAATTGTTGGATCAGTGGCTCTACTTAATAGTTCTTATTCATGAACACTAGTGTGTTATAAATGTATCAAAGTAAATTGCAGAATGATTCTAAAAAATATGAAAGGATTAACTACAAAGTAATTTGAAGGAAAATTTTCAAGTCTTAAATTAATGAGTGAATGAACAACTTGTCTATAATAGTGGGAGCGATTCCTCTATTTATAGATGAAAGATTACATACAGACTAAGTAATAAAAAGCTTAAAATAATGTAAGATAATACAACAACAGGCTGTAGTTATCGAAACTTGAACAAAGACTTTAACAAAACTAATATAATACTAAATTGTTGAGTTTAAGGTCGGTTAATGAAAGTGCTGATGAGTGACAAACTTCTAATGAAAGATCTTCAGGAGTTTGTCTTCAGTAGTTTGTTCTTCAGATATTTGTCTGGTTTATCTTCAGAACTTTGATGCTTTTACTCTTCAGAACTTTGGATATATTTTACTTCAGCAGTTTCACAAAATGTGAAGAGGATATAAGACTAAGGTTTATAACTGGCTTGTCAATCCTCTTTGACCCTACATAGAAAAAGAGTATAAATAAACAAAAGGCTTTTAGTTCGTTATACCCTTCATGACTCGTTTAGGAATAACCAATTCATCGGGTGGTTGGAGTATCACGGGGGGACTATAACGAATCTTGGGTATTTGTAGTTACGAAGGTGTGGCTAGAGCGCATATTGTGTTTTCTGGGTTGTACTTTTTGGAAGCTATTTGGCATTGGGTATATTAGGATCTAGAAATATTTTGTGATGAACGTACAAGAAAACCCTCTTTGGATTTGCCCAAGATCTTTGGAATACATTTATTTCTTGCAGGTGTGGCTTGCTTTGGTTTAGGTGCATTTCATGTAAAAGGCTTGTGTGGTCCTGGCATATGGGTATCCGATCCTTATGGGCTAACAAGAAAAGTACAATCTGTAAATCCATCGTGGGGTGTGGAGGGTTTTAATCCTTTTGTTCTGGGAGGAATAACATCTCACCCGATCTCTAGTGGACCTCTCAGTGGGATTCGAACCCAGATGAAGTTATGGCCATCTGTCAGAGAAAAAAGAACGAACGGATCTTGTAGGATTCCCAAGAAATTCTTTGATTTCTTCTGGAAGCATATGAGTAATCATCTGCTTTTCACGTTCCGCGAATAACCGGGAAATTGAGGAATATCGAGAAAGGCATTTCGGGAATCGGTTTGATTCTATCTCTGTTCCTTCCATTTGACGAAAGGAAGGATCCCAAAGAATCGATCTTTCTTTTAGTTGTTGAATCTCTCTTTGATTGAGACATGTGTGATATTCTGAATCCTCATTACTAATGGAATCCAAATGATCTCTGAATTAATCAGAAGATCCTTTCAATTAGCTAGAATCCCTTACTTGAACGAAACTAGATCTTGTGGAATCATATTGATTATTTGACGAGAAATTCCGTACCTTGCGAAAAAAAACCGATCCTTGTTTACCAACCACACATTGTCTGAACAAATCAAATTCTCTCTCGATACGTTCCTCAAAAATCCGATTCGGGGGGATTCTTCCCCCAACAAATGAAGAGATCTTGGCGGAATTGCCACATATGAAATTGAGCATAATTTTGCAAAGAAATAGCCGACTTTTTTCTCGAGAAGAGATGGGAAACATGCTCAATATCATTTGATTGAATAGTTGACTCAGCCCCTTGTTGTTTGAAAAAACCCTCCACTTCAATTGGAATTTTTTTGATGAAAAGCAGACATGAGATAACAAATCCAGTGTTTCACTAAGATTTCGAATAGTGGTCCCGAATTCAAGTTAATTCTATTTTGCCTCTTCCTCAGAGAAAGACGATCAAAAAAATCCTAACCATGGTCCTTGCGGATCGGATCAACCATATAATATACAAAGACAAACTCCAGATATTTGAGATCTTTCTCTTTGAATAATATCTCAATTCCAGTGACGGTTTCATTAGATATCTTACAACTAGAATCGCTCTTTTTTAACTAAACTCTAGTTAGCTTATACATATAATCGTAGCATTTTACTTGACCAGGGTTAGTTAAACGAGTCACACGGTACACTATTATAGGCTAATAACTATATAAACGGTAATTCGGGGAATTACCGGATCACATACATGAGTCTTGAACCCTGAACGTTGGTGAAACAATAAAACAAATAATTGTAGAATAGCTCGTTTGATATTATTTGCAATTATGTGCTTATGTGAATTTGTTTGTGAACTTATGTGACGTTACATGTTATTACGTGAAAATACGGTACCGAGCTCGTAACCGACTCTTGGCAGACTAAGGATCATATATCAGTTATAAAATATTGGGTTAAATATTTTATCGATTTATTATATTTTAAGCATAAAATATTCTGACTCTAGCCGAACCGGTTATCGTAAACTAGTTATAAAATATTTGGGTTAAATATTTTATAGGTTATTATTATATATTAATAATATTTGATTTGCTAAAAAAAAAATCGTGGTGTCAACTTGGCGCAAAAGACCAAGTCAACACAAAATGATAAATGGCAACTTCAAGATATAATACTGTACATGGATTTAGTTGAGAAACAACAAAAAGAAAAAGAAATTAATAACACTAATAATAATAAAATAAAAGAAATGAATTGCACATATAGAAAAGGCGGGGCAAAAGCAGCACTAAGGGGACGCAGCGCTTGGACTGCTGTCTTTTCTTGTGGGCTGGACAGGCCAAACCAAGGCCTAGTAGCTTCATTTAAGCCCAAATCGTTGGTAGGTTAGAAAAAAACGGGATTTTAATGAAATTAACATTATAAATCAACCCTAATCAACCCTAACCTGCATAATTACGAAAACTTAAATCCTATCCTCTACCATTAACATAATCTAAATATCCTAGGAGCTTGAAAAGGGTTTAGGATCAAGAAGATTGAAGGGCTTAAGGTATAACAACAATCTCTTGTGTTTTAATCTTCTTTAATATGTTATAAAACCTTATAACTAAGTTTGTCCAGGGCTGAAACCTTTTCATAAAGATTAAACCTTGAAGTTTATAAATATTGAATGGGTTAAATATAATCCTATGCGATTAGAAATTGATAGGTTACATGATTATGCATGTTCTTGATGTTTTAGACTTCTAGGGTTTGTGAATGATGATGTTTGTGATGTATAATTAGGGTTTTAATCAGATGTGGTTCTTGTTAATGTTGTATGATAATTATTAGGTGTTATTGATTGATAATATGCAACTAGGGTTTGATATAATTGATAATATTGCATGATTAGAATTTGGACAGAATCTGAATGTCGACTTGTAGGTTCTGTTTTGTGGCTTGAAAATAATTGTTTTGATCGATTCTTTGCATGAATGGATTGTACATGGTCTTAGCTTTTTAGAATGGGCAAAACCATCTGATTTGGATGTCGTTTGATATGTTTTTGGAATTTTCTTTGAATAAAGGTCATATCATTCTACCTATCACCCTTGGAAGCTTTGATCTCGTGGTTGGCATGGACTGGTTGTCCAAGCAACACGCTGAAATTCTCTGTCAGGAGAAGATTGTTCGTATCCCCCCCTCCCAAGTGGAGAACTTTTATCTATACAGGGTGATCGTGGTGGTGCCATGGTGGGCATCATCTCCTTTTTGAAGCCCAGAAGTGTATTCGTAAGGGTTGTCCAGCCATCTTGGCTAACATATCTGATACTCGAGTTGAAACTGAAACTAAGATTGAGGACATCCCAGTAGTCCGAGATTTCCCAGATGTTTTCCCAGAGGAACTACCTAGACTTCCACCTATTCGTCAAGTGGAGTTTCAAATTGATCTTGTACCTGGGGCAGCCCCAGTTGCACGCACACCATATCGCCAAGCATTAGGAGAACTTCAAGAACTTTCTACCCAACTCCAAGAGCTATTGGATAGGGGTTTTATTAGACCTAGTTCTTCACCTTGGGGAGCCCCAGTCCTGTTTGTTAAGAAGAAGGATGGGAGCTTCCGCATGTGTATTGACTATTGAGAACTGAACAAGGTGACTGTTAAGAACCGTTACCTAATACCACATATTGATGACTTGTTTGACCAGCTCTAAGGATCGAGCTACTGTTCCAAAGTTGACTTGAGGTCAGGATACCATCAACTGAGAGTCCGAGATGAGGAAGTAGCCAAGACAGCTTTCCGAACTCGCTATGGACATTATGAGTTTTTGGTAATGCCATTTGGGCTAACCAATGCACCAGCAGTCTTCATGGATCTTATGAACCGCGTGTGTAAGCCCTATTTGGACAAATTCGTCATAGTGTTCATTAATGACATATTAATCCATTCCAAGAGCATGAGCAACACCTGCAGCTAATCTTGGAACTCTTGAGGAATGAGCAGTGATTTTGCTCTAAAGATTTGGAGGCATTATCTTTATGGAACGAAGTGTACGATCTTTACAGATCATAAGAACCTCCAACACATATTCGATCAGAAGGAGCTGAACATGCGACAGCATCGATGGGTCGATTTTCTGAAAGATTATGACTGCCATCAAATATCATACATGGAAAGCTAACGTGGTAGCGGATGCCCTCAGTTGTAAGGAAACGAAATCCAAGTGGGTGCAAGCTTTACAACTCACTATTCATTCTAATCTTCCTGATAAGATACGTGAAGCCCAGGGTGAGGCTTTGAAAGAAGAAAACGTCAAGCTTGAAACCTTGCACGGTGCTGATAAGCACCTGGAACTGAAGTCGGATGGTCTTCAGTACTATCGGGTCTGGATTCCACGTTTTGGAGATCTTAGACAACTCGTGCTTGACGTAGCTCACACCTATCGTTATTCGGTACATCCTGGTTCGGATAAGATGTACCAAGATCTCAAAACTATCTACTGGTGGCCAAACATGAAAGCTGAGATAGCCACTTTTGTCAGTAAGTGCTTGACTTGTGCAAAGGTTAAAAGATTGAATATCAGAAACCTTCAGGCTTACTTCAGCAACCAGAGATTCCCATGTGGAAATGGGAGGGTATATCCATGGACTTCATTACAAAACTTCCTAAGACATCTAGTGGGCGCGATATGATTTGAGTCATTGTTGACCGTTTGACCAAATCAGCGCATTTCTTGGCAATTAAAGAGACGGACAAGTTGGAACGTCTAGCTACCCTATATATTAAGGAAGTTGTCTCTAGGCATGGGGTGCCTACTTCTATCATATCTGATCGCGATGCACGATTTACTTCTCGTTTTTGGACTACTCTCCAAGATGCTTTGGGGACTCACATAGATATGAGCACAGCCTATCACCCACAGAAGGATGGACAAAATGAACGTACCATCCAAACATTGGAAGATCTGCTACGAGCGTGCGTGGTGGCCTTTGGCAACAGTTGGGATAAGCACTTGCCTCTAATCGAATTCTCGTATGACAACAGTTACCACACTTCTATTCAGTGTGTGCCTTTTGAGGCACTATATGGACGCAAGTGTAGGTCTCCCATCTGCTGGACTGAAGTTGGGGATAGTCAACTGACAGGTCCCGAACTTGTACATGAAACTTCTGAAAAGATAGTGCAAATCAGAAACCGTATGGCTGCTGCTCGTGATCGACAGAAAAGCTACACTGATAAGCGTAGGAAACCTTTGGAGTTCCAGGTTGGGGACAAAGTACTATTAAAGGTGTCGCCTGGGAAGGGCGTGATACGCTTTGGGAAACGGGGAAAGTTGAACCTGCGATATGTTGGACCATTCGAAATTGTTGAAAGAATCGGTCTAGTAGCATACAGGTTAAACCTGCCTGGCGAACTTAGTGGAGTGCACAATGTATTCCACGTATCAAATCTAAAGAAATGCCTATCTGATACAACATTGGTAGTGTCACTAGAGGAGATCTAGGTGGACGACCAACTATGATTCGTGGAAGAACCAGTGGAGATCCTTGAGCAGGGCGTCAAGAAACTCAGACAGATCACCATACCTATTGTTAAGGTATGATGGAATTCCCGTCTAGGACCGGAATATACGTGGGAACGCAGGATCAAATGCGGCTCAAATACCCACACCTCTTTACTGAACCTGAACCTGTGTGTAGATCAAACTCTAAACATAAAGCAGCTCGCTCAAAGTGAATTTCGAGGCGAAATTCCTTTCAACTTGGGGATGATGTGACATCCGGGAACCAAGAACACATTTTTACACTGGCTTTACTGTTTACTTACTGAATTTCGGGACGAAATTCTTTTCAACTTGGGGATGATGTGACACCCCACATTTTCAGGTTTATACTTTAACTAAACTCTAGTTAGCTTATACATATATTCGTAGCATTTTACTTGACCAGGGTTAGTTAAGCGAGTCACACGGTACACTATTATAGGCTAATGACTACATAAACGATAATTCGGGGAATTACCGGATCGCATACATGAGTCTTGAACCCTGAACGTTGGTGAAACAATAAAACAAATAATTGTAGAATAGCTCGTTTGATATTATTTGCAATTATGTGAATTTGTTTGTGAACTTATGTGACGTTACATGTTATTACGTGAAAATACGGTACCGAGCTCGTAACCGACACTTGGCAGACTAAGGATCATATATCAGTTATAAAATATTGGGTTAAATATTTTATCGATTTATTATATTTTAAGAATAAAATATTTTGACTCTAGCCGAACCGGGTGTCGTAAACTAGTTATAAAATATTTGGGTTAAATATTTTATAGGTTATTATTATATATTAATAATATTTGATTTACTAAAAAAAAATCGTGGTGTCAACTTGGCACAAAAGACCAAGTCAACACAAAATGATAAATGGCAACTTCAAGATATAATATTGTACATGGATTTAGTTGAGAAACGACAAAAAGAAAAAGAAATTAATAACACTAATAATAATAAAATAAAAGAAATGAATTGCACATATAGAAAAGGCGGGGCAAAAGCAGCACTAAGGGGACGCAGCGCTTGGACGACTGTCTTTTCTTGTGGGCTGGACAGGCCAAACCAGGGCATAGTAGCTTCATTTAAGCCCAAATCGCTGGTAGGTTAGAAAAAAAACGGGATTTTAATGAAATTAACATTATAAATCAACCTAACCTGCATAATTACGAAAACTTAAATCCTATCCTCTACCATTAACATAATCTAAATATCCTAGGAGCTTGAAAAGGGTTTAGGATCAAGAAGATTGAAGGGCTTAAGGTATAACAACAATCTCTTGTGTTTTAATCTTCTTTAATATGTTATAAAACCTTATAACTAAGTTTGTCCAGGGCTGAAACCTTTTCATAAAGATTAAACCTTGAAGTTTATAAAGATTGAATGGGTTAAATATAATCCTATGTGATTAGAAATTGATAGGTTGCATGATTATGCATGTTCTTGATGTTTTAGACTTCTAGGGTTTGTGAATGATGATGTTTGTGATGTATAATTAGGGTTTTGATCAGATGTGGTTCTTGTTAATGTTGTATGATGATTATTAGGTGTTATTGATTGATAATATGCAACTAGGGTTTGATATAATTGATAATATTGCATGATTAGAATCTGGACAGAATCTGAATGTCGACTTGTAGGGTCTGTTTCGTGGCTTGAAATAATGGTTTTGATCGATTCTTTGCATGAATGGATTGTACATGGTCTTAGCTTTTTAGAATGGGCAAAGCCATCTGATTTGGATGTCGTTTGATATGTTTTTGAAATTTTCTTTGAATAAAGGTCATATCAGATTTGGGAGTTTAACTCACTGATTAAATATTTTAAATAAATTAGTTTTGGTGGTGCACAATCTGTCCTAAAAACGCAGATTGTGTATTATGTGTTTACGTGACTAATTAAAGTCCTAGGTGGTATGTATTTGATATGTACTTGAATGGGCACTTGTATGAGATGCATATGGGGTGTAAAACTAATTGTAACCAACATATTCACCAACGGGTCCGTAGGGTTTACTTATGCATGTAGAATCACTAGGTGTCACTTACACAATTTTGAACATTTAAACGTCTTGGACAAACGGGTTATATGGTGTAATGATATTACACATATACTCACTTAGTGACACATGTACTAGGGAGTCGGTAGCACACCCTACTTTGGAGTTTGGATTTACTTGCTTGCATACTAAGGTGAGTTTCACTACTCTTTTCTCAAAAGCATGCGTCTCGGGTTGAGACAACGTACTTAACTTTTTCTAGTCCGGGTTGGGACTACTATTTTCTAGTCCGGTTTGGGACTACTTACACATCCCGGGTTGGGATGCTATGGATCCTTGTGTGGGTCGGTTTTTGCTAGTTCGCAAACTGTGTCCTTGATGAACTAAACCAACTCTATCATCTGTAAGTCCTTCACATACCGAATGATTTGTTGGGTTATGGCAAGCGAGTTATTAGTTGATAGCGCTATTAGGTCTTACAAACCTCGCACCGGCTCGGGGAGTGCGGGAGTGAACTATAACTTAACAAATTTTATCATTGTTGATAGGCAATGATGTAAGGCATGCAGCTCACGTTTGTGACTACACGTACATCAGCAGTTCGGTATATCGGTGTTATTTATCATGAATGGGTTAGCTACCCTTGACATGCGATGAACTAGTGTTTACATGGTTCTTGGAACCAACTCAATTACTTGTTTACGTGGTTTTGGAAACCAGTGCATTTACATACTCATTTACTTTACTTAGTGAACTCACCAACATTGTTTGTTGACTCACGATATACATGCTTTTGCAGGTAGTTAGCTTTCGGTGCCAGGATTAGAAAGCATTGCACACTTCACTGCATTTGGGGTCTTGGGCATACATCTAAATTACATATTATGCTTTTATGTTTTCTTTCATATGGTTTTAATTTGGGCGCGTTGTTTTGCGCATGGTTTTAAAAGGTTTAAATTTGGTTTACGCTTCCGCAGCTTAACTAAACTTGATTTTTGAAAACGAACTAAATGGTTTGGGCATTTAGAGTTCGTTCATATGACTTATGGCTATGGGATCCTGGTATGTCATGCGCCTCGCGGCATAAACCCCGCAGTGGAAATTTGAGGGTGTGACACTCCAGATATTTGAGATCTTTCTCTTTGAATAATATCTCAATTCCAGCGACGATTTCATTAGAAATCTTACAACTAGAATCGCTCTTTTTTCCTATCCTTTCCCTCCACCACTGCGAACCCCAGTTAGATTCAGGCATGCTACACTTTTAAGTTATTGGGAGAACCCAAGTACTCCGAAAATTTTATCTAATATCAATTTCTATAAGATATGAAACTGAGATAGTTACCTTTCAGAAAAAGTATAATGATAGGCGAAACGTCTATGTTTTATTCTTCTGAAGGTAGGAGAAAAGATAAAACTAAAATAAACCGGATTTTTGATCCAAACTTAAGATTTAAGTTTGAAACTCATTTTATTAACTTCTTTTCGTTAACCCGAAAAATGGGATAGATCTACGAGAAATCTTATTGAGATAGATATGGTAGATTCAAATGGGATACAAAAAGAAATTACTGGTGAGCCGTATGAGGTAGGAAACTCTCAAGTACGATTCTAAGGGTAGGAATTAACCCACCTATTCCGACAATTTATTAAGCAAAAAGTTTCTTAAAAATGAATTAGATTCTACTTATTTATTTAGATTCTATTTATATTGAATTGAAGGGTTTGTTAGAATCCCATCCAGCAGGGATTCTTGAACATCTTTATGTTATTTGAACCAGTAACTGGTTTATGGATGAGTGCTCTTGGAGTAGTCGGTCTGGCCTTGAACCTACGTGCCTATGACTTCGTTTCTCAAGAAATTCGCGCGGCGGAAGATTCTGAATTTGAGACTTGCTACACCAAAAATATTTTCTTAAACGAAGGTATTCGTGCTTGGATGGCGGCTCAAGATCAGCCTCATGAAAACCTTATATTCCCTGAGGAGGTTCTACCCCGTGGAAACGCTCTTTAATGTAGTATACATAATAATCATCATTTCTTTATATTCATTTTATCAATTAACATGAATTAATCCAATTTTTGAGTTCATTTGTATAGTGATACAAAAAGACGATACCAAATAGTTTAGTACAAAGATTCTGTTGATTAATTTATAGCTTTAATTGATACGCCATTTCCTTATTTTTTATCCTAAACAGGGATGTAAGACAGTACATGTGTGCATCGGGCTACTTGCATATAACATGGATATTTACAGATCAGTCAGCCATAAACTTTGGGTTTATGGATGGAATCCCCCGAGAAGGGTTAAAGTGGCAGTTCCTGCTCCTTGGGAGGTACCAAATAAATGACTACTTGAATTGGGATTTTGAGCATATAGATTCTACTGACCTGTAAAAAGTGGGCCTATGTGACAACAGTCAATGAACTAGGTCAACATCCGTATGCTAATTCATTACTATTGTCATTACATGTGCATCCTTATACATTTTGCATACACTATACCCCCCTAGTCTAGTGAAGCAAGAGTTAATCAAAGAACTTAACATGGGATACTTGTTTAAGTCATACAACACTCGGGCAAATCATTCGAAAACATTTCACGAGGTTACCACACCCTAACATAAGGTAACTCATCACTAACACATGTAAGTAATCACAAGGACCACCATGTGTTAACATCTAACAAACATGTGTTCATGAATACAATAACCTATGAAACTAATACATGTTGATATCGTCACCAGGCACCCTTGCCATTTAGATGAAATTCAGTTGTGTCCTATGCAAAAGCTCGACCATAATCAATACAAACTAGCTTTCCATTCAACCTACAATGGATCCATATACATATATCACCACTATCCTAGGAGTTAGACCTCCTAAACATGAGACAAAACTAACCAAAACCTAGCTCTTATATGCCACACATGTACACGACACATACATATATATATATATATATATACAATTACACTCACACACACTTGACAACATGTATATAAACACACATGCTTGAATATTAAGCTACCCATTCTTGCCATATCCTTATATACATTTGGTATCACCTAGACACCACCTAAGAGGAACTTGATTGCTTGATTTAGAAAACAACAAACCTCCCACCCCTACCCCTAGCTTCGGCCGAAACATACACAACAAAACACCATGTGAAAGTCCAAACCTTACACCAAAAAGGAAATGTCAACCTTCATGACATACCTCCTCTTCCTTTCCTCTTTGATCGACCAAGACACCACATAGACAACACCTCACCATCATCAAAGTTTGGACCCTCCTTTGTACTATACTCGGCTGAAATCCAATCACCACAACCAACACCACCTTTCCAACTATACAAGCCTATGATTGGAGGGAACTAAAGACAAAATCTTTGTGTTAAGTAAAGTCACTATCATCTCTTTCTTTTCCAATGAAGTCGGCCGAACACAAGAGAAGCAAGAAAAGATATTTGCTTCAAGACAACTCACTATCAACCTCTTTAAACATTCTCAACACTGGCTCATAAATAGGCATGCTTAGTAGACTCCCTTGAATTGTGTAAACACCTCATGTTAATCGGCCAAAACAAGAACATGAGGATAGCTTAATCTAGTGTCAAGTTTCACCAATTTAGACAAGAAGCCAAGCATGACACCCATCCCCATGATAGGTCAACTTTCCTCCCTTGTTTATTCACACCAATCGGTCGAAAAGCATGAAGGAGTACATGTCGTATTTTGTTTGCACATTATCTTACACACATTAGTGATTAACCTCTAAACCATGCTCCAATCTAGGGTGAAACACTTGCCAAAAATATGCATTCTTGTCCACACCCTTTTCCTATATAAGAACTCACCACCACCCTCATTTCTTGCACCAAACACACTCCTCTCTCTCACTAAAACTCGCGGCCAAGAGCTCAAGGAACTCAAGAGTTGAAGGTTCCAAGCAATCGGCTCTCATATCCATCTTAGAAGGTATGTATTCCCAACACCATTCCACCTTTGTTTCTCTTATACCTCAACCTTTACTGTAAGACCCGCAAAACCGGTGTCAAACAGTTGGGTTAAAATACTTAAATATGCAAAAATATGAGTAAAATTTTCTTTTAAAAGAGTATGTATACGCAGCGGAAAAATCATTTAGAATAAAATTCTACAAAACACATGACAAATACTTATCCAAATCAAAATTAAAAATTATCATGTGTAAACAAAAGTTGTCTTCCACTAGAAATGCCTTCGATTGCCAGGTAGCTTCTCGCATCGCCAAGCAGTCATCCATCCATCTCTCTTTTAACCTGAAATCAATCTAACGTGTATGCAAAAGTCAGCTACGCTGAGTGAGTTCAAGTTTTATAAATTTATATAAACAAGTATTTTGTCAAAATAAGAATTAACAAAATACCTCAACCTCAGAGTTAACAATAAGCGCAATCCGCTAATTTGTTTTTCCCCAAGAAAAAAAAAATATATCAAAGTCTAGGATAGGCATACTCTGCCTAATTACCTCAAGACTTCACTTACCAAATATATAATAAGCGCATCTCGCTTTTCAACACAAGAACAATCCAGTCCATTTAAGCAAACTAAAGCTAGAGATTAAAGCAGGCATATCTCATCTCCGTCATAGCTCAGTTTATAAGAATACATATAATATGAACTATGTAAAATTCCTGACTCAAAACCAAGACCAGAGATCAGAGCAGGCGTATCCCACTTCTGTTATAGCCCAGTTCGACATATCAGGTAGATCTCAACATAGTCTATTATATATAATAACAACTATAACTTAAACTAAGCAACAACCATGACACAAAACCAATACTTTAGATCAGAGCAGGCATATCCCACTTCTGTCATAGCCCAGTTTGTAAGGTCAGGTAATTGCCAAACACAGTTTATATATTTACAGAAACACATATAACTTAAACTTATATATACACCTATATATAGGTACATTCATTTTCATATACGTATAAACATATACAACTATCCGAATATATATTTTATTCTAGTTGCCTTCAAACATGTAGGTATAAAAACATAATAACCTACTCGCATTTTAAGCCTAGAAAAAAAATATATATTTGAATTAGTATGGATTTCGTTCGTACGTAAAAATATTTATAACTTCACATTAGGCGCATTCCGCCAACTTACGTTTCATGCCAAAATAATATATTTATTAACATGAATTTCATTTGTACACAAAAATATTTATAATTTCATAGAAAATATTTTCGTGACTTCATAAAAATCAGCATGCACGTTAGCCCAAAATATTTAGAAAAACAATAACTAAAAGAGTGGGTACAAGAACTCACCACGGTAATGTGAATACCACATAAGCTAAAGAAACAAGAGAAAATATGAACCACTCAATGCTCCAACGACTTATACGGTTTCAAATAGCATCACATAGCCCAACCTTTGCTTGCCCATGTTCCATCAAAATATCATTGTACATTTTGTGGTTTTTAATACGTAGCACTTTTTGATGACAACCCTCCATGCATGAATCCATCATCATCATCTAATCATAAGCCCATGAGCCCCCCATGCATAAACACAACATTAATATACCATGTTATGCATCCTATGTATCAAACCAATTACTGATCCATGAGGACTCACACTAACTTCCATGAAATCACAAAACACACACATCACCACGCATCATCATCCCCACACCATAAGCCACCACTGGTACACCATCAACCAACCTGAACCGTCATCACCGCAAACCATCACAACCACCCCCTGCATCGTCGCAAGCCGACATCCACACCGTCTCACATTGCCACCACAACCGACCCCACTCCCGCTCGGCGCCACCATACTCAACCTGCACGCCTATCTTAGGAACTAACCATCCCGATCCGAACCATACAATAACGCGAGAGGAACCATAGTGTTCAACAGCGATCGTCGACGGGTCTTGGTCTGGTTAGACTTTGTCATAGAACACGAAGGATGAGGGAGCCGAGAGGTCTGGTTCATCGGGCAGGTTTGTGCAACGTCGGAAGTTTGATTGTCGGTTAAAGCTTTAAGACCGAGCTCCAATGGTAACCGGGGTAATGATCGTGAAAACCTGGTTATATCGCCACAAACAGATGGAAGTTGTCAAGATCCACCACCGCAACCTTAACCAACCTATGTGACCACCGAACCCTGTCACCATAACCAACCGGCCATCGTCGTCATCTTCATCAACTTACACTACCACGAAACAACACAACCGGGTCCTTGTTTCGTCAATCTCTCTGTCGTTAAAAACCTTTAGGGCTCCTAGGGTTTGCTTTCTAATATGTTTATATATACTAATATTTACCCCCAAGTCCCTACCCTATCTCATAAGGGTTAATTGTTCTCAAAGTTATCATAACTAACTTTAAATAATGACAATAGGGTCCCTCTATTTTCACAAGTAGATATCTTGTTTCCAAAGCTTCCTTAATTACCTTTCAATAATGACACGAGGGTCCCTCAAGTATTTTCAACCTAGATTTAGGTGTAAACTTGTCAATCGGCTCATTAAATAAATTTCTATTTAATGAAACCTGGTTCGTATTTTTCTAATTATTAAACGCGAAATTTTCAGGATGTTACAAGTCTACCCCCCTTACAAAAGGATTCGTCCTCGAATCCTCTTGGATAGAGAACCGCCGAACGTGATGTCTTAAAGATAACCTGCTAAGAATATATTAACTACAGGTATAGATGAATAGCCTTCTACTACTATTCCAATCCACTTACTTCAACACAAGACAGAACATTCATATGATCATTTTAGGTTACAAATCAGAACAGAAAAGTAACAATAGACCACCAATAACGTTGATCAAGTGCGATCGGTTATCTACGCTACAACAATGTTCTAAACGTTTCCCAACACGATCATACTAGGGTTCTACCTTCCACGTAATGAAAATAAAAAAATTTCAAAGAATAGTATTCTTATATACTTTAAAGAATGAGGATATTAATACAATATCCAACATCAAGCATTTTATCATCAAAGGAGGGCATTCTGTCCTACCTTCTATCACAATGCCATTAACATTCCTACCTATCGATAATTGCAGTCCAGAAATCGACAAGGAATACCTTAGCATACTTTAAAACATATAGGTATTGACTTCCCATTTAACACTTTGTATAATTAAGCATTCGACGGAGAATTGTCACACCTAACATATTGTGCATTTATGCATTAAATGATAAACTTCAAGTACTACCTCAAAATGTAAAGGCATTAACCCCTCACATATCACCTCATGCGATTAAGCACTTAAATGAAAAATGTATAGAGATACTTCAAAATTAAAAGATTACCTCTTGGCGTGCAGCTACCCGTAGTGGCATTTCTAGTTTCGGTCCCATTCTCAGTTTAAGTCGAAGCATTGACGATGCCCAGATCTCTTAAACTAGTGCTCTGATACCAACTTGTAAGACCCGCAAAACCGGTGTCAAACAGTTGGGTTAAAATACTTAAATATGCAAAAATATGAATAAAATTTTCTTTTAAAAGAGTATGTATACGCAGCGGAAAAATCATTTAGAATAAAATTCTACAAAACACATGACAAATACTTATCCAAATCAAAATTAAAAATTATCATGTGTAAACAAAAGTTGTCTTCCACTAGAAATGCCTTCGATTGCCAGGTAGCTTCTCGCATCGCCAAGCAGTCATCCATCCATCTCTCTTTTAACCTGAAATCAATCTAACGTGTATGCAAAAGTCAGCTACGCTGAGTGAGTTCAAGTTTTATAAATTTATATAAACAAGTATTTTGTCAAAATAAGAATTAACAAAATACCTCAACCTCAGAGTTAACAATAAGCGCAATCCGCTAATTTGTTTTTCCCCAAGAAAAAAAAATATATCAAAGTCTAGGATAGGCATACTCTGCCTAATTACCTCAAGACTTCACTTACCAAATATATAATAAGCGCATCTCGCTTTTCAACACAAGAACAATCCAGTCCATTTAAGCAAACTAAAGCTAGAGATTAAAGCAGGCATATCCCATCTCCGTCATAGCTCAGTTTATAAGAATACATATAATATGAACTATGTAAAATTCCTGACTCAAAACCAAGACCAGAGATCAGAGCAGGCGTATCCCACTTCTGTTATAGCCCAGTTCGACATATCAGGTAGATCTCAACATAGTCTATTATATATAATAACAACTATAACTTAAACTAAGCAACAACCATGACACAAAACCAATACTTTAGATCAGAGCAGGCATATCCCACTTCTGTCATAGCCCAGTTTGTAAGGTCAGGTAATTGCCAAACACAGTTTATATATTTACAGAAACACATATAACTTAAACTTATATATACACCTATATATAGGTACATTCATTTTCATATACGTATAAACATATACAACTATCCGAATATATATTTTATTCTAGTTGCCTTCAAACATGTAGGTATAAAAACATAATAACCTACTCGCATTTTAAGCCTAGAAAAAAAATATATATTTGAATTAGTATGGATTTCGTTCGTACGTAAAAATATTTATAACTTCACATTAGGCGCATTCCGCCAACTTACGTTTCATGCCAAAATAATATATTTATTAACATGAATTTCATTTGTACACAAAAATATTTATAATTTCATAGAAAATATTTTCGTGACTTCATAAAAATCAGCATGCACGTTAGCCCAAAATATTTAGAAAAACAATAACTAAAAGAGTGGGTACAAGAACTCACCACGGTAATGTGAATACCACATAAGCTAAAGAAACAAGAGAAAATATGAACCACTCAATGCTCCAACGACTTATACGGTTTCAAATAGCATCACATAGCCCAACCTTTGCTTGCCCATGTTCCATCAAAATATCATTGTACATTTTGTGGTTTTTAATACGTAGCACTTTTTGATGACAACCCTCCATGCATGAATCCATCATCATCATCTAATCATAAGCCCATGAGCCCCCCATGCATAAACACAACATTAATATACCATGTTATGCATCCTATGTATCAAACCAATTACTGATCCATGAGGACTCACACTAACTTCCATGAAATCACAAAGCACACACATCACCACGCATCATCATCCCCACACCATAAGCCACCACTGGTACACCATCAACCAACCTGAACCGTCATCACCGCAAACCATCACAACCACCCCCTGCATCGTCGCAAGCCGACATCCACACCGTCTCACATTGCCACCACAACCGACCCCACTCCCGCTCGGCGCCACCATACTCAACCTGCACGCCTATCTTAGGAACTAACCATCCCGATCCGAACCATACAATAACGCGAGAGGAACCATAGTGTTCAACAGCGATCGTCGACGGGTCTTGGTCTGGTTAGACTTTGTCATAGAACACGAAGGATGAGGGAGCCGAGAGGTCTGGTTCATCGGGCAGGTTTGTGCAACGTCGGAAGTTTGATTGTCGGTTAAAGCTTTAAGACCGAGCTCCAATGGTAACCGGGGTAATGATCGTGAAAACCTGGTTATATCGCCACAAACAGATGGAAGTTGTCAAGATCCACCACCGCAACCTTAACCAACCTATGTGACCACCGAACCCTGTCACCATAACCAACCGGCCATCGTCGTCATCTTCATCAACTTACACTACCACGAAACAACACAACTGGGTCCTTGTTTCGTCAATCTCTCTGTCGTTAAAAACCTTTAGGGCTCCTAGGGTTTGCTTTCTAATATGTTTATATATACTAATATTTACCCCCAAGTCCCTACCCTATCTCATAAGGGTTAATTGTTCTCAAAGTTATCATAACTAACTTTAAATAATGACAATAGGGTCCCTCTATTTTCACAAGTAGATATCTTGTTTCCAAAGCTTCCTTAATTACCTTTCAATAATGACACGAGGGTCCCTCAAGTATTTTCAACCTAGATTTAGGTGTAAACTTGTCAATCGGCTCATTAAATAAATTTCTATTTAATGAAACCCGGTTCGTATTTTTCTAATTATTAAACGCGAAATTTTCAGGATGTTACAAGTCTACCCCCCTTACAAAAGGATTCGTCCTCGAATCCTCTTGGATTGAGAACCGCCGAACGTGATGTCTTAAAGATAACCTGCTAAGAATATATTAACTACAGGTATAGATGAATAGCCTTCTACTACTATTCCAATCCACTTACTTCAACACAAGACAGAACATTCATATGATCATTTTAGGTTACAAATCAGAACAGAAAAGTAACAATAGACCACCAATAACGTTGATCAAGTGCGATCGGTTATCTACGCTACAACAATGTTCTAAACGTTTCCCAACACGATCATACTAGGGTTCTACCTTCCACGTAATGAAAATAAAAAAATTTCAAAGAATAGTATTCTTATATACTTTAAAGAATGAGGATATTAATACAATATCCAACATCAAGCATTTTATCATCAAAGGAGGGCATTCTGTCCTACCTTCTATCACAATGCCATTAACATTCCTACCTATCGATAATTGCAGTCCAGAAATCGACAAGGAATACCTTAGCATACTTTAAAACATATAGGTATTGACTTCCCATTTAACACTTTGTATAATTAAGCATTCGACGGAGAATTGTCACACCTAACATATTGTGCATTTATGCATTAAATGATAAACTTCAAGTACTACCTCAAAATGTAAAGGCATTAACCCCTCACATATCACCTCATGCGATTAAGCACTTAAATGAAAAATGTATAGAGATACTTCAAAATTAAAAGATTACCTCTTGGCGTGCAGCTACCCGTAGTGGCATTTCTAGTTTCGGTCCCATTCTCAGTTTAAGTCGAAGCATTGACGATGCCCAGATCTCTTAAACTAGTGCTCTGATACCAACTTGTAAGACCCGCAAAACCGGTGTCAAACAGTTGGGTTAAAATACTTAAATATGCAAAAATATGAATAAAATTTTCTTTTAAAAGAGTATGTATACGCAGCGGAAAAATCATTTAGAATAAAATTCTACAAAACACATGACAAATACTTATCCAAATCAAAATTAAAAATTATCATGTGTAAACAAAAGTTGTCTTCCACTAGAAATGCCTTCGATTGCCAGGTAGCTTCTCGCATCACCAAGCAGTCATCCATCCATCTCTCTTTTAACCTGAAATCAATCTAACGTGTATGCAAAAGTCAGCTACGCTGAGTGAGTTCAAGTTTTATAAATTTATATAAACAAGTATTTTGTCAAAATAAGAATTAACAAAATACCTCAACCTCAGAGTTAACAATAAGCGCAATCCGCTAATTTGTTTTTCCCCAAGAAAAAAAAAATATATCAAAGTCTAGGATAGGCATACTCTGCCTAATTACCTCAAGACTTCACTTACCAAATATATAATAAGCGCATCTCGCTTTTCAACACAAGAACAATCCAGTCCATTTAAGCAAACTAAAGCTAGAGATTAAAGCAGGCATATCCCATCTCCGTCATAGCTCAGTTTATAAGAATACATATAATATGAACTATGTAAAATTCCTGACTCAAAACCAAGACCAGAGATCAGAGCAGGCGTATCCCACTTCTGTTATAGCCCAGTTCGACATATCAGGTAGATCTCAACATAGTCTATTATATATAATAACAACTATAACTTAAACTAAGCAACAACCATGACACAAAACCAATACTTTAGATCAGAGCAGGCATATCCCACTTCTGTCATAGCCCAGTTTGTAAGGTCAGGTAATTGCCAAACACAGTTTATATATTTACAGAAACACATATAACTTAAACTTATATATACACCTATATATAGGTACATTCATTTTCATATACGTATAAACATATACAACTATCCGAATATATATTTTATTCTAGTTGCCTTCAAACATGTAGGTATAAAAACATAATAACCTACTCGCATTTTAAGCCTAGAAAAAAAATATATATTTGAATTAGTATGGATTTCGTTCGTACGTAAAAATATTTATAACTTCACATTAGGCGCATTCCGCCAACTTACGTTTCATGCCAAAATAATATATTTATTAACATGAATTTCATTTGTACACAAAAATATTTATAATTTCATAGAAAATATTTTCGTGACTTCATAAAAATCAGCATGCACGTTAGCCCAAAATATTTAGAAAAACAATAACTAAAAGAGTGGGTACAAGAACTCACCACGGTAATGTGAATACCACATAAGCTAAAGAAACAAGAGAAAATATGAACCACTCAATGCTCCAACGACTTATACGGTTTCAAATAGCATCACATAGCCCAACCTTTGCTTGCCCATGTTCCATCAAAATATCATTGTACATTTTGTGGTTTTTAATACGTAGCACTTTTTGATGACAACCCTCCATGCATGAATCCATCATCATCTAATCATAAGCCCATGAGCCCCCCATGCATAAACACAACATTAATATACCATGTTATGCATCCTATGTATCAAACCAATTACTGATCCATGAGGACTCACACTAACTTCCATGAAATCACAAAACACACACATCACCACGCATCATCATCCCCACACCATAAGCCACCACTGGTACACCATCAACCAACCTGAACCGTCATCACCGCAAACCATCACAACCACCCCCTGCATCGTCGCAAGCCGACATCCACACCGTCTCACATTGCCACCACAACCGACCCCACTCCCGCTCGGCGCCACCATACTCAACCTGCACGCCTATCTTAGGAACTAACCATCCCGATCCGAACCATACAATAACGCGAGAGGAACCATAGTGTTCAACAGCGATCGTCGACGGGTCTTGGTCTGGTTAGACTTTGTCATAGAACACGAAGGATGAGGGAGCCGAGAGGTCTGGTTCATCGGGCAGGTTTGTGCAACGTCGGAAGTTTGATTGTCGGTTAAAGCTTTAAGACCGAGCTCCAATGGTAACCGGGGTAATGATCGTGAAAACCTGGTTATATCGCCACAAACAGATGGAAGTTGTCAAGATCCACCACCGCAACCTTAACCAACCTATGTGACCACCGAACCCTGTCACCATAACCAACCGGCCATCGTCGTCATCTTCATCAACTTACACTACCACGAAACAACACAACCGGGTCCTTGTTTCGTCAATCTCTCTGTCGTTAAAAACCTTTAGGGCTCCTAGGGTTTGCTTTCTAATATGTTTATATATACTAATATTTACCCCCAAGTCCCTACCCTATCTCATAAGGGTTAATTGTTCTCAAAGTTATCATAACTAACTTTAAATAATGACAATAGGGTCCCTCTATTTTCACAAGTAGATATCTTGTTTCCAAAGCTTCCTTAATTACCTTTCAATAATGACACGAGGGTCCCTCAAGTATTTTTCAACCTAGATTTAGGTGTAAACTTGTCAATCGGCTCATTAAATAAATTTCTATTTAATGAAACCCGGTTCGTATTTTTCTAATTATTAAACGCGAAATTTTCAGGATGTTACATTTACCCGAACCATTGACCTTTGATCATGCATAATCGGCCATATACACACCTAAATCACACACATTGATTCACTTCTAAGAAATCGTCCAACTAGTAATCACATTGTTATGATAATGCACTTAGTTGTATTAATCGGCTTTTGCAATAACAGAATACGTTGTGTAATGACTAATTGAATCAAAACTTAACATGATCACTTAACTAATAACCGGTTTTTAACAGTTAAACTCTTTGATTCATGTTCGAAGACTAAGGGTGATATTAGGTGGTTTTACAATCGGTTTTGTCACTAAAGCTACTAAAACACCTTGCAAACTCATGGCTTAGGCTTAACAAGTTTAGATCAATCACTATTGATACAAATAACTACCGAGTTCAAGACATATAAGGAACATTGTTTCGGCTATGACTAATAAACATGTGTTAACAAGGGCCGAAACATGTGTTACCTTTATGATGGTTTAAAAGGGGAAAATAAACACATGTTAAGTAATGTTTTTCCAAAAACCAACCACAAATAATGAATTGGTGCCAATTTACGGCCCATGGCAATGTGTGGGGTCCATTTTAGTTCACCATAGATACTATAATTCAACAAAACACCAAAGTTTCACAAACACATGGCTCATATACACCAAAAACAAGGGTCCATGAATGTCGGGTGAACAACTTGAATGATAAAACAACCGTACAACTCATTATGTCCCTCAATGATCATAGGGTATCATCGGGACAGTAGCCATCTCACATTGTCAGCTTTACTAAACCACGCGTGGCATTATCAGGTGAGTTTTTATGGCCCTATTTTACTATTTTTACATTTTTGGGGATAAACATGCTGCAACTATAGTTCATGTTACAATTGGGTGATAATTCTATCGTGACCACCATGTGGAACATGTGACATTTGGTTCATGAGCTCACTAGTCCTTGTATTACATTTACTGTAAACATTAGCTATCAAAAGCCATGGAACACTTTAATAGATTATTGGGTTGACACCCCACTCTTGGTTAGTCGCTCTAACCGGTTACATATAAAGGAGTGTTAGTATTCTACTCTACATATACATTGTCTTTTTTGTACAGTGCACAAGGCATAACAGTCAAGAGGTTTGGTTATGGGACTCATGGTTTGCACAGTGATCATTTGCTTAACTAGCTCATGATTGGTCATACACGAATTACACAAACATTTAATTTGGTACACTTAAACCTGTGAACTCGCCAACATTATTGTTGATAAATCTTTGTGCATTTTTTCAGGTAATTAAATGACGAGCCATGGAGATTGGGGAGAGGGGTTTGAGCAAGCACTTGGTGGTACCTCATTGGCATGGGTTTTGTCAGTCCCGTGATGTTTAAGTTTCATTTCCATGAATTCCAGACACTATTTTGCTTTTAAGACAATGTCATTTTGAATAATTTACGACAATACTCATCCTTTGATGGTACTATTTTAATAAATATGTGTGTTGCTTGAACCTTGTGCTTGGCGGGGAGTGACAGATTGGTATCAGAGCATAAGGTTATAGCGAACTAAGATTCTTTTGAGTCAACTATAACTTAAACATTTTCGAAACGTTTTCACAAAGTACCACGCCATCTTGCCTTGCACCTCTCAAATCTCAAGCTGCTCCACGATGACATACGGGTACAATAGTTCATTTATTTACATATGTGTTCATTTACATATATATGCATGTTATGACAGGACCATGGTCATTACTATTGACCTCACTACTCCGTCAGACTCCGAGCCCGACTACTTGGTGGATGACTCCCCAGAGGAAGACCTACCACATTAATTTCCCATGGGTGTCAAAGTTAAAGTGCATGTAGATTCCCTAATCTCCTTTAAAGCATCTAAATTACACCTCTAAAAACAAGAAAAAAGTCCCTGCCTTTAAGATTTTAAGACAATTATAAACAATTAAAAAAAGCATGCCAACATGCAGATACAAAGAGCACTCCTTATATGACATATCTACATATACTGCATCTACTTTCTGTGAATTTAAGAGAATTAGTAAGTATATGAACTTTTTATTGTAAATTATTCGACTCTCAATTGTTCAAAACAACTGATGGGTGATCAGTCTGCTCACATAAGTAGTTTGGTTTGTGTTCAGCAATTGTTTATACATCAGAGGATTAAAAGCATCAACTGTTTAAACTCTTCACATAAGCAATTTGGAAGAACCACATTAGTACTTTGCTAACTCATAAGTAGTTTGTAAAGATCAGTAATTCCAAATCAAATTTTCAGCATAAAATAAACAACAATATCAGTTGTTTCATCGAATATAACTCAAATCAAAAAAAAATTATCTGAAAGTCACCCTAAATCACCTTCAGAAAAGAAATATATAAAGGTTAAAAATAGGGGGATTGTGTACCGATTTTGAAATTTTTGGAGTCAGACGCTAGGGCTTCATATGGGCAGTGATTCATTCTCTTTGTTCTTGTAATTGAACTTCCTGTTAATCTTCAAGTACCTTCTAAAAAAATTAAATTACAATCAAAGATCATACTTGATACCAAAGACCACATACAACTAACTGCTTTTTCCCCTCAAAGCCTGTCATGAAGTCAAACATACACCTGTTCCATGAATTTCATCAGAAAATGTTACTATCAAAGTAAGAAAAAGAATATTTGTGTGACTTATTCTTCTATGATTATTATTACAATTGCATACAAAATGAACAAAGGACTCACAACATTATAGTGATAGCTCTTTGACATAGTGAAACCCTAAAAGAAGATTGCTCTTTCCAAATCCTGAATCCCTAATCATCAACAACGTGAACAAATAATCAAATTTCAAACTCGAAGAAGAAATCCATGGATACAGACGAACGAAACATACCCTTGAAAAGAATTTAATTTGGAATTTTGTAGAACATTTGATGTGTGAGCTTGAACATGTTTCATCAAGCATACAAAAACAACTCAACCAAATAAAAACGTCAACAAACATCATCAACATTTAACAATTTATAAACATAATCATATCAGCCGACAAATAATTTTGAGTAAGAACATAACCATAACCTAACGATGGATTGTAGTTGTTGTACCTTAATTTATTCGGTATCTGCGCACGAAGAACATATCTCAAACATCTGTCTTTTTGGCGGTGGAATTGAAGACGGGGAATTTGGATATAGACTGTAAATACCTAAAAAGTAGGGAGGTGGGTATCCAGATTATAGGGACATGAATAACTATGTTGAATGCACAAGAGATTTGATAGAGTTTTTTTGTGTGTGTGAGGAGGAACTGGGAAGCATAGCAAGGGGATTTTATGGGTGAGAACTGACAACGGAAGAAACTGGTATGAGAGAGAAAGTACTGAAACTGAATTCCTAAAATCTTAGGAAGGGGCGTATGAAAGAGAATGAAAAAATTGAAAAAATATAACTGCCAAATTTTGAGACTTTGAACGGTTGAGATCAAAAGTTAGGGCGGTTATTGGCAATTTATTTGAGTTAACACGGTTAGGATTAAAAGTTGAAGTGGTTTTTAAGAGTTTTCTTACTCGCGGTCTATATATATTATATTTGGGATTTGGGATGTCAGGATCTGTAATTATATGGACATTTAGCCATGTACATCTTTAAAAGTTGAAGGTTATGATTCATTGATTCTGGTTTCTTGCATTTGATCTAAGCATCAAAATTATTTGTTTTTAGGTATATAGCAAAGAGACTAACAATTAAATGTCATAAATCATACATGATTACAAGTATTTTTGTTCCAATATTCAAATTAAACATTTTGCAAAATAACAATGTTATTTGATTAGCTGCTTGAAGTTTTGCAATTTGTATCCAATAATATTGGTATGTTCTTTGTTATGTATACCGGTACTGATGATGGTATCGGTTCGTTTCACGGTACTATTATAATGACCTTTTTATGAATTTTTAATTTATGTACAGGCTGCCTACACCTGTTTTAGAATCATATCAGCTGAAGTATTGGTTAACTATAGGGTTGTAAAAGAACCAAACGAACACGAGCATGACCTTGTTCGTGTTCATGTTCGTTTGTTAAGTAAATAACGTGTTCACGAACTGTTCATGAACACTTACCGAACGAGATTTACTGTTTGTGTTTGTTTGTTAAGGAAATAACATGTTCACGAACAATTACCGAACGAGGTTTTTGTTCGTATTCATTTGCTAAGAAAATGAACGTGTTTGTGTTCATCTGTATTTATTTGTTAAATTTAGTTATCAGACCAAAGCAAACATGAAAAAACACCAATGAACGTAAACGAACAGAAACAGACATTAATGAACAAAACCGAGCACAAACTAACACATATTAAATTCTGAAAATTTCATCATGAACATTGTCCACCCAAAATATACTAATCTAATTACCCAAATATACTTGACATAATCTTGATCACATAATGTCTAGTAAAAAACTAAAAACACAGAATTATCATATTAAACTTGAAATCCTCGTTTGATCCACTTAAAATAATAGTTAATTAAAATAGTTAAAGTAATATTAATATGTAATATATTAAATAATCTATCACTAAAAATTTTGAAGTACTTAAATTAAAAATAAAAAGTTAAAAACCCTAATGAACTATTGAACAAAAACAAAAATACACAAACACATAACCGAACGTTTACGAACATAAATGAACGAACAAGACCTCTGTTCATGTTTGTTTTTTTAACTAAATGAACAAAATTTCTTGTTTGTGTTCGTTCATTTATTAAACAAACGAACAGAAATGAACTTTCCGCTAAATCGGTGTCTGCTATTTTGAAAGACCAACTGGATAGCATTTTTCATGGCAGGGTCTTGGTCGGTTACAACTACTTTTGGATGCTTACCAAAAGATCTGGAAAATAATTTTAACAACCAAGTGTAAGATTCAATTGTCTCGGATGATAACAGCCTGCTCCAAGAGTCACATTTCGATAGTGATTATCGATTCCAGTAAGTGGTACAAAAACCATCTTGTACCTACAACACATTAGAAAGAGTCTTAAATAAACTATGAACAAATAATAGATGGATATGAAACTTAGAAATTTAAAAACATACTTATTGGTGTTAAATGTTGCATCAAAGGAAATCACATCTCCAAATTCCATGTAATTTCTTTTGTATAACGCATCAACCCAAAATAAACCAATGAGTGCATTCTTATCATCAACCGAAAACTCGAAAGAAAAATCTGGCAAGAACTTCTTCTTATTATCCTAGACACTATCATATCAGCATCATATTCACCAATAAAGGTGTTTAATCCACCATTAAAATTATTGCAATCAGTTGCCGTTGCACCAACTTTCAAAACCTCCATACTTTGTCTTCATGATATTAAAAGCTTTGATAAGACCAATGTTTAAAGAAGACAACTGACATATCGTCTCTTCTTGAGTATGCGTCAGCTTTCTATTAGCTACTAGGAAATGAATGTCCTCTTTAGATACAAAAGCATGGTTATGACCTTCTACAAAGTCATAAATCTTGAAAGTCTTGTCATCCTTGGAACTTAGTTTAACATGTGCCTTACATCCAATCCGGATAGAAGGTCTATTCCTTGTTCTAACATCTTCCTTAGAATTATCTGGACCTACTTTAAACGTCTTATAACCCTCCTTATAGCATATAAAGTATTTGATACGTAGAACACCATTGTGCACATATTGACAACCCTTTAGAGCAAAAAATCTAGCAGCCTTTGCATATTTTTGATAAAAATTATATGCATGATCAATACTAGGAAACTCCATGTCTACTATAGGTTTGACTGATGCAGGAACGTCCGGGATGAATGTGTTAATAATTTACTCTGCAACAGGAACATCAGAGGACACGCCTACAATAAACGCACGTTATTAATTTTAAAACGCATATATTTGAAAAAGTGAAAAACGCACTTGAAAATTTAAATGCATCAAATAATCAAAAACACAATTCAAATACCTTCGATCCTTCTGTGTTCATTGATGAAATTCAAACTATTAATATCACATTCCTCGTTTGCCTCACCTGTAATCAGGTCTGAAAATACACAACAAATTGTTAACGAGAATCAAACTTAAAAAACTAATTGAAAAACTTAAACAAAAAACAGAGCATCATGAATATACCATGAAATACAATATTATCGAGATCTGGAATCAAATTTTCAACAGAAAAGCTCGGATCATCAACAGATAAGTTAAATCTGAATGACATAATCAACGATTACATAAATGTTAACTACTGAAAACTGATTTAAAAACAACTGCTGATAATAAAAAAAAACATACCGAACATCTTGTTAAACTTCAATTGAATGAGATTATGAAATCGTAATGTGTTTGAATAAGATTATGAAATCGTAATGTGATGGATTGAAGTTGTATAATTCAAATTTGGATTTAAAAATAGATCACGTAATTATAAAATCGTAAGCGTGTATGGAACGTGATTGTAGTAAGTCAGTTATACGTAAAATGTCTGATTTGCCTTGAAGTTGACTGTAATTGAGTTTAATTACCTTAACCATAATTTACAAGTAGCATGATTTGGTGGCTTCCTACACTTCCTATGTTAAGACTCATTTCTATCGTATACTTTCTCTATATAATTTTCCATTGTTTGACTTTAATGTTTGTTGCATAGAGCCAGTGTGGACTTAACAGTTAACAGAATATAACCCACTGCATTACCCCTCCATCTCCATCAATTTTTGTTATTTGAAAGTAACACCTTGCTTAGAAGTTTCAAGCATTCATTGAGTTATTGATCTATGAAAGCACAAATCCCAAAATATATTAGGAACTTAGGTATTGATTTTACACCAAAACGTATCAAAAATGCATAACCAACATGAATCTCATGGCCCATACAACACACTTAAAGATCATATTTAACATAGATAGAATCCGAGCAATTCTTTAAAGTATATAACATAATTGTTTCAAAACTATTAGGTGATTCACAGATTTGATTTGAATGACCAAATTTCAAATCTAATTGTGCTAAGAAGTTTTATTAAAAAAGTAATCACTAAAACATACACCCATAAAAAATCTAAACAGAAAAAAAAAAAAAAAGAAAAAAAAGAAACTTGAAAATCACCATGAATTTCGTTGTAGAAGCTGCCATCTTAGATTGATCCCATCTTTAGCTAGAGTGTCTTCCACCTTAGTAGTATTATTCAATACAGGACAACAGAGACTTGCATCAGGCTGGTCACAGGTGGAGGTGGGCTGACATTAGGCATTTGTCTATTATTATCATTCCTCTTTAACAAGGGGAGCAATTAAGGAGCATACCTGTTAAAAAAAAAAGATAAAAACTAAACAAATAAGGAAAATAATCAAAATGCCCCTCGTTTTAGGTTAGTTTTTAATTGTGTTAGACATTTGGTTGGATTTGACAACGTTTAAAAAACCTCAGTGATCTATCTGAGAAAGAAAATTTTGACTGGATTTTTCTTTTTTTTTTTTTGAACGGCAAAACGAAATTTTATTATAAAGCTAGCAAGACACTAGCAAAAACCCGGAAACATAGTCCGACATACACACCGAAGATACAATAAAAAACCGTAGGCCAAATCAGCCTAAGAAAAACAGACCCATAACAACTACCTCATCTTAGTCGAATTAAATCTACCTCAAGCCTCCCACGACATATCCGACATTTTGCCCCGATTAGTGATTCATAAAGAGCTGATAACTTTAATCTCTTCGTAAATCTTCCGGACCACGAACTGTTTTTGGTTAAAAATGACATCGTTCCTAGCTCGCCATATACTCCAGAAAGCCGTTTGGATCACGCCATAAAACGCTTTCCTAACCCGGGTGCCACTTTTCGCCGTAAGATGATATTTCAATAGATCACTTACATGGAACGCAAAGAACCTCGGTACATTGCACCATGTAAACACATGCTGCCATAGTTCCATAACAAGCGAGCATCCAGTGAACAAATGCTCCACCGTTTCCGTTGTCAGCTCACAAAACCTGCACAGATCAGATTCAAGATGTATATTCCAAGCCCTCAGTGCATCTGCAGTAGGCAATCTATTAAAGGACGCACGCCACGCCACGCCACGCCACAACCCCCACCTTCATTGGAACCCAGTTGCACCATACAAAGGCCGAAACCGATAGCGCATTGGACGCTTCAAAAATGACATCCTTCGGACAGAGAAGCCACTGTTACCAGCGGCCAGAACGCTCCATGAATCCACACCCGGCTGCACAAAAGTCTGCTGCAACAGTTGGCTTAGAGCAGCCAGCTCTGCATCTTCTTCCACTGTTAGATTAATGCGTCTCCAATCTGTGACACCCCAGGAAAATCCCACATCGGCCGTGGTCAGGAGAGATCCTTGGTTCATAAGTAATGTCTTGCCTCTTAAATCACCAACGCGTTTTGGGGCTTAATGTTAGTGGATGAGAGGATAACTCCACAGTTAAGCGTGCTCAGGTGGAGAAATTCTAGGATAGGTGACCTCATGGGAAGTCTCCACTGGGCAACCAAAAACAAATCCGTGAGCTCTGGATAGGCAACCCATCGGGGCAAAGCGGACAATATTGGTGGTAAGAGGGGCCGGATGTTACAGATGGTATCAGAGTCACTCCTGTGTCGTTCGGGATGGTGGGTGCATACCTCATCAGGGACGATGAGACTCTAACCTCATCAGGGACGATGAGACTCTAACGGGGGGTGATTGTGACACCCCAGGAAAATCCCACATCGGTCGTGGTCAGGAGAGATCCTTGGTTCATAAGTAATGTCTTGCCTCTTAAATCACCAACGCGTTTTGGGGCTTAATGTTAGTGGATGAGAGGATAACTCCACAGTTAAGCGTGCTCAAGTGGGAGAAATTCTAGGATGGGTGACCTCCTGGGAAGTTTCCACTGGGCAACCAAAAACAAATCCGTGAACTCTGGATGGGCAACCCATCGGGGCAAAGCGGACAATATTGGTGGTAAGAGGGATGTTACACAATCCCAACTAAAAGGAACAGGCTGCGAAACACTCAACAAGTGATCTGCAACTGCACATAACCGGTTCTTATCCAACGCAAATAGTAATGGAAATAAGTTAGAGAGCAGATCATTCGCAGCCCAGCAATCATGCCAAAACAATATGCTTGTGCCGCCTCTCAAGTTCCCTGTTACAAACGTAGTCGGATTTATGTTCATACTACCAAAAATACCCGGAATGCTCGCTATCTGCTTCCACGTGCCCCCCATCGAACTTTTTAACGGAAGGAAATTCCAACCCCGGCCATTAGCATGAATCGACCACACCACCTTGCGCCATAAGGAGTCTTGATTTATTTTGAAACGCCACCACCACTTAGAGAGCAAACTTAAGTTCGCGTCCCTAAGTGAACCCAACCCAACACCCCCATATTTAACCGGCGCTATCACTTTCTCCCAAGCCATCCAACACATCTTGTCCGCATCTTCTGAACCACCGAAAAAGAAATTCCGTCTAATCGTTTCCAACGTATCCACCACTTGTAATGGAGCCCGGAATAATGAAAAATAATATAGGGGAAGTGAGCTCAGTACTGATTTTAATAAAGTAATCTGACCCCATATGATAGAGACTTTGCCTTCCAAGATGATAATCTTTTTTTAAATTTCTCAACAACCGGTTCCCAGCTACGAACTAAATTCATATTCGAACCAATGGGGACCCCAAGATGATAAAATGGAAACCTTCCAGGAGCACAGTGGATAGCTAAAGCCATAGAGGAAATCTCATTATCATCAACACCGATCCCGTAAAGACGGCTCTTCTTTGAACTATCTCTTAAGCCGAAAATCAGAAAGAACCCCCGCAAAAGACGTCTCAAGTTAAGGGCATTTTCTAACGACCACTCCCCGCAAAATACCTTGTCATCCGCATAAGTGAAATGTGAAATTAATGGTCCCGAGCCACCTACCCACACACCATGAAAGATACCCAGCTCACACGCACGCCTCATAATGCGAGTAAGGCCCTCCATAACGAGGATAAACAAAAAAAGGGATAACGGGTCCCCTTGACGAAGCCCGTGTTGGCATGAAAACTCATAGGTAGGTGCTCCGTTAACCAAAACCGAAGCTCTAGAATTCTGAACTATCGACATTACCCACCCACGCCATTTTGCAGAAAAAATCATTTGATCCATAATACCGTCTAAAAAATCCCAGTTTAATGAGTCATATGCTTTCTCTATGTCAACTTTTAACAATAAACCTTTCCTCCTCGCCTTTTTCAGCCAACCAACCGTCTCATTCAAAATCAATGGACCATCAAGGATGTACCTATCGCTTAAAAAAGTCGTTTGCTCTTCCGACACAAGACAGGGCATCACATTCTTCAATCGGAGAACCAAAACTTTCGATATCACCTTGTTAATAACACCCACCAAACTTATAGGTCGGTAATCCCCTAAGGACGCTTGGTCACGGCCTTTAGGAATCAATGCTATAAACGCCGAGAAACAACCATCACTAGCATAACCCTTCGCATGGAACTCCAAAAATACCTTCATACAATCATCTTTCAAAACAGCCCAGAATTTTTTAATAAACGCAAAATTGAACCCGTCGGGTCCCGGCGCCTTATCACCGTCACACTCCCAAACTGCATTTCGTATCTCATCCATAGAAAAAGGCTCATCTAGTGACGCCAGCTCCTCCTCAGATAGACTGTACAGCCCCGAAAGCTGGAAACTAGGGCAGGTACCCGATATGATACATCACGGAATTTATTAGCGAAAAAGTCAGCAACTTTATCTTTTACCTGTAATGGATCGGATATCCAGATGCCATCATCATACACCCCATGGATTCTGTTATTTGGTGAATTAAGTCGAATGACCCCATGAAAATATTTTGAATTCTCATCACCAACAATGGCCCACTTAACGCGTGATTTCTGCCGAGCATCAGAAACCTTCAATCTTTCCTCTTCCAAAATAACCTTTTTTGTAGCCACTCTATTACCCAATTCATCCTCCGTCAGTGGCCGAGAGTCTGCTAATGTCTCTAAGTCTTCCACCACCTTCTTATAATACACACATTTTTCCCCCAATTTATTTTTTCTGTGGTAACCCAAAGGCGAATCCTACCCTTTAACCACTTGAACTTAGCAGCCAAGGCCAAGTCCGCAAGGCCAGAAAAAACAAACTTATCCGAGATGAAATGAATGTAATCAACAAATCCCGGCAACTGCAGCCAAGAGTTATAAAAGCGGAAAGGCGTTTTGCCAAAATCCACATTCTTCACCATGAGCAAAATGGGACAGCGATCTGACAAAAATCTAGGCAGTGCCTTCAAACTAGCACCCGGCCATAATGCCAAAAACTCACCACAGACCAACATCCTATCTAGTTTGCTCAGCTTATCACCTGCCCCAGAAATATAAGTAAACTTATGACCGCACATATTATATTCAAAAAGCTCAGCCTCCCGAATAAACTTATTAAACGCCATCGCTTGATGCGGAAAAAACTCAGAGTTTACCCTTTCCGAAGAATCCCGAACCTTATTAAAACCTCCCAACATAATCCATAAGCCACTAAAAGACCGCCTATAAAACAACAGCTCATTCCAAAAAACTCTCCTATCCGCCGGATCGTTAGGCGCATGGATATTGGCTATATTCACATGTACATTAAAATGAACCAATAACCCCGAAACAAACAGTACGTGTTTAGAACGAAAAACCCCCATCTGGCGAAAACACAAAGGATCCCACCAGCATACAAGACCCCTCGCAATACCATCGGAATTAACAAAATCGAATTGAAAAGAAGAATTACCCAGAACCTTGACAGCAGCCACGTCGACGGGTCCGAAAGTTTTGACTCCTGAACCACCACAAAATCCGGACGATACGAAGATCTCAAACCCCTGACCCAATCCGACTTACCTCTACTTCTAAGCCCACGAACATTCAACGATAAACAATTCATTGATCAACCCCAACTTCCATTTCTGAAATAATCTCCTCTGCAATTGGTCCAGAAAAAGAATTTAAATTTAAGCCAACCGAAGCCCCCACCAGGACGGTAGCATCGACTTCTTTATTTATCCTCACCGCCTCATCCACTTGATTTGACACCAGAGGTTCATTAGGTTCGGCACCCTGCACCTGCCGGACTTCGTTACCAGGTAGCCCATCTAAATTAGAGGACTCGACATTCTCCTCTTCAAGTATCGGCCCAGCAACCCCACTCCGTAAAACAGAAGCACCCCCATCTCACCAACAATTTGATCACCAGACACCCCTAGTCGAGACAGACAAGAAGTATCTTCAGGAGAATTGTGGAAAAAAAACCCTGGACCTCTTTCTACTTTTACAAAAAGATGATTTCCCAATATTAAAGCCCAAACCCTACTCAGCCTAGCCCACCGGTGTAGCACAAACAGACTGGGCTACTTTAAAACAGCCCAAGGTTGCTGAAGTAACTAGGCCCCCTTTGTTTCCAAGACCATGGCCCACAGAATTCAAATTATTTTGAGAGGGACATGCAACGTAACTCCCACATGGAAAGTTAACATTCCCATGCAAGGAGTCCGATGGAATAGCCTGAGATTGCGCCTGCATTAAATTCTTATCATTACCTAAATTAACTACGTCGGCCACCGGTATAGTTACTTCCGGCGACGGTTCCCGGATCTCCCCTTCCTTCATGTCGTCATCATTACCATTGTCAACGACATCCTCGAACTTCGGAACCCATGACGAATTTTCTTCTACCACCCAAACATTATAGCCACGATTCTTCCAGAAAACAGTAATTTCTTCATCTATTCTAGAGCTCATCTTTGTCAGAACATGTGAAAACCCAACCACATTATCCTCTCCTAACCAAGAAAACTCCGAAGGCCAAACTACGTCGCCAAATAAACCTCCAACCTTGTCGTAAACGACATTCTCCCGAGCACAAACCGGTAGCCCCACCACCTTTAGGACTGCAATCCGATCAAAGGGCAATGATTGACCTAGCCATGGTGGCACCGTCACCAAAGATTCCTTCCATACATCATCTTTCAAACTCGAGGATTCGTTCATCTGGGCCTGATCCCGAAACGTTATAAGAACCGTCAAACCTCCCAGATACGACACGGCGGCTTCATGAAACCCTGCTTTAGCCAACATCTTCTTGACCGTATGAAGCCGTCCAATGTATCCGAAACACCGATTACTGCCCGACCCAAGGAATGCGTTGGATACAATGCACCTCCGTCATCCAACTAAAGGGTTTTCTTCAAACCCGACGAACCGCCATAAGCAGTCTGCACAGAAGGAAAACCATCTGAAGAGGCATCCACAACAACGTTCTTGTCCTTCGAAATCCACGCTTTCTTCCCTGTATCTACAATATCATAAGATATCTTTTTGTGAGATCCGTCAAACAAAGCTAGTGACATCGAAATCTTCATGTCCATAATGACTATCTCATTGAGAGCTGGAAGAACCTCATAAGGATCTTTGAGTTTAACACAACGAACAAATCCGAAAACCGCTCCCTTAACACTCCTTTTCCTTCGCACCCAAGCATCCGTAACAACAACGAACGAACGAAAAGCTTCCCGAAGTTTAAAGCCCGTCACCCTATCGGAGATATTAGAAATGTAGAAAGTAGTCCGCGTAGCCGGATCGTCACTATCCCGGAAGTTTGAAGAAGACCGCCGGTGATCGCCTCTTCAATTAGGGTTACCCATAGGGCTGGCAAATCGTGTCTTAGCAGGTTTAACAGGTTTCTGATGACGCAAACAACAAAAGTTCTAAACATGAACACGACTCGTTTAACTACTTTATATCTCATGTTTATAACGTAGTTATACGTTTTATGTACAAAAAAAGAGAAATGATGGATCTTTGCCTCTTAATTCTAATTATTTAAAAAAAAGTAAAAAATGGCATGGTGTATTTTTCAGTTAACAGGTCTAATCGTGTCTTATACAGGTTACCCATTGCCAGCCCCACTTACCCATATTTGAATGTTATAGACTTTTTGACTGGATTTAAAAGATTTGAGCGTTTATATAGAATTTTGCTATAATATTACTAGCTATTTAATTATAGACTCAAATCTTCTGTAAGTTATGATATGTAAGAAATAATATTTAACGAAAATTATTATAAATTTTTTATATTTAAGCCTTTATTACTTTTGTCATATTTTGTTGTTTTATATTATTGATCCATTTTTTATCCGAATCATTTTCTCTTCCAAACAAAGATTTCGGACTCGTCCCTGATCATCGGTTAATGGTTTTTGAGGTTGCGGGCTCAAGCAAGACCTTTCTAACTAGTTTTTTCTTGCAGCAATATTCAAACTCAAGACTGTAAACAAACCAATTCAAACCATCATTGTTTTTTTTTCTTTTTTTTATTGTTTTATCATATATAGACTTCACGAATACTCCTTAAATCCATCACTTGAACATTCACTACAAATCAATCACGCCATGCCACTTCATCTCTTTGAGGTATGGATTCACAAAGTCAAATGTGTAAAGAGGTGGATGAAAATGTCAAAAAAATATGTGAGTGAAAAAAAATATATCTGTTGTAAAACTAGCCTAATAGCAAACAATATAGGAAAAGAATAATAGGGAGAAGATGATATCATTGATAGGTGTGTTTACAATAAGATACAAAAGACTCTATATATAAGAGAATAAAACTTGGAGAAGAAGCCTAATCTATATTAGGCATTGATAACCACAATAATATATATTTATAACATTCCCCCTTGGTTATCAATTTAATACGCTTTGAGATGCTGCCTCGTTAAAAACCTTGCCATGAAAACCCAGTGGGACAAAACCATAGCTAAGGGAAAAAGAGTGCAGCGCGTATTGTCTCCCCCTGATGATGTTGCGTCATTAAAAACCTTACTAAGAAAACCCAATGGGATAAAACTTAGTAAGGGAAAAAGAGTGCAACTTGTATAATGCTCCCCCTCATATGAACATCTATTCTCTAAGTGACTGGTATAGATCTCCGTAGAATTTGCACAAATCTTTTGTAGTCAATGAATTGCGTCTTGATCACTTGACGTGAAGATCTTTAATTCAAACATTGATGTATGATATTCATTCCAAACTTTTAGTCCCTGCTCTCGTAAGTGCAATTCTTTAACTTGAACTTTGTTTGTAAAACTAATGCCTCTTCTTCTCGTAAATAAAGTCACAAGATCAACAAATGTGATGTGTTATATTCCCTGCATCTACAAGACTAACCAAACTTGTTTTCATGGGTTAGTGAAATATAATCAAATATCGCTCATACCTGAAATATTTGTTTTAACTCATTCCGGTGTCTTCTCGCTTGACATAAGCTATATATTATGATAATAAGTTCATGTGGAAGATACAATAATCATGAATACCTAGTAAGACACTAATGCCCATGTGCATTTAACTATGGTACATCTAGAATGAAAATCTCTACTTTGGTATGAGATGAAATGGATAATTTTCCATATCAAGTAATTGGATAACCTTTAATGCACTTTAAGTATGAGCTATGTCCACTGTAAAATGTCTCACCATCTTTTCAAGATATACTTTGATGGATTGGTAAACATATCATTACACATGTACTCGAATTGTAGGCAAGAAACAAGTGCACTATGTCAATGACTTTCAAAAATCCCCCTTTTAAAAGTTCTACAGAGTCTCTCGATAATGCTAAGACATTATCACTGTAAACTGCGAGTGAACTTTTAAGAGAGAACTTTTATTAAAAACTGGATAATACAATCAAACTTATGTTGCTCTTTATCGGGATATCTCATGAGTCTTACAACACTCAACCCCTTTATTTTAGTCCATACATATTATATTACCTTTACAAAATACTTCTTAAGGTATTGATAGCAATGTTGCAAGCATCATCAATCCATCAAGGACTTTTCCATCTTGACCAATTAAGCAAGTGCATTCACTCTTCAATTGGAAAAACAATAACATCTATTTCTCCAATATATATAGTACCATTCTTAGTATCGTAATCACCAGGTTCAGTTTATTACATGTAGTGTATTGGTGCACAATAATTACATCCTACGATGTTTCATATTACCTTTTAAGCACTCAGTTGCTTTAGGATACTCATGAGGAGTTCCACTTATATTCAATTCAATCATATAACAAACATAACGTATTCATAATTGAATCTATTTATTCCGATCATAACGTTCTCAAGAACTTACGTTACAAGATTTTGACACATTAAATCCTTCATCAGGTATTTTCATGTAAACTTTCAGTGTCAAGTGAATCATGATATTTATTAGACGCATTTCAATTCTCTCTTTGCATTACCAGACTAATAACATAATGAAAAATCATTGTATCCACCACAGGAGAATGTGTCTCCTCATAATCAATTATGGGTCTTTGCGAAATTCTTGTGCCACCAATTTTACCTTATATCATTTTCTTTTCAAATGTTGATTCGCACAAAAGACCTTTTCGTATCTATATGTTTTACAACTTTTGTTGTATGGACTATTGGTCCAAAACTTTCCTTTTCAATAGAGAATTCAACTCTGCCGTATTTGCGTCTTTCCATTTTGGCCAATCATTTCTTTGTATTCATTCATAGGCAGATCTTAAATCTTGATCCTCATTTCAAGCGCTACATTACATAAAATTTATAACGACGTCGATTTTATTTCGATTCCATACATTTCGTAGACATGATACTATATAACGAGATCTCTTTATTTTCAAGTACCTGAGGTTCTTCTGGAACCATCATGTCTAATGTCTCTTCAGGAGACCTTTTTACCATAACCTCGACTTGACCATCTTTCTTACTTGCTCCAATTTCTCGAGGATTTTTATTCTTTGGAATCGACTAGTCTACCACGCTTCAGGCGTGCAGTAGGCTTATTGCCAATACATGATTGTCCTTCCCGGACACTCATCTTAAATGGAGCATTAGCAGTTGGTATATGTGACTTGATTAGCTATTCATCATATTTAGGTCAGTTAATGTCTGGTAATTAATTCGCTAATCTCTGTGAATGAATTATCCTTTGAACTTTTGGTTCACATTGTTTAGTACGAGGATCAATGGTATTTCATTCTAACTCATTTCTAATTCCAACTGCCTTTTATCTCCCCTGATGTTGGGAATGTTAATCCATTGAGATGGATATCAATTAACTGAGATGTAAATAAATCATTTGTTGAAGGCTCTATAAATCATCATATATTCCCAATCACCTTTTAAGGTCCCATATTCGTGCGTCGTGGTGAATCAATTTCAATATATGTCGCACAACAAAAATCTTAGATGGACAATATTTGGTTCCTGACCAAAAACCAACTATAATGGGAGAAACTATTACCATGTATTGGCTTGATGTGAATAAATGTTACTACATGTAAAATCACATTTAATCAAACATAAACATGAACTTTTGCTCTCATGATCATTGATATTGCAATCAATAGTAGATGTTTAGTGATCATCTCAATGAAAGCAATATGTGTATGAACAAAAGCTATATGAAGTTCAACACTTATTCCAATGACCATTATTATCTTGGAAATTGATTAAATATGCCAAACTAGAATAATATGTTTGCTATCTTATTAGCTAAGCCATAAATCAAGAAAACTTCAGGTTGCAAACTTGATAACCATTTAGATGATGCATCGATTTTATATACTAAATGGTATCATGTTAGGATATGTGTATCCTTAAATCAATTCCAAAACATATAGTGATACTCACCCTACTTTATATGCAAATATACAATTTCGCTAGAGAGCAAACATTGCATGCTATTTGAATAATCTATAAGTTCTTCATTATGTTCACATCATCATTGACTCGGTGTGGTCTAACCGGTCATGCCAACTACTTAATTAATTATGATCTATAAACTTCTGGTTTATGATCGCATATGTATTACGTGCACGTATGTAATACAGAACATAAGATACCAGAGAATGTATTATAACTTCAAAGTTCAAACTATCATGTTATATAATCCCCTCTTTATTTGCCACTTGTGGTGGTCAATCTCATTATTAACATTATTACAATTCTCATGGTCAATCTCGTCATTATAATATGACCATAATTATAATTTCCCAATGATGTCCAGTATCATAACGATAATATATATAATCACATTCACTTCAGAGAATGTTATTAGATCAAAACAAGCTTCATGACTTTTCATTATTTATTTGGTCACATGGGTATAAGATTATTTCAAACTTATCATACTCTCTCAAAATCTTGCTACTTCATGAGCATGTCTCACATGTGGTAAATAGAAAAAAAAAATCTATCCAGATTTTCTTACTTCAGGAGCATATCACATGTGTAGTAATTGATAAGTATTTTATCCGATTTTTCCTCATAACTAATCTTCTCACCACATAATATAAGTGGAGAAGTAATTACATGATTGAGTCATGTTTACTGGTCTAAAAATCAACGACCTTCTGTAAATAGATAATGAGATTTAGGGAGCATAACACTTTTTTTTTTAAAGATAAACTTCATTCAAAGAACACGACGGCGCAGTCCTCAGAGAAAGGACCACACACGCCAAAAATTACAGCATATACAACGGGTTTTTAACCCAATCAGTCCAATCAATCCTATTATACTTCGATCTATACTTTAACCAAATAAAAGACAATTTCTTGATCAAAGCAACTATATCCAACACCTTCGGCTCGCCATTTTGAAAGATGACCTTGTTCCGCTCCTTCCATATAGACCAACTGGTAATCCAAAGAATCCCTCCAATGATCTTCTTACCCTTCGCATGTCTGTTCCTCGAGTTAGGCCATTTCATAACCGAGTCAATATCTGAAAACTCAGCAGCATCCAAATTACACCAACTCCACATGTTCGACCAAACCCCGGTGGCGATTATACAGCTGAACAAAACATGGCTGATCGACTCATCTGCTGACTTACACACAGGACAAATAGCACTAGGCAAATCAACTTTCCTCCTGATCAATTCTACACGCGTTGGTATTCTACCTTTATCGATTCTCCATAACGAAATGTTCACCTTGAGCGGAACCCAAGTGAATCATCGAAACTGATTGCTGGAACAATCGCCTGTATGCTGCTGAATGTAATCTTTAACCATTGCCACTGAGAATTCCACTGCTGGATTTTTGTTCCAAATCCACCTATCTTCCCTATTGACCAACCGAACCTGAGATAACATATACAAAGCATCCTGTTTTTCCGAGATACCTTCAACAGTATGCACATTCGATGACCAATAGGGTGACATCTCGTATTGAGACCCGTCATAAAACTACCCGGGAGCTAACTCAGCACTCCTTATTTTTTTCCAAAGCATATAACGTTGGCCATCTAATATATAGGGGAGTATCACCATACCAAACGTCCTTCCAAAAACTAATACGGTCCCCATTTCCCAGGCTACACGAGATCAAACTTGCAATAGGCTGCCCATTTATACGAAACGTCTCCAACAAATTTACTATCGCCTTCCAAATTCCCGGAAGAGATCTTTTAACCGGTAAAAACGACCACTTACTCCGCCCTCCATGGATACTAATCACCATTTTTCTCCATAACCCTTCATGATTAGATTTGAATCTCCATCCCCATTTAACCATAAAGCCACATTCACATCGCGCAATTTAGTAATACCCAACCCACCGTATTTCTTAGGCCTCTAACCACTTCCCAGAAACCCAATGGATTCCTTTAGTAACTTTATTCCCATTCCACATAAATCTTTTCATCAATCTCTCAATTTCTTCCATAACCTCCCTTGAAGCTTTGAATAGGGAAAAATAATAAACCGGAAGACTCGCAAGAACCGATTTAATCAACGTCAAAACGCCCACCCATAGATAGCAACTTCGCCTTCCAAGATAAGAGTCTACTCTTCACCGTGTCAATAACCGATCCCCAATGCACCGTTTTATTCATGTTCGCGCCAATTTTTATACCAAGATAGATAAAAGGTAAATCGCCTATTTTACACCCCAACATATCGGCCATCGAAACCACTTCCTCAGCGGACACCCCAAGGCCAAAAAAGTGAGATTTTTGGACATTTATTTTAAGGCCAGAGATCAAGTGAAATAATCGCAGCAACCTCTTGGTCATAGTGATATTGTAATGCGACCACGAACCCATTAACAATGCGTCATCGGCGTACAACATATGAGAAATACTTCCCCCCCCCCCCCCATTGACTTTGATCCCCTCAATATCTCCCAACGAGCAAGCCCTTGAAACCAAATTCGCCAAACCCTCCATCACAATAATGAACAAAAAAGGAGACAAGGGGTCACCCTGTCTAAGCCCCTTTTGACAAGAGAACTCAAACGTAGGCGATCCATTCACTAACACACGCAGAACGAGCAGACTTAACAATACCTCTAATCCAAGAGCACCATTTATCCGGAAAGCCCATCTGTGTCATAATGGAGATAAGAAAATCCCAATTCACGTTATCATACGCCTTTTCAAAGTCGATCTTCAGAAAGAAAGCCTTCTTATCATATTTCTTTATCCACCCAATCAACTCATTAAGAACTAGGGGACCATCCAAAATAAACCGCTCCTTAAGAAAAGCAGATTGCGACTCGGAGATCACATCTCCCATGACAGTTTTGATCCTAGCCGCTATCACCTTAGAAATCACTTTATTAATAACCCCCACAAGATTTATAGGGGCGATAGTCTTTCAATCCCGTAGGAGCTTTATTCTTTGCTATAAGAGTGATATAAGACAAGCTGCATTCTTTATTAATATGGCCCGTATCATGAAATTCTTCAAGAAGCCTACAAAAATCATCCTCCATCAATGTCCAAAAGTGTTTAATAAAGTGAAAATTAAACCCATCTGGACCAGGCGCCTTATCAGAGCCGCAATCCCAAACCGCTTCTTTAATTTCTTCCTTAGAAAAAGGAGCGACCAAATGTGCCATCTTGTCACCGGGAACTGCTTCAAATTATCAAAAAAAACAAAGCGGTCTCCTACCATTAGTCTCACGAAAAAGTTCTCTATAAAAGCGAAGAACTTCTCGTTTGACTAACGGAGGTTTAGAAATCCAAACCCCATCAACCAAAACCCCTAGGATATCATTAGCCACTTTCCTACCATTGATACATCCAGGGAGCATAACACTTGGTGTCGCTTCTAATCATATCTATACTCATAATGAAACAAATCATATGCAATTGGAATAGTAATCAATTTCCAATAGAACTGTTATACATCATTCTCTATTTATCAACATCAACCGAGTGACTTTCAAAACGTTGTTGCTCTATAAAAAATGATATTTGATGAAGACACCATACAATCATACCAATCAAATAATACAAAATCGAGTTATATAGGCATGCATATGAAATTCATAGTAGAATCTTAACTGATTTAACAAATCATGTTGATACAAATTAAATCACGTTTATAGTTGTCGTAAAGTTCCGACTTTTCATTAAACAAAAGCAATGACACCATATTATCTACAAGTATCATGGTAAATAATAAAATATGATAAAATAAATATAGATAGTGATCATACGTACAAATTCAAACATAACGATTATCTATAACTAATACAGATGAAATTATATAATTAAATCTTTCAAGTGTATCAAATATCTTTTAGTGTATATGTACTATAATAAGAGTAAGTCACATAAAAAAAATTACATACGCAAATCTTGTACAAGCCACATATAAAAACACACATCCATATAAACTATCATGAAAAAAAAGGAACGATATTAATATTAATCGAGTTAGAGAAAAAAATATATAGTAACATCTTTTTACTTTCGAGGCTTCAAAATAGAAAATATTATGCAAAGCGACTAATAAAATAGTATGATTGATAATAGGCCAAAGTTGTGAAAGGTTTAGAAATCCCAATAACAGAATCTCAAAAATATGACATGAATCTAAAAATGAAAAGAACTCGAAAAATCATGCCAACAACATCCAAGATGTGTGTCAAGAAATTACATATGGTAAAGTTATCATAGAACCAATATTATGAATAAATTACCAAATACCAATATAGTGAAATAGGTAATTAAATATAATTAGACTTGTTTTAGAGAAACTAAATGCCAATGGAAAGAAAGTATTCAAGGAACATCAAGATGGTATATCATATAAACTAACATAAATTTGCAGAAACTCAATATAATAGAAACGCAAATTGAAATATTTAAGATAACGAGCTAGAGTAACAATTAACAAATCGAGCAACTAGTATCACTTTGTCAGTTAAGAACGTAGATCAATCAATTTTTTGAAACAACAACACTAACTGATTTGAATCTAGAGCCTCTTACTTATAAGTAATCACAAGAATATGATTCATGAAGAGAAGATATATATATACATATATATATATAGACACACATAGAAAAATAATTAAATATTTAAATGAATGAATGTACCAAGAGACCGGTGAAAACACTCGTTTGTCCTCATGAAGCAACAACACTTACGCTAATACGATCCAACTTCAGAAAGCAAGTCGTGCTGATAACGTGTTGTAAAACTAGCATAATCTATCTATATAATAAATGAAAACACTAGGGTTGAATCCTAGCTTTTGAGAGGGTCTCTAGGATCCAAATGGTAAATGGAGCTCCATGAAATGTAGTATATAAACCTCTTTTTTTTTTCTCACCATCCATTTGTATCTTAAAACATTCTTCCTCCTTCCTAGCCTAATACATTGTTCATCCTTCATATCCTAATTCATTTCCCATTCCTCATTCCTTTCTCATTGTTCTTTTTGCAAGGTATGTTGTCCATCTAATCTTATATTTATCATATTACATCAATCTTCTATGAAATACATCGGTTTTTTTTGGTAATGATCAAAACGTTTTACGATTAACATAAGTGTCGAAATTGTTTTATTATCAATTTTCCGATTTGGATGAGATTGATACATAACTGCTTACAATCATATTACATCAAAGAGAAATACAATCGGTTATGTATTTTCTTTTTACTACACAGAAAAATCACAATCGTATTACATCAACCTTCTACAAAATACAATCGGTTTTTTTGTAATGATCAACACGTTTTTTTATTAACATAAGTATCTAAACTGTTTACGATTAAGTTTCTGATTTGGATGAGATGATGAAAGTTTCGTAGATGATGAGTAATACGTATACCAATAGAAAGATTTCTAAATTCCGTTCTATACTATTTTCAAACGTATTTATTTAGTTAATATTATGGTTATATGTAAATCGATGTTTTGCTCAGTTTTATTCATTTACATTTTATGGATTCATATAGTTGTATTCATTTGAATCTTTGGGTCATTTGATATTTTTTAAGAAGTCCGTTAGGATGATGAATAGATAGATGTACATATAATTGTCATCAGTGTTTTTTACATATATTGAATCGGTTTTACATATATATTTGAAAATCAGGATTTGATCCAAAGACACAAACGCTATTATGACTTTCACAATGGTTCTCAATTCTTGAAGGTTTTGCATGACCCTGCGTCAACAGTCTTGGTATTTTCTTATTTTCAAGTTCATATGACTAATTAATTTTTTAAAACGATTCTTTATTTTTTAATATTGTTTTTAATGTGTCAAACTAAATTTACCATATTTATGTAATCGTTTTATATACCATATTTATTAGGATTGTTTAATTAAATTATATTACTATTGACCGAAATTTATTAGGATTGTTTTTTGTCTCATTAAATTATATTTACTATTGACCGAAATTTACCATATTTATTAGGATTGTTTAATATTATTTATTGTCCTTGATAATAATTGACCGAAAGTTACCATACTTATTGTAACACCCAACCGATGGCGGAAACATCGAGGTGTCACGTAGTGACGATTGTTCAATAGCTCATGGACTAAAAGTGTAAATATTGATACATTGATTAAATAGTTTATTACATTGAAATGAAATACAACGATTCTAAATGCCAACTAATCTGAAATACAATGAGTCAAAATCTAAATATAAATCCGAAAGCTTAAAGAATGCATCTCAAAATAACCTGAAACATGTACAAAATAATTTGGTCAATACAAAAAAAAATTGTATTGGTGAGCATACCCTGTTTGAATAAATATAGTAGGAAAATGTTTAGCAATTCATGTGCGGTACCATTTGCAATTATGTAATAAGTAATATCCGTTCAAAACCAAACCTGAGAATAATGACTAACACATGACTAACCAACTGAATAATGAATTAACAAGACAATGACCAAGATTCTCTCAACAGAGTCTCAAGGGGGTATACCATAGTACTATTCATTGAAAAGCTAGGCCGCCCAGCGGTTAATGATTTTGACAAGTCATAGACACACCAATTAACATAAAGCAAACACACATGAGAATTGCATTGAGTATAAGAAATTGAAACTTGATTAATATATAAGTACATGAGTCACCCCAGAATAGTAAAACGGTAAAAAGGGGAAAAATATACTCACCTTGACGTGTAAGGAATCAACAAGAATTTACAAAGGCTGAGGAAATTCCTAAAGTTCAAATCACGCGCTGCGAATCCCTAAAATATTATCGTAACTTTAATTTAATTCTAAGTTCCCAATTTGTACCCATGCTCAAATTTGTATTGGTTGGGATTTAAGTCTTTCCATCCCTTTTGATGCAACGTTATAACGTAAAGATAATTTATTTAAGAACAATGCCACAGGCCATTTTCATATTGGTTTTTTTGTAAAAAGAAAAATAAATTAGTCGCATTTGAACGTCGTTTAAACCTTTATATAAACATCATAAAAGCACATGGACAACATTAACCATTTATCTAATGTAAAAACATAATTAAACGATAACATTAAAAGCTTGATTTTATGACTTTGGTCAAAAATAATGAGAACCGTGGCATTGGTGTATATGAAAAAAAAAAAACAAAAAGAAAAAAAAAACTTCGGTTTAGAAATTAATATAGCACAAGAGACACCCAATTAGTTTGTTTTTGTCAAAATACTCAATTTGATTACTATATGTACTTGTACTTTATATAAAAGAAACCCATAACACATTCCCCAACCCCAAATATGATTCTAAACACACACACACACAATGAGAAAAGCTATTTATTTGTTTTCACCCTCACCCACACCCGCAAGATCGTTCGATTAAATTTCCACCCAAATATAACATTTTATTATAGGAGATTGTAAGACATTACCTCATAAAAAGTGATTTAAGGAGGGGGTGACCGATGCCCGGCGGCGAAGGATGGTGTCGGACGGTGAGTGCTACCGGAAACAGTCGAAAAGCGTGGAGACCAAAACGAGGAAGGTGGTCGTCGGTGATTGTGAAGGTTGTGAGTCTGAGCCGAGAAGGGGAGGTTAGAGGTTGGTGTAAGGGGTTATGGTGATGTGGAAATCCCGAAATTAAGTCGTGATTTTAGCTGAGTTTTAGGAAAGATCGTGTCGATGAATGAAATGGGGTGGTCAATGCGTCAACTATACCAAAAAATGATATTGAAACGCATCCTTCATAGTCGGATGATGCGAAATTTAAGTAATAAAATATGATGATTACAAACTATATATATATATACACACAATCATGTACTTATAAGCTTTAAATGATTTAGCTCGATGAATACAATATGCGGGAAAAACCGTCACATATGCGTTACTATAAATTAATTTATAATAATTAATATCAAATTTAATTTCATGAGTTTCTCGTTTTGTCTTCTCCTATAGGTTAAGATGAAAATATATATATGAATATAAGTCTACAAGTTGATCATCTATCACTAAGTTAATACTATCATAATTTAATATTAGCTAGCATATTGATTTGCTATTATTAGTAGGGTACCCGAGCAATGCCGCGGGGAAACACAAACACTTCTAAAAATGTGTATAATTCGATGCAGTTCGATTATTAGCCTCAACCAAAACTAAAACCAAGTCATTTGATAAAATACAATAATAATTTATTTAAGGACTAAAATTGAATAAATGATAAAAGTGAAGGTGACGGATGTCACACTTATTACGATTTTTTTGTCTCATTAAATTATATTACTATTGACCGAAATTTACCATATTTATTACGATTGTTTGGTATTATTTATTATTATTAATAATAATTGACCGAAATTTACCGTATTTATTACGATTTTTTTGTCTTATTAAATTCGGTTTACTATAATAACTCTTATGAAATTTATTACGATTTTTTTGTCTCATTAAATTATTTTACGAAATTATGTCTCATTAAATTGATTATAAATCAATTTAACCCGTAATTTCAGCTTACCATAATTTAATGAGAAGAAAATTAAGTTTAATACGAAATTATTGTTGGTAATTATGAATCAATTTAATCTGTAATCATGCATCAATTTAATCTCTTTTTTATTATATATGATTGATTATGAATCAATTTAACCCGTAATTTAGACTTACCATAATTTACTGAGACGAATTTAATTTTAGTACGAAATTATTTTTGATAATTATTAATCAATTTAATCAGTAAGATGGCACATCAATTTAATCCGTAATTATTAATTTAATCAATTTTTTATTATGTATGATTGATTATGAACCAATTTAATCCATAATTTAGGCTTACCATAATTTATTGATCGAATTTATGTATGATTGATTATGAATCAATCATATCCGTAATTATGAATCAATTTAATCCATAATTATGAATCAATTTAATCATTTTTTTTTTGCATTAATGATTGATTATGAATCAATTTAATCCGTAATTTAAGCTTACCATAGTTTATTGACCGAATTTATGTATGATTGATTAAGAATCAATTTAACCCGTAATTTAGGCTTACCATAATTTAATCTCATTAATTTTTTTACCAATATAAACGTCAATGCACTAACAATTTTGAATTTATGAGTAATATTAATTATATAAAAATAATTGTAATGGACGTTTATGTATATAAGTGGATTCTAATAAAACAAAAACAAATTTTGTTAATACCATATAAGCACACAAATTTTCTGTAATCACATTAATAACAATGTTGACTTCTCCTACTAAAAATAGTCTTGATGTCATTGTAAAACATCAAATATAAACAACTGTAGACGAATCTTATTTTTAGAAGTTATATTTATGTATCTTATCTCCCAAAATACTAAATAGAGAATGGTAAGTAACCATTTTACTATACAAATTTAATAAATTCAATAAAGCATTCATTTGTATATTATTCAAAATATAGAATCGATTACCAGTATAAATGGTAAGTTAATGAATATTCATAAGAAATACCGACTTTTTAAATTGGTATTGATAGATATACAGTGAATCGGATTTACCTTTAAATGGACTTAATCATTCTATGTTTTACTTATTTAAAAAACAGGATCTCATCTGAAACACACCAACGTTATTATATCTTATCACAAAGGTTCTCAATTCTTCAAAGTTTTGCATGACCCTTCGTCACCCATGTTCGTATGTTTGTTAGTTTTTTGTGTAAAAATGCCTATTTCATTTTATAAAATGATTTTTTATACGTATCTTTCCAGACTGTGTCGAAGGCCATGATATGCAATGACGTTACAGTTTTCACATACGAATTATGATTAGTCGTGATTGCAATTTATAAGATTTATTCAATTTTAATGTTATTTATTAAAATATTTAATATTAATTATTGACATTAATAATAATTGACCGAATTTGAAGTTATTTATTAAAAATTTTAATCTCATTTATTTATATTACTTTTTTTCGAATTTATGTTTAATAAGATTTAATCATTTTAATGTATTTTTAGTATGTTAGAATTAATTTTATTTATTGACATTAATAATAATTGACCGAATTGAATGTTATTTATTACGATTTTTTAATCTCATTTATTTATATTAATATTACTACAAAAATATGTTTAATCTATATTTATGAAATTATGTTTAATATTATTTATATTACTATTTGTTCGAATTATTATTGGTGTTTTCTGCAATTAATAAAATTTATTTATTTTTTAATGATATTTATTATGAGTTTTAATGACATTAATAATAATTGACCGAATTTAATGTTATATTTTACGATTTTAAGCTCATTTATTTATTATTGACCGAATTGACCGAATTAATTTACGAATATATTACTAATACTAATATTACGATTTTTAATTTTAATCTACAGTGAATTGGATTTACCTTTAAATGGACTTAATCATTCTATGTTTTACTTATTTTAAAAAACAGGATCTCATCCAAACACACCAACGTTATTATATCTTATCACAAAGGTTCTCAATTCTTCAAGGTTTTGCATGACCCTTCGTCACCCGTGTTCGTATGTTTGTTAGTTTTTTGTGTAAAAATGCCTATTTCATTTTATAAAATGATTTTTTTATACATGTCTTTCTAGACTGTGTCGAAGGCCATGAACAAATTTCTGTTATCTAAAAACATCTTATGCAATGACGTTACAGTTTCCATATACGAATTATGATTAGTCTTGATTGCAATTAATAAGATTTATTCATTTTTAATGTTATTTATTAAGATATTTAATATTAATTATTGACATTAATAATAATTGACCGAATTTAATGTTATTTATTAAAAATTTTAATCTCATTTATTTATATTACTTTTTTTCGAATTTATGTTTAATAAGATTTAATCATTTTAATGTATTTTTAGTATGTTAAAATTAATGTTATTTATTGACATTAATAATAATTGACCGAATTGAATGTTATTTATTACGATTTTTTAATCTCATTTATTTATATTAATATTACTACAAAATTATGTTTAATCTATATTTATGAAATTATGTTTAATATTATTTATATTACTATTTGTTCAAATTATTATTGGTGTTTTCTGCAATTAATAGGATTTATTTATTTTTTAATGATATTTATTATGTGATTTAATGACATTAATAATAATTGACCGAATTTAATGTTATATATTACGATTTTAAGCTCATTTATTTATTATTGACCGAATTGACCGAATTAATTTACGAATATATTACTAATACTAATATTACGATTTTTAATTTTAATCTATATTGAATCGGATTTACCTTTAAATGGACTTAATCATTCTATGTTTTACTTATTTTTAAAAACAGGATCTCATCCGAACACACCAACGTTATTATATCTTATCACAAAGGTTCTCAATTCTTCAAGGTTTTGCATGACTCTTCGTCACCCATGTTCGTATGTTTGTTTGTTTTTTGTGTAAAAATGCCTATTTCATTTTATAAAATGATTTTTTTATACGTGTCTTTCCAGACAGTGTCGAAGGCCATGGACAAATTTCTGTTATCTAAAAACATCATATGCAATGACGTTACAGTTTCCACATACAAATTATGATTAGTCTTGATTACAATTAATAAAATTTATTCATTTTTAATGTTATTTATTAAGATATTTAATATTAATTATTTACATTAATAATAATTGACCGAATTTAATGTTATTTATTAAAAAATTTAATCTCATTTATTTATATTACTTTTTTTTCGAATTTATGTTTAATAAGATTTAATCATTTTAATGTATTTTTAGTATGTTAGAATTAATGTTATTTATTGACATTAATAATAATTGACCGAATTGAATGTTATTTTTTACGATTTTTTAATCTCATTTATTTATATTAATATTACTACAAAATTATGTTTAATCTATATTTATGAAATTATGTTTAATATTATTTATATTACTATTTGTTCGAATTATTATTGGTGTTTTCTGCAATTAATAGGATTTATTTATTTTTTAATGATATTTATTATGAGATTTAATGACATTAATAATAATTGACCGAATTTAATGTTATATATTACGATTTTAAGCTCATTTATTTATTATTGACCGAATTGACCGAATTAATTTACGAATATATTACTAATACTAATATTACGATTTTTAATTTTAATCTAGAGTGAATCGGATTTACCTTTAAATGGATTTAATCATTCTATGTTTTACTTATTTTAAAAAACAGGATCTCATCCGAACACACCAACGTTATTATATCTTCTCACAAAGGTTCTCAATTCTTAAAGGTTTTGCATGACCCTTCGTCACCCGTGTTCGTATGTTTGTTAGTTTTTTGTGTAAAAATGCCTATTTCATTTTATAAAATGAATTTTTTATACGTGTCTTTCCAGACTGTGTCGAAGGCCATGAACAAATTTCTGTTATCTAAAAACATCATATGCAATGACGTTACAGTTTCCATATACGAATTATGATTAGTCTTGATTGCAATTAATAAGATTTATTCGTTTTTAATGTTATTTATTAAGATATTTAATATTAATTATTGACATTAATAATAATTGACCGAATTTAATGTTATTTATTAAAAAATTTAATATCATTTATTTATATTACCTTTTTTCGAATTTATGTTTAATAAGATTTAATCATTTTAATGTATTTTTAGTATGTTAGAATTAATGTTATTTATTGACATTAATAATAATTGACCAAATTGAATGTTATTTATTACGATTTTTTAATCTCATTTATTTATATTAATATTACTATAAAATTATGTTTAATCTATATTTATTAAATTATGTTTAATATTATTTATATTACTATTTGTTCGAATTATTATTGGTTTTTCTGCAATTAATAGGATTTATTCATTTTTAATGATACTTATTATGAGTTTTAATGACATTAATAATAATTGAGCGAATTTAATGTTATATATTACGATTTTAAGCTCATTTATTTATTATTGACCGAATTGACCGAATTAATTTACGAATATATTACTAATACTAATATTACGATTTTTAATTTTAATCTCATTTATTTCTTATTGACCGAATTAAATTACGAATTTTTTACTAATACTAAAACTAATATTACGATTTTTAATTTTAATCCCATTTATATCTTATTGACTGAATTAAAATTTTCTATTACTATTTTTACGAATATATTACTAATTACTAATAATTACTGATACTAATCTCATTTAATTTACTATTCCACAAGATGTCGTTGATTTTTGAAATTTAAATTATGATTTTGATGTTATTTATGAAAAGTTTTAATATTATTTAAGATGATTTTAATGTCATTGGTTTGAATGATTGATTATGATTTGGTTGTTATTTATTAAGATTTTTAATCTTATTTATTGATATTACTAATATTATGAAATTCATTTTAATATTGTTGACCAACTTTAATTTTGATATTACAACTTTCCTTTAATCAATTGTCATGAAACTATGTTCTTTTAAACATATACGAATTTCTTTCAAACATTTACTTAAATATATTTAACAATGTTAAACCTATTTAATAGTTTATAATTTAAATATAATCCGAAGATAACAATGTACATTTATTTTCATAAACTTTTATCATTCTTTTAATAATAAATATAATTTAAATATATTTAACAGTTTCCTGAAATATATAATGTATTCATAATAAATTTCAATGCTATTACTAATATTACGACCTTAATTTTAATATTGTTGACCGAATATGAGTACAAACTATTTACGTTTTTGTTAAATTGATGGAGGTCAATTCTTTGACTATATGTCCTTGAGTTTGATTGTGCTAATTTTAAGCGTTGTTGGCCAATTCACGTCAATTACCAATCCTTCCATTTTTTATAATTCAAAGACTTTCCTTTAATCAATTGTCATGAAACGATATTCTTTTAAACATATATGACTTTCCTTTAAACATTTATTTAAATCTATTTAACAATGTTAAATCTATTTAACAGTTTATAATTTAAATATAATCAGAAGATAGGAGTGTACATTTATTTTCCTACACTTTTATTATTCTTTTAATAATAAATATAGAGTAAAGATCAAATACAAAGTGTTTTTTTGGTGAGAACTGTGAGAATCAAGGGGGGGTTATTTTTTTTAGAATTTTTTTCCCATGTGCCATAACATACTTTCTAGATGAATAATACAAAAAAAATTAAATTTTTTTAGTGTAATTACGTCATTAAAGTAAATACATTAGTTTACACTAGAGTAATTATGTAATTACTCTACAACAGTAATTACGTAATTACTCTACACCAAAATTTATTTATTTTTTTGTTGTTTTAGATTTCAATACTATAATATATGTTTAACAATATGGGAAAAAAATTTCGAAAAAAATACCCTCATTTGATTCTCACAGTTCTTACAAAAAAAACAATTTGTACAAGATCTTTCCCCAATAAATATAATTCAAATCTATTTAACAGTTTTCAAAAATATATAATGTATTCAAGATAATTTTCAATGCTATTACTAATATTACGACCTTAATTTTAATATTGCTGACCCAATTTGTGCAAAAACTTTTTACGTTTTTGTTAATTTGATGGAGGCCAATTCTTTGACTTTATGTCTTTGAGTTTGATTGTGTTAATTTTAAGTGTTGTTGACCAATTCACGTCAATTACCAATTCTTCCATTTTTTATAATTCAAATATATAAATAAATTCCTACTTGATCACGTCAATCGAGGCATAGCATTTCCGATTTTGCAGAATTGTTCGAGACACATCAATACTATATAAACCTTAACAAATAATAAAATCATTTAATCATCATACCAATTTTAACAACGAAATTAAATGATAATATAAATTTTCAAAATGTTACTTTCTATTAAATAATTATATTACTTCAATCACAACTAATAATGATTACTAAATATGTCAATGATAATTTGTATATAATGGGTAAGGAATTTTGAGACGCAGATGATTTTAATGTCGTTTATTTGAATGATTGATTATGATTTTGATGTTATTTATTAAGATTTTTAATCGTATTTATTGATGTTACTAATATTTCGAATTTCATTTTAACATTGTTGACCGACTTTCATTTTGATATTACGACTTTTCTTTAATCAATTGTCACTAAACGATAATCATCATCTTGATTTCAATAAGTGTGCTAATTTTAAGTGTGCTAATTTTTAGATGTCAATAAAAATTTGTATATAATGGGTAAGGCAATTTCAGACGCGGATTATTTTAATGCCATTGATTTGAATGATTGATTTGAATGATTGATTATGATTTTGATGTTATTTATTAAGATTTTTAATTGTTAAGTACTATATTTGTACAGTTTAAATAATCACGTTTTTTGGCGGCATTTTGTAACATGTCAAAAGTTGCTTAAAGTGTGTGTACAATGGGTCCTTTTGGCTACATGTTGAAATGGGTCTGGGGTTGATCCTTTTGGTGTCTATTTTTTTAATAAAATATAGGAAATTTATATTACAGCATGTGACATTGGACCCATTTTCTTATTAGTTGTTTTTTAGCTATGTAATCGGTTTGAACCATTAGAGAGATAGCATGTAAAATTTAAGCTACCCATTCAAGTAAGTGGGTTAAGGATTGTTTTTTGATTTACTCATCACCGTATCCATATCTTTACAACAACTATATTTTATGTAGAACACAAATATGGAATACAATGGTGGAGGTTTTCATAAATTATTGAAAATAAGCTGCATTTTGAGGATTGTGATGACAATGATAACAACTTCGAAGGTGAAAAATCAGCTATCAATGAGGAAGACTTGGAAGATTTTGATTGAAGTAATGAAAATGGACCATTGGTTGAAGTTCGTTAAGCCCCAACTACATGATAAGTGTTCTATGCTTAATTTTAGTTATGATTAGAATATAGATATTATCCAAATGATGTAATGTGTGATATTGGTTGAAGTTCGTTAAGCCCCAACTAAATGATAAGTGTTCTAAGCTTAAGCTTAGTTATGATTAGAATATAGATATTACCCGAATGATGTAATGTGTGATATTGTGATAGTATGCTATGTAGTTTGCAGTTGTCAAATTAAACTTTACTTACTCGATATATCCATCATTTCGTTGCATTAAACTCTTAGATGACATTTTGCATTTAACATCAAAATTCATACATGTTGCATTATCAAACATTTAGTAACCGAAACAAATTGCATAATACAATCCTTATTTTCCTACTTTTTTTATTTTACTTTCGGATGAACCATGGGTCCCCACGGGACTCTAACCTAGTAGCAAACAATATAGGAAAAGAATAATAGGGAGAAGATGATATCATTGATAGGTGTGTTTACAATGAGATACAAAAGACTCTATATATAAAAGAATAAAACTTGAAGAAGAAGCCTAATCTATATTAGGCATTGATAACCACAATAATATATATTTATAACAATATCTAACTTAACTGATTTTTTTAGATGAAGTTAGCGAAATGACAAAAGAAATTGAAACATCATGGACATAGATACATAGATGAGAAAAAAATAATGGGTACTTAAGTGACGTTTCTTGTCAAACCACGGGTATGTTTGGTAAAACTAGCTGGTGGCTGGTAGCTGAAAACTGGTAGCCGGAAGCTTTTTAAATATATTTTGGTGTTTGGCACAGTAGCCGGAGCTTTTAATAAAATGTATAAAATGACCAAAATTGGCATAATTAAAAGCTTGTAAAGAAGGTTTTTATTTTATTTTTAAAATAGAATGGGTATTGTGTCATTTACTAATTAAAAACTTGTAGCTAGTAGAGTTTTTTCTTAAACGTTAGTACTAGTAGCTTTTCACTATAGAGTTTTTTCTAACCTAAAAGCTTCCAGCTCCTTCAACCAAGCTTTTTATTGAGTAGGAGTTTTTTTCTTAAAAGCTTGAATCTTGAAACTCCTAAAAGCTTTTAAAAGTTCCTTGCCAAACATACCCTACATGTACTAAAATAACTATTACACTATCTCATTATGAAATTATTTATTTTTATTAGACTGTCTCCAACGCTAGAGAAGAATGGAGGCCCGTTACCTCCACGATAGCCAGAAATAACGTGGCTAGATGACATGAATTAGAGAGACGAAAAAAGATCTAAAGGGGAGGGCGACAAGAGAGGGGTGGTTTTGAGAGGGAAGATAGGACCCACAGGTCCGACGCTCCTCCATATTAGCGATCCATTTTTTATCCAAACCATTTTTCCCTTACTACCAAAATTTTTGTACTTTGTTCCAGATCGTCGATTAATGGTTTTCGAGGCTTTGGCGTGAACCCTCCTCTAACAGGTTACTTTCTATGTTCACAACAACATCCAATCATCATCATCATCATCACCATCATCATCATCATCATACTCAGTTAATCACACCTATAGCAAAGCTAAGGTAGGGTCTGAGGAGGGTAAGATGTAGACAGCGAGTGGCGAAGCTTGACCCGAAGGTTCGGGGGGTTGGAAGTCACTAGTTTCGGGGGGTCGAAAACCCTATATTTCCAAAATTTTCTATACGAATACTATATAATCGGAACTTCTGCGCGAAAATTAGGGGGGGTCGACCGCCCCCGCCCGCCCCAACTAACATGCGCCACTATAGACAGCCTTACCTATACCCTAAGAATAAAGAGGCTGCTTCCGGTGAGACCCACGGCTCGATATCCATTGTTTTAAAAACCGGTTTTATAGTGTATTGGATATGACTCAGAAACAGATCAATGTCATACAAACGATTTAACCAGTTGTACCGGTTATTATGAATCAGTTTTTAAAACATTCACAAAGACCAACCTGAACCAGTCATTATTTCATTTTATTAGCCAAGAAGATCAACAAGTTTTTTAAAATAGTAACTAAAAATTATTATCCCTTACTTTATATAGATCATAGGATAAATTACACAATTCGTCCTTTAGGTTTGACCCATTTTTCAGTGGATGTCCTTTCGTGTTTTAGTTGATGAGATTCGTCCTTAACGACCTAAAATCTTACACCCACTGTCCTAATGGCCTAACTTGGTTAGTTTTTAACGTTAAATCTGGTCATGTGGATGGCACATGAGGGTATATTCGTCAATTCATCTCCCTATTTCATTTCCCACCTATATATCTATAACGTCTCGTTCATAATAATTAGATCATCTAGGGTTCTTCAAGAAACCCAAATTAGGGCAACCACTTCAATCGATCATGGACCCTATTTAGGGGGTATTTGGGATTGATTATTCAAAACAGATTATGCGTTTTGAAAAAGCAGGGGTGGAGCTGCTTATAGATTATTGCGTTTTGATAGCCTAAAAAAACTGATTATCTGCGTTTTCAAAACACAATCCAAACACTAAAAACTGATTATCTGTGGTTTCAAAACGCAATAATCTAAAAATCATATTCAAAACGCAATCCCAAACACCCTCTTACTGCCATTGTGGAAAACCAACAATTTTACGTACATCGTGGACAAGTAAAAACCCAGGTCGAAAGTTTTATGCTTGTCCTGACCATGTACGTTAACACTTAAGTTTTTTATTTTCATTACATAATGTTGCATCTGATGGATTTCTTTCTGTCAAATTAGCTATCACGATGTGGATTTATTGGATGGTGTGATGAATTGAAGTGCCAAAGGTGTCAACAGATCATACTAGGTCTGTTAAAAGCCAAGAACAACCTTGAAGTTTATAATCGCCACCTTGTTTTTGCAAACCACCAGCTTGAAGAAAAAGTTAAAGATTTGAAAGCTCAAGGAAGCAAATGGAAAAGGATGTTGATATGTAGTTGGTTATGTTTCTTGGTGTATAAATTTTGTATTCTTAGTTGAACTGTGCATTAATGCACCTGTTAGTAGGGCTGTAAACGAACCAAACGAACACGAACGTGACCTTGTTCATGTTCGTTTGTTAAGGAAATAACATGTTCACGAACTGTTCATGAACAATTAACGAACGAGATTTGTTCGTGTTTGTTTGTTAAGGAAATAACGTGTTCATGAACTGTTCATGAACAATTACCGAATGAGGTTTTTGTTCATGTTAGCTTGTTAAGGAAATGAACATGATCTTGTTCATTTAACTTTATTTGTTAAATTTAGGTATCGGACAAAAGCGAATACATAAAAAAATCAATGAATGTAAACGAACACAGACATGCATTAATGAACAAAACCGAGCACAAACTAACACATATTGAATTCTGAAAATTTCATCACGAACATTATCCACCCAAAAAATATACTAATATAATTACCCTAATATACTTGACATAATCTTGATCACATAATGTCTCATAAAAACACAAAATTATCATATTAAACTTGAACTATCAAACACAAACAAACATAAACGAACACGTTACCGAACGTTCACGAACATAAATGAACGAACGCGACCTCTGTTTATGTTTATTTGTTTAACTAAGCGAACAAATTTTCATGTTTGTGTTTGTTCATTTATTAAACGAACGAACGAACACAAACGAACTTCCCGCCAAACATTTCACGAACTGTTTGTCGAACGTTTGTTTTGTTTACAGCCCTACCTGTTAGGACTTTGTATGAAATGGTTAATGGTTAATGATAATGAAAGTGCTTATAATGCACATTTTTGATGTTCAGCCAAATTGACCCATTTGACAATCTGCATATTGAATGTGCAGCCAAATTGACCCATTTGAAAGATATTGACCCATTTGAAAAACATGTAATAGACTGTGTTTAAAACAAAACTGTAATACACAGCCAAATTGACCCATTTGACAATCTGCATTGACCCATATGAAAAACATGTAATAGACTGTGTTTAACCAACATCTGCACATACCCATTAACCAAAATTGCAACATTTTTTGTTGCATTAAGTACATAAACTGCATGTTCAACATAGCCTAAGCATTACTACTTGTTCAACAAACACAAACATAAACATAAGTTACTAATGTTCCCAAAATACATGTTCAACAAACATAACAAACATAAACATCCTAACCCTTGCTACCCTGAACCTTGCCAGTGGTACCCTTCTTGCTAATCTTCTTTCTTCCCTTCTTTCCAGACTTGGCCTGAGTACCTGCAACCTGTTCACTCTGTCCCTTGCAGGTCCTTTGATTGTGTCCAGTATTCCCACACTTGCCACATTTTCCCTTGGTGTTTTTCCTAGACAGCATGCCCCTGATACCAGATCATCCCTTTCAAATTCTGATCTCTTCCTAACCTTCTTGGGTCTTCCAACTTATGTGTGATGATTTGGTGGTGTTAAAGTTGTAGGAACTTGAGACTTAGGCCATAAAGCTCTGCCATTGATTGAGTTAATCTTAAAGGAATAAACCTATCTCCACCTATCCATTGTATACACTGGATTAACCCAACTCTCCAATGCCCCAACTCTACCTCCATTTGCAGCTTTGAACCAAATTGCAGCCACTGCATGTCTGCAGGGCATTCCTGTCCATTAAAGTAAGAAAATTTAGCATTAATGAATGAAAAGTAACAACATTTGAATTGAACAAGATATACATACCTGTTATTTCCCAACCTCTACAAGCACAAGTCTTTTCAGCCAAATCCACAACACGTGTGTGACCAGGTTTACCAATAACCCCATATTTATCCCCCCCCCCCCATTCCACTGCACATGATAGAAGGTTGCATCTCTTCTGATTGTCTCAAACATTTGTGTGGCCTTAGGTGTCAACAGACCTTCATTGGTCTCTATATCATGCAACACTGAAACAATCCTCCTCATGCAATACTCCCTGATGTACTCAAGTGCATTAATGATGGACTTGTCTCTGCCTTCAACTATCTTTCCATTGAATGTTTCACACATATTGTTTAGTAGCATATCAGTCAATCCCCTACCTATATTATGTTTGTATGTCAAATTTTTGAAAACTAAATCTAAACAGCATTAGCTATAGAACTATAAAGAACATACCTAAAAAGTGAGACCTGGTCCAGTGTAGAGGTGGAATTTTTGACAACCACAAATGGGCCTTCTTGTTAAGGGCCTTTAACTCATTAATTACAGCAGTGAATTCAGGGACTGTTGTTGCACTAGCACACTTCCACAACAAGTCTTTATACAATTTGCCTCTGAAACTTAGCTTCATGTTTTCATGAATGTGCCTGAGACAGTATCTGTGCTCAGCATTAGGATATAACCTTGAAATTGCTGGAAGTAGACCCTGTTTAAAAATTGGATAAGTACATGAAGATGAAATGAATGTTATATACTTTAGTAAATAGTAACTAGAGAACATACCTTCTGTCTATCACTCATGAATGTGAACCTTGACTCTCTATCTAAATCCAAGTCATCTCTCAACAGATCTAGAAACCAGGACCAAGAGTTGTAGTTTTCAGCCTCAACAATTGCATAACAAACTGGGTAGATTCCATTATTTGGGTCAATACCCACTGCACTCAAAATCTGACCAGGATAAGGTCCTTTCATGAATGCACCATCCAAACCCAATACATCCCTACCAATAGCCTTAAAACCTTGTTTTAATGCTCCCAAACAGACATATATTCTTTTGAACTTCCTTGTGGGGTCATCTGGATGATCAGGTAACTCAACGTCTATCTTAACTGTAACACCCCAACCGATGGCGGAAACATCGAGGTGTCACGTAGTGACGATTGTTCAATAGCTCATGGACTGAAGTGTAAATTTGAATACATTGATTAAATAATTTATTACATTAAAATGAAATACATCGATTCTAACTGCCAACTAAATTGAAATACAATGAATCAAAATCTAAATATAAATCCGAAAGCTTAAAGAATGCATCTCAAAACAACCTGAAACATGTACAAAATAAATTGGTCAATACAAAAATTGTATTGGTGAGCATACCCTGTTTAAATAAATATAGTAGAAAAGTGTTTAGCAATTCATGTGCGGTACCATTTGCAATTATGTACCTGGATTTTTATCCTGCAATTCCAACACATAATCCCTGAGTATAACATATTATGATGTGTAATCACCTTCCATCATTGTCTTAGCCTTTGTCTTAGCCCTGTATGCTTTCATCCTTGATATTCCAATTTCATACTTCCTTTGGAACTGTTCCTGAACAGCTTTCACAGGAATATCTGGGTTTTCTTCGATCTGATCCATCAGTTGTTGAGAGAGGAAAGTAGATGTACAAGCAGTAACATTCCTTGTCTGTACACATTTATGGTCTTCAATTAATTTCCTCACCATCCAGCTTTTTTCATTGGAAAGTTTAGAAATCAAAATTACCCATGGACATTGGTGTTCAGTAGGGTTTGTCTTGTAACCCTGCCTCCAACATTTACATTGGTTTCTCCCCTAGCTTTACCCTTGTTAACAGGGGGTCCCCAAACTTTACCCTTGTCCATAATTGGCCCCTTATCTTTTGATTTTTTCACAGCAGCTGTTGCACTTCTTAACTTCTTCCCAAATGCCCTTTAGGTTTTGGTTGACTTGAAACATGAACACCAAAATCATCCACTTCAAATTCTGGCAAACTACCATGGCACACTACCCTAACCCTTTGCTTATCATTCTTCATAATAACAATTTTTCTTCTTGTCTCAACTGAATGAGTTTTAATCAACTTTTTTGCTTCTTCCTTAGTACCAAACACTTGGGACACATAAAAAACTACTCTGCTCTCATCCCTATTCTGATTTGCCTTTCTGATTTTTTTAGTTGTCTCTTCCTAGCACTAGTTTCATAATCATAAGACTCTGATCCACTTAAGAAAGCATCATTCTGCATCACTTCATCATCATCAGACTGTACAACATCTTCTTCTTGACCATCTAAATCTTCTTCTTTAACATCAAGGTCAATATGCATCCTATAGTCACTCATATCTACTTCATCTTCAGCCATACAATTGTCATCAACTATAAAATCACTATCACTATCCTCATCATTTCTCATAGAAACAGTTTTAGAATCAATCATTGGACTGTGCTACACTACCTATAACCTCTTCATCTTCATTTGACAATGGTCCATTATCAGTGAAAAACATGTCATCGTCTTGATTTGGCAATGATCCCTCATCATTAAAAAAACATGTCATCATTAACCTCTAATGGAGTTACACTACCCTTCCCAACCACACTAGAATGCCCACCATCACAGTTTTGACCAGCCCCACTAGACTCCACACCTTTGCCTAATCCACTAAAGTTTAAGTTTCTGACTACATTTTGCTTAGCAGGGACTATTGCATAGGGTCCAGGTTCATCAATTTCTTCAATGGTAACACTGTGTTTGGGTTTAGTTGGTGTCAGCAATATTTCCTTTATGTTATCTAAAACCATGTTGAGTAAAAACATTGATTAACTTATGCACTCCCACATGTTGAGCAAGCCTCAACACATCCTGATCAGAAGTTAGGTCTTCAATACCATCATCTAAATTTTTTTCAGGATTTTGGTAAAAGTAATAAATATGATCAACAACAGAGTATCCTAACAGACCTAGCATCAAAAAAACTTCATGCACAGAGAACATATCAATATCACACAAGTCAATATAGTTAATCGTACCACCTACATACTCACGACCTAGACTTTGAGTCAATCTACCACCATGATGAAGCTTTATACTGAAGAAATGGGGCATTCCAACTGCAAAATTTTAAATATTTGAACTTTATACATCATTCAATAGCAAAATCAACAAAATAAAAAAAAAACTAGGTTACAACTTACAGTATACATCATCGAGATCAACATAATGCCCTGGTCGTCGTGTGGTCCAGCCATCATCCCAGCCATCCTCTCACGTTATTGTTGTGATCGTGAAGTAGAGAGTGAAGAAGAAGATGATCGATAAAGTTGAAGGTGGATTGTGATTTTGTCTGACATTATGAACGGTTTTTATAGAAGAAAAGAGGGGAGGGAAATGGGGAGATGAATTTATGAATATACCCTCACATGCCATCCACTTGACCAGATTTAACGTTAAAAACTAGCCAAGTTAGGCCATTAGGACAGTGGGTGTAAGATTTTAGGTCGTTAAGGACGAATCTCATCAACTGAAACGCGAAAAGACATCTACTGAAAAATAGATCAAACCTAAAGGACGAATTGTGTAATTTATGCTAGATTATAATAACAAACTAAGTTATTATTATAAACCAAAAAAGGTATATAATAAACCAACACATCACCAGCTCCTTGTTCCCTTTTTACATCTATGCTAACGTGGTACCCACGTGTCACAATCCCATTGGGTTAAGCAAGTGTAACCTCGCTCTCATTGGCTAGACTTCATCAACTCCACGTCACAAACAACCAAGCATTTTCTAATTAAACTCCGTCATCACCGTCACGTAGGTTTTGATTCATTAATATTCAGTCATTGCCTCCGTTCGATCATCACGTTCCGTCATCTCTCCGTTATCTCGCTACACATCAATAGTTCATATATATTTGAATCAGGATCTTAAATTTCGATTGGATCGGGTTTAATCTGGCCTCCAATCTTAACAATGGCGGATTGGAGATCGAAATTGTTGTTTGTGATCTGTCTATCGATCTTACTTGTTGCTAATGCAGCGTAAGTGTCTAATTATTCTTTCTAATCTCTTAGCATTTGGTACCGAGTACCCGTAACCGTACCGATACACTTGGTACGGGATTCGTTTATTATTTTTCAGAAATTAGAAATTAGGTATTGGTTATCATAAAGAAATGAGCACTTTGTTAGAGTAACGAGTAGTGGCACCGCACTGATAGATTCGGTACGGTATTGGTACCGGTACGGAACCATATAGAGATGAGCATTTTGTTAAGAGTAATGAATACCAGTGATGTATTGATAGATTCGGTAACCACTTTTCCAGAAATTAGGTATTGGTATTTTCGGTAATGGTAACGTATGGAACCATATAGTGATGAGCATTTTTTAGGAGTAACGAGTACCGGTGTTGTATTGATAGATTCGGTAACGTCTTTTCTAGAAATTTGGTATTGGTATTTTTGGTATCGGTTACTATATAGAAATGAGCATTTGTAAGAGTAACGAGTACTGGTGTTGTATTGATAGATTTGGTAACCACTTTTCCAGAAATTTGGTATTGGTATTTTTGGTATCGGTTACTATATAGAAATGAGCATGTGTAAGTGTAACGAGTACCGGTACCGTACCGGCATAGATTCGATACGGGGTTCGGTAACCACTATATTGTAAATTCGGTAATTGGTTTTTCTGTACCATATAGAGATGAGCATTTTGTAAGAGTTACGAGTACCACTAACCTACCGGTATGGAATCACTACCAACTTTTTCAGAAATACAATATTGGTATTTTCGGTACCGATATATTCAGAGAGATGAGCATTTTGTAAGATTAACGAGTATCAATAGTTAGTACCGTACCGAACTCATCCATGTGTATGCTTGTGGTTACATAACTAAAATTCTCTATTTGATTGCTACAGGAAAAGCTATTATGATATACTTCAAGTTCCTAAAGGAGCATCGGATGATCAGATTAAACGATCATATAGAAAGCTTGCGTTGAAATATCATCCGGATAAGAATCAAGGAAATGAAGATGCGAACAAAAAGTTTGCTGAAATTAACAATGGTAGATGTTTGGCTTTGTTAGGTGTGAAATGTAGGTTTTGTGTTTCCAGTGGATTGGAAGATTAATGTTTTGTGTATTTGTTGTTTTCAGCTTATGAAGTGTTGTCTGATAGTGAGAAGAGGAGCATTTACGACCGGTATGGTGAAGAGGGGCTCAAACAGCATGCTGCTGGTGGCGGAGGAGGTGGTGGAATGGATATTCAGGACATATTTAAATCGTAAGATTTTGTATTCAGGACTTGATATATGTTGGTACTGTGTAGTGTAGATATTCATTATTATCGTTAGGTATAACAAATTGTATGCAAAAATAACGACATTAAGGCTTTTTGTAGGTCACTAAAAATTTGTTAGGTTGATCATTAATTTGATAAACATTATTATATCATCTAACTATGCCTTGTGTTTAGGAAATGATTCACATTTCTAGGATAGATGAGTACTTGTAGAACTTTAGTTCCATTCGAAATTAGTCTTAGGACATTAGGACCCTGACACGAGCTGAGGAATTGCTTTTCTTAAATTTATCTTATCATACCACATTTAAGGGGGGCTTAGCCATTTTTTTGAACAATTAGAAGTTCTTGATTGGTACCAAATATGAAGTCTTTGGCGGTTTCATTATTTTGTCTGTCACTGTAGTCTATAGCATCCCTGTTATCTTTTTAGTTATAACTTGTTGATTTAGAAAAGCAAAAAAATCCACTAACATAATAAGAATTGTTCAAAGCATAAATCACTTAATCAAGCATGAGTGTTCAGTTTTGTTGTTGATCAATATCAAGCATAGGTGACTATGTGCACAGTCTGAGAACGTAACTGCCCCAGCAAACGAAAGTAACAGCTTTGGGGCATTACACCTACTAGAATTTACAATACATACTCTCTGTTGTAGTCCCTTTATTCAAGCAACTATCTTCTGCCTTAAGCATCCATCTGTGTTTAGAGTATGAGAACTTACTATTTTCTTCGTTAATCTTTCGACTATTTCCATGGTGACACTTTGTTGTTTGTTGCCAATTAGAAAGATATTTGGCAAACTGGGAGCGTAATCATTTTAGTGGGGAAGTTTTTAATCTGTTTGTAGGGTTTTGCTAACTATATCTCTTAGGGCGTTAGGGCTTGGTTAAGAGGTATATTTTCATTGCCAGTTTGCCACTATTAGGTGGTTGGTTGTAAGAAATGGTTTCATCTAATAAATCATGTGGTAGTTATGATATCCCTGTTTTTAGTTATTATCATCTAATAAAAAAAATATAGGGTTACTTAGAAGTTTCACTCTTTATTAACATCCACCACCTCGAACACATGACATGGGGGGCTCAAATCTAATGAGCTAACCACACAAGCCACGAGTTGCCATTTAACCATATCCCTTTGGGGTATGGTTAACAAAACTCTTTTCTTGAAAAAAAATTTCTAACTTCTGTTGTAGCATGTTTTGTTTCTCTTAAGTTATAACAAGAGACTTCAATATGTAGAATAACTGCTTCACTAGACATATAGCTGGTTATTATTGTCAACGCCTTTGTATGGAAGAACTGCCTGGCTGTAATTGCTTAAATGCTTAGGAAAACTATTTCTTCCCCAATAACAGTTTTCAACTGCAACTCAAATTTGGAATATCTCGTATTAGTTGCAATGTTTCCTGTTAGTTTTCCATTATCATCGTCACATTATATTTACGGCATTGAAATTGGTCCATAGTTTCCCCAATTTTATCATATTGAGGAGTATTTTGGGCATGTAACTGTCATTTTAATAAACTGTGTGCTCAGTGGTGGGGGGGGGGGGGGGGGGGGGGGTCTGATTGCATAGCTCTTTAAATAATCAGTTGAGCAACTCCCTGACTGCTTATTTCACTCACAAATAATCAAATAAGCATTTTAGATCCCAAACACCCTCAAAACTGCTTATCTGCAATATCAAAACATAATAATCAGACAAGCAGTTTTAATTAGCAATCTCAAACACCCGATAGGATATTGTAGTTATGTGACAAAGGCTGAATACATAATAATATAGCATTGTCTAGAAGCAAAAAATAGAAGTGCACATTCAACCATGAGCTTGGTTTCTTAACTGAGGTTAATTAAAACATCCAATTCCTACATTGCTGGCAACAAAACAGTGTTGTTTTTAGGAAATTCACATCCCAAGTGCCAAGTACATATGTTTATGTGGTCTTAAGAGTTAATTTCTTGAAGGTGCTTATAAGAATATTTTAGGTTGTACATAAGCCGTTAAGATATGATCTTACTCACTGCGGTTGGAAAATAGCTTCTCATGGCACTATAGATGTTTTTACTAACGCCATCCCAGACATACAACTGCTTTTGCTGTCGTTTTAAAATAATAATAATAATGTTACTGATTTTGCATTTTGCAGGTTTTTGGTGGTGGAGGCGGCCAAGAGGAGGAAGAGCGAGTGGCAAAAGGTGATGATGTAATTGTTGACTTGGACGCGACATTGGAGGATCTGTACATGGGAGGGACACTGAAGGTCGGAAAACTTCATTTGACTAGATTACTAATCCATATAATTTTTTCTTTTTCTAAAATTATCGTTGAATTAATCAGGTTTGGAGGGAGAAGAACATTCTAAAACCTGCTCCAGGAAAAAGACGTTGCAACTGTCGGAACGAGGTTTATCACAGACAAATTGGTCCTGGGATGTTCCAACAGATGACAGAGCAGGTATCCGTCATATGAAATCAATCATTAAATATTAGTATATCGTTGCATTCATACGATTAGTTATACATATGTTTTTCTTTTGTCCCTTCAGGTCTGTGACCAATGCCCTAACGTAAAATACGAAAGGGAAGGGAACTTTGTCACTGTGGATATTGAGAAAGGAATGCAAGATGGACAAGTAAGCCGTTCTAACGTTGCTTCCTGCTTAAGTTAACTTATCAGTACTCAAACAAAGCATTTCATGGATATAATTTCGATGTTGAAAATTGCTCTAACCCTCTCAGGAAGTGGTCTTTTATGAGGAAGGTGAACCAATTATAGACGGTGAACCTGGAGACTTGAAGGTCTGTTTTTTTTTGTATTTTTATTAATAGATTAATTTAATAATATTCTGTTAACATATTGGTGATTCTTAATCTGACTTTTTTGTGCAGTTCCGCATTCGTACAGCACCGCATGACAGGTTTAGGAGAGAAGGCAATAACCTCCATGCAACTGCCACAATCACTTTGGTAATCTTTTTTTTCTTTAGTTGTTACCTTTTGTGAATGCATTTTGGTATCATATAATATTGCTTTGTGTGCCTTACCTTGCTTTTTTAGGCTCAAGCACTTGTTGGGTTCGAGAAGACCATTACACACCTTGATGATCATCTAGTGAATATTGGCTCAAAGGTTATAATATTTTCTAATTTATTATCATATCATAAACCTTAACACACACAATGAGAGCCATTAGATAATTAGCAACTAAAAGAACTACTTTTTGGTGCCGATCATGTCTTAACTTATGGCAGAGGTCTCCGCTCTATTGTTTCTCTTTCACTTCATTAAACATCATGTCGCCCTTCATTTCCGCTCCATGATCAAAGGCTAAAAATGGTTTATTTGGTTTTTTAGTTGTTTAATATTTCTCACCGTTAACCAAGTACAAACTAGATTTTAGCGTTTGATCATGAAGAACGAGGAGGGGACATATTCATGTAGAGAAAGAGACAATAGAGATATCAAGCATCCACTGAAATATAAATAATAATCCATCTGATGGCTAAAAAGTGATTCATTTGGCTTGCAACGGCTCTCAATTGAACACCTCTCTCTCTCTCTTTGTGTATATATAAATATATAGTAAATAAACAAACATGATATTTGATTTGATTGGTTTAAAATGCATAATTCAGGGAATTACTAAACCGAAGGAGGTGAGGAAATTCAAAGGTGAAGGGATGCCATTGCATTATAGCAATAAGAAGGGTGATCTGTATGTCACTTTTGAAGTTCTTTTCCCTACATCATTAACAGATGAACAGAAGGCAAAGATCAAAGACATTCTTGGTTAGTAGTAGCAGTATAATTAATATATTCAGTTGTAGAATCAAAAGGCTCCTATAGTTCTTTCTTTATTTGGCAAAACTAGTCCCTCTACTTTTTCTTGTAAGCACTTGTCCCGGAATTTTGAAAATGTTTTTTGCGACCTAGGTAATATGCCGATTTGACACATTGATTAGCCGAGTTGAAAGAAAATTCTTCATCAATGCCCCACTTAAGCCATTATACCTCTTTTATGTTAACTACGTCTCACTAAACAGTAAATATGTGTTCCGTCGGGTGATTATTTCATACTTTATCAATTGTTGTTTGTGCGTATTTGCATTCTTGTTTACTTAATGGTTGTGTTTGGTTCGGGTATGGCGGCGTTATTATGAGGTGGATGAGGGTCGTGACACAAGGAAACAACAAAGTTATATATACTATTTACCCTACTTTAAATGGTGAGTTGTATTGTTGACTGAAGTAACAAGTGATGATAATGTAAGTACAACCTTAACCTAATTGCATCTAGTTCATTATCAGAACAATCCCTCGAACCCTGGCCTGTCTGACCATGTTGTAATCGACAACACATGTAAAGAGGATTGTGACACCATTTACGACAAATAGTCCAAAAATATCTCAACATTGTAAATACCTCATATTCTCGTACACGAGAGGGCATTCAATACTAATAGCAATGGCAACATGGTAAACCAACACAATAGAAACAGAGAGTCATATGGGGCGCGTTGCCGGGTATAATAAGCGGGTAGGTCAGCAACAACGTGGGTCAATCAGGTCAGACTGGATACCCATATTGGTGTTTGAAACAGATTATGCAAACTCATCAGTGAAGGCGGGCAATTATGTTTTGACAAAATTTCAAGTGTGTTCATTCATTAAAGTTAGTTAATGTTTAGCCTCTGCTAACTTGGCTTTGGCACATCCGGCAGTGATCTTAGGCACCAAAATTGATTCAAGCGGTTAATCTGTAACTTGAACCTACGTCGGAATCTCCCTACTTGAATCTTCTGTATCTAGAGTGACCCGTAGCCTATCCGTTTCGTTTGAATTTTAAATATTCTAGCACTTTGATACCATGATTTCTATCAAATACCTTAAAAAACCTTGCAATTACACTCCGCTCTCTCGCATAAAATATTCCCTCCCGATGCTCGCACTCGTTCAGTCACAGGACCCCCTCTGTGATGAGATTAACGGCTTTTTCATGTGCAGAAAGACAGTTTACCATCTTCTGCACACTGCACACACCCTGATTTAAACATACGTGTCAACCGATCATAAGCTTCGCTTATAGCTAGTTACTTGTTAATTGCTATTTTTAAGCGTTACCACAAGTAGAGTACAATCCAGTCTTTTACAAATGAAGATGTTCAAACCGAATATGGATTAATCAATTACTTTTTCTTCTATGTTTTAACCTTCTTTGACTTCACAGTTGGCACCTCATCATCCCCATCATCGCCTTCAGACGATACTTCATCAGGGTCAGGAACATCGTTTGGAACGTTATGCGTGGTTATAAACTCCTTCAATATGTTCATACTTTCTCCTTTCACAAAGACCAGTTGTTCTGAAAGAATCCCTTTGCAAGCTTCTATAGAATGCGTCTCTGATCGAGACAAAGTGTTGCTTTAACCGCGGGCATCTGCATTTCCATTCTTATTTCACCAAACAAACCTGCATAATATTCCACAGTTAACCCTGATCAACAATTGTATACTGGATTTTGAAAAAAAATTAAAGACATTCAAAACAAGCAGCTTCAACCCGAACCCAATTCATCATACCCCGTTTTACCTAAGGCTTTTTAAAAAGTACGCGACTCGCTCAAAATTAGGTCAGTTTGTAAACGACTAAAAGAGTCGAGCTTGATCCAAAGTAAGCTAGCCCGTTGACTCGCTCGTTTGGCTTGTTTGAATTAAAGTAAAAAATTTCATATATATAATAACATAAATAATAACCTAAATTTTAATATACACAAAAAATAAATAAATAAATAAACGAAAATAATAATAATAATAATAATAATAACATAAATTTTAATATACACAAACAATAAATTCTTTAGTTTATGAACTTTGCATTATGTGTTAGTTAAAAAAATATTTTGTGTTTTATGTAATTTTGTGTTTTATGTATATATATCAACTATCAAGATGCCTAAAAAATACAAAAAATAATTTAAAATAAAGAAACATGTTGGCTCGAGTTTAACATTTTAGCTCGTTAAGGCTATATGTGTTGAAAATTGATTCTGCACAGGTCCTTGTATTCTGATCTGCAATGTTTTCTGTTTCTGCGCTTTCTGTGTGTGGGGCGAGCAGTTATATGGAGGGAAAAGAGAGAGGGTTATTTTGAAAGTTAGTTATAACATAAACATAAAGTTTCACACATTAAAACTGAATGTATCCGGCCTATTTATACTAACAGAACCGGTATGTTTACAACAGACGCGACTTTCTAATCTTAATCAAACTTAGGTTATAAATATTCACTAACCGGTGTGTCACAAACCGGGTTATAACTAACCATCTAACTTAGGATATTCTAATTAACACATGTTTATTATTTACATAACATAAGATAAAATCAAGTTTATAAATTTAATCTTCTAACAATCTCCCCCTTAAACTTGATTTTCCTTCTTCAATTCTTCATTCGTCACTTGATGATGATCGGCTTCTCTTCTTGGGCGGCATATCTTCATTCTTCCACTTGTTGCCATCACTTGTGCTACCTTCTTCATTGTTGACTTCGACAACTAACTCGCGGCCTTTGTATTTGAGATGGTACCATTCCATCATCTCCAAATATCGGACATACACTAGCCTTAGTGTTGTTGCCATAGTTATCGATAGCGAATAGCGGTAAATAGCGACGAGCTACCGATATGCTACGTAGCGATAGCGATGAAATAGCGCCCGCTATTTCGTAAATAGCGATAAGGTATTAAAATATTTAAAAATATTTTTATGTACAAATTTACAAATACAAGGACCAAATGTTTATATTTACAAACTAGTATTATAGTTTCTATTTAAAATTTAGAAGTTTTAGGACCAAATATAAATAAATGAAAACTAAATGGGTTAAATGTGAAACTCAGTAAAGCTAATAATAATATAATAATAATAATTAAAAGTCTTTTTTGCTGCTTTTCAGAAGTTGGTTTCCCAATACACGTTTTAGTACATATAATAATTTTTATTACAACTCCTTCTACCCCTCTCTCTCTCTCACACTACTTCATCTTCTCCGATTTCATATTCACCGGCACCGAAGACGTCAAATCCGGCGCCTATAAATCTACAATAAGAAATATTTCATCTTCTCCGGCAGCCTCTATTCATCCTTCTCCTTGTTTCCGGCAGAAATCACAGCGACGTCGCCGGAATTCGTCGCGGACGTCACCGGAAGTCGCTATAGTCACACTATCGCCCCGCTAAACACAACGTAGCGATGGTTAGCCGATACGCGACGCTATTCGCGATCGCGGTCGCTAGCATCGCTATTGACAACTATGGTTGTTGCTATTTCTTCTTTGCTTGCCAAACTTGGTAGACCTCTTCCATAACCCATACTCATTGCAACAATCGCCCAATTTTCATACTTTGTGACTTTTTCATATCCACCAAACACTTGAACTTTAGTGTACAAATCCAATAAACTAATCGGATAACCGGTTGTGTCTCGTGGTGGCATAAGGGCTTCGGCCCTTATCTTCAAGAAATCTTGCATGAACCATTTAACAATTTTCTCAAATTCTAATTCAAACTTGCGTTTGTACCTTTCAACCGTTGTTGTGACATGAATTAAATCCATGAAAACTAAGCAATCTTGCAAACTTGATTCGTTGGTTGGGTACATGATAGGACCTCTCTCCATATTGCCTTCATAATTGTCCTTATCAATAGAGAATTCTTGAAATTGCTTGAACATGTAAGCCCTTTCTTTGTCTTCAACACTTAGTGATTCTTTGATGCCTTCAAATCTGACCCGTTTGTTTGAGAACCTCTCTAGTGGTCCTTTTCCATCCTTTTCAACAATATTTTCTCTTTCGGGGCATTTAAACGTGAAGTGACTTTCACTATCACAAATTCGGCATAGAATCATCTTTCTTTTTTCTTGTAGGATCGGCCTATGTATGTGACATGTGTCACCATCGAATTCTACTTCTAGGCCTTCTTGATTCAATCTTTCTATACTTAAAACATTTTTGCGAAGTGTAGGAACATAATATACCTTCTTGATCTTGTGTAATTGTCCTCCACTTGTGATTATCACCGATCCTCTTCCTCTAAAATACTCTCTCCTATATCCGCTTGGTTGGCCTTCTACTCCAAATGATTTACTAAATGTGGCGAATTGATCCTTAAAACCACATCCATGTTCTTTTCTTGTTAGACTCGCGTGCCACACATCGTCCCATCCCTTTCCTTCCGTGCCTTTCACCATAAATTCTGTTTTGCCTATCTTCTTAGGGCAATTTCTTCTATAATGGAAGGGTTCTTTACATTTACCACAACACATCGCGTGTGGGTATTCGGGGACATCAAATACTTGCTTGTTATACTCTTTCTGCGCCTTTTGCGCCTTCTGCGATTGTGCGCTTCTGTCTACTTTCTTCTGTGGCGCTGATCCAATATGAAATCTGGAGAAGTTGATGTTCGAAGGGTCCATACACTCCTTAAATTCTGCGATCTTTCTATCGAGAACAATTTGATCCACACGATCTTCTTCACTATATGGAAACCTTGGCCGCTTGCCTTTGTCTTCGGGAACACCATCGGACTTCTCTTCACTATCGAATAAACCATAAATCTTCTTCTGATCGGGCTCTGATGCCATGTTGAAAATTGATTCTGCACAGGTCCTTGTATTCTGATCTGCAATGTTTTCTGTTTCTGCGCTTTCTGTGTGTGGGGCGAGCAGTTATATGGAGGGAAAAGAGAGAGGGTTATTTTGAAAGTTAGTTATAACATAAACATAAAGTTTCACACATTAAAACTGAATGTATCCGGCCTATTTATACTAACAGAACCGGTATGTTTACAACAGACGCGACTTTCTAATCTTAATCAAACTTAGGTTATAAATATTCACTAACCGGTGTGTCACAAACCGGGTTATAACTAACCATCTAACTTAGGATATTCTAATTAACACATGTTTATTATTTACATAACATAAGATAAAATCAAGTTTATAAATTTAATCTTCTAACAATATGGTGTTGTGCCACCCTCCCCCAAATTTCACATCTGTGCCACGTCATTTCCCCCTTCCCTTCCCCCAAACCAAGGAAATGGTTCCCCCTTCCCCGTTCCATTTTTTTTAAAAGGAAAAGACAAAAAATCCACCAATAGTGCAACTCAGGGAGAAGGGTGCCACCTCAGCCCACCAAGCTCTTCACCGAGTCCATACCGTTGAGTCTAAGATAAACAAGCCAATTCCGAGCCCAACCTAGCTCAGCTACCCTCATTTACAGCCCTAACGCTAGCTAGATGGCTAATGTATAAATCAGGGCAGTAACAAATTACAACAGGCCATGTAATACTGCAATTACTTTCCTTCTATCTCTCTCTCTCTCTCTCTCTCTCTCTCTCTCTCTCTCTCTCTCTCTCTCTCTCTCTCTCTCTAAACTCTTTCTATACTAGTATCATAACAGAAGTTTATCCGTAACAGTAAGTAATATGTGTCAATAACTCAATAACAAAAGGATTCAAAATATTACAAAACTTGAATACCTAACCTGCAACTAGCATCAGCAACAGCTAACATAATTGTATACATATAACAGGATAATATAACTGTGTGTATGTATGTATGTATATATGCTAAAACCCTAGGGTTTTGAGAGGATGATGAGACAGACCTGAAGATAACGCCGGCTAGACCTTTCAGCTTTTGTTATTTGGGGTTTGGAGTTTTATAAGAATCTAAGCAGTTACAAAAATGGTCCTCCGTTTACATATTATTTGCTAAAAAGGTTTATAATCTAAAAGTTTCGTATCTTTCAATAATTCAATCACATTGTAGAGTTAAGTTTTTTTTTTTTTTTTTTTTCTTTTTAAATAAACTTTCATTCACCACCTCGGACGGTCCTCAAAGCGAGGGCCGCCGAACAAAACCACTATATTATTTATACAGGGGAGATACACCAATCTTTCCACTCAATCATTCTAAACTTTGATCTATTTTGTAACAAAAAATGGCATACTTTTGATGTTGAAAATAACGTATCTAGAAGAGTAACTTTAATACAAGCTAGGCCTGTAAACGAATCGAACGGACACGAACACAAGCATGTTTGTGTTTGTTCATTTAACTTTAGCCGAACACGAACACATAATCGAGCACATTTTTTGTTTTCTTGTTCGTTCATTAAGAAATTTTTCGTGTTATCATGTATCTACCTAAAAAAAGTTCACCATGATTCATCCAAAAAAACATCCATCCACCATCCAAATGGAGGCTGGACGCGGGGCTGTGGACGGCTGGAGACGGGAATGTGGAGGATGGAAGCAGGGCTCTAGAGGTGGTCGGTCGAAAGTAGAAGAAGATAGGGCTATGGAGTGTGGAGAAGAATGGAGGTGGACCATGAAGTGTGGATAACGGCTGATAAGTGATATGGCTAGAATGTTAGGGTTAGGGTTAAGATTTTAGAACATATGAATTAAGATATTTAACAAAAAGAAATAAATAATAAAAATAAGTTAAGTTTAACTTAACAATCATAAATGAACAAAAATACACGACCGAACATAAATGAACATAAATGAAGGAACATAAATGAACGAACATAAACGAACATTCAGAAGCATAAATGAACGAACAAAACGTGTGTTCATGTTCGTTCGTTTAATTAAATGAATAAAAAATTGTGTTCGTGTTCGTTCATTTATTTAAATAAACGAACATATACGAACTTCCCGCTGAACAATTCATGAACGTTCGGTTCATTTAAAAGTCTACTACAAGCCCCAAGTTAAGACATTTGGTCCTTAGAGCATTCACAATAGTGCCCCCATTTTTTGATGAGACAAAACCCTATAATTTTTTATGAGGCTGGAAGTGGTTGTGAGTGAATAAAATGGGGAATCTACTGTTTATCGGTAAATTTTGGGTTCAATGGGAATCTTTTAGGGAAAACTGGAAAATTGTATTTATTTTTTTAATATTTGTTGAAAGTGGTTGTGCGTGGAGGAGAGAGAAACTATAATGATTTTTAATGTAATACGTGGTTGTGATTGGTTGTGAGTGAATGGGGGATAGGGAAGCTATTGAGAATACTCTTAGAGTATTCACAATAGAGACCTTATTTTTTGGGTGACAAAACCCTATAATTTTTTTGAGGGTTAGAAGTGGCCGTGAGTAAGGAAAATGTGGAATCTACAGTGTGTCTGTATATATTGGATTTTTTGGGAATCTTTTAGAGAAAACAGGAAAACTATATTTATTTTTTAATATTTGTTGAAAGTGGTTGTGAGTGGAGGAGAGTGAAACTTTAATGGGGTTTAGAGTAATATGTGGTTGTGATTGGTTGTGAGTGGATGGGGGATATGGAAACTATTGTGAATGCTCTTAGTGTTAACATTTCATTATTATCTTTTCGTTAGATGTCCCTTACGCTATGTTATCGAGTCTCGTTTAAGGAGAAAAAAAGGAAAAAGAAAGAAAATTGAGGGAGACTCATTGTTTCAGAGTTTTTTTAGAGAGGCCAACTATTCACATGCTTACCACTCGATGGATGTGATGTGAATGGTCTAATGATCTAACACCAAATAGGTTAACTAACCCACATGCTTAAGGTATTAGTTACTCAAAAAGAGTTACTACCACGCGTGCTTAGACTTTTTCCTAATCAAAAGTTTACTAATGAGAATGCTAGCTTAAAGGTTTTACTTACATTGACTAACCTAGCTTAAAGGTTTTATTTACAGGGATATGATACATGAATTCTGGTCGAATGCTAAACTTGACTTCTGGAAGTGCGAATCTTGTTTGACGAGCAAGATTCAAGGACAAAGAGTCATTGTTTGCGAAGAAGATCTGAGAGAAGCATTGAACCTGAATGATGAGCCGACAGATCCAAAGGAGTTTACGTTTATGGATCAGCGAAAGTGCTTCCTCAGGATGAAATACAATGGACCAATCACTGACGGTTCATTGCATAAGGGAAAACTGTGCCCACAATTCAAATATCTGGCACATGTTTTGATTCACGTATTCGGATCTGCAGCTGGAGGGTACGATTTGATGAGGAAGAGCATCAGTTCTATGATGGTTGCTTTAGTATTGAACAAACCGTTCAATGTCTCTGGCATGCTGATGTCTCATTTACTGGAGCCTGTGAACGGCACGAGGAATCTTAAGTTTTTACTTTATCCTCGTTTCCTCCAAATGATATTTGATCACAAGTATAAGGAGCTGAAAAGAGATCCTAAGCACATTGTTGTTCAGGAACATATGTCGCTGAATACACTAGCTAGGATGAAAGCGTATTAAGGATTGTCTGTTGATGAACGTCCTCCAGTAAGACGTTTATTTGGACACCTAGCTAGAGTGGATTATACAGATCCGGGTGAAGGGCTTGTGAGGAATGTAAACAATGATTCTGATCCTGATAATCCGTTACATCATGTTGATCCTGATGCTAAGCGCAAAAGACAAGTTGTGAATGTAGGCGCAAAGAGTGGGAAGACAAAGAAACAGGAGATAAGGATAGAGGTTTCTGAACCTGAGAAGAAGAAAAGCACTAAAAGAAGAAACAAGACGATGGCGAAAAAGGGATTACATTTAGTTGATGAAGCGTCTATTGATTCAGAAGAGACGTTAGAGGATGAACGTTGGAATTCAGATGCTGAAACGGTAGAGACCACCACGCCCAAGGCCACTGAGGCTGGTGCGTCTGCTAGCCAAAACGTTGAAGATCAAGGGAACAAAAGTCCTATTCCTGTTGATGAAGAAGAGTTGGGTTTGAATGTAGATGAGACGTTTGTTGGTTCTCCTGTGCAAGCTGCTAGGAAAGAAAAGAAGAAACAAGAGAAGCCGAGCATCAAGAGAAAGAAAGAGATAGAATCTTTGATAGCTGGTAAGAAACTTCCACCGGCTTCTAGTTCTAAATCACCGGTTATTGCACCAGCTCAAAAGAAGCAAAAGACTGCGACAACATCGAGCACACCACAGACTGAAGAAATGCCTATGGATGAGGTTAATGAGGCATTGGATAATGTGCTTAAGAAGATCAGAAAAGGCAAACTGCCTGATGTTGTTGAACCACCAAAGAAGACGAAAGTTTCGGTGGATAGTGACGTTATGAGTGCTGTGAATCAGAGACTGTCTGAGATGATGAATCTGATTAACAAACAACAGACTGAGATCGAGCAGTTAAAGTCTAATGATAAGAAGATGTTGGAGGTCGTAGTCACATCAGCAGATGATAATGAAACTTTGAAGAAAACGGTTAAGAGGTTGAAGAGAGAAAATAAGAAGTTGCTGAAGCATGAGCAACGAAACACCAGGAGAATCATAGTCTTGAAGGAGGAGAACAAACAGTTAAAGAAGAGTAACAAGCATATGGATGATCTGATCAAGAACTTGTACTCTCAAGCTCCTCAACTTCAAGCTGGTGAAGTAGAAAAGGAAAGAGAATAAGAACAGGTTGATTACGAACTATCTGATGAAGACGAAGATGATGAACTTGATGAAGATGCAGGAAACGATACGAAAAAGAAGAAGAAAGATGATAAGGATGATGGAGGTTCAGATGATGGTTCGAGTGATGGAAACGACTCTGCTTTTGATGATAGTAGTGATGATGATGATGATGACGCTGACAAGTTTACATATGAGAAGCGTGACTCAGATAAGGGTGGTGAATCGAGCTCTAAGGCTCCTGGAGAGAATGTTGATGATGATATATTCTGGAACGAGAAATTGCAGTCATTGTCTGAAGACGATAAGAACAAGTATCGCCAGATGCTCACTGATCGAGTCTGGACGATCGACATGACTAGCAGATTTCCAGAGATATTTGAATCGAACAATAAACTATTCGAGTTGGAGTTTGATGACCCTGATCTTGAGGATGGGGAAGTTTCTGCGGCAATTTCGAAAGAGATACTTGAAGGTTTAGCAAAGCAAGTAGGAAAGACTTTGGAAGAATTACTTGCTGACAACTTCATTCCTAAGATACCTGAGAAAGAAACTGGAAATCATTCTGATGATCATGATGTTCATGCATTTGAGGAAGTTGAAATGGAAGATATTACAAGCGAGGAGTATCCACAATACTTCAAAACTAATCAAGATTGTGGATTTTCCTTCTCAGATGAATTGCTAAACCATGCCAAGAAACTAGCGAAAGAGAAGAGCAAAGCGTTTGAAGACGAAATCTTTAAAGGGCATGACAAACCACGGTTCGAGCAGTCGGAGAGTTTGAAAGAATTTTTGAAGAAGTTGAAAGAAAAAGAAAACAATCGTCCCAAAGCTGATATTCAAGGAAGCTTTTACAAACTTCATAATGGTATTTTCAAAAGTCGTGCATTGGCCTGGAAGTTTGTTAAAGAATTGAGATGCTTCGCAGTAAAGTGGGAGAAGGGGATCTTGTATTTCGACAAGTTTCATCACTTGAAGACTCTTCCCTATTGGGCAATCCGTGATATTTGTCGTCACCATTTAACGGGAGCGTCAAATAGTCAGATTACCTACTTTGCTGAGAAAATGACTAGAGAAAGCCGAACCAAGTGGGACTGGTTTACACCACAATATCCTAAGCGAATTGTTCACAAGAAGGATATTGATCAGATTACTGGTATGCCCAAGGTGACGTTAAAGTATAAACCACCGCGAGTGTTGAAAAAGATTCCTCTGTTGCCTATCCCACAACACTTCGCCAAAGATTTCATCTGGTGGTGTTATGATTGGAAGATTGCAGAGGCCGTGATTGTGTTGAAAGACGGAGAGACGAACTACAAGAAAGTGCACATCTTTGATCCCATGTGGTTGATAAACTGTTCACATGAGGATATTATCATGTTGTTCTACAATCCGATCTATTCAGATGCGAAAGATGCTGAGCAAGCAGGAAAGTACCAACGTGTGGTATTTCTGTGCTTTGCATATGATATCAATGCTGGGTGTGACTATGGTGAGAAGCTGGGAAAGTTTGTTGAGAAACAAAAGGTGCCTGAGCTGAAAACGAAGAAGCAAAAGCAATTTCATGAACCGGTGTTGACGAAAGAACAAAGGATTCAACAACACATCAAACTGATGAACATTAGAATGGACGAAGAACGACGAACACAATCCAAGCAATAGTCGAGGGGGAGTTTGTAGATGCAAAAGTGCGACTAAAGCTTCAGATTGAATATCACATATGTTTTGGTTGATATCGTTGGTGCGAAGGAGGTTTTCAGTAGGTGCGAAGGAGGCTTGAATGGTGCGAAGGAAGATGATATGTACGAATGAGAATTTTAGTTATTGTATAACTTGGTTGGACCAGATGATTTGGGCGAACCTGCACATTCGCACAATCAATTTGGGCGAATGTGCAGTCTATAAATAGACAAGTTTGATTTTTGAATGTAACTTTTGATCATTATTATTCCCTCCACTTTCAGAAACTCTCTCTAGTGTTTTGTTTAACTCGTTTATCGTTTATACCTTGATTGTATCTATATTTCAACGTGTAATCGAGTGATTTATTAATGAAAACTTTTGAAAATGATGATCTGTGTGTTTTAATCTGTTTGACTATTATTTTGTGATAGTTTTAGGGTTTCCGCACCTAAAACTAACTTGTTTGATCATTCTTTGTTGTTTATCGATCCTCTCACGCTCAAACAAGCAATCATCCTACCATATCCATAAGACATAACCTGATCAAAACCTAGCAAGATACAAGTTAAACATCATCAATCATAAACCCTAGAAGTCTAAAACATCAAGAACATACAAACTCATGCAATACATACAATCATTATCACATAACATCATGTTTAACCCTATCAATCTTTATGAATAACAAGTTTTAATCTTTATGAAAATGTTTCAGACCTGGACAAACTCGGTTATGATGTTTTAAACATATTAGAAAAGATTAAAACATAAGAGATTGAATATTATACCGCAAGCACTTCAAAACCACCAACTGGTTGCTCTCCAAGCTTCCCGGTCAATGTTCTTGAGCCTTAGCAGGTGTTTGAGGTTAATATTTTCGTAAATAGGCAGTAGGGGGCGATTAGGGTTGAGTTTATGAGGTACTTGGGGCTTAAGATTGTTTAAATAGGGGTTTAAGGCGGTTTTGTTTCGTCAGACACCCGCCAGCGGCCGCTCGGTCTGAGTGAGCGGCCGCTCACTCAGCCTGGGCTCGCTCCGGGTGGTCTGGTCCGTTGTATAGCGTGTTTTCTTCGATGTTTTCGCTATTTTGGACCATAACAAGTGTAACCCCATGTGTTAAGACCCCAACCCTCCTAACGGTCCACCCATTACAATTTTTATTAACGCTTTCGGTTTAAGTTCACGTAATCACATACAGTTTTGCACATAGTTTCATAGAAGCACGTAATTGCAATCAATATCAATCAATTAATTCACAATTATCTAATTTCATCATTCACCAACGCCCGAGGTTCACTACTCATGTATATAGTTTGGTAATTCCCCAAATTACCACTTCATGCAGTTATTAACTTATAATTGTGCAACGTGTGACTTATCTAGCTAACCCTAGTTAAGTAGAATGCAAGGAATGTAACTATAAGTAACTAGAGTTTAGTTAAAGTGAGAACCTGAAATTGCGGGGTATCACATCATCCCCAAGTTGAAAAGAATTTCGTCCAGAAACTCAGTAAGTAAACAGTAAAGCCAGCTTAACAATGTGTGCTTGGTTCCCGGATGTCACATCATCCCCAAGTTGAAAGGAATTTCGCCCCAAAATTCACTTTGAGCGAGCTGCTTTATGTTGGCATTAGATCTATGCACAGGTTCAGGTTCAGTAAAGAGGTGTGGGTATTTGAGCCGCATTTGATCTCTGCGTTCCCACGTATATTTCGGTCCTACACAGGAATTCCATCGCACCTTAACAATAGGTATGCTGCTCTGTCTGAGTTTCTTGACGCCCTGCTCAAGAATCTCCACTGGTTCTTCCACGAACCGTAGCTGGTCGTCCACCTGGATCTCCTCCAGTGGCACTACCAATTTCGTATCCGATAAGCATTTCTTTAGATTTGATATGTGGAATACATTGTGCACCCCACTGAGTTCATCAGCCAGGTTTAACTTGTAAGCTACTAGACCAATCCTTTCAACAATCTCGAATGGTCCAACGTATCGCGGGTTCAACTTTCCCCGTTTTCCAAAGCGTATCACACCCTTCCAAGGTGACACCTTTAATACAAACCTTGTCCCCGATTTGGAACTCCAAAGATTTCCTACGCTTATCAGCGTAGCTTTTCTGTCGATCACGAGCAGCAGCCATCCAGTTTCTGATTTGCACTATCTTCTCAGAAGTTTCGTGCACGAGTTCGGGACTTATCAACTGGCTATCCCCAACTTCAGTCCAACAGATGGGAGACCTACACTTGCGTCCATATAGTGCCTCAAAAGGCGCACACTGAGTGGAAGTGTGATAATTGTTGTTATACGAGAATTCGGTTAAAGGCAATTGCTTATCCCAACTGTTGCCAAAGTCCACCACGCACGCTCGTAGCAGATCTTCCAATGTTTGGATGGTATGTTCACTTTGTCCATCCGTTTGTGGGTGATAGGCTGTGCTCATATCTAAGCGAGTCCCCAAAGCATCTTGGAGAGTAGTCCAAAAGTGAGAAGTAAATCGCGTGTCGCGATCCGATATGATAGAAGTAGGCACCCCGTGCCTAGAGACAACCTCCTTGATATAGATATTGGCCAGTTTCTCCAGCGTGTCGCTTTCCTTTATTGCCAGGAAATGTGTCGGTTTGGTTAAACGGTCGACGATAACCCAAATCATGTTATGCCCACTTGGCGTTCTAGGGAGCTTTGTGATAAAGTCCATAGAAATTCCGTCCCATTTCCACATAGGGATTTCTGGTTGCTGGAGTAAGCCTGAAGGTTTCTGATATTCAATCTTAACCTTTGCACAAGTCAAGAACTTACTAACATAAGTGGCTATCTCAGCTTTCATGTTTGGCCACCAGTAAAGAGTTTTAAGATCTTGGTACATCTTATCCGAACCAGGATGTACCGAATATCAAGAGGTGTGAGCTTCTTCGAGCACCAGTTGTCTGAGATCCCCAACACGTGGTATCCAGACTCGATTCATGAAGCATTGAAGACCATCTGTCCTTAGTTCCAGGTGCTTATCAGCACCATGTAAAGTTTCAAGCCCGATGTTTTTTACTTTCAAAGCCTCGCCCTAGGCTTCACGTATCTAATCAGGAAGATTAGAATGTATGGTAAGTTGTAAAGCTCTCACCCGTTTGGGTTTCGTTTCTTTACGACTAAGGGCATCTGCTACTACATTAGCTTTCCCTGGATGATATTTGATGGCACAGTCATAATCATTCAGAAGCTCAACCCATCGACGTTGTCGCATGTTCAGCTCCTTCTGATCAAATATGTGTTGGAGGCTCTTATGATCAGTGAAGATCGTACACTTCGTCCCATAGAGATAATGCCTCCAAATCTTTAGAGAAAAAAGCACCGCTCCTAGTTCCAGGTCATGGATGGTGTAATTCTTCTCATGAACCTTCAATTGACGTGAAGCATACGCGATCACCTTATCACGCTGCATCAGCACACACCCTAACCCTTGGATAGATGCATCACAGTACACCACAAAGTCCTCTGTTCCCTCAGGTAATGATAATATGGGTGCACTGCAGAGTTTTGCCTTTAATAATTGAAAAGCAGATTCTTGGGCATCTCCCCACTTGTAAGTAATACCCTTTTGTGTCAAAGCAGTGAGGGGTTGAGCGATCTTAGAGAATCCCTCGATGAATCTGCGATAGTATCCCGCAAGACCAAGTATAGGAGTCTTAGGAGCCTCCCACTTTTTTTAATAGCATCAATCTTGGCGGGATCGACATGTATTCCTACCTCGTTAACCACATGTCCTAGAAATTGGACTTCTCGAATCCAGAAGTCACACTTGGAGAATTTTTGCATACAGTTGCTCATTCATCAAGAGTTCTAAGATTAGCTGCAGGTGTTGCTCGTGCTCTTCCCTGCTCTTAGAATAAATCAATATGTCATCTATGAACATTATGACGAATTTGTCCAAATAAGGCTTACACACGCGGTTCATAAGATCCATGAACACAGTCGGTGCATTGGTTAGCCCAAATGGCATCACCAAGAACTCATAATGTCCATAACGAGTTCGAAAGGCTGTTTTTGCCACATCCTCCTCTCGGACTCTAAGTTGATGATATCCTGACCTCAAGTCAATCTTAGAATAGAAACTCGACCCTTGTAGCTAGTCAAACAAGTCATCAATACAAGGCAAAGGGTAGCGATTCTTAACCGTCACCTTGTTCAACTCCCGATATTCACTACACATGCGAAAGCTCCCATCCTTCTTCTTAACAAATAGGACTGGGGCTCCCCAAGGTGAAGAACTAGGTCTAATAAAGCCCATATCCAATAGCTCTTGGAGTTGGGTAGATAGTTCTTGAAGTTCACCTGGTGCTAGGCGGTATGGTGCGCGTGCAACTGGGGCCGCCCCAGGTGCAAGATCAATTTGAAACTCCACTTGACGAACAGGTGGAAGTCTAGGTAGTTCCTCTGGGAATACATCTGGGAAATCTCGAACTACTAGGATGTCCTCAATCTTTGTTTCAACTTCAGCTCGAGTATCAGTAATGTTAGCCAGAATGGCTGGATAGCCCTTTCGAATACACTTCTGGGCTTTCAAGAAGGAGATGATGCCCACCATGGCACCACCACGATCACCCTGACTAGATAAAAGTTCTCCACTAGGGAGGGGGATACGAACAATTTTCTCCTGACAGAGAATTTCAGCGTGTTGTTTGGACAACCAATACATGCCAACCACAAGATCAAAGCTTCCTAGGGTGATAGGTAGAAGATCGATGGCAAATAATTGCCCATCTAGCTCGAGCTTACAGTCACGATGGATGTGGGTTGCCTCAACAGGCTTCCCATCAGCTAATTCTATAGAATGCAGGGGGTCAAGGAGAGTGGGAACTAAAGCTGATATTCATACCAGAATCGAAGGAAACAACAGCAAGATTGTCTTTCACATGAAACATACTTGTCAACACATTGAAGTCGCTCTTGGCTTCTCCCAAGCCAATTACGCATGCTATTCCCCTGAGCACCTCTGAGGTTGTTGTTGCCATTGCTGCTATTGTGTTTGAGCTGGGACAATTCCTCTTGAAGCAGGTTTCACTCCCCTACTAGGAATATCCCCTCCCAGCACCTCGTTATTGTTACTATACTAGTTGTTGCTTTTGAAGAACTTATATCTCACACCATCCAATGTTCTCTTGCTATCACCAAGGAAGAAGATGAAGCACCATGCTTCGGAAAAGTATCATGCTCAACAGCCTCATCAGTGTGTTTGCGAGCCAGGTGAAAGATTTGTTAGGTTCTGGGTAGGTGAGCTGCAATGACCATGACACGAATCTGTGCGACCAACCCTTTTGGTGTAAAGCTCAATCTGCTAGTAAGGTAGATTAATGTAGTAGCTGATTCATGTCGCTTGGTAGTGTATGTGTCAATTTCAGGCCCAAATGTTTTTAGGTAATAGTGTTCGGTTTCAAATTTCTAAATTTCGACACCGGGTGTTACGTTCTCTACCCAAGTATCTGTAACTCATCTAGTGTGCATGTAGCATACATTACCAGTTCTGCCTGGGGCAGATGCACATGGCAAAAACTGCCTTTGCCTTGTCTAGATTATCAAAGTAGTCCAACAGTCTCCTTCAATCCCATTGGAGTTATTGAGACTTACAACCCATAAAAGCCTTGGAAATACGCTAGAGGGTTGTTGTTTTGGCATGTGCGTTTAAGGGATAAGAAAGTTCACATGCGGAAGTCAAGGGAAATGAATGATTTAGCAGAACAGGTCCTTACTAACTTGAAAAGATGCGAGGGCCTTTACCACCCTTTTGTTGTTCATAAGAATTCACTCTTATCTAAGTTCACGAGGGAAAAGAAAAGAGAATACTAGCAAGGAAAGGTAGGAGCAAATCGCCGCCATGCTCTGTCGAGGTAGTAGAGCCTTCATCCTCACTTTCCATGTGTTCGTCCTGCTCAAGTTTTCCTTCCATCCATTCTTCTTCCTTCTTCGTGGGTATCAGTGTTATATGGATCTCGTCGTGTATAGTTTCCTACTCCGGTCCTGTGTAAGTCAGTTCAGTGGTCAGCAGCATCACTCGTTCCTCAAATCGTGACTGTCAGTCATTGGTAGGTTTCATCTTCCCTTGAGATATTGCATTACATCGTAGGCTTTAAATAACTCCCCAAGAGTGTGTGTAACAAGCCCTGATTTGATGTGTTCCCATGAATCTACTATATACTCACAAGAAACATGGATATGCATGCCGTATAATCACTCTTACTTGGCGTAAATGAACTAGAGCAAGAATAAAATCCTATATAAGTAACCTAGTCTCGTCTGAGTTTCGAATGGAAGTAAGAAAGATCAAGCGACAAGGAACAAGAACTAATTGTCTCCTTGCTTAGTGAGGAAAAGGATAAGTCTCAGCAATTGATTCCTTCGAGTTCGATTCAATTTAGTGGTACCGCGTCATAGGCGTCGGGCAGCTTTCCGTGTACGTGCGCCACAACACACGCAAGGGCTCTATCCCATATACTATTGTCGTTTCCTCATACATGAGGTTTGTTAGGATACCAATCCCAATAATGTGCCACCTGGTGTAACCCTGGGTCCCCACCAGTGACGTGTTCAGAATCAGGTTTAGAACTAGAAGATAACATATCTCCTGAATCATGTGTTGTAGATATATGTAGCTAAAAGCTAGTTGTGCACTTAAGCTGTGAGTGTACAAATACCTATGCTATGATGATTATAGACTAGACTCAACATGCAGTCCTAGTTCACTATAAACAATGGCTCTGATACCAATCTGTCACACCCTAAAATTTCCACTGCGGGGTTTATACCGCGAGGCGCATGACATACCAGGATCCCATAGCCATAAGTCATATGAACAAACTCTAAATGCCCAAACCATTTAGTTCGTTTTCAAAAATCAAGTTTAGTTAAGCTGCGAAAGCGTAAACCAAATTTAAGCCTTTTAAAACCATGCGCAAAACAACGTGTCCAAATTAAAACCATATGAAAGAAAATGTAAAGCATGATATGTAATTTCGGTGTATGCCCAAGACCCAAATGCAGTGAAACATGCAGTGCTTCCTAATCGGGACACCGGAAGCTAACTACCTGCAAAAGCATGTATATCGCGTGTCAACATAAAGTTGGTGAGTTCACAAAATAAAGTAGGTGAATAAGCAAACGTTTAGGTTTTCCCAAAACCAAGTATCCATAAATGAAAGCGTAGGCCTCCCAGACCATGTAACCACAAGTAACAGCTAATTCACATGTCAGTGGTAGCTAACCCACTCATGATAACTAACACCGGTAATACCGAACTGCTAAACTACGAGCTCCCACAATAGGGAACTGAAAGTGCCTTGCATCATTGACCATCAACAATGATAATAAAAGTTTAAGTTATAGTTCACACCCATGCTCCCAGCACGATGTGAGGTTTGTGAGACCTAATAGCGCTATCAACTAATAACCCGCTTACCAACCCGGCAATTCATTCGGTATTTAGAAGGACTTCAATGATAGGGTTGGTTTAGTTCATCAAGGACATAAAGCATGAATTAGTAAAAGTAGATTCACCTTGTGAACCTAGCACCCCAAAACCCGGGATGTGTAAAAGTAGTCCCAAACCGGACTATGAAAAAGTTAAGTAAGTTGTCTCCCCGAGACGCATGCTTTTGAGAAAAAGTAATGAAACCCACCTTTGGTTGCAAGCAATTTATCCAAACTTCCCAAATAGGATGTGCTACCGACTCCCTATTACGAGTGTCACTAAGTGAGTATATGTGTAATAGCATTACACCATATAACCAGTTTGTCCAAGACGTTTAAAAGACCAAAACCGTGTAAGTGACACCTAATGATTCTAAATGCACAAGTAAACCCTATGGACCCGTTGGTGAACACAATACTTAACATTATTTATGCACTTCATATACACCTCATATAAGTGCTCATACAAGTTCATGTCAAATACAAGTCAGACAAGACTCCAAATAGCCACATAAGTGTATGTTACATAACCTGCGTTTTTAGGACAGATGATGCGTTGTGAAAACTAATTTATTAAAAATACTTATCCAGTGAATTAGACTCCCAAACATTACTAAATATTCCAGGGGTCTACCGGACAAGTTCATATTTTTAGTTCGTGATAAGACCATGCAAAAAAATTATGAAAAATCACACAATACAGCTATGTCCCGAAAATTCTCTCAACAGATCAGATTAGTAGAAAAATTCCCAAAAATTGTGTATTCATCTAAAAGGGATGAATCCACCTGGAAAAGCCAATTTATTCCAAATTTGACCTGCTTTCCAAATTTCATAATTTAATTCTTTGTAAAACTCAAGTTATGATCGTTTAAAGTCGACCCAGTTTACTAATCCGAAAATCTGATATGACCTTTAATCAAAGAAAATTCCAAAAACCTATCAAACGACGTCCAAAACAGATGATTTTGCCCATTATAAAAATCTAAGACCATGTATGATATTTTCGTGCAAAGAAATCATCAAAACAAGTTTTTTTTGACCCAATCATTCTGTCCAGATTCTAAATCATGCATAAACTCTAGTTTTAACCATTATCTACGCATATAATCGATCAATATTAATTACCAATCATCCTACCATATCCATAACACATAACCTGATAAAAAACTAGCAAGATACAAGTTAAACATCATCAATTATAAACCCTAGAAGTCTAAAACATCAAGAACATGCAAACTCATGCAATACATACAATCATTATCACATAACATCATGTTTAACCCTATCAATCTTTATGAATAACAAGTTTTAATCTTTATGAAAACGTTTCAGACCTGGACAAACTTGGTTATTATGTTTTAAACATATTAGAGAAGATTAAAACATAAGAGATTGAATATTATACCGCAAGCACTTCAAAACCACCAACTGATTGCTCTCTAAGCTTCCCGATCGATGTTCTTGAGCCTTAGCAGGTGTTTGAAGTTAATATTTTCGTAAATAGGCAGTAGGGGGCGATTAGGGTTGAGTTTATGAGGTACTTGGGGCTTAAGATTGTTTAAATAGGGGTTTAAGGCGGGTTTGTTTAAATAGGGGTTTAAGACGGTCCACCCATTACGATTTTTTATAACGCTTTCAGTTTAAGTTCACGTAATCACATACAGTTTGCACATAGTTTCACAGAACCAAGTAATTGCAATCAATCTCAATCAATTAATTCACAATTATCTAATTTCACCATTCACCAACGTCCGAGGTTCACTACTCATGTATATAGTTTGGTAATTCCCCGAATTACCACTTCATGCAGTTATTAACCTATAACTGTGCAACGTGTGACTTATCTAGCTAACCCTAGTTAAGTAGAATGCAAGGAATGTATAAGTAACTAGATTTTAGTTAAAGTGAGAACCTAAAATTGTGGGGTATCACAATTCACGTGTTTACCACTCGAAAGGTCATATCGAAGTATTGTAAAACTAGAAGCTTACGGATTCAAAATAACTATTTCTATATTGCCAATACAAAGAAATAAAATATCAAACAATTAAAATTATTAATACTTATAACACTCAGAGAGAGTATGAGAGATAAACCATGTAACTTGATAACTTTATATAAAGATTATTAAATTACCATTCAGGGGTTGTTACAAAACATGGAATCACAAAAATAAACACTTTTATTGAACAATCCCAACCCAAAAGTTTGTTTACACCCTGAATACAAACAAGAAACAAACTAAACACCTTACAAACAAGATAACAAACCTACACAGACACTCAGAGATTAACCATGTAATATTCTCTCTACACTTTATACGGTCTAACTCTCTAGGACAAGATGTAAGACGAATCAAGACTACAAACCCTAAAACTTGAGAGAAATATTAGAAAGTACTAGAAGTAGGTAGGTGAGAGAAAGGAAGAGTTGTTAAATTCTCAACAGTACATGGATGGCCTTTGTATAGGCAAGACCATTAGGGTTTGATATTAATATAATGATATGAGTTGGGCCGGCTGAAAACCAAGGCCCAGGAATGACATCCACTGCTCAGCACTGCTCCAAAGCCCACGACCAGAAAGCCCAACAATCCTTAGCCCATTAGCACAACATCCAGCCACGTCCAAATGTCCCAAATGCTCAAATATCATGTAACACAAAATAAACCAACATAAGAAACTATAAATAAAACTAAGTATTAAATTGAAAAGATATTACCTTGGGTAATTTTAACACCCCCGCTCAATTTAATACTGCAAATGGGTCAAATAAGCCAAGTGACTTGCACATTTTTTAATGGTTGAGACCTATGTATCACTGGATCATGTTGTTCTTGACCTTTTATCTCATCATTGGGACCTTTTGACTATTCTTTTTCACTGTCTTCATGCCATTAAAAAAAATCAAACTATTAACTTTTGAAAATTGATTTTCCTCAAACATTTTAAAAACTTTATTTTCCTTGAAGGGGAATATTTGTTCATAAAATTTTACATCTCTTGAGAAAAAAACATTTTTACTCTCTAAACTGAACACTTTATACCCCTTTTTCTCTGTTGAATAGCCAAGGAAAACATGTTTTTCTGCTCTACTATTTAGTTTATCAGTCTCATTTAGAATGGTACAGAAACCACTTTGGAACATTAAAGCCCTGGCTACATTTAGCAAATGCCTATGTTTCCTCTCCACAACACCATTTTGTTGTGGAGTATAGGTGCATGTAGTTTGATGTATAATTCCCTTTTGTTTACACAAACTATTCATTTGACTATTAACAAATTCAGACCCATTATCACTTCTAAACATTTTAATTTTCCTCTCAAATTGAGTCTCAATTATGTTTATAAAATCCTGAATATTTTCAAAAACTTTAGTTTTTTTTTATCAAACAAATCCAAACAGCCTTGGAATAGTCATCAACTATTGTCAAAAAATAATTGAACCCTTCTCTACTACAGACTTTATATGGACCTCAAACATCAATATGAACAATTTCTCTTATATGTTTAGACTTGTGATCACTCAAGGGAAATGGTTCCCTATGCTGCTTTGTCTTATGGCAAATTTCACAAAGGACATCATCATCAAAATCACCTAAGTTAAGCTAGTCTTTAAACATTTTAATAGCTTGACTAGATGGATGCCCTAATGATAGGTTGGTTAAAAGATGTGTATAAACGCATCTAGGGATGGCACAAAAACCCGAGCCCGACGGGTATACCCGAAACCCGAAGCACTTGGGACGGGTATACCCGATACCCAACGGGTATGGGACGGGTTTGGTATTGGAAAAAAAATATTTCGCGGGTATGGGACGGGTATGGTATTAGGTGATACCCGACCCGATTACCCGAAACTAAATACCCGTCTACCCGAAATATATACCCGAATACTTTTAAGTTTTATATATATCTTTTCTTAACTATTTTTTAGTAATGTTTGATTCTAATAGATTCATTATTTGAAAAATAAACTTTTCGTCTAAAATATATATTGTAATAACATTATTATTTATATTTATATGTTATGAAATATATAAATAGTTTTCAAAATTCATACTATAATACATATTTACATATTAAATGTTTCAAAGATTATTATGGTGATGATAATATATATATATATGTTACTTATTACAATTTCATGTACTTTAGATTTCTTAAAACATAAGACAATAAAAGAAAATAAAAATATATATATATATATACATGCAAATACCAACGGTGTGACACCCGGCAAATTCTGGTTAACAACATGGTCTAGATTAAAGTCTACCTTAGCGAGTCACGCGTATATTATACTTAACGAGGGTTATCTAGATAGCTAGATAGGACATACGAGCATTATCTCGGGTTATGAGATGCTTTGACTCCTTGTGTGGGTCGGGTTCTGACTCCTTGTGTGAGTTAACATGTGATTTCATGATTAGTGAACCTCGGACGTTGGTGAATAACAAACTTATGTGTCTCGGTGATATCTGACAAACTTATGTGAAAACCATACGTGATTATGTGAACCTAGACCGAACACGTTAATAAAAATTATTAAAAGTGGAGCGTGAGGTGGATTAGGGTCTTAATGCATGGGGTTACACTTGTTACGGTCCGAAATAACGAAAACGTCAAAGGATAACGCGTCGGAGACGAAACGAGAAAAGAGCGCGCCACCCGGACCTGTGAGCGGCCGCTCACAGGCACCGAGCGGCCGCTCGAAACGAACTGACGGGTCTAAACCGCCTTAAACTTATATTTAAGCAACCTAAACTCCCATGCAACCCCCATACTCAACCCTAATCGCCCCCTTACTGCCCCACACGAATATTTCACTCAAACAACCTCTGCTAAGGCTCAAGATCATCAATTGGGAGGCTCCAAGGCGCGCGATTGATCAATTGAGAGAGCTAAGGGTATATCTTACGATTTCTTATGCTTTTATCTTGTGTTTTCATTAATAAAAATCATATAATAAGTTTGTCCAGGTCTGAATGAGTTTATAAAACATTAAAGCATGAATCTTTTTGAAGATTAAATGGATTAAACATACTCATAAACGCTTAGTAACATCGTAGGATACTTGTTGCGCAAGTAATTGGTGTTTTGATTCTTAAAGCTTTGATCTTGACATGTTTGATAATAGGATCTGATGGGAATAGGTATTAGGAAAGTTGTATGATGATTATTAGGTATTATTAATTGATAATATGCAACTAGGGTTTGATATAATTGATAATATCGTACGATCAGAATCTGGACAGATTCTGAAAGTCGACTTGTAGGGTCTGTTTCGTGGCTTGAAAATAATTGGTTTGATCGGTTCTTTGCATGATTGTAACGTACAAGGTCTTAGCTTTTCATAATGGGCAAAACCATCGAATTTGGACACCGTTTGAGTCGTTTTTGGAATTTTAATTGATTAGGGGTCATATCAGATTTTCGGATTTGTAAATTGGGTTAACTTTAAATGGTCATAACTTGAGATTTACAAGGAATTAGATTATGAAATTTTTACAGTAGGTCAACACTGGAAAAATAGAGCTTTTCCAAGTGGATTCATCTCGTTTGGATGAATACACAATTTTTAAGAATTTTCCTACTAAACTGACCTGTTAAGGGGATTTTCTGGACATAGCTGTGTTGTACGAATTTTCATAATTTTTGTGTTTGGAATTGAGACAAAACAAAAATAGGTATTGTCGAGTGAATCCCAAAGTAAATTCAGTAAAAATTTGGGAGGTTAACTCACTGGTTTGCTATTTTAAATAAATTCGTTTTGATGGCGCACAATCTGTCCTGAAAACACAGATTGTGTATTATGTGCTTCTGTGATTAATTGAGGTCTTAGGTGGTATGGAATTGACATGTAACTGAAGTACACTTGTCTGAGACACATACGGAATGTAGAAACTAATTGTAACCAACGTATTCACCAACGGGTCCGTAGGGTTTACTATTGCATGTAGAATCACTAGGCGTCGCATACACACTTTTTGAACATTTAAAACGCCTTGGACAAACGAGTTATATGGGTAATGATATTACGCCTATACTCACTAAGCGACACTGTTATTAGGGTGTCGGTAGCATATATTGCTTGCTGTTCGGATTCTTTGCTTGCACGTTAAGGTGAGTTTACGGCCCCTCTTTTAAACTGGTTTCATATTTCGGGGGAGAAAACATGTGTTAAAACGATTATTTGGTAACTACTGTCATACTATGGGTTTCTATTGTGTACTACACGATCTTTGGAAGTCCCGGGGGGAACCATGAATGTGCGGGTTTGCACAACGGGGAAATGTGAATAGCGCTATTGGGAGTGACCAACCCCGCTCGTCGACTTGGAGGGTCGGCGGGTGCATATTGTCTCAAACAGGAACAACAGGAACATACATCGGGCATACTTTTGGTATTCGCGTTAGTAATGGTTTTCCAATCGTGGTAGTAACAAAACGTACGCCTAGCTAGCGTATACTGGTTTTCGATTTATTATAGTATGGACAGGTGGACTTGGTACTTGGATACAAAACCTGTAAACTCACCAGCATTTTTGTGCTGACGTAAACTTTTACATGTTTTCTCAGGTCGTTAAGGTAGCACGAATGGAACTAGGGCGCACGCGTCTGCACGGCGTCTAGCTAGAGTTGCATGATTTACAAACATTGAACATTGGTTTATTATTGAATAATTGTTTTGAATAAGCTTCCGCTGTAAACGGGATTTGTAAACTATGTTTTGAAATTGCATTTATATTCATTAGACTTGTTTATTGTGATCGTTGGTTTGGATCCTGGTTTGTCATGCGCCTCGCGGTAAAACTCCGCAAGTGGATTTTGAGGGTGTGACAGATTGGTATCAGAGCCAATGGTTATAGTGAACTAGGACTGCATGTAGGGTCTAGTCTATAGCCGAGTCGCACACACTAGACGATCACATGGTACTAAACCTTATAGTGGTTTACGTATGGTCTTGTCGGGGTGTCTCTAAATCGTTGGTCTTTCTATGTTACATCATCCGTTCTATCTTAGGTTGGGTTACTTGTTTTCTAGGCAGTGTAGTCTATTGGAGTAACTCGTGTGCTCTTGAGATTTGTCCAAGGCTCGGACATCTCCCTTTCGCACTCCAATAGAAACACTTGCCATAAACTGCCGTAGCATTACGGTGTGTAGCTGAGAGTCTATGTTCGGTGATTTGAACTTTGGACTAGGAGAACACTTGGAGGACCATGTAGAGCGGTTTATCATTTTGGGTGCACACAAAATCATAAACCGAAATGCATGGAAGCCCTGGTGAGCTCTGGGTTTGAGGGGATAGTCCTGGATTGGATCTAGCTTTGATCTTGTGAACATTAGTGGTTATCCTTATCTGCGAAACTAAGTTTTCTCGTTCTTTCTGCCAGAATCATGTCTGGAGTGCGAGGAGGACGTGGAGGTGGTCGCAATGGTGGACGTGGTGGTGGTCGCGGTGGTGCTGGTGGTCGTGGAGGTGTTAACCTATCGCAGGATGATCTGAACAACTTACTCCAAGCTGCCTTTCAGTTAGGGCACAACGGTGGTGGTAAGTTGTTTTATCCGTTTTCTTTGTATCATTGGTGAACCTTGTTTACGTTATTCGTAGTTCTCATACGTTTCATTTCAGGTGGTCCTGTTGACCCACCCCCACCCATGTGCACCTACAAGATGTTCCGGGACTGCAAGCCCCAGGAATTCTCTGGCACTGAGGGTGCGGTTAGCTTGCTTAGGTGGTTGGAGAAAGTGGAGTCGGTATTTCTGATGTGTAACTGTCTCCCAGAAGATCGGGTGAAGTATTCGGCTGCGTTATTTCAGGACGTGGCATTGACTTGGTGGAATGGTATCACCCAGAACATGGGTATTGGGGAGGCATATGCTATGCCATGGGAGAACTTTGTGCAGTTGCTGAAGCGGGAGTATTGCCCGAGGGAAGAGGTACAGAAGCTGGAGCATGAGGTGTGGAACCTCAAGATGACTGGATCGGAAGTCGAGAAGTATACTGTGAGGAGGAATGAGTTGGCAGTGCTGTGTCCCGATCTGCACGTGCCAGAGTATCGTAAGATTGAACACTATGTATCAGGGTTAGTACCGGAAATTGCAGGGTTAGTGGCTGCTGGAAATCATCCTACTTATGCGGAGGTAGTTCGATCGGCCCATAGGATGACCAACTTAAAGGTGAATGAGGGGATTTTGCCTGCGAAAGGTTCGACTGTTAAGGCCCCAGAGAACAACAAGCGCAAGTGGGAGAACGACGGGAAAGGATCTGGGTCTACACAGCAGGGTAAAAGGTTTGATAATGGGGGTTCATCTTCTTCGGGTAACAAGCAGGGTGGTTATGCGGGAAAACTGCCCAAATGCAACAAGTGTGGACGCCATCACCAAGGGAACTGCGATAGTAACCGTTGTCACCGCTGCCAGCGAACAGGGCATTATGCTAAGGATTGTCGGGCTACACTTCCATCGACTCAGGCTCCGACTAACAGTTCAGCTCCGACTACTCAGGGGACTACAGGGAAACAAGGATGCTACAACTGTGGTGACACTGGGCATTACAAGAAGGATTGCCCAAAACTGAAGCAGGGTGGGAACAACGGGAATGGGAACAACGGGGGCGGCGGCAGAAATGCACGTGCCTTCGTCATTGGAGCTGCTGAGGCTAGGCAGGACCCTGACACAGTCACCGGTACGTTTCTTCTCAATAATCGTTCTGTTAGTGTATTATTTGATTCCGGTGCCGACAAGAGTTTTGTATCCATGGGAGTTAGTCGACTGCTAGATGTAGTACCCGTACCATTAGAAACCAAGTATATTATTGAGTTGGCCGACGGTAAAAAGATTGAAGCTACTAGTGTCCTTCAGGAGTGCCAATTAGAGTTGTCGGGTTTAACGTTCCCCATCGACCTTATGCCGGTACCTTTGGGTAGTTTTGACGTTGTGGTAGGCATGGATTGGTTGTCTTTGTATCGCGCGGAGATTGTCTGTTATGATAAGGTTATTCGGATTCCTCTCCCTGATGGAGAATTCCTTTCTGTGTACGGTATCAAGGGTGGTGTTCCGCTAAACATCATCTCTAGCATGAAAGCCCTTAAGTGTCTTCGAAAGGGTTATCCAGCTGTTTTGGCGCTTTTATCTGTTTCCACTAGTGATGAGAAGAAGATTGACGACATTCCGGTGGTACGCGAGTTTCCTGATGTTTTTCCCGATGATTTATCTGGTCTTCCTCCTCATCGTCAAGTCGAGTTCGGTATTGATCTTGTACCAGGGCTGCTCCTATTGCTCGGGCCCCCTACCGTCTTGCACCTCCCGAGATGCAGGAATTGTCTAGCCAGTTACAGGAACTCTTGGACAAGGGTTTCATTCGGCCAAGTTCTTCCCCTTGGGGAGCCCCGATTTTATTTGTTAAGAAGAAGGATGGGAGTTTCCGATTGTGCGTAGACTACAGAGAACTGAACAAATTGACCGTCAAGAACCGTTATCCTCTTCCACGTATTGATGATCTATTCGACCAGCTTCAGGGTTCTAGTTATTATTCCAAGATCGATTTGAGGTCCGGTTATCACCAGCTGCGCGTCAGGGAGGCTGACGTTGCGAAGACTGCTTTTCGAACACGTTATGGCCATTTCGAATTCTTGGTCATGCCCTTCGGTCTCACGAACGCACCGGCGGTTTTCATGGACTTGATGAACCGCGTCTGTAAACCATATCTGGATAAGTTCGTCATTGTGTTTATTGATGACATTCTGATCTACTCTAAGAACAAGACCGAACATGAGGAACATCTGCGGTTAGTTTTGGAACTCTTGCGACGGGAACAACTTTACGCCAAGTTCTCAAAGTGTGACTTTTGGTTACGCGAAGTTCAATTCCTAGGACATGTGGTCAATGAACTAGGGATTCATGTCGATCCAGCTAAGATCGAAGCGATCAAGGACTGGGGAGCACCAAAGACGCCAACTGAGGTGCGGCAATTCCTAGGCCTTGCGGGCTATTATCGTCGTTTCATTCAGGGGTTCTCGAAGATTGCTCAACCCCTCACCACTCTCACTCAGAAGGATAGGAAGTTCGACTGGGGTGAATCACAAGAGTCAGCGTTTGAAGAACTGAAGTCTAAACTGTGTTCTGCTCCTATTTTGTCTTTACCTGAGGGTCCTGATGATTTTGTTGTTTACTGTGACGCTTCCATTCATGGACTCGGTTGCGTGTTGATGCAACGCGAGAAAGTGATTGCGTATGCTTCTCGTCAACTCAAAGTGCATGAGAAGAACTACACCACTCATGATTTGGAGTTGGGTGCCGTGGTATTCGCGTTGAAAATTTGGAGACATTACTTGTACGGTACCAAATGCACCATCTACACCGATCACAAGAGTCTCCAACACATTTTCGACCAACAACACTTGAACATACGGCAACGCCGTTGGATCGAACTGTTGAACGACTATGATTGTGCTATTAAGTACCATCCTGGCAAGGCGAATGTTGTAGCAGACGCCTTGAGCAGGAAGGAATCTACTAAACCTCGTCGCGTTCGGGCGTTGCAGCTCACTATTCATTCATCGCTGCCTGATCAAATCCGTTCTGCCCAGTTGGAAGCTTTGAAGGAGGAAAACCTTAAAGCTGAAACTATGCACGGTGCCGACAAGCACCTAGAGCGAAGGCCTGATGGCCTGCACTACTTCGCAGAACGCATATGGGTTCCTTTATTCGGGGGACTACGGGAGCTTGTCCTGGATGAGGCTCATAAGTCCCGGTATTCTATTCATCCTGGTTCGGATAAGATGTACCAAGATCTGAAGGTGCTTTACTGGTGGCCAAACATGAGGTCGGACATAGCCTCATACGTGAGCAAATGCTTGACCTGTGCTAAGGTCAAGGTGGAATACCAGAAACCGTCGGGTCTCTTGCAACAACCTGAAATTCCGGAATGGAAATGGGAACGGATTACTATGGATTTTGTCACACAACTTCCTAAGTCACCAAGCGGGAACGACAAGATATGGGTGATTGTCGATCGGTTGACGAAATCAGCTCATTTTCTTGCTATTAAGGAGACCGACACCATGGATCGTTTGGCTCGTCTTTACTTGAAAGAAGTTGTTTCTAAGCACGGGGTACCAGTTTCTATTATCTCGGATCGTGACTCCCATTTTACTTCTCACTTCTGGAAGTCTTTGCACAAGGCTTTGGGTACCCAACTAGACATGAGTACGGCTTACCATCCACAGACTGACGGTCAGAGTGAGCGTACGATTCAAACTTTAGAAGACATGCTGCGGGCATGTGTGATCGATTTTGGCAAGGGTTGGGAAGCTCATCTGCCGTTAGTAGAATTCTCGTATAATAACAGTTATCACACGAGCATCAAGGCTGCTCCGTTCGAAGCACTGTACGGACGGAAATGCCGTTCTCCTCTTTGTTGGGCTGAAGTGGGTGAGAGTCAACTCACTGGGCCTGAACTAGTGTACGAGACTTCGGAAAAGATCGTACAGATTCGTAATCGGTTGGCGGCGGCACGGGACCGGCAAAAGAGTTATGCCGATCAGCGTCGCAAACCATTGGAATTCCAAGTCAATGACAAGGTACTTCTAAAAGTCTCACCGTGGAAGGGCGTCATACGCTTTGGGAAGCGTGGCAAACTCAATCCGCGGTATGTCGGCCCAGTTACGATCCTGGAACGGATTGGGCCGGTGGCATATCGACTTGATCTACCGACGGAGCTCGGTAACGTACATAACGTCTTTCACGTGTCAAACTTGAAGAAGTGTCTGGCTGACGAGTCTCTCATCGTTCCACTAGAAGAGATCAAGGTTGATGATCGTCTTCGGATTGTGGAAGAACCTGTGGAGATCCTTGATTACAAGATTCGTAGCCTACGTCACAGCAAGATTCGTATCGTTAAGGTTCGGTGGAACTCGAACCGGGGACCGGAATATACATGGGAACGGGAGGATCAAATGAAGTCTAAGTATCCTCATCTTTTTCCTAAGGAAGCGTTCGAGTCAAGACATGTCTCTTCGGCAGCTGAATGAATCTCGGGTCGAGATTCCTTTTAACGTGGGGATGATGTGACAACTTGGGTAAATCTCTCTCTTTTGGTTTCTATCTTTTGTTTGTTCCTTCGTTATTTCTTTTGTTCTTTTGGTACTTGAGCAATTTTCGGGACGAAAATTCTTTTAACGTGGGGATGATGTGACACCCGGCAAATTCTGGTTAACAACATGGTCTAGATTAAAGTCTACCTTAGCGAGTCACGCGTATATTATACTTAACGAGGGTTATCTAGATAGCTAGATAGGACATACGAGCATTATCTCGGGTTATGAGATGCTTTGACTCCTTGTGTGGGTCGGGTTCTGACTCCTTGTGTGAGTTAACATGTGATTTCATGATTAGTGAACCTCGGACGTTGGTGAATAACAAACTTATGTGTCTCGGTGATATCTGACAAACTTATGTGAAAACCATACGTGATTATGTGAACCTAGACCGAACACGTTAATAAAAATTATTAAAAGTGGAGCGTGAGGTGGATTAGGGTCTTAATGCATGGGGTTACACTTGTTACGGTCCGAAATAACGAAAACGTCAAAGGATAACGCGTCGGGAGACGAAACGAGAAAAGAGCGCGCCACCCGGACCTGTGAGCGGCCGCTCACAGGCACCGAGCGGCCGCTCGAAACGAACTGACGGGTCTAAACCGCCTTAAACTTATATTTAAGCAACCTAAACTCCCATGCAACCCCCATACTCAACCCTAATCGCCCCCTTACTGCCCCACACGAATATTTCACTCAAACAACCTCTGCTAAGGCTCAAGATCATCAATTGGGAGGCTCCAAGGCGCGCGATTGATCAATTGAGAGAGCTAAGGGTATATCTTACGATTTCTTATGCTTTTATCTTGTGTTTTCATTAATAAAAATCATATAATAAGTTTGTCCAGGTCTGAATGAGTTTATAAAACATTAAAGCATGAATCTTTTTGAAGATTAAATGGATTAAACATACTCATAAACGCTTAGTAACATCGTAGGATACTTGTTGCGCAAGTAATTGGTGTTTTGATTCTTAAAGCTTTGATCTTGACATGTTTGATAATAGGATCTGATGGGAATAGGTATTAGGAAAGTTGTATGATGATTATTAGGTATTATTAATTGATAATATGCAACTAGGGTTTGATATAATTGATAATATCGTACGATCAGAATCTGGACAGATTCTGAAAGTCGACTTGTAGGGTCTGTTTCGTGGCTTGAAAATAATTGGTTTGATCGGTTCTTTGCATGATTGTAACGTACAAGGTCTTAGCTTTTCATAATGGGCAAAACCATCGAATTTGGACACCGTTTGAGTCGTTTTTGGAATTTTAATTGATTAGGGGTCATATCAGATTTTCGGATTTGTAAATTGGGTTAACTTTAAATGGTCATAACTTGAGATTTACAAGGAATTAGATTATGAAATTTTTACAGTAGGTCAACACTGGAAAAATAGAGCTTTTCCAAGTGGATTCATCTCGTTTGGATGAATACACAATTTTTAAGAATTTTCCTACTAAACTGACCTGTTAAGGGGATTTTCTGGACATAGCTGTGTTGTACGAATTTTCATAATTTTTGTGTTTGGAATTGAGACAAAACAAAAATAGGTATTGTCGAGTGAATCCCAAAGTAAATTCAGTAAAAATTTGGGAGGTTAACTCACTGGTTTGCTATTTTAAATAAATTCGTTTTGATGGCGCACAATCTGTCCTGAAAACACAGATTGTGTATTATGTGCTTCTGTGATTAATTGAGGTCTTAGGTGGTATGGAATTGACATGTAACTGAAGTACACTTGTCTGAGACACATACGGAATGTAGAAACTAATTGTAACCAACGTATTCACCAACGGGTCCGTAGGGTTTACTATTGCATGTAGAATCACTAGGCGTCGCATACACACTTTTTGAACATTTAAAACGCCTTGGACAAACGAGTTATATGGGTAATGATATTACGCCTATACTCACTAAGCGACACTGTTATTAGGGTGTCGGTAGCATATATTGCTTGCTGTTCGGATTCTTTGCTTGCACGTTAAGGTGAGTTTACGGCCCCTCTTTTAAACTGGTTTCATATTTCGGGGGAGAAAACATGTGTTAAAACGATTATTTGGTAACTACTGTCATACTATGGGTTTCTATTGTGTACTACACGATCTTTGGAAGTCCCGGGGGGAACCATGAATGTGCGGGTTTGCACAACGGGGAAATGTGAATAGCGCTATTGGGAGTGACCAACCCCGCTCGTCGACTTGGAGGGTCGGCGGGTGCATATTGTCTCAAACAGGAACAACAGGAACAACAGGAACATACATCGGGCATACTTTTGGTATTCGCGTTAGTAATGGTTTTCCAATCGTGGTAGTAACAAAACGTACGCCTAGCTAGCGTATACTGGTTTTCGATTTATTATAGTATGGACAGGTGGACTTGGTACTTGGATACAAAACCTGTAAACTCACCAGCATTTTTGTGCTGACGTAAACTTTTACATGTTTTCTCAGGTCGTTAAGGTAGCACGAATGGAACTAGGGCGCACGCGTCTGCACGGCGTCTAGCTAGAGTTGCATGATTTACAAACATTGAACATTGGTTTATTATTGAATAATTGTTTTGAATAAGCTTCCGCTGTAAACGGGATTTGTAAACTATGTTTTGAAATTGCATTTATATTCATTAGACTTGTTTATTGTGATCGTTGGTTTGGATCCTGGTTTGTCATGCGCCTCGCGGTAAAACTCCGCAAGTGGATTTTGAGGGTGTGACAAACGGGTATACCCGATACCCGCGGGTATGCTCTATACCCGATGGGTAATACCCGACGGGTAATGGGACGGGTATGGTATGAGATTTTATAACCGGGTATGGGTATGGTATTAGTCAAACCCGACCCATACCCGACCCGTTGCCATCCCTAAACGCATCTATAAATGAGTTTTAAGGAATGTTAAGTTGTCAAATGGTGTTGCTTTGATATTATTATGTTATTTTAGGAGTTGATATCTAAAGGAAGCAAATATGACGGTTTGGAGTTGTTCGGGCGAGAAACGGAAGCTTACGTGAGCTTGAAACTCAAAATCTGAAGCAAAAAGGGATCTGGCGTAGGATACACCAAAAACTGGCGTAGCCTATGCCAGTTGCGTAGGCAAGGGAGGCAAGTTTGGCGTAGGGCAGAAGAAGTTGGCTCAGGCAAAGAAGACTTGGCGTAGCCTACGCCAAAAGTGGCGTAGGATACGCCAGAAGCAGATTTGGGTCAATTGTTTCCTTTTTCAAAGCAATTATGATAGGAAGTTGTTTTAATGTCGAAATTTTGGATCTAGGGCCGGCTTATTATGCATTCTTTTCATTCCTAAGCACCATCTATCACTCTCATTCACCAAGAATCACTACACAACAATTCTCCCAACCCTTTGAAGATTTTTATGAAGATTCAAGAGAAGATATTGAAGAAGAACACTATGGCCATGCTTGGCTAAAAACATTTGTATTACACTGGGGATGTAGGCTTTTGATATCTAGGGTTTGAACACATTGGGTATTGTTCTTAAACTGTTGTTTATGTTATTGGGTTAATTGGTGATTAATCTTATGCTAAACTCATTTTAGTTAATTGATCTTGTGCCAATTTCTAGTGAGATAAGCATGATTCCTTACATTAACACAAACATAGGATTGTATGTTCTAGGTAATGAAGTATAGTTTAATCTATCTTGATATTGATAAAACTTGATACATAAGCCTATTGAACAATCACTCCGTTAGTGCCAATTACATTATTATTGTTTACCCAATTGTTAAAGCCCTAGTATTCAATTGTCGAATCCTTAGTGTAATCATTTTAATCCGATTGTTTACAACATCATTTTTATTTATAATTTCAATTAATTCTTAGTATTATAAACAACAACTTAAAATCAAAAATCTTAAATGAACAAAGTGCAATCTTCATAAGTCACATAGCATCTTCATAAGCAATACGTTTCAATCAACTAAACAACACTCGCTGACCACATGCTCCTTGGATTCGATACCTTATTTACCCTAACTACATAGGTTAATTAGGTTTTGCATGACCCTAACGACAGGTCATCAAATGGCGCCGTTGCCGGGAGCTAGTGCGTTTAGTGTTGCATTGCGTGTTTGTTTGTGTGTATATTTAGCTGTTTTAAAATTCAAAAAAAAAAATCTTTGTTTTTATTTTTAGTTATTTAATTTTATTAGATTTCACTTTGGGTTTTCTAGTTGTCTGTGCAGGATCTTTCTTTCGCAGGTAAAGAAGCTCAAGTTTTGACCATGTATGCATATCGCGATACATGTGCGTTTTGTGGGGATCCACGCCACATTTCGGAATATTGTCCAGAGCTTACAAGGAAAAAGAAGGCAGTTAGAAGGTATTTAATTGCTTATGAAAGATGGGAGAACACTCCGGTCTTGTACTATGAAGAACTTGCCCCTCCTCCGACCCTTCAACACTACCAAACACTAGTGAACGCCGAACATAAGCGGCAACTTCAGGCAGATCAAAGCAGACTTGACAAGATTACGAGTAAAGTGCAACTTTCTAAAGTCGAACAGGAATTAGCAAAACCTCATCAATCACGAGAATGTCGGCTAAAATGGCTGAGTTATAAGTATGACATTCTAAGCTATGAAAGAAGAAAGGATAAGGCTTATACCGCCTTATCACCTCATGAAAAATGTCAAGCAAAACAAGAGTGGATTTTGTCAGAAGTTGAGGAGGAGGTTATGGAGATGAATACCGCACCAATCCCTCAAGTGGTTGAAGATTTAAAGATTGAATCCACCATGGCTAAAGAAGAGGTTCCAAGTCTGTGACATCCGTCACTTTTATCATTATTATTATATATATTTATTTATTTCGTACCTCCTATCTTGTACGTCGCATTTTATAATAATAATAATAATAATAATAATAATAATAATAATAATAATAATAATAATAATAATGTAGACTTTATACTAATCAAACCCAACCAAAATCATCCATTTTCAGAGCCCACAGCTGAGCCCAAGAAGCCGGCCCAGTACATCCAGCCCAATCTCCTTTGCCTCCCTTCAGTTGTTCAAAAAAAAAAAAAGAAGCCTCCCAGGACTCGAACCCGAGCCTGGGGGCGGTCCGATTGAAGCACAACACAAACCACAAACCAACTGAGCTACACGACCTTTTCTATCCTAAACCCACGCAAATTGTTTATATTAAGTGTTTGAAACCTCGCAGTTGACTTGGAAAAGTGAACTGCACATCGATCATCACAATCAAATCCATTAGACGCGTTAATTGATCCAAATATGGAATGGTGATGAATGCCTTGACTGACTCGCAACTATTACACGCATGATTGTCGTCAAAATCATACCAATTTTACACCAATTCGCGCGTCATCACATTCAAGACGACTCAACTTGCCATTTCGTTCATCCAAGCTTTCCCCTATAAATTGAATCCCTCATTTCAATCCTTCCTCGCCGATAAACACCTCTCTACCTCCAATTTCTACTCCCAAACTGTTTCACAAAGCTTCAATCGTGTCAGTTGACTTTTTACGTTGACCCGATCATTCTTAGCTTCAACCACGTTGTAAGTCTCTCTTCTTTGGTGGGTTTTATACATCGGCACCCTATGATCAATAGCCCCAAAGATTCAGGGGCTATTGATCCCTAATTTGTATGATTGAAGGATTAGGGCACGGGTTGGTGGAATTGGGGAAGAACACAAAATACAGATAACATATAACATTTTTGAAACAGAAAACTCAACAACCAACTGACCTAGGTCAGCTGGTTACACGCGTAGATGGAACAGAACCGGCCTTTGGCCAAGGTTCGATTCCCACAAGCATTCATTATTTTTCTTTCATTTTAAACCATTTATCCATTAACCCAATTAACCTATATAATTAATTTAAATCCAGTTTAATTCGTTCTCAGGGTGTGGCTCAGTTGGTGGCCACGCTTGTGATAAAACTTGAATCGGCCAAAGGCCCGGGTTCGACTCCCATAACCAACAAACATTTTTTTTACCCTTTTTATATATATACTTAATATATTAAATCTTTTAAAATAGTTTTTAAATACTAAAAGTGGTTTATAAATTCTACAAAAATTACTGTATGACCTTCTAATGGTAAGGTTCATTGTACAATTTTTAGTTTTTCAAAAATAATTTATTTAATATATATTATAAATATTACAAGTTTATTCATTTATAATTGTAAAATTTAATAAAAATATCTAAACGATCTTATTAAATCCCACAAAAATTATTCTAAACTTTATAGCAATAAACATTTCAGACATAACTTTTATTTCAGAAAAACCGTTCATTTTATATTTTTAATTAATTTTTGTTAGTTTTAATCATAAATAAATCATAATAAATTTATTTTTCAATATTTTTGCACCAAAATTTTATATAAATTATTTCTATTTATTTAGAACTGAAATACAATTTTTAATTAAGAAATTCTTTAATTTTAATATTTTTAGATATTAAAGTTATATTTTGACAATTTGAAATAAATAGATTAAATATTCTATTTTCAAGAAAATAATTTTATAAAAATTATTTTCATACTTAAAACTTTATATTGCGACCATCTTTAACTTAAAATTTACAAAAAGACGTTTGTTTATTTATTTATTAAATTTCTTATATTTAATAAACAATTTGATATTTAATCAAATAAATACTTATCCCCAATTCGGAACCCTAGAAAATACTTATAGACTAGATAGACTTAGACTTATTTGTTACGTTATACATAGGGAGATACTTGGCAACGTTGGATTACACTTATTCAATTCCACAAGACTTACCACCTTGATAAGGTGAGTATTACTTATCCCCTTTTTCGATTTACACTTTTGGGGTGATTCATGCACAAGTATACAAAATTTGCACATTTATTTACACATACATTTTTATTCATTTACAATTCATATGCGTGTCTTGTTTATCTTTGTGCTTATGTTTGAACATGAACGTGGCTTACATACAAAATTGTACATCTAGACATAACTTATGTTATGGTGCTCTTTACATACAGACGTAACTTAGGTTACGGTGCTCATTTAGACATAACTTATGTTATGGTGCTCTTTTAGACTTGACACGTGTTAGGGTGCTCATTATCAATTTCATCTTATCAACTTTACATTTGATCTTTGTCTTGTTTGCTTACTTGTGTGTTTACATAATGCCTTGGTGATGCCAGACACATGAATTGTACTACTTTTCAAACTTATACTATATGTACAAAGCTAGGTAGTACTCACCAACATCATATGTTGACAAAATTTATTTTCGTGCATGTTTCAGGATAAGCTGCTTGACGCTTCATATAGGACTTTGGACTTAGACTAAATAAATCAACTATCTCAATTTTTGTTATGTATTCATTTTCATATGTTGTAAAACGATATTCAATAATCAAATATTTACATTTTAGTACCATGAGCTTTTGAACAATCGTCATTACGTGGCACCTCGATGATTCCGCCATCGGTTGGGGTGTTACAAAGTCTTCCTACACAAGAAAATGAATATTTAAACCTTGCTGAAGACACGGTTCCTCAAGAAGAGCTAGTGAGTTTGGTGCCTAAGGTTAGGAAGGTTGGCTTGCACGATTTTGGGCAAGTTATTTTGAAGCGGACTCGCAAAACATATGATCTTTACATGCCGATACTAGTCAAGCATCTTTGGACACGACATGTAAACTACCAAGCATACATTGGAAACTCGGTAGGCAAATGTTTTTGAGACCACCATGAATGAGAATCAGGTATGATTGTTGTATATTTTGTATATTTATTTGTTTTATCTATTTTTTTTATTTTTTTTATTTTTACTTTTAAATGTGTTTGAATTAGTTTTATTTTGTTGGAGTCATGGGATTGCTTGTTTTGATTTGAATTGCAAGAATAGATTGTCCCGCCCGTACTCAATCTCCATTCGGGTGAGGACGATTTGGAAATCACTAATGTTTGTAGGAATCCCGATTTGTTTGTTTTTTTTTTCTTTCGTGTTTCTTTGTTCCAGGTTTGTTATCGGCTGCGAATGAAATGCTATACGGCCGACATTGGAAGGAATTGAACGGACTTATACGCATATTGCTTATCCAGGGGAGTCTGTTCCTTTTACTGTTGTATTTTTTTTATTTGCTTTATTTTATTCCTAGCTCACATTGAGGACAATGTGTCGTTTAGTGTGGGGTGGGAAAACTGTCATTTTCATTTGTTTTAGTTAGGTTTGAGTCTAAAAATTTAAAAAAAGTCTTAAAATCGGTCTGATCGGGAATGAAAGCGACTGTTTCAGTGCTTTCACTCTGTCTCTGCTTGTGGTGTGTGGGTCCTTAATCATGGTCTAATTCTTTAGAACAGACATATGAATCGTTTTCAACAGGTATTTAAGAGAAAATGTTTAGAATTTGCTTGATTAGGTGTAACGAGCTGTCGGTAATAAATGCATGCACACATCGGTAACCCTATTTTCCCCATTTTTGTGAGATCTTGAGCCTACTAGATTGCTAGTTGATCTGATATATATTCATTTGTTGAGTGTAGGCCGTATGTTGTTCTGTTTTAGAACTTGTCTGATTTGATACATGCCGAGACTGTGGACTTGATTTATGCACATATATGATAAAGGCAAATTAGGAATCCCTTTTTCGTCTTACACCTTTGTTTACCCATCTAACTGAAAAAAAATTTACCCTTAGTAGACTATTTTGAGCCTTTCACCTTTTCGTTTGTTTACCCGAATCTTGTTCTAGATCCATTTTGTTATCAGCTTTATTTGACAATCTATGTGTTTAGAATTTATATTGTTATAAAAAACGGAAAAAAAAGAAGAAGAAAAAAAAAATGATAAAAAAAACATATGTTAGTATTGTTTAATATGGGTCAAAAATAACCCGTAGTTTTAGTTATTGTAACACCCCAACCGATGGCGGAAACATCGAGGTGTCACGTATGAATGATTGTTCAGTAGCTCATGGTAATACATATGTTTACATAATCCTTTATTACAATATTGAATTACATTAAATGTCTTGAATGAAATCTAGTATATCCAATAATCAAACAAATCTTAAGACTTCAAATATCTTCTCATGCTAGCTCTAGACTTCAAGCATCAGAAATTCCTGTTGAGTTTGGAAAAATGGGGGGTGGGGGTCAACTAGAAGTTGGTGAGAATACATAAGCCATGTCAAGCAATTTAAGTTTAAGAATAAAAGTTTAGCAATTCAAATGTCTATCGTAAGTTTAAGTCTACATGAATAAACATGAAGTGTAGTATGCACATAATCAAACCTCCGACAAGTTTAGGTCCATCCCGTCATCCACGGTTCACCTTAATATCACGTTGGAACGATAACAATCACCCGCGCTCCCCATAAAAGATGGTCAACGAATCTAGGTGGGATTGTCAATCCAATAGATCTATTATTGAGTATCGCCGGCTTGGCCATAGCTAATGATTATGTAAGTTGAAGTTTAAGTCTAACAGTAGTTGTCTAAGTCATGAGGCATTAAAGTTTACAACTAGACATGTATGTAGAATTGCTTAAGTATAATGTTGCAAGTATAAAGAATTGCATAAACATGGTTACGTAAACTCACCTTAGCAAAGTATTAAGTCTCGAGAAATAGAGTATGTGAAGCCCAAAGTTGCCAAATATTACCCTATGAATAAGGTAACAAATAAGTCTAAGTCTTTCTAGTCTACAAGTATTTTCTAGGGTTTCGAATTTGGGGATAAGTATTTGTTTGATTAATAATTAAATTGTTTATTAAATAAAAGAAATTCGATAAATAAATAAACAAAAGTCTTTTTGTAAACTTTAGATTAAAGATGGTCACATTATAAAGTTTTAAGTATGAAAATAATTTTTATAAAATTATTTTCTTAAAAATAGAATATTTAATCAATTTATTTCAATTTGTCAAAATATAACTTTAATATCTAAAAATATTAAAATTAAAGAATTTTTTGAATTAAAATTTGTATTTCTGTTCTAAATGGACAGAAATAATTTATATAAAATTTTGGTGCAAAAATATTGAAAAATGAATTTATTATGATTTATTTATGATTAAAAATAACAAAAATTGATTAAAAATATTAAATAAATGATTTTTCAGAAATAAAAATCATTTCAGAAATGTTTAATGTTTTATAAACTCAGAATAATTTTTGTGGAAATTTATATAATCGTTTTGATATTTTTATAGAATTTTACAATTATAATAGAATAAACTTGCAATATTTATTATATATAATAAATAAATAATTTTTGGAAAACTAAAAATTGTATGTTAAACTTTTCTATTAGAATAACATATAATAATTTTTGTAGAATTTATAAAGAAGTTTTACCATTTTTAAAAATAATAGAGAATATATAAGAAATAAAGGTTTTTTTAAAAAAAAGGAGTTGGTGTAAGCCATGGCTCGAACCCGGGTCTGAGACCGGGTGGAGTTTTATCACAAGCCCAGCCACCAACTGGGCTGGACCCTGAGATCGAATATTCTTGGTTTGATATTAGTTATATATGTTATTAATACTGTTTCCAATTAATAAGAAAAGGGAAGCTTCAAAACGGGACTCGAACCCTGGCCACCGGGCCGGTTCGCGTGATAGACAAAAGAGGCCACACCAACTGATCTGTTGATCAGTTGGTGATGATTTTAGTTCAGAATTAGATATATACAGTGGTCTGCAGAATCGTATTTCCCCAAATCGAACCCCACGAGCCCTAGGTTTTCAATAATCAAAATTGACAACCAATAACCCGATTCATCATGGGGTTATTGTTGTCTGGGGGCCGATTAACAAAGCCAAACAAAAACATTATGACTTACAATATGTATACACGTGTTTAGAGAAAGTCAACAAAAGTCAAACACGAGCAATAGATGATCAAAATGAGTTTTTCAGAGGAAATTGAGGGTAAAGAGAGTGTGTTCGGCGAGTGTAGGTTGTTGTGAAGGCCTCAATTTATAGGGAAGTGCTCGGTTGTTCAATTTGGTAAGTGTTGACTCGTTTTTAAAGCATAAACGCGTGATTGACATCATTATGGTATGTTATAATGATGATTGAGCTTGTATAAAACGCGAAATGGGTCAGACGCATCAATCCTCGTTTACCTTAACTGGATTACACGCAAAATTGATGTTAATTATGGGTGATTATTGTCACAGTTGACTTTCCAAGTCAACTGTCACGTTTTACTACCCTAATATAATTATAATGTTGGGGATATGAAACAAGTACATGGTGTAGATCAGATGGTTTGTTGTGTGTGTGTAAATGGATCGGCCTTGGGCACGGGTTCGAACCCTGGCCCAGGCAATAATTTTTTTTTATAATTATAACACCACTTTAACACTAATATATGTTTATAGTATGGTACTAGGGGTCCAAATGCGTCACGAAATAATTTTAAAGGGCACGATAATGATAAAAATTCGACGTTTTATTAATAATAGTCGTAACGTACATAGAATTCAATGCGAAATGTTACAGTCTCCCTACTTTTAGGAACTTCGTCCCGGAGTTAAAAGAAAAACACAAGGTTGAGGGTGATTGGGTTGAATTTAGGGCAATTGTGGTTTGGAAGTTCCTTTATTGGTAATAGGATAGCGGTTTCGAATAATTTGGATAAGGGGTCGGGTATGTGTGAGCTTTAAGGGTTGAATTAGGTTCGTCTGAAATCGCAAGGAGAGTAAGAATCTAGCAAAGCATTAAGTTTTAGGAGTCCTAAAAGAAATGAGTTGATGGACTATAGAAAGACTAAATGAACTACAAGGTAACTAGAGTTTATAATTGGTTTTATACCGAAAACTTTGTTAGAATTTCACACTACCTTAACGTACCTGTAAATTCGTGATTACGTTCCGGACCGCATTCACCAATTTACCTTACATTAGGGTTTTGTGTCCTTCTATGACTCTACCGATTGTTGAGCAGGTTTGATAGCCTCTACCAGTCGTTGAGCAGGTTGTATGGCCTCTCCCGACTGTTGAAAGGCTTGATGACCTCTACCAATCGTTAAGTAGGTTATTTGGTACTCAACTAATTGTTGAACAAGTACTTCATCCTTAATCGGCCGTTTGATTAAATGTAGCATTTATTGCAAATTGATAGTATGTCTATGTAATCAAGTATAGTATGTGAGTTGTAGTCGTATAGGTTTAGATATTGATATAGCAATTAGTTCATATTCAAACAAGCATGCATCCAAGTGTTATGATCATACAAGATAAATGACTCTCATGTAAAAGACAAAAATTTCGATACTTGGATCAATGAGTGTCGATACATAGGATTTTTAGAAAGCATATAACATCCAAATGGTGGGGCTAGCTGTTAAGTAGCGGGGGGGTCCCTAGCAGGATTATTTGGAGCAGCAAGGGCATTTGCAGCAGGAATTCGACAAACATTCGCAAGATGCCCATACCTTTGACAGTTGGTACACTGACGACAGGGCACTTGGGTTGGGTGGTGATACTGACAGGTGTCACACTTAGGTTGGTTCCCGGTATACTGTTTCTTGTTGGGTGGAGGAGTGGTATCTATTGCGAAATTCCTGGCCTGGCGCCTCCCATTGGTTGAGGACTCAGTTTTAATCTCGACAGCAGGTTGAGGAGTATCATTCACAATAATTTTCTTTTCCCCTTTTCGAGTCAGGGTTCCTGCCTTCACATGGTTATCTATTAGGGTAGCCGCCAAACGCTTTGCTTCCTCGAGAGTAGCAGGGTTCCTTCCCCACATCGTGTCCTGAATCTTCATGGATAAGCCACCAATGTATTTTTCGATTGCAATAGGCAAGGGGGTGACTTTGTGTGGTAGCAGTAGACTAAGTTCGTGGAAACGAGTGTTGTAGGCAAGGTTTTCTCCACTGTCTTGGGCAAGAACATGGAACTCGTCTTCCAACTTCTTGATTTCATTACGAGGGCAGAACTCTGTCTTCATAATGTCTTTAGCTTGATCCCAAGTTAAGGCCAGTGCGATTTCAGCTCCACGGGTGCGCTTTTCCTCATTCCACCAAGTGAGTGCTCGTTTGTGAAGAACACTCATGGCATAACGGACCTTAAAGTTATCGGGACACTCACTGTTAATGAAGGTATTCTCAATACCCTCGAACCATTGTAGAAGACCCGTAGCTCCTTCATCTCCACTGAACTTAGGGGGATTACAGGTATTAAAGTGTTTGAGGGTGCAAGCTGGGAGACCATTCCCGTTCCCATTGTGGTTTCCATTGTCGTTTCCATTTCTACCGCCGTTTCCATTTCCATTGCCGTTTCCGTTCATCTGGATGACTTGAGCCAGTAAGTTAGGAACCAGAGTTGCGATCTGTTGTGCCATTTGTTGAGAGATGATCGCAGCCAGTTGGGCATCGACACCATTGTTGTTGTTGTGGTTGTTGTTGTTGTTGTTGTTGTTGTTGTCGTGGTTGTTATTGTTGCTATTTCCTTCATCATGATTGTTGCCATTGTTAAGGCGAGTGCTGCGACGAGGAGGCATGATCTGTAAGAGACACAATGAATGTTCAATGAGATATGGAATGAATGAAGGGCAATGAGGTAATATAAGGAATGTAATCATTTATCCATTAATTAAAATGAATAAACGAAAACGTTGACTTATCAAAGATTCTAGATTCTATTAACATAGTGAAGACATGCTTTAGCCTATAAGTGAACACTCATCCCGAGAATTCCCAGGTAGGCATCCGGGTCCCTCGTCTGATTGGGATATATGCGCAATGCCAGCCTAGACAGAAGACTCAGAATACAGGCGTTCACCCTTCCAGATTGCACGTGTTCGTTATTAAAATCTAGAACTTCGACGAGATCTCGAGGTGGTTCAGGCTAAACCTGGGGATTTTGTCCTATTAGTCTAAGAGTAGATCCAATGATGGAGAGCAATCTTCTTGTAGGGATTAAAGTAGGGATAAGAAGTAGGAGGGAGATAGAGAATAGCAAGTAAAAGGAGCAAATACTGGTTATAATCCTATGGTTATAGACTAGATTATTATCCTAATAACCTAATTCCCTATAACCATGGCTCTGATACCAATCTGTAACACCCCAACCGATGGCGGAAACATCGAGGTGTCACGTATGAATGATTGTTCAGTAGCTCATGGTAACACATATGTTTACATAATCCATTATTACAATATTGAATTACATTAAATGTCTTGAATGAAATCTAGTACATCCAATAATCAAACAAAGCTTAAGACTTTAAATATCTTCTCATGCTAGCTCTAGACTTCAAGCATCAGAAATTCCTGTTGAGTTTGGAAAAATGGGGGGGGGGGGGGATAAACTAGAAGTTGGTGAGAATACATAAGCCATGTCAAGCAATTTAAGTTTAAGAATAAAAGTTTAGCAATTCAAATGTCTATCGTAAGTTTAAGTCTACATGAATAAACATGAAGTGTAGTATGCACATAATCAAACCTCCGACAAGGTTAGGTCCATCCCGTTATCGACGGTTCACCTTAATATCACGTTGGAACGATAACAATCACCCGCGCTCCCCATAAAAGATAGTCAACGAATCTAGGTGGGATTGTCAATCCAATAGATCTATTATTGAGTATCGCCGGCTTGGCCATAGCTAATGATTATGTAAGTTGAAGTTTAAGTCTAACAGTAGTTGTCTAAGTCATGAGGCATTAAAGTTTACAACTAGACATGTATGTAGAATTGCTTAAGTATAATGTTGCAAGTATAAAGAATTGCATAAACATGGTTACGTAAACTCACCTTAGCAAAGTATTAAGTCTGGAGAAATAGAGTATGTGTAGCCCAAAGTTGCCAAGTATTACCCTATGAATAAGGTAACAAATAAGTCTAAGTCTTTCTAGTCTACAAGTATTTTCTAGGGTTTCGAATTTGGGGATAAGTATTTGTTTGATTAATAATTAAATTGTTTATTAAATAAAAGAAATTCGATAAATAAATAAACAAAAGTGTTTTGTAAACTTTAGATTAAAGATGGTCACATTATAAAGTTTTAAGTATGAAAATAATTTTTATAAAATTATTTTCTTAAAAATAGAATATTTAATCTATTTATTTCAATTTGTCAAAATATAACTTTAATATCTAAAAATATTAAAATTAAAGAATTTTTTGAATTAAAATTTGTATTTCTGTTCTAAATGGACAGAAATAATTTATATAAAATTTTGGTGCAAAAATATTGAAAACTGAATTTATTATGATTTATTTATGATTAAAAATAAAAAAAATTGATTAAAAATATTAAATAAATGATTTTTCAGAAATAAAAATCATTTCAGAAATGTTTAATGTTTTATAAACTCAGAATAATTTTTGTGGAAATTTATATAATCGTTTTGATATTTTTATAGAATTTTACAATTATAATAGAATAAACTTGCAATATTTATTATATATAATAAATAAATAATTTTTGGAAAACTAAAAATTGTATGTTAAACTTTTCTACTAGAATAACATATAATATTTTTTGTAGAATTTATAAAGAAGTTTTACCATTTTTAAAAATAATAGAGAATATATAAGAAATAAAGGTTTTTTTTAAAAAAAGGAGTTGGTGTAAGCCATGGCTCGAACCCGGGTCTGAGACCGGGTGGAGTTTTATCAAAAGCCCAGCCACCAACTGGGCTGGACCCTGAGAACGAATATTCTTGGTTTGATATTAGTTATATATGTTATTAATACTGTTTCCAATTAATAAGAAAAAGGAAGCTTCAAAACGGGACTCGAACCCTGGCCACCGGGCCGGTTCGCGTGATAGACAAAAGAGGCCACACCAACTGATCTGTTGATCAGTTGGTGATGATTTTAGTTCAGAATTAGATATATACAGTGGTCTGCAGAATCGTTTTTCCCCAAATCGAACCCCACGAGCCCTAGGTTTTCAATAATCAAAATTGACAACCAATAACCCGATTCATCATGGGGTTATTGTTGTCTGGGGGCCGATTAACAAAGCCAAACAAAAACATTATGACTTACAATACGTATACGCGTGTTTAGAGAAAGTCAACAAAAGTCAAACACGAGCAATAGATGATCAAAATGAGTTTTTCAGAGGAAATTGAGGGTAAAGAGAGTGTGTTCGGCGAGTGTAGGTTGTTGTGAAGGCCTCAATTTATAGGGAAGTGCCCGGTTGTTCAATTTGGTAAGTGTTGACTCGTTTTTAAAGCATAAACGCGTGATTGACATCATTATGGTATGTTATAATGATGATTGAGCTTGTATAAAACGCGAAATGGGTCAGACGCATCAATCCTCGTTTACCTTAACTGGATTACACGTAAAATTGATGTTAATTATGGGTGATTATTGTCACAGTTGACTTTCCAAGTCAACTGTCACGTTTTACTACCCTAATATAATTATAATGTTAGGGATACGAAACAAGTATATGGTGTAGATCAGATGGTTTGTTGTGTGTGTGTGTGTAAATGGATCGGCCTTGGGCACGGGTTCGAACCCCGGCCCAGGAAATAATTTTTTTTTTTATAATTATAACACCACTTTAACACTAATATATGTTTATAGTATGGTACTAGGGGTCCAAATGCGTCACGAAATAATTTTAAAGGGCACGATAATGATAAAAATTTGACGTTTTATTAATAATAGTCGTAACATACATAGAATTCAATGCGAAATGTTACAGTTATTGTGTTCCGCATGAATAAAAGATTGTCATGGGTTGGTAGTTTCTTTGTTTTTTTTTTCGTTTTTGCCACTTTATAAACCTAAACATTCACCACCTTTAGCCTAAGCCCAAAACCTGTAAGTCCTTTTGATATGTGCAAAGTCTATGTATTACAGTGAAGGTTTGATTGTCTTACAAGCTTATGAGTACAGAGTTTCATATTCGGTTTTGCTTTGAGTGATTTATACTAGCACATTACACGCTAGTCCATATATTAAACAAAGGGTAGTGAACAACTGTGAGGGGTGTGTTGCATGAAAATAAAAACTGACAGTATGTTAGACTTAGTTGGGTGAGTTCTGTTTTCAAAATTGTGCCATATGGTTGCCTGTTGAATTAACACTTCTAATGCTGATCTATGAATGGGGTATGACTTTGGACCCTAACTAGTGCATGGCGGGGGCGTTGGATGTATTTGTTACTTGTTCGTGATAATGTTCTGAGCAGATTTGCTTGAGGGCAAGCAAAAGGTAAGTGTGGGGGTGTGATGCGCGGTTGCACGCGTCATGTTTATTTGCCAGTTTTGTATATTTTTTGAGTCGTTTAGATAGTATTTTTATTAGTTTTAGGTATGTACTCTATTATTTTAGTATTGTATATATTTTATTACTTTTTGGTTGTTTTTACTATTAATTTGTTTATTTTATATTTTTGGTAGGTGATCGCATGGAGCGGGGCTAAAACCGTACAAATTAAATTCGAGATCCGAACATCCGAGTCGAGAGTACGGGATCATAATAACATTTATAATAATAATAATAATAATAATAATAATAATAATAATAATAATAATAATAATAATAATAATAAAAGGTGAATGTAGGCATTGGCCTTAAGACCACCTCAAACAAAAAAAAAGAAATTTGAAAAAAATAAAAACAAGTTAGTAGAAAAAGTCAAAGGAGAATAAAAAGAAGTCGGTGGTGAGATTGGAAGGTCACGCCAATTAAGGAGGGATTTGGAATATTATTTTTTGAGGGATCGCATATTATTTGATTGGAGGGCAGGAAGGTTTTGGGGAGGAAGACAATACTATTAATTGGGAGGCACGAGAGGAAGTTCAAAGAGGAAGATTGTTGAAGTTTGTCCATCCAAAAATCATGATTGGTTAAGTTTTTCTTCACCTCTGGGTGAAGGTTTGTAAGTTTCTGGATTTGTATGTTTTTATTATGATTGTGTTTGTGACGCTTATTGTAAGAAATAATTGTCGTGATTAATTGTCGTGATATTGGGTTAAACTTTGTGGATGTTTATGTTGTGCTTGAACCATAGGAATGAATTCCGTAAATTAAATTTTGATGTTGGGTTGGATCTTGTGTATGTTCCTGTATGCGTAAACCATAGAGATGAATTCTGTCATTTATGCCTTAACTTGACATATAGGATTTGGTGAACTAGATAAAGAAGCATACTTAGGGCCTCGTTGCCATTTGTTGATGCCTAAGTCTTGATTCTCTGTCCTAGCGTTTCTTGCAATGAAAACCTATCATAGTAATCTTAGAAATCCTAGTTACTTACATGTCCGAACCTGGGGGTGATTGTTATCCTCATTATTGTTCTTAGTTAAAATATTATTGTTATCATTCAACCATTCCTATAAAATCAAGAAAAATATAAACTAGCAAGCTTCATAACAAACCTATATCTTCATAAGTGATTTTGACAAACAACTAGTGCGACGCTAACCACGTGCTCCTTGGATTCGATACCCTACTTACCCTAGCTACCTAGGTTATTTAGGTTTTGTATGAACCGTGACGACCGGCTCATCACCTAACATAGCATGCCACATATTGATTTGAACAGTACTATTGAAACACGCTTGATTAACAACAAAAGAGTTTCCGCAATAGTACAGACCATCTACTTGGTTACCAGTCACCAGGACTTTCCTTGTGGTTAAGTCCTGAATATAACATTTGAACTCATCAAAACCAATGTACAACTTATTATCCTTAGCTAATTTGTGGACATATATCAAATTGACACAATAATTAGGAACAACAAATACATCCTTAAGAATGACATTATTAGCAAGTTTCATGTTTCCTATTTTGGTAACCAAAGCATCAGTATCATTAGGGTGTTTAACTCTGATGTTTAGATTAGATACATCTATACAATCAGTTAAGCTACTGTCATTATTTACCATGTGTTGATTTACCCCGGAGTCAATTATCCAACCCATACTTCTTTTCCAAGAAAAACAAAAAACTGGTTTATAAAAAGAATTATCACAAAAGGACAATGACCCTCTACCTGATACATTGCAGCTTTGCACATTATCAGTTGATTTGTCACTTAATAAAGTCAGCAGCCTGTTTATTTGATCACTAGTCAAAGAGTTAGTAGACACATCAGAATTATTAGTGTAACTATGATTTGCAACTGCCTTCTTGCCATGTCCTCCATTTTGTTTCATCTAGGAGGACAACCTTTGATTTCAAAGCATTTTTCAACTGTGTGACTTACTTTATTACACTGAGTACATTTTAGTATCTGATTTGAAACTTTTTAGTTTCTTTTAAAATCAGGAAGTTGATTTATTTTTTAATACAAAGCTAATGATTGACCTCTTTTAGAGGCATTGCTAGAGTTCCTATGAGATTCTCTCTAGAAACTAGATATGTCATGTAAAAGTTTTACATAATACCCCTTATTGCATTATGCACTTGTACTATAAGGTATAAGGGGCACTACTAGAAAGTGTTTCTTCTTTCACTGATTTTAACGAGTTATACACTGCCACATCACTTCACTGATTTACTTCACTGAAACACTTTTTTGTAGGCAGCACTCCACTGATTATTTCATTATATTTCATTTAAATTTGAGAAAACTAACCGTTGTACAGTCAGACGGTAATTAATTTTGTTACCGTTGTGACACCCGGCACGTTTAGGTTAACATTTCATAAAACACATAAGTCTACCTTAGCCGAAAAACGTTCTCAAACATACTTAACTAGGTCAGTTGAGTCGTTATGATGGTTCCGGGAATCATCGGGATTCGTTACAATGGTCCGAGGGATCATTGGGTGTCGGTCCATAACCGTGTGTACAAGGATTAGCGATTTGTAGAATCGCCGGACTTATTGCACACACGCAAGTCTTGGGTCCCGGGAACTGGTGATCGGACGGGAACGTGTTAGTTATCATGCATTATGTACTTATAATCATTATATGACTTGTCGGTATGTGAAAACGTGTTTATATATGATAAAATAGGGTTTAACGCGTCAAAAATCCGGACACACAGGCTATAGGCGATGAGGCCACATGGGGTAGCCTAATCGCCAGTATAAGGGGCGAATAGGGGCTATTCGCTAGTAACTACTAGCGATTAGCAGCCCTAATCGCCTGTAACAGCCTTGTACTCGCCTGATCTGCATATGACGACTAAAAACGCCTATAAATACCACCCTTATGTTTCAAAACATCAATTGTGAAACCCTAATACAACCCAAAGCCACCCCACACCTTATCCAACCTCTGCAACACGTTTTTGAGCAAGAAATCACATTTCCAAGCCTTACACCTCATAATCTCACCATTTCAAGGTGTGTTCTTCATCTCAAACCTTTGTAATGATATTGTTTTGATCCCTAAAGGTCCAGACCTGATTTCTAAACATTTGTGTCTTTGAAAACTCATTAAAATCATTTTCTAAACAAACCCAAACCTCTATACTTGTTATATGTGATGTATTCATGCAAGATAGGATTTTTATCGTTTAAACATGATTGTTCTTGTATTATTATTGTATTTCTGATCTAAGTGAGTTAATATGATGATAACCTAGGAGTTTGAAGGTTCATAGATGTGTAATATTGATATTAGGCGTTTTGACCCATTTGAATGATTATGGTGGATTGATGATGATATGTTGTGTTTTATTGATTGTTTGAGGTTAGGGTTTACTCTAGGATGATGCTAGAATAGTAGGATATTGTCGGACAACGTCATTATGTGATGAAATCTGGATATATGCTATTTAGGGTAAGTTTTGCATGAGGATGTGATGTTTACATGATAATATTGCTATTTTGGGAAAAACACATGCATTCGGGACGGCTAGGGTGATGATAAATTAGGGGTTTTTGCTTGAAATAGTTGGGTTAATGTTTTAGGTTTTGATATTGGGTGTTTCCACATGTTTCGGATCTGATTTGGAAGGTTAAACGCGCAAAAAGGACGGAACAGAGCAGTAATGGCGAATAGGGTTCCTAATCGCCTCTATTATAGGCGATTGGCCCCCAATCGCCTGAACTATAGGCGATTGGGAGCCCAATCGCCATTATGACTGGTGATTACAGTTCTACTCGCCAGTTTGACTCTCCTAATCACCAGTTGACCTTTCCTAATTGCATGTTTGATTCCTAATCGCGTGTAATGCTGCTATATGTATATGTTAACATCCCGAAACACGGTTTGACGCCTAGGAACATGTTAGGAACCCCGTGACATGTCTAATAACTTGGTAACACGTGTTTGGACTTGTTTATGCGTTAATTGGGCGTTATGCTAGATAGGGTGAATGTTTGCGCATGCTAAGTGTTTAATTGCATATGTGCATGATATCTTGTATGTGGCTAACACGTGGGATGTCGGGTCACTAATGGGATGTCGGGTTTTGTCTGGTTTGGACGGTTTAACGTTTAAACATGTTTTCAACATACACAGTCACGGTCTGGACAATTTGGGGACTGATTAGCCTTCGGGTTAGTAGTCATCACACTTATGTAAACTCATTAATAGGTCGCCACTAGTAGGGACTATCACACACGTATCAGATTTCTATATTACTGAGGACGCACTCTAAGGTGAGTTCACGGCCCCACTTTTTACTGGTTTTGCTTTCGGGGGAGAAAACATGCTGGGTACTTGTATTCATTAAACGTGTGTCAACTTACGTTTTCGTATTCGTAAAAGGTGTGTCAACTTACGTTTTCGTATTCATAAAAGGTGTGTCAACTTACGTTTTCGTATTCATAAAAGGTGTGTCAACTTACGTTTTCGTGTTCATAAAAGGTGTGTCAACTTACGTTTTCGTGTTCATAAAGGGTGTGTCATCTTACGTTTTCGTATTCATAAAACATGTGTCATATCACGTTTTGGTATTCATAAAACCTATGATTTGCTAAGTACTCGTTTTGGTAACGCTTACAGGGTAGTCGTTGGTTACTATATGGTATTACGTACTGGTATTCTTGAATTCTTTATGTGTTGGGGTATTCTTTTGGGTTGCTATACGATTTGTTAAAGTCCCGGGAAAAACCATGAATGTGCGGTGGTTGCATAACGGGGGAAATATGGATAGATCTATTTGGGCGTGACCGGCCCCACTCGTCAACTGGAGGTCGGACGGGTGCATGTTGTCTCTTGCGGTATTCTTGTATTCTTGTATTCTTGTATTCTTGTATTCGTGTATTCGGGCAGGTGTATTCATGTATTCTTGTATTCATGTATTCGTGTCCAGTAATGGTTTTCCAATCGTAGTAGTGACAGGTATTCATCTGGTTGGTATACATGTGGCCTGGTTTGGCCAAGGGTATTCTTTGAAACTTTTGGAGTCATTTTATTTAAAAACCTGTGAACTCACCGGCATTATTTGCTGATGTTTTTAGCATGTTTGTCTCAGGTCGTTGAGGTAGCAGCATATCATAGGCGCACGGAGTCTCACGGCGTCTAGGACTCATATGCATCTTACTTAGCTTTTTCAGACTTACGTACTTTTACTTTCGCGTTGTAATAAAGTTTTACGCTTCCGCAGCGATGGATCATTTATGAAAACATAATGGTTTGCTTATGTCATTTTTACGTATCATATAGTGTCGTTTATTGTGACCGTTGACTTAGATCCTGGTTTGTCACGCGCCTCGCGGTAAAACCCCGCACGTGGAATTTGAGGGTGTGACAACCGTTACATTTAAACCATTGCAACCATTTGGAATCTGTACCGTTACGGTTTGGTCTATAAAAACACCTTAATCCAACACAACAAAATCACACAATAACCCGGTTATACTTTAATCGTTTCGTAAAAATTGTCCCGTGGAATGCAAATGAGGATATCGCGTTAACGAGGGCCTACCTCGTAGTGAGAAACACATGGGTTCATGAAGTCGATACCCCAATTTCGTTTTGGCACCAGGTGTCGGGGATATTCAATAATTTAACCGGCACAAATGACCGCTCCAAGGATTCGATCGTTCGTAGGTGGTTTTTTCTCTGGTCCAGGTGTCTCCGTTGGAACGTCCTTTATGAAGCCACGATGGAGAGGCATCCTAATGTTCAAGAAGACATTGCAATCCAACTCACTCGTGGCGACTACTACCGTGAACAAATGACTAACTTCACCCATTTTGCTTCATGGCGATTGTTGCGAGATATAATTAATAATTAATGTTTACGGTTGTTTAATGTTTATTGTGTAATGGTGTTTAAATTTTTAATGAAAGTTCACCGTGTTTATGTTATGTGAAAGTATGATTTGTATAAGGGTAAAACATAAAACAAGGTCAAAATGTAAACGGTCAAAAATAAAACACGGTCAAAATATCACAGTCAAAGGTGAAGGTAAAACGTGGCATATTATCATTGATCAAGAAAAAGATCGTTTCTTTGTACCAGCACGGTAACAACCAGAAAACGGTCCACGAGAACCCTACCAGCACATGTGGCGGTGGTATTACCGTGCTGGTAATGGGGTACCCGTGCCCAATTCTGGTAGCGCCCCGTCCCCCTAACTATATAATCAATTTAAAGACTTATTAATGTATTTGAATTATCACATTCATTACAATCATGTGAGTTGTTTTGAAGCTCTTCACCCTTATATGATTTCAATTAAAAAGACAAAGTGACCGTCTAGATCAATAGCAAAATAACTATAATATAAATATAAATTCTAAAATCATTATATTATACTAAGAAAGTTAAGCTTGAATGATTGTATGAACAAAATAAACATAAAAACATATGTAGGTTGTAAAAAAAACAAGAATTGTAATTTTGATTGTTAAATCTTAAATTTACTTTCAAAAGCCGTCTCTTATGAGAATGAGAGCGAGAAAGAGACATGCTTTACGAAATTTAGCCAAATTTAGAATGCAATACGCTGCCATGGTTTTTTAGAATTGTATTTGCGCAGCAAAGCGCACGGACATAATACTAGTCTTAATAATGAAAAAAATATTACAAATATTAAAAATGATAAAATAGAGTCCAAGTAACTAAATACTATTTAAAAAAAAAATAAGGGAACGTGTAAAAATAATTTTTATGGAGGAAAAAGATCATCAAATCCAGTGACGAATCTTGACCCGAAACTTTGGGGGGTCGGAAGTCACCGGGGGGTCGGAAATCACTAGTTTCGAGGGGTCGAAAACCAATTTCGGGGGGTCAAAACTGTATATACCACAAAATTTCTATACGAATACTATATAATCGGAACTTCTGAGCGAAAATTCGGGGGGTCGGCCGCCCCTCCCCGCCCCTTAAAAGCTAGCCACTGATCAAATCCGACAAGAGTCCAAACTTGGTCTTATGTGTGAGAGATAAAAAGAAAAGCCATTGGGGCACCCGACTTTTTTACGAGTTTGAATTACGTGAAATCCATTTTTGGTGAGCTCAAACTCTTCACCATAAAAAAGTAATACTCTTATTTTATTGATTTTGCCGATCGGACCTAAAGCTAGTAGGTGCGAAGACACTCAAAATTGGATGTCTCCTTACCACATAGAAAGCCACATATGATAAAGTTATATTTTTTTGTGTGGAGACATGGAAGACCCCTTTAATATTAATAATATTAAATGCAATAAAAGTAATAATATTAAATTTGTGATTGGTGGAATCTCTCTCTCTCTCTTTTTAACTATTGGTGTGTCTCTTATGTCTCGGGGTGGGGCGGAGACGGGAGTGGAGGACGGTGTTGGGATGGGGACGGGGCAAAAAAGTGAAGACGGGGTGGTGGGGCGTCTCCACACCCATCCGCCTAAGCCCCCACCCAAACACCACCTAAGTTTAAAATTTCATATATAAAAGTATATAAACCCAAAATATGCATCAAATAGAAAGATAACAAAAGAATAAAAAGCCCAAAAATATGCAAGCCACTTATTTAAAATGGTCCATGCCTCTCACAAAAGGCTGGCTTTTTTGTTATATCTATAATGTAAAAACATGTGATATTACTGAGACCATCTCTGTCGTACACCTAAAAATCCATCTGTAAGCTACTCGGAGGGGGGGGGGGGGGGGGGGGGGCACCGCCAGAGGGGGCACCACCGCCAGGGTGGCGTGGTGAGGGCGGGGGTAGGGTCCTTGGCGGGGGGGGGGGGGGGGGTGTTAGTGCCACGTGTCATGTTTTGGTTGGAGCATGCATTATTTGACCGTTTGAAAAAAAAAAAAAACAAAACAAAAATTTATTATTTGACCGTTGGTAACGGTTTAAAATTTTTTATTATATATATATATAACAATACCCTCTTCTACATAAACGCACACTCTCTTTTTTTCATAAAATCCTCTCCAAACTATCATATTTTTTTAAAAAAATTGCAAGATGTCGGACGACTCTTCGAGTTCAGATGATATGTTTGATAAAAAAAAATGCGTTTATGTTTTTTAATTTTCATGTATTTTTTGTTAGTTCGTGTATTTTTTATTTACTTTGTAGTTTATTAAATGAATTTATATTTATGGTTTTATAAAATTGTGTTTTTTTATTTATTAAAAAAAAAAAGGAAAAAAACAAGTGTCACATGTCACTTCCCCCTTCCACTCCCCACAATTTTTTCCCCCACAAGTGTCACATGACGCTTCATCCCCCCCCCCCCACCCCACCCCGAGTAGTATAACACTGTGTTCCAGAGTTTCATTTAAGGGGGGAAGAGAAAGGATTGTGAAGGAAGTGGGGGAAAAATGTGTTCCAAAGTTATTTGTAGGAGGGAAAGGGAGGGAATGAGAGGGATAATATAGAGCTTGTTGGGGTGATTTTCAATCTTTTCAATTTGAAAGGAATTGAAGAGAAAGGAAGAGGAGTGAGATCTTTTCTCTTCCTCCCTTAAGTCAATCTTTGGATGTGCGTCCATGAGAAGGAATGAGACTAGTCTGAGAAGGAAGTGTCACCCGTGAATAGGATGAGAGAGGAGAAAATAACCCGTTACACGGACAATGTCAAACATAGAATGTCAGTCTCCCTCCTCTCAAATGGTATAAAGCAATCCATTTTTATACTATTTACTAACTTTAGAAAATTAAAAGAAATGTAAGAAATGTAAGAAATGTGACATGTGTTATAGGCAAAGCAACAAAAACAAAAAGACGTTTAACTTTAACATTTCATCCCCTCCTCTCCAAAACTCGTGCACACTAAACTCTAAAATTTTTGTGCACAACTTTTTTGGCCTCTGACATCTTTTCCAAAACCTTTTTATTCATTTATTATATTCATTTTCTACAATTATCCAACCCCATTAAAATAAAAAATTAACAAAAGAGTATACACATTACACATTCCTTTTTTTTTTAACGATAAACGGCTTTATATATAAATATAAAGGCTCAGCAAGTAGCTGACAGGGACACACCAAAACCGCAAACAGCAAAAAACGAAATTACAGCATGTCTAAAATATCAAAATCAATCCATTTCTCCCAAGTCGGCACTTGTCTCTTTGACCGATTCGAAATCCAGAAATACGCATCCTCTTTGATCAGCTCCACAGACTTGATGGACGGGATAAACGAGCCTTCAAACGCCTTCATATTTCTCGCATGCCAAATTCTCCAAATCGTCGCAATTATCACTGTATAAACTGTTTTTTTTCCACCATTTAGAGCATGAGCTGCTCATAACCAGCTTGAATCCCTCCGAAAAGGTCTGAATTTGCAGCGGAAAAGGAATACGGATCCACACGAGAATCTGCCACCAAATACTTCGCGCCCAGATGCAGTTCCAGAATAAATGATTAATATCTTCGTTGTCGCAGGCACAACGGTCACACAGCAAACTGATAGCATCGATCCCTCTTTTCACAAGATCAACTTTTGTCGCGACCCTGCCAAGGAGCACTCTCCACATCAGGTAATTACACTTAGGTGGCGTCCACGAGTTCCATTTATATTTCACCACATCAAGGTCCGTGCAGGAATTTTCATGCCATTGGAGCCGTAAATGTTTCACCGAGAATCCAGACTCCAAAGGATTAGACCAGGACCAAACTTCAGCTCCTGACCCATTCGTGCAGCCGCGAATAATCTGCAGAAGCTGGTTAATTGACTCCAGCTGACCCGGCAGCAATCTGGCAGCAAGCCATGGAAGTGTCCACCCAACCGAACCATTAACATGGCTCATATGATCAGCAACCAGACCTTCTTTTGACGCAGCAATGCTGTAGAGCTCAGGGAAGCGCACTTTTAACGGAACCTCCCCAATCCACAGATCCTTCCAAAATTTAGTCTTCATACCGTTACCAATAGTGACTTTCAAATTTTCATAGATAGAGATACCAACTTTAAGGAGCATATCCGATGCCGAGCCGATGTCCTTCCACGTACCCGTGATGGTTCTTTTAACAGGGATTAAGAGGTTCTCGATACGAGATTTATGAATAGAAGAAATGACAATTACCCAAAGTTGGTTTGGGTCGTTCTTGAACCTCCACCACCACTTGGTAAGCATAGCCACATTGTAATCTTCGACTCCGCCAAGCCCAAAACCGCCAAGCCTCTTAGGCCTAATCATCTTTCCCCATTTAATCCAACGGATTTTGTTACCCCTCCCGGATTTTCCCCAAACAAAGTCTCGTCTAATCCTCTCAATACGGTTGATAACACACTTCGGGGCTGCAAAAAGAGATAAAAGATACGAAGGAACGCTACCAAGAACCGACTTGGCCAACGTAAGTCTACCCGCGAACGAAAGGAATTGTGCCTTCCAAGAAGAAAGTTTGCCTTTAAGTTTTGCTAACACCGCCTCCCAATTCTTAGCAAGTTTCATATTGGCTCCAATGGTGTAACAACCGGCAAAAATAAGGTAATTCCGTACAGATTAATTAGTATATGATTAACGTAATTAAATGCAATTATGTGTGATTTAATTATCAAGGCCTTAGGAGATAGCAATTTCCAAATAGTGCATAGGAATGCATACGTTTAATGGTAAAACATGATTGGATCATGTGCGAATAAGCTATCCGGTATGGACGTTGGCAATTACCCGGTAATAATTAAATAAACGAAACAGATCCCGGACACCCAGGATATAAAATAAAGGGTATTTTCATGAAATATAATGAGTTTTGGAACTCCAAAACCATAAATGAAAACGTCTTGTACAAATCTCCCGGTAACGAATAAAATGCGCGTATCGCACCCGATACGCGTATAACTCATAATTTCACCCGGCAAAGGCCTAAATAACCAATCAACGCTTAAATTAGACTATATTTAAGGGTTATTAAAGGTATTTTTAATGTCCGAATAACGCGCAATTAAAAACCCGAAAAATACCCGAACGACACCCGAACGACGGGGGATTAAACATAACAAACAATGGGTAAATATTTGAAGTTGTGGACCCCACCAAACCCACCCAAGGGGCCGGCCTAGATGGCCTTGTGGCATCCACACATGTGTTTGATAATTATAATCTAAAAGCCTAGTAATAAGCATGCTTTATGTAAAGACAAATGTGCAAGTAACATAGGTACAAAAGCAAGCTACTTTCTTGTCTCCCCATGCCCAAAATTTCGGCCATATGGCCATGAGATCCAAGACAACACTTAAACATCATTACATTAGTGTGTGCATGCATGTGTAAGGTCTTGTATGTAGGGTTCATAATGCCTTATAAAGATTAACCAAGATTTGCAAGAAACCTCTCATACATACACATACATACACGGCACTATCCATACACACACATATCATCTTTTCAAAAATCTCCCAAGTACACATACAAATCCTCCATAAGATCTCTTGAATCTTTAGCATGATTACATGTGATAAGATTATAAAATAACATGTGTTAGGAAGTTGAAAATCAAAACAAAACTCTTCTCCTTTCTTTGTTCATGTGGCCGTGAGTTTCCATCCTCCCACACACACCCTTCTTTCAAGTTTTTACATCTCCAAATCACTTAAAATCATCCATCATTCAAACCCCTATTGTGTGTTTCAAGAGCTTGGAGCTAAACCACTTGGAAGAACACACTAAACCCCTCTCAAATCCAAGGTTTTTGTCTTCCCTAGCCTTGTGCTAGTAGTAAGCTTCTTAATCTTGTTTTTGATTGTTATTATTCATGTATGTGTTCTTAGAAGCAAGTTGTACATGAAGGGTTTAAAAGGTGGTTTTGAACATAATCTTTAATAGGTTTTACATGTGTAAAATGGAAGATTAAAGATAGGAAAATAAACCATGGGTTTGATAATGATGATGTATTAATCTTGAAAATATGTAAAGTTTGCATCAAAAACTAAGTAGGATGATGTTTTGGTTAAAATTGTAGAATAAACTTGAATATGTTAAGAATAACTTTAAATCATCTTATTATGATCATCTAAGTTATAATATGTGGTAAAACATATTAGAAGTTCATAAATGAAGAAGATGGAAAATCTAAGTTAGCTTACTTAGATGAATGATATTTTGATAAAATGGACAAATACATAAAACACACATATAATTAGTCTTCCATATGAAATGCAAGACTAACATAAGTGTTTTGATACAAAAATAACTTACCAATAAAAAGTTGAATCTTCAAAGTTTACTATTTTGAGTGAAAAATGTTAACTTTGGAAGCTAGAGTGGAAAAATGCAACTTTTGGAAGTTAAGGGACTAAAGTTGTAACTTTGAAAGTTAAAGGACTAAAATGGATATTTTAGAAACTATTAGTCCAAAAATACAAGTATGGAAAGTTCGGTGTCAAAAATGTAAGTAATAAAGTCTAAGGATGATTTTTGTAAATACTTGGGTATTTTGTATAAAAGTGTATTTTTGAAAGGTATAAAAATACAAAGGGTTTTAAAATAAGGATTTTTATAAAATAGAGATTTTATAAAAATGTTAATCAAACTTGAGAAACTTATACAAAAATGAATACTTTTATATAAATGGGAATATAAAAGTATTGGAAGCATTTTTGTATCTAAGTTAACAAGTTGGGCTAAAATACAAACCTTCCAAGTAACATGGGTTAGAAATGTGGATAATATTTCTATAAAGCACATGTTGGGAAAGACTTGGAAGAATTAACTAATCAAGTTAAGATATCGAACTAAGACGCGTTAACGAACCATACACGGACAAATCATGAGAAAAATGCCATTGCGGCAAGATGAGAAAATATATATTTTTAGGAAGTAAAATATATATATACATGGGTGAAAACTAACAAACACTTTCCTAAGTGTTAAGGGAATTATTCGTGGGAGAAAAGTATAACATAAACAAATAAGACGTTAAACAAACGTATATACTTAACAAGAAAAATTACACATTTATATATATGTACGCTCGTCTCGGCAAAATTCTAGTATATCTACTTAATGGGAAAGTAGATATGTGGGAAGGAAAGCCGCGACGAGAAGACAAAGATATATATATGTGTATGTCGTACCAACGAGATCCTAGTATATTTATTTGAATGGGAAAATAAATATACGGTATGGTGAGTTGAATCGGATGTTAAAAATATACGATCGAACGACAAGATCTTAGCATATTTGTTTAAATGGGAAAACAAATGTGTGGCAAAGTGAGTCGGGTCGAATGTTGAAATATATATTATATCGAGCGATGCGATCTTAAGTATAATTATTTAAATGGGAAAATAATTATATGTTAAGTGAAGTCGAGTCGATGATAATAAGGTACAAGTTAAGGAAATATTAACAAGATTAATATATAACTTGTAACACGAAGGGTAATCTAACGCCAACGAAACCTAGGATACGCGCTTAATTAAACGGGATTTGGAATAACTTGCGGTCGGGAGTTGGGTGTACAACTTGCCAAGGCACATGCACTATAGGAATAGTGACTTATACGTCTAGGACGTTTGTAGGTGCGAGACCCTCTATGCTATCTACCTAGTGAGCCAGACAGTGTTCAGGTGAGTTTCACGGCCCCATTTTTCTGTTTTAACTGGGGGAAAGATATGTTTGTCAAATATTGTCACATGTTGAAAAGGTTTTCAAAGGATAAAATGTGATAAGTGGTATGATGAGTACTTGAGCAGTGAACGCCACTCGGGGTTGAGTCCTCTCTTCCGTAATCATTAATTCAGGGAAATGAAACCGAAAGAATATTTGGATAGTACTATTGGTGCCTGACAAGGCCCACCCCTAATCGATAGCGTCGATTATGCATTAGGTTATGCCTGGGGTGCATATATTCTGAACTTAAGTCGTGGGAAAACCGAGTAACGACTTGGAGCGGGGCATTATTATTAGTCTTGGTTTGGTTATGGGGCTCAAGGGATTGCTCATCATTATAGTTTGTAGGAGCTAGCTACTCCTTACAAAGGCCACGAGTTGTGCAGGTTCGCACATGTTGTAAAAACGGAATATCGATCGACAAGATCCTAGTATAATTACTTAATGGGAAAGTAATTATACGGTAAAGTGAGTCGAGTCGATGGTTGTGAAAATGTTACTGTTATGAAACTAAAACCTGTGAACTCACCAATATTTTATATATTGACGTCTTTTTAAACATATCTTTCAGGTAACTAAGTGCTGGATAGGTATGGGGCTAGAGTGCGGTGGAATTCGGAATGTCGGATACTGGTCGGGGTTTCATTCCTTGTTACCATCGGGATGGTACATAAACGGAAATACCCCACATTGAAAAACTTAATGTTTATCGTTTTATGTAATGCATTGTGCAATAACGGAACGAGATACTCATTTTCGACATTCTAATAAATTGATCTTTTCTAATTAAATATAGTTTGTGTTAATCTTGACTTTGATATGCTTTCGAGCGTTGCGCCACGTGTTTCCGCCATTGGCGTGGTGTGACAAATGGGTATACCCAAGTAGGTAAAAGGAAACGCCCCCGGTTCACACAAGAGTTTATTCGCAAAGGCCGAAATTTCCGAGTCCTCCACATTAACGCCAAAGAGTTTGCACTTATTATGATTCACTTTAAGACCCGATATTAAGTAGAGGCATCTTAAAAAACGGGACAAACTAACCACATTCTGGAACGACCATTCCCCCATGAAAATAACATCATCCGCATAACACAAGTGCGACATTAATGGACCATTATTCGGTAATTGCACACCATGAAAGAGATCCACATTAACCGCATGTTTCATGAGCATATTGATGACCTCCATAGCGATGATAAATAAGAAAGGAGAGAGGGGATCTCCTTGCCGAAGGCCACGTTTAAAAGAAAATTCATTCGTGGGAGAGACATTAATAAGGATCGCCCCTCTACTCGAATGAAGGCAGCCTCGTATCCAATTTATCCAACATGAAGGAAATTTCATGTATTCCATGGGCTTGAGTAGGAATTTCCAATTAATAAAGTCATAAGCATGTTGGAAGTCAACCTTGAACAACATCAACTTGTATTTCGCCTTCTTAGCCCATGCAACAATTTCACTAAGGATTAAAGGGATATCAATAATATTTCTATCACCCACAAAAGCTGTTTAGACAAGAGAAATAAGCGACGCAATCACCAATTTTAACCGGTTTGCGAGAAGTTTGGCAATGATTTTGTAGAGGGAGCTCACTAAAGAGATAGGTCGGAAATCCGATAACACTTGAGGGTCAGGCACCTTTGAAATCAAGGCAATAAAAGTCGCATTACATCCTACCCCCACCTCGCCGGTATGATAAAAATCGGTCACCATTCTCATGATCCCCGGTTTTAAAAGGTCCCAATACTTCTTGAAAAATTTGAAAGTAAAACCGTCGGGCCCCGGCACCTTCTCTCCACCACAACTTTTTATCGCCCCAAGCACTTCAATAGCCGAGAATTGGGCTGCCAACATCACAGCCTGTTCCGAAGAAACCTCAGGGAGGCCAAGGTTCGAAAACGTCGGTCTTCTTCTGATCGGCTCTTTAAAATGCCTTTTAAACCAACATCTGGTCAAATCTTTCAGCCTCGTGGGATCCGAAACCCACTCATTATTAAACACAAGGCCATTGATACGGTTTCTGGCAGCTTTAATTTTAACCAAATTGTGGAAATAAGAGGAATTTTCATCCCCGAATTTAAGCCATTTAATACTTGCCTTTTGATGAACATCCAACGCCTTCACTTTTTCCAACTCCGAAATACGAATTCTAAGGCAGACTCTTTCTTTCTTTTCGCCAACCGTGAGAGGTCTGGAAATGGCATTAGATTCAGTTTCCTCCGCAGCCCGGGTGCAATCAAGTAGCTCTTTATTCATCTCATTATACAAATTGTTGCGCCACTTTTTTAAGTCAGCCTTGACACGCCTTAGCACCTCGGCCATAAAGACAAACCCGTTCGAACATGTACCAAGCGGCCCAACAGCATTACCCACGATAATGTCAACTTCGGGTAAATTCAGCCAGCTATTGAATAATTTGAAAGGGATCGGACCGAAATCTTTTTTAACACACGAAAGGAGAATCGGGCAGTGGTCCGAAAACCCTTTTTTGAGAACTTCCATAGTGGCATAAGGCCACGTGGACATAAAATCGGCACAAACAAGAAACCGATCTAGCTTACTGAATTTAACCTCCACCTGATCAGAAATAAACGTGAACTTATCCCCAGCTTGTCGGTACTCGAGAAGACCCGCAACTTCAATGAAATCATTAAATCTACTAGAAGAAATTGCGTCAAATTCAGAATTCAATCTTTCATCGTTGCTGCGGTCATCATTAAAATCGCCCAAGATGACCCAGATACCGTCAAATTGGCCTTTAACCTCCAAGATTTTATCCCATAAAAGAGACCGTCTCCCCGGCTCGTTTGGCGCATACAGGTTGAGAACGTTTAATCTTTGTGAGACACCGTTGGCAACGCCGGAAGTGAACACAAAGCCGAAGTCGGTTATAACCTTATCCACCATAAACCAAGAAGGGTCCCAAATAGAAGCAACCCCACCAGATCTGCCCGCCGCTTCGGAGTGAACAACCTCAAAAGGGAAGTTGCCCCACACTTTACCCCAATACTCAACCGGAACCACTTGTTGATGTGTCTCCTGTATCCCCAAAAAGCAAACTTTAAGGCTGCACTTAAGACTTCGAACCCACGATAATTTCTCCACACCTAGCACTCCCCTCATATTCAAAGAAAGAAAAATCATTGACAACCATTTACATCCAAATCCCCATGAACCAGATTACGAACGTGATTCTCGAATCCATCCAACTTAATGCCAAGGTCAGTACCGTAGTCCATGGTACCATTCACCTCCAACTCGAACTCCGACTCCGAATCTGAGCTAAACTCATCTATGGAGACAGGGGATGGTGGATCCTCCTGAGCTCTGTCATCCATATTAGGCATCGGTCCGGGCTGCTGGTTAGTACTCTTGTTTTTCACCTTTCTATTAGCAGTCTCCCATTGAATAATATCAACTAGGTCAAAGGGATCACTTTGTTGGGATAAGTTCAGGTCTGGAATAACAGAAACCATGGCCCCACCCGTCCCATGTTGTTGGCCCGCTTGATTACACCCTTGCACAGCCGAGCTGGATACCTCATGGCCCAATAAGTCTTAATTGTGAAGATTAACATTCACTGGGCCCCGGCCCAAAACATTACCCCTTTATTATTAATTAAAACTGCCTCGGGACCCCTTTACAGGTTATCTGACGGCGCCCCCTACACACATTCCCAGATCCATGCGCATGCAAAGTAGCATTCAATGCCATCCCCATGTCAGTCACATGTTTCGTAGAAAGGCCATGACAAGACTCCTCATCTGCCACCCCTTCGGCTTCCTCCCCCTCGTTATTCCCAACCACAATGACCGAATTCAATCTTACCGTTGTCGGAGCAATGGAAGGCATATCCGAAGGGGCACTAGCAACCACCACTGATTTTAACTTAGCTTTCTCCTTCACCACCTCGGAATCCAAAGTAGTGGACAGGCACTCCGGGATCCAGTCATGGTCAACTTCCTCCACCCAGACCCGGTAGATACGATCATTCCACATGAGTTTAAACTCCCGAGAAACACGATGGCCGTAGTTCACAAGAATGGCCATCCGGTCATCGGAGAGGTCCGAATCATCGGTAGAAGCAGTGGACTTGGAAATAAGCCTCCCACAACGCTCTCCGATTCGGTTAAAGATATGACGATCCCACAAATTAACCGACACACCAACTACCTTAACCCATGCTACCCTATCAAAAAGGGTGTCTTCACCATCCCACAAATAAAGTCTCGAGAACCAGGTGCTCCACATCTCAAATTGAGACTTCAGGAAACTAATCGCATCCGAATTGGAACGAAAGGTGATCAAAACATTTAGACCACCAATGTACCGAACCCTCACATCCCAAGGTTGGATATGAGACAGGATATCATCGAAATGTACCAGCATCTCCAATTCTTTTACAACACCAGTTAGGGACTTGTCCATCCATGACGTCCTGGCCTTCGTAACAAGCGGAGGCAGTTCAATGACATTGCAAGCATGGTCTTCCACACTCCCAACAACCTTTGCATACGATCCGGAGGGACCGTTGAGCGATACAGCATCCCTACCTGGATACGCCCTTGTCGTCTTCTCTACCTGCCCCAACCCAGTTGGATCAGCAAGACCCAAAGACGGAGCTGGGGGGGTGAGCAGAGATATTTTTACTCCCGTCTCTGTTAAACTTCGCCACGTTAACACTAATAATCGCCCCATCAATCGAAACATCCCTAAGAAGCTCAACCCACTCGTTGGCATCCATAATCCCGGAGAACCGAATGAATCCAAACTTGTTGCCAGCCCCGTCACGCTTACCCGGAACGTAGGCGTCTTCCAGATTGTCGAAGTGCTTAAATGACTCCCAAAGTTTCTGTCCTGAGCACCCTTCTGGCAAGTTGGAAACGAAGTAAGAAGTTGTATTCTTGAGTCGCTGAAGTTGATTCTGAAATCTTTTCTCTTTCCGATATTCATCCTTGCTAATCACTTGGTACCAGCTATCCTTCTTCTCGTAGTCACCCCTGTTGATCTTCGATAGTTCTTCTGCTTTTCTTCTTCTGGCGTCGGCGATATCCTCCTCCGAGAGACGGAGTGGTCCGTGTCTCTTGGTCTTCATCACGAGTTTTTTAAATTAATTGATGTTATGTGGTTAAGTTTGTATATGCTTGAATTGGAAATAATATGTGTTTTTTGATGAAAGAATAAGGGAAGATGCTGTCTTGAAAGGTCAAAAGACTTCAGAATAAGGGAAGATGTTGTCTTACACATTCCTACTACCATTATAATATCACGCATTTAATGAAAAAAAAACTTTCCTTACGTTACGCCCGGTACATCTTGGCTACTTACCCTCTAGTCTGTTTCTTGTTTTATGTTATTTTCTTTCTTACCGTTAAAAATAATAATACATTTATATACTTCTATTTACCAAAGGATTTGTGCAATTCTGAGTTGTACTGCATGCCTTAGGTGTTGTACCAGTGGTATTCACAATCCCATTTGCTGGTTTTTGTGATTGCCCTGGTTTGTGTGGATGTTTTACACGTATTGATCACCAACACTACTCGTTTCTTGGTCAAACACACACCCACAAACAAAACCTATCTTTAGAACTCCCCCCTCCTTCCCCCCCCCTCTCTCTCTCTCTCTCTTTCTCTCTCTCTCTCTCTGCAATCTCTCTCTACTCCTTTCTCTATACAGTCCCTTGGCTTTCCCTCTGTTGATAGAAACCGGTCTAAAGATCGAGAAGCCCCTCAGCTCTCTGCTGTATCAGAAGCCCCTTTTAAAGTCGTCGCCTGTATTGTTTTCGTGGTAGTCGTGTGTGGCGGAGTTACGCGGTGATGGTGGTATGTGGCGGAGTTTCGTGGTGGTGGTGGTGTGTGTGCGAAGGTGGGTGTTAGAGGTGATGATATGGTTTCTAAATCCATTCCTTCTTCAATTGGTAACACCATCTTCCAAATTAGGTACTTTATTATCTTCAATTTTACTTTCATTAATCTAATTATTATTTTAATGCACTTCATTTTGATCACAAGCAACATCATTTATCAATCCTTAGGTTTATTGCAAAGATGACCAAGTTTAGGTCTATTTGCCATCCATATTCTGAGTTTCATCTCCATATGTGAAGTATAGTATAGATATGAACTAAAGAAATAGTGCCTGCACATATTGATGAAAACCTAAGGGAGATTACCACTTTGCCCTTCTAAAACTTCTTAGGGATTTTGTTGCGCTTAGAAAGTCTTTGATCGAACATCAATACTCAAAGCTTAACGAATAAAGCAAATGAAGTCGATAAGGCGTAAGTTCCAACTAATGTTTTTAATACCGTACCTGTCATTTCACGTCAAACACATAATTTTTTGTTTTATAAAATGATTAATTAATGCATAACGGATGAAAAGAGTGGATAGTATTTCCATCCAGTTGTATTGTAATCCTAATAACTAATAAGAATAAGGGTTCGACCAATTTTGCTCCCTTTCGGCGAATTAAATTAACTTAAGGTTATAATAAATAAGGTTTCGACCAATTTTGCTCCCTTTCAGTGAATTAAATTAACTTAAGGTTAAAATAAATAAGGGTTTGATCCGGATTTTTCTTCCCGATTGCTATGGTGGTAGTGTGGTTGTATGAAACTGGATATGTTGGGATGATGGTTAAAAGTATATGATTTATTTTCATAATCTACAAAGTAGTGCGCGTTTGATACTAACGTCTCCTATGTGACTGTAGGTATAGTGGTGACCATTCGATTATTAAAAGTTGACTAACATACCGTAGTTTTGCTTCACATTAGTGAATGTGTATATCTACCATGTGCCTGGATCATATATTCATACTAGTAGGTATGCCCGCGCGTTACCGCGGGTATATATGATTTTTTAGTGCAAGTTGTGCAACGACTTTAGTGTATTTTTAGTTATAATTTTTATTTGTTAACAAAAATAATACATCAATTCACAAAAAATCAATTGAGCATAAACCAAAGAATTTACATAAAAAGGCATTGTAATAGATGGTTGATGACATTATGCATATGTAAATCATTATCAAACTACACATCATGTTTTAACTATTTCAAAATTACATATGTTCACTTGTGAAATACAATTGATATCTTGTTTTAGTGCGTAACTTTACAAATTGTAATTTATAAGTGTTGATAAAAGTAATTTTTTTAATAATTTTTATATTTAGCTGTGATGGTTCCGATGATGGTGTGCATCACAAAAAGAAGTAAAACAAACCTGTTGACAAAGAGCCGCAGTGGCGGATCCAGGATTTTTTCCAGTGGGTTCACTATTTTAGATGGTCCAATTTCATAGGATCGGACATAAAAGATTTCGGACCGGTACGACGGTTCGGGTCGGGTATAAACTTATGGTTCATCACATAAAAAAAATATGATACAATAATAAAAACATCTTCATTAAAAATTAAAAAAAAAACACATAATAAATTACGATGGTCTTTGCAAATTAAAAAAAAAACACATAATAAATTACGATGGTCTTTGCAAATTAAAAAAAAAAAAACTTATAGATGTTCTCTTCATTCAAAGGTTTGATGGTTCTCTTTGGAAAAAAGTGTCAATTTTCTTCATACCTATATATCACATTCGACTTTCAACAAATAAAAAATTAACATCACTAATTGTCTAATTCTAATTCACTTTTCGTATAATCATTCAAGTAGAACAACTTAATAATTTCACACATTTAATCAAGATCAACAAAATGAATCTAAACTTTTAACCTAAATTGTAACATAAAAAAATTGAAAACAAAAAAACTAATTGAAAACCTTTAAACTTATTAACCTTAAACAATTAAAAAACCACTAATTGAAAGCCATGAAATTCATCTAAACTTTTAACCATGAAAAAACAATAATTGTAACATAAAAATAAAAATAAAACTAACCTAATTTACTTGCAGGTAAGCAAGAATATTGGGAAACGAATGTTGGAACTTGGGTGGGCGCAATTTTTGTTTAGGTTATTATTAAATACCATTTAAACCCATATTTGTAGTTGGGCCTGTTAAAAAGAAATTAAAAAAAAAATCACCGACAACAAGTATAGAACTCATGATCTATGATTTTAAAGGTGAAAGTCTTAACCATGGAACCACTCATAAGATATGCCTATGGGTTCATGCCAATTATTTTTATGGGTTCATGGCTTATTTTTCATATATATTTCTATTAAAAATCGAAAACCGAATGGGTTCGCATGAACCCGTCACCTCCTTCTTAGATCCGCCCCTGCAAAGAGGAGAGAGTAGACTATATTGTGCATCTACAAAAAGAAAAAGAAAAAAGAAAAATATATAATGTAATTCATGTCAATATAAGAAGTAAACTGAGTTTTCAATACCTGCAAAGTTTTCCTGGGTGTATATACAATTAAGGGAATATATCAATTATTTACATGAAAAAAATTCATGTATTTTGTTATTGTATGAAGTACACCAATGCAACCAGTCGATTATTCCATATAAAGAGCTAGGGGAGGAAAGAAATTGTGAGTATACAAAGATAGAAGAGAGATTTTTAACTCATGTATATTAAATTGGGTGTTTATGGGTGTTTATGAATGGGGTTACATAATGAAAAGGATATAAAGTGTGCATTAGACAATTATACAATTGGCATTATAGGTTGTACACAAGGGTATAAAAGGAAGAAAATGTGTAAAAATTAGAGATTTATACATGTGACTCTTGACATCCCATCTTAAAATGTGTGTATAATTATTTTTCTAGCCATTTCTCCTCCTTAATAAGGTAACATAGATAAATTAGTCAATAACTGTAAACCAATAATATTGCATGATAAATCTCATTTGATGTTGGTTGGTTATTATTATTACTAGAAGGAATGCCCGTGCGTTGCGGCATGTGTCTCGATTTATATTATATTCAATTATGATGTTGATTACGAACCACAACCCGGGTTTACGACATTTTACTTTATTCAACAAAATATAGTATCAAAAATATTAGCACAACAAACCAAATAAAACTTTGTAGATAATTATAGTGGCAAAAATATTAGTATCATCTAGAGATTGATTTCCACTGCTTGGTGCCATAGTTCCTTTTTTTTGTCATCTTAGATTCAGATAGCCAATAAAAATCACCAAATAATAAAAACGAAAATAGGAAATATGATTACTGTAGTTATGCTAAGACACCACATGAAAGTGAGATTGTGAGAGTTCATTAAATTTTATAGAAACTACAAATATATGCACACCGGGTTGACGAATCAAAAAATAGAAATTAATAGCATCACTTAGCACAAGACAATCATCAACTACTATAAAAGGTATAAAAAAAATCGAACAACAAACGAATAATCGAATAATTCATGTTGATATTAGCAAGTAAATCTAGGTATCAAACCTGCTGGTTGCAAGAGAATGCCTTTGCCAATCTTATGCGCATACTTCATGAAAATTTGCTTTTATAATCATCATTTGCGTGTAACGCATCCTAGAGGGCCCAACCGCCGCAATACTCGTAAATTAATAATCGTTGACCATGCTCAGAACAAGTAACCCATGAGTTCAACAACATTCGCATGCCGAATTTTATCAAATCATTAATAAGATCAATAAACTCTTCCTCCTTTTGTCGACTGATTACCTTTTTGTCCCAACCTCTTCACAGCAAGCAACTAAATAAAAACACGAAATACAAAAGTTTTGCAGCTTTAGATATGAGATCAAATGTGTAAAAAAAAAAAAGAAGTCAACGAATTAGAAATCAGGTCAAAGAGTACCTCATACATGTTTTTTGTAACCATCTTGAAATTCTGCACCCAAATTAGCAAAAACAAAAAAAAACTCCAAATTAAATATAGATATAGATAATATAGATATGGCTTTTTTTAGAAGCAAAGAATTAAGACGGTGATAGGAAGGGGCTGTAAATTGGGCTAGGGGCCTATAAAAACAAAAAAAAATCCACTAAAGGTTGAATTATTCATTCACCAATATTATATTAAATCAATTAATTATTTATGTAGTTAAGCTAATAAGCTAACCTCTCTGTTGTTATTTATGTAGTTGAGGGACGATCTTCAAGAATATGTGTGTATATTCTTCAAGAATATGTGTAGTAGGTGCTAGTGGATTAGGCTGTGAACTTCTCAAAGACCTTGCCCTCTCCGGTTTACCAATTCCTTTTCATGTATATCCTTCCTTTCATTGCCATTCCCCCAATTGAATCAACTTCTTCTTCTTAAACCAACCAAAAAAAAAACCCAACCAAGCCAAGCCATTTAAAAAATCTAGGCATAATTTATGATGTTCATAGGCTCTTCACATTCTTACAGTTAAGAAATTTATTACATTAATGTTTTTTTGATCAATCATATACCATGGGGGTAAGGTTGGAATAAGTTTTTAAGTTGTGAGTATGAGGTTATGATAAAATTACAATTTTAACCTTCTAAGTGTCTTAACTGTCACAATTATGCCCCAAGATACCCATAAATTTTTTGCTTAAGTATGTTGTACATGTTGCTTCTTAAGTTGTACGAAAATGTAAATGACAATCTTGGCCATCACTCCTCCTTAATAAGATAATATAGATTAATTGGTTTAAATATCATTTTATGTTTTCATTAATCACCGGCCGTTTTATTATTTGAAACAACTCATTGAATTTAATAGATAGTTTTCAAGTCAAACATAAAATAATTTAGTAGATCTTTCTCAAGACATAAAGGTAAAATGCAGATTTAGAAGAAGAAAAGGATAAGTGGCGGCAAGAGGCTGAAGATCATGAAAGGCCTTAATGCAGTTGGTTCAGGTATGCCTCATATTTCACTATTAGTAACAATATCTGTTTTCACCAGAACACATTAATGTGATTATGCTGTGTTTATGTTTAGAGTATGTTATGTTTGACTATTATTGTGATCTGACCCACCTCACCGATTTCACTTCTTTTCCGGCCACTCGCCGCCGCTAGAACTGCGGATCAAATAGGGTGGGTATTTTCAGGGTGTTTGCTTCTAAACAGAAACAACAAAAGCCCGATCTCAGTGTCAATGTCAATGCTCTGCATGTGCCCAACCCGTTTGTTATCGGTTCGGGTCTACCGGGGACCAGGTATAAGGTGATAAAGAAGGCTTTTGATGAAGGCTGGGGTGCTGTTATTGCTAAAACGGTATTGTTTTTGTTCCGATTTTATTATTATATTTGATTTGATTTGATTTGATTTAAGGTGTGATTGTGCGGATAGTGAAGACAGTGAAGAGGAAAAGCCGGCTGTCGTCTTATGGTTTGTTCTCTGATTTGCATTGCAGGGTAAGTAGTATGCTGATGTAGTTATATAGTTTCAGAGCCGGTCCTGAAGATTCAGGTGCCTTGTACGAGCCAGGAAAAAAGGCCCCTATGACCCAACAAATTATAAAAACCTATGTTTTTAAAATTGAAGCATACATCTTACTAATTCACTGTTCAGGCCAGTCGAATCGCTTTTAAGAACCAGACTAATAATAAAATTACATATGAGAAACTTAATAAAATTACATATGAATTTGATTACTATAAAAATCGATTTTACTTTTTACTTTTAATTGCAAATGATAGAATGTAAAAGATATCAGCAACACAAACAAACAAAAATAAAAGAATTAAAGAATAATACTAATATCAAGTATTTTCACATTATATAAAATTTGGATAAAATATTTGACATAAGAAGTCAGATGATGCTTAGTACAATTTGATTAACCACACATTTATAATAGTAAAATACCCTAATTGCCCATATATTTAATATTAACCATCTATCATCTTCTTCAATCAACCTTCAAACCTCCATTTCCAAACCTGCGAGTGCTACACAACACCTCAAAAAATCTCAGATGAACCAATTTTTTTTCTTTTTGTTCCGCTACTATTCGATTACACTTTTCCTTCGGCTAAATATATAACACATATATAAAAATTTTGTGCCCTAAGGGAACACGGGCCTCGGCCGGAAGTGCGGCTCGCCCACCCCTAGGGCCGGCACTGTATAGTTTACATAGCAAAATATTTTGTTGATGTGATGTGTTTTTACGGATTAAAATATTTTTGTCATTCCAAACTATTTACTATGTATTCAATGGCTGCTAATTGAAAATTTTCTGTTTCAAAGGCTCACGGCCCAACGGAATCAAGAAATTAGTGTCATATCACGAACAATAAAAGTACGTGTCAATAGTCACCAATGGGCTCATCATCCATTGAAAGGTATTTAATTATTTATGGCAAATAATTTGTTTCGCTAATTACAGGCTATAGTTCAAGTGGACTTAAAAGTTTATATTTGTTCATCAATCAACACTAAAAAGGGATAAAGTAGATTTTCCCCGTTTTACATATTAACTTTTTTTTTTTTTTTCGTGGCAATAGTAATTGTCACTTGAAGTTGAAATTTGTTCTTAGGTTTTCCAACAGATCTTGGTTATCGGATTGTAAAGATTAAATCGAATATGCAACCCACAAATCAATAGATGTATGATGTTTGTTTCCTGTGTAATGAACAGGAAGAATTGCAAGACTTATACTCCAGCGCCATACTCAATTTTGGGTTCCTATAGTGTAAAGTCATTTGTAAAATTCGAATATTTTGAACATATATGGTTGCACGACATACCTGCTTCTATGTTGAAGAGATTAGGTTTGAAGTTGTTTGTGTACAGTTTGTGGGTAAGGTTTACGACTGATTTCTGGTTGCTTTTTAGTGTTTGATTTATAAAAGTCAGTAACAGATTGAATTTGATTTTTTTGGATCTGCAGACACCAACGCATCTGAACGACATTGCATTCGCTATTTGGGGCTTCAACGAGCACAAACGCCACCTGCACCCGTCGGCCATAAGGTGCTTCCGTGATCTTTTTTATCTTTTTATTCATCATAGTTTTTGACGCTTAAATCAAATTGTTGTTCTATATACGACAATTATGTCTACTTTCTTTTTAGTTGTGCTTACTTCGGATTTGTGATATATATGACGTAGGGTAATATTTGCGCATTTCAACTACTTCTAGCTATCGGAGTTTTCTTCAGGCAACTCATGGTGACAACTAAGGTTTTGTAATTTACATGATGCAGGGTAATACGTGCGTAGTCATTTATCTTCATTTTATTCCAAGCACAAGAGCTCAAGGTTAGTTTGTTAATTATTTTATGTTATGCTTTTGAGTTCATTGCATTGCCTTAAAGCTTTTAACCATACGGAGGAAAAAAGTCGCAAGTGTCTTAATCTTTAGGCATATATCCTCAAAGTGACTTCTAAATTAAATGCTGGCGTTATCATTCCCGTTTAAATGTTTAAGCCATCTGCTCGGTTTTGTTTGCGTTTTTTCATGCTAAATTATTGTGCTTGAAATTTATTAAGGATTAGCAATGTGTGTTTCAGTGTCTCTTTTTATGTATTTGCGTCTTCGCTTGCATTTGCTTTACTGATTTGTCCATCTCCGCTGGTCCGTTAATGTTAATGCTAATGCTAATGCTATGTTTTCAACCTTTATTTAGTTACACTATTCTTTTATTTCACTAGGTAGCATATCGTTGGAAGAATCTGCACATCAGAGATTCTAGAAGGTTAAAATACAAACGTCTTTCGGAGAATGCCGGTGACCCATGGTGAATGTTATTGTTAACTTTATGAATAGGATACACATGCATGACCGATATGTATAATAAATAGGGTTAATTGTAGTCATCAAAGGAGATGATAAACTTACAATGTTATGAGGTGAAGCAAGTTGACAATGTAGACATGTAACAATGTTGGTTACAGGTTATAACATATGACAATGTGGGATGTGATCTTTTATTTTTATGGCAACATACATATCATATTACCTGTTATCAAATCGCGCCTCCGCCGCAACACACGGGGACGCCATCTAGTTATTTACAAAAACTGAATAAATAATACCCCGATACATTAAGATTTGTCAGACTAACTTTTCTGTGTAAAAAAAGTCCGGCCCACTATCTGACCTGCATTGAAACGTCATAACTATTGTAGGGTTCTTAGAAAAGTTAAATGGTTTAAAAGATATTTTAAATAAATATTCGTCTTATTTGTAACATATAATCTTCTTCAAAAGCAGTTTTTTTTTTATTTGGGTGTTACGGTACTAAATTTTTGTGTAAATGAAAGTTGTCAGAAAATGACTTTTGCATTTGGTGTAACCGCAATTTGAGATTGCGGTTTATGCTTATACGAATAAGGTAGTCATTGTATCATTTTCATCTCACCAATAAGATGTCCTCATGTTAGCATATTCCGCAACCTGAGATTGCGGTTTCATCAATCAGATGTCTAACGTCAGCATAATCCGTAACCTGAGATTGCGATTTCACCAAAAGCACAAATTAAAAACTAACACCCTCAAATACACAAATGTTTTTATATTGTACTATCAAAAAATGAAAAAAAACTGCAATAAAAATGGAGGTGTTTTTTTTTTTTTTTTTTTTTTTTTTTTCAAAACTAGTGTTATGAAATATTTATTTAAATAGTGTTCTTTTAAAGTAGAAAAAATTACACCGTTAGTCTTTATGGTTTCTACCAAATTTCAATGTAAGGTATTAAGGTTTTATTGTTTCACTTTAAGGTATTAAGCTTTTAATTTGTTTCAATGTAAGGTATTAAGCTTTTAATTTGTTTCAATGTCAGGTATTATGGACTAACATAGTTAAAACTTAACTGAGTTTGAGGGTATTATGGTCCATTCACCTGTTTATAAAGAAACAAAATAAAAACCAAAACCCAGTTGTACAAGACTCGAACCTAGGACCTTGGCTTATTAAAAGAACAGACAAACCAGCTGATCTAAGCTACCAGATGGTTATTATTTCAATCAGAATCTTTATAAATGAAATCGATGCAGGTCATCTTCCCCAATTCAACCCAAACCAAACCCTAACCCTCGAACCTTGATTAATAAGATCCACTTCATCGATTGATGATTGATTGGTGACCGACCCAATTATCCTTGTCATTGCCAGCCATCAATTTCGATATTACGACCAGATTCATGGTTAGTTATAACGATTTCAAAAGCATTTTTAAAACCTTCCAAAAATTCGATTCAATCATCTTAAATCCGTCGTCATTTCCAAACATTTATACACCCTATATATTCAGACATGTAGCGCGACCAAAACGCATCCAAAATTTCTCTCTATCACATCCTAAATCTCTCCCAATCGAAGTTTTTGTATTTCGGCTCACTTGTGCTCATTTACACCATCTCCAGTTCGGTATGATTCAATTACTCTTTGCTTTAGAGTCGATTTATAGTTTAGAACAAAAGCCCCATGCTTTTTTCATCATCTGTATCGTTTTCTTATTCAATCGATTGTGATAAGGGTTAGGGTTCGTAGGATATAAGAATTGGGGATTTTGTTTTAATTTAGTTGTTTATAAATATCAAACAGATTCTTTAAAATCAACAAACACCCATCCAGATCAACTGGTCTGGGCGTGAGTCCATCACAGACCAGGTCTAGGGTTCGATATCTGCCAAGGCCGATTTTATTCCTTTTTTTCTTTGTTTCTTTCTTTATAAACAGGTGAATGGACCATAATACCCTCAAACTCAGTTAAGTTTTAACTATGTTAATCCCTAATACCTGACATTGAAACAAATTAAAAGCTTAATACCTTACATTGAAACAAATTAAAAGCTTAATACCTTACATTGAAACAAATTAAAAGCTTAATACCTTAAAGTGAAACAATAAAACCTTAATACCTTACATTGAAATTTGGTAGAAACCATAAGTACTAACGGTGTAATTTTTTCTTTAAAGTATTTACTAAAATGGTGTTTTGTTTACCTTTTGTATGTTTTGTTTCTTAACAAACATATTATTATTTTTACATTTTCTATTCGATTAATTTATTATCTATTTGTTGTTCAACCAACCCGATTTTCTTTTTTATTTCTTTGATCTTTCAAATTAACCCGTTATAGTTTTTTAACAATAATTTTTTTTTCTCCAATCAACACTAGCTAATGAACCTTTTGTAAACAGTTTGGAGGAAATTTCTTTTACGTTCTTCATTTAACAAACGGAAAAATATGCACACGTTTTTTTTTTTTTACTTTTCAATTGATTAAACGAGCGATATGAACACATGTTTTGTTTGATCATTTACTTTCAAACATTCCCATGTTTTTTTATTCATTTACATTCATTAAACCAACTTACAGAAAGAAATTGCAATTTACCACTTTCATCACATCTTTTTTTTATCCATTTCTTTTTTACTCTCATTTCAGTTTCATTCAGCTTTGGAGGTGTTAACTTATTTTAAAATCTTTTCATTTATTTTTCATATATTGTCATAAAAATGTAATCTTTGTAAATAATATCAATTCGTTGAGACCATTTACTATTTTTAATATATTTTTTGTTATAAAGTAAACAATAAAATGGAACATGACTAAAAGAGTAAAAGTTCAGAAAAAAAATGCCAGAACAAGTATCCAGTACAAAAGCATATTTCTATTGTTGTGTACCTTTTAAACACCCAAATTCAAAAAACCAACACTTTGCTATTTAGAGCTGGTCCTGAAGATTCAAATGTCTCGGCCGAGGCGAGAAAAAAAGCCCTTACACCATAGCGAATTGCAGGCCCGTCTCCGAAAAGTACGAAAAAAATTTGGGCCCTCGGCGAGATATAAAACAAGGCCCTACCGGCCCTATAACATAAAGTCACCAATCATAATATGCCTTTTATATTTGTTAATTTATAATAATTAATGTGTAATAGTTTTTTTTTCTTGAATAAAAAATGAATAAACAAAATAATAACGTAAAAAAGTTCTTTAAATAAACTTGCACACAGCTAAATCATTTTTTTTAAAGGCTTAGTTCAGTGGAAATCTTTGTACAACCCCAACCTAGCGGTCCTAAGTTCAAATCCCCACCCACGCATCGGTGTCCCCCTTGCCTAAGCTCAAACCGCCACGTAGAATTTTTTTTATGATGTGCATGGATCAAACCTGTGACCTACCCCATGATGGGAACCCCTAAGGGAAAACTCACCATACCTCAAACTAGGGCTGGCAATTTAGACACGAACACGATAACCTGATACGAACCTACACGATTTTAATAGGTTTTGTGTTTGGCCTTAACAGGTTTCGTGTCTATAACAGGTCGACACGTTAAGACCTGTTTATTTTCGTGTCGTGTTCGTGTTTACCTGCTTCGTGTTCGTGTCTTATCGTGTATGTGTCTTAACAGGTCTTGTCGTGCCTTATCGTGTTTCTTATCATTTCTTGTCGTGTCTTATCGTGTGTTATCGTGTCTTGTCGTGTTAACTTATTTTAGTAGGTGCTCCTTATCATGTCTTGTCGTGTCTTATCGTGTTAACCTGTTATACACAGGTTCGTGTTTGAAAAAAAATGACACGATTAGATTTTGTGTCGTGTTCGTGTTTACAAGTTTCGTGTTCGTGTCTTAACAGGTTTGTGTCTTAACAGGTTCGTGTAACCTGTTATGCCAGCCCTACCTCAAACTAGCCGGGTTGAAGATCATTGACAACACATTAATAACCAACTCATTTAAACATGATTAAATTAAAAGACTTAATCAAGTTTTTTATTTTGTCATCATTAGATATTGCGAATTTTTTAAAATCACCAATTTAAAAAAAGAGTTGCCTTTGAAATGACATAAAAGAAAAGTGACCACTCTTCATAGGTTTTTAATGGTTTGACTAAAATTACCCTATAGCCTATATATAATTAACCTACAAAACTACTTTATATTCTTCTTCCTCTTTGGACCACCGCTGCAACTTTCTTTTTTTGAACGACCAATGAATCAATTTCGAGCACTCTCGGGCACCCTTTTGGCGAATTAGGTACTTGAGAGTACCCGGGCCACCAATTGCCACCAATTCCCGGGAAAATCCGACCACTCACCCGCCCGAAGGCACGACGGTGAAATAGTCGGTAAAACCGGTCGGGATCAGGACTCGAACCCAAGCCAATGGCCGGGTCATCCCTCATTTCCCATCCACCAATGTCCTCCAAATGTAGCCAGTGGGAATTGAACCCAAGCCTCCCATAGGAAACTTTAGGCTCTCAACCAACTGAGCTACAAGTGTTGGACAACTTAAAAGTTGCCGGAAAAAACTCCTATTCTTTTTTTTTTTTTTTTATCAATTTCTCTCTTTAGTTTAACTACTCTTTTAACTTTAGAACATACACACACATACATATATATATATATATATATATATATATATATATATATATATATATATATAACTGTGAGTTTAAAGGTTGGCGGGCCCCTTGACGTTTCTGGCCCTGAGCCCAAGCCCACCCTGCCCATGCTTATAGCCGGGCCTGGCGAATTGTATAAAAGAAATATTTTTTTTGAACAATGGTTAACGTTATAGCAATAAAGATAAAAAAATATAGTATTAGCATGACGTACCGTAGTGACTAATCGATTATTCGTGAACCTCTCCTAGTGATGGTTAATATTATAGCATAAATTTTAATATTTTTTTGTTGTTATACTATTATTTAGATTAGATTATTAGATGATTGAATATTAAAACTATCAACTACGGATAAAATTATGTCTACAACAACAACAACAACCGTACCCAGGAAAATCCCACGAATAGCGACGCTATTAGTAGGGTCTGGGGAGGGTAAGATGTAGGCAAACCTTACCCCTATCTTTAGAGATAGAGAGGCTGCTTCCAGAGAGACCCCCGGCTCAACAAAAACAAATGCACACTGTATATCAAAGAATAATTAGGCAATCACTAAAAAAATATATTTAATAGTGAATGTATAACATAATATAACATACATATATATATATATACACACATGCATAGAGGCCATCCCTAATTCCTAAGTAACCTTAAATCCTAAAAATCTTTAACTTTAATCCTACGCCTCCACGAATTTCTATCTTGGACCATATCCTCAGAGAGGTTCAATTCTAACAAATCTTGTCTAATCCGATCTACCCAAGTCAATTTGGGTCTGCCTCTACTCCTCCTCCCCTCCACCGTGAGGTGTTCCACTCTTCTGACTGGGGCTGTCGTATGTCTCCGCTTCACATGTCCAAACCATCTTAATCTTCCCTCCTTTATCTTATCTGCTATGTTAACCACTTCTAACCTCTTCCTAAGAACCTCATTTCTAATCCGATCTAACCTAGTGTGACCACACATCCACCTCAACATTCTCATCTCCGCCAGTTCCATCTTGCGTAACTGTGTCTTTTTGATGGCCGAACAGTCTGTCCCATACATCATAGCAGGTCGAACTACAACCCTCTAAAATTTTCCCTTTAGTTTAGTTGGGAACCTCTTATCGCACAGAACTCCAGATGCTGCTCTTGTGACATCCGTCACCCTCGTCTTTCGTCAAATTTACAAAATTAACCTTTCAAATATTTCCATTATAGTCTCTGTAAGTTTTGTCGTTTTCAATTTTTTTTTAGCGAACTAAAATTTTATCATTTGTATCTATTACGGTTCGGGTTTAAGTTTTAATCAAATGCGTAAGTTAAAACGTGTTCGTAAAAAGAATTTTATAAAAATTTCAAGTTTTATAAAGTTTTAGAAACTTTTTGGCTAAATTAACTTAACTTGGTTAAGTTTTATAAAGGAAAAGTTAACTTTTTAACATAGAAACTAACTTAATTGAAAGTGAGGGACCAAAATTGCCAACCAACAAAACTTTTCAAATCTGTTTTTCCTTTCCCCCTTGCCCCTCGTTTCCGGCCAAAAGCTCCGGCGGCCGGAGTTCTTTTCCGGCGAAGCATAAACTCGAGATTTAATATCTCAAAATCGATCTTATTAATGCCAAAACGTTTCTCCATCACATACCAACGTTCTCATATGATCAATCGGTCGATAACGCTGTTTTTAGTGAGCAATTAATTGGGTTTATGGATGTAACCGTCGCATCTATTCAATGGATCCGTTTTCGTTCATGAAACTATAAATTGATCTTATCACTAGTCTTCTGCACATCTAAGCATCTTAAACCCACAAAAATAAGCACCTAAATGTGACCAGAACCTCTGCAAATCGATCTCAAGTCATCGGCTACTAAACCTTCTTTTTCGTGTCCGAATCGTCATTGTAAGTGCTTTGTTTTAATGCCATTTTGATCTCTATTCGTCCCTCTATAATAGCCCTAAGATCTCAGGTTGTTAACTCAAGGAATCGGGTTAATTGAATTCTTGGCTAGGGTTAGGGTTCTAAGCATTTTTGGGGAAGAAGAAGACTATTGGGATATATTATAAATGTTAAATATTTCCAAATACTTGCAAAAACTAAACACTTGGGTGAGTGGCTGACAACCATTTGTTAAGACATTCATGTGCGAGACCCGGGTTCGAACCCAGGCCTCCTCACCGATTTTTTTGTTTTTTTTATGTTATGGCATTATTATTTTTTTGTTTGTTTATTTATATAATACACTTAACCCAAATAATTCATAATAAATCCATTTTTAGTCAAAAAATAATGAAAATTTAGGAGTAGCTTCTTGACACCTCATAGAAAATTACCACACTTTTATTTTCTGGAAAATGTCTTATTTTTATATTGTTATTGAATTTATTTGTTTTAATCATATTTAATTGATTAAAAATTCATTTTTAATGATTTTAATCTCAAAATTTTAGGATAATTATTTCTAAGCATTCTAATCTGAAATAAAAATTATTGGACCAGAAAACACTTATTTTTATTAATTTTCTTATTTTTAATCATTTAAACATGATTTAATCTCATTAAATCAGTTTTAAATATAAATAAGTTTATAAAAATTATGGAAAAATTATTTTCATTACTTTACATCAGAAAGTATCCATTTTCTATAAAAAATAGCATTTTTGGATCATGTATTGAATTATTAGTCTTATTTATGTTTAATTAGACATAGTTATTTATTTATTTATTTATACTATTTAATATCTATTTTATAAATATTTTTCTTATAAAATAGAAATATTCTTATGATTGAAAGTCTTTATTATCATTGTTGGATCTTTGTGTAACTCATAATTATTTATTTCAATATTTATGATTATTGTATTTATTTACAATAATTAGTTAAAGTAATTAACTAAATTATTTTGTCTTAATTATTCAAACATATTTTGAAATAAATATTCAATTGGTAATAATTATATTACTTAAAAACCATATTTACAAACTTTGGCATAATATTATTTGGATATACAACTTTTATATTAAAAACTCTATTTCCCCAAATCGACTTAGTAGACCCTAATGCCTTAGACCATAGATACCGTAGACTTTGTAGACTTTTCCTTACAAGTATTCATATACGTTATAGGTTGAATTCCTCGGAATTCCCATTACTTAGCTCACGACCGCTTAAGTGGATTTTGATCGCTTTCGCAAACTGTTAGTATATCTTTCCCCCTTTTCATGTTTTACAATTTTGGGGTGATTCATGTACGCTTATTACTTCACTCACTTAATCATGTTTTATCATTTATTCATAATCGCAATTCTTGTATGTGTTTTACTTGTTGATTCGCTGATAGTGTGTACTTATGACCTGAATCATTAACCGTTCTGCGGCCTAGCATAGCAATAAATAGTACTTAATTATTGTTATGTGTGAACGATTATTCATCGCCTACTATGAGCGAATACTATATATATGTGTGACTCTTGATTCATTAAACAAAGGTTTGATTTTGGGTAGCATTTGTACACAACTTGAACACTAAATTGTAGACAGTATAACACGTGAATTGCGAAACACTTTTTCTACTATAAGTATTCAAAACAGGGTATGCTCACCAATACAATTTTTGTATTGACCAAATTATTTTGTACATGTTTCAGGTTGTTTTGAGATGCATCCTTTAAGCTTTCGGATTTATATTTAGATTTTGATTCATTGTATTTCAATTTAGTTGGCAGTTAGAATCGTTGTATTTCATTTCAATGTAATAAATTATTTAATCAATGTATTCAAATTTACATTTTAGTCAATGTGCTTTTGAACAATCGTCACTACGTGACACCTCGATGTTTCCGCCATCGGTTGGGGTGTTACAGCTCTCCACTTACACCATCCAGCCTGAATACGATGTGCGACGTCACTATCAATCTCTCCGTCCCTTTGGACGAACGATCCTAAGTACTTAAACTTAGTTACTTGCGGGACCACATGACCCTCAATGGTGATCTGGGTGCGCTCTTCGTAGTTTGTCCCGCTGAAATCGCAGTGCATGTACTCCGTCTTAGAGCGACTAATTCTTAAACCTTTTCCCTCCAATGCTAATCGCCATCCTTCTAACCTCATATTCAAACTTTGCTTAGTTTCCGCGATTAATACAATGTCGTCAGCAAAAAGCATGCACCACGGTAGTGTCTCCTGAATGGACTTAGACACCTCGTCTAGGATAACCGCAAAAAGAAACAGGCTCAACGCGGACCCTTGGTGGAGCCCTACCTCCACGGGAAAGAAATTAGTATCTCCTACAGGCGCACGAACACTAGTTTCAGTCCTATCATACATATCTCTAGTAATGTCAACATACTTACTCGGGATCCCTCTAGCCTCCAAACTATCCCAAATCAGTTTACGAGGTACACTATCATAGGCCTTTTCCAGATCAATGAATACCATATGGAGGTCTCGTTTCTTCTCCCTATACTTTTCCATCAGGCTCCTTAGTATGTATATCGCTTCTGTAGTTGACCTCCCTGGCATGAAGCCAAATTGATTTACAGTAACATGGGTTTCTCTTCTAATCCTAGTCTCAATAACTCCCTCCCATAATTTCATAGTATGACTCAGCAGCTTAATTCCTCTGTAATTCCCACAACATTGTGCGTCTCCTTTGTTCTTATATACAGGCACTACAACACTACTCCTCCACTGATCTGGCATTCTTCCAGATTTAAATATAAGGTTGAAGAAAATAGTTAGCCATTGCACTCCTTCCTCTCCCAAACACTTCCAAGCCTCAATCGGGATGTTGTCCGGGCCAACTGCCTTAGCCTTTCCCATCTTCCTAAGTGCTGACCTCACCTGTTCCTGTGTGATACGACGATAGTAGCAGTGATTTCGTTGTGGCGTTTGGGTAGTTGGGTTGTCGTTCTCCTGGTAGTGAGCCATCCCGTCATTGAAAAGACCGTAAAAGTACGCTTTCCATCTCAGCTTTATGTCATCCTCCTTGACTAAAACATGCCCATCCTCTCCCTTTATAAACTTAACTACCCCTAAATCTCGCTTCCTACGCTCCCTAGCTTTTGCAATCCTGAACATATCATGTTCCCCTCCTTTGTTTCCAGGCGGTCGTACATCTTCTTATATGCCGTGTTCTTAGCCTCTGTCACTGCCTTCTTCGCCTCCATCTTGGCCTTCTTGTATGCCTCCCTCAAAGTCACCCGATTCTCCTTATCAGTGCACCCCAAAAGCTCCCTAAAACTCGTATGCTTATCTCTTATTTTGTTTATCTCTTATATTATGTCTAATATAAGTTATAATGTTTATATAGTCAGTGGCGGATCCAGAGTTTTAGGTGAGCAGATGCAAAATAATATGTCGTCTCAAATCAACTCGGGTCAAAGTGGGTTGGTTAAGAACAAGTCATGTTAAAATGGGTTAGCTAAAACCAAGTTAGGTTGGATAGGGCTTAAGTTAATAAGGTAAATTAATAATTGATATATATATATTAACAAAATATTAACTTTAGAAACATAAAGGTTTAGTTTGTAACTTACTAAGGGTGGTAAATGTTAATATAAAACTCTTTCATATTAAACCTTAACTAGTAAATAAACATATAAGAGATTATTTTCTCTCCGCTTCTTTTTCACACTTCATCTTCTACAAAAGAGTTTTTTTTTTTTTTTTTTTTTTTTTTTTTTTTTTTTTAACTTTTCCCCGTTAAAGCTTCATTCAAGCTTTCAAGTTTAACTTATTCACACATTCTTTCCTTCTTTCTCTCTCAAACGATAAATGTCACGGATGCTCACATGTAATTCAGAACTTTCAAATATGCTTTGTTAAGAAAAAAAATACTATAAATTTTCTTCTATTTTTGAATTCCGGTGGTGCCTCGCTAGTCGCCACACATGGAGAACATATGGATCAGCCCCCTGTATATAACATAATATAGGCCCCTTGGAAAACTCGTGCCTCGGCTGGGGGTGCGGCTCGCCCACCCCCAAGGCCGGCTCGGGTGCTATTAGTCGTGATATCATTCGTTTGTTGGCTAACATCAACACAAGATAATAAATTAACAAAAAATTGGATTTACCATGAAGTATTTAAAAGGTGAAGAAGAACAAGAGATCAAAGCTTGTTTCGTTTAAGGAAAAAAAAACTTCCGGATCAAAACATAAGAAATAGATAATTAGTTAGTTGAATAGGAAAACAAAAAAAAGAAAGTTAATGTGTTGTTTTAAAAATATAAGGAAATGCAAAATAAATAAATAAGCAAACTCCGTTTTGGTTTTAAGAAACACCATTTTGGTAAATATTTTCTCCACCACTAGTATAGAAAAATACTCAATAATAGTTTTTCAAATGAAAAACTATTTTTTAGACAAAAAACACCATATCGTTCGATTAAATTAATTTAGTTTTTCTATACTAAAGCAGTAGGGTACTGATTCTCGCGCGCAGGCACATTCTACCCCACAACATTGCCATTATAAATACACCCATGGAGGGTTGGCCATTCGAAACGATAACTTCAGGATCACAACACACCTCCGCTGAGTTCAGCTTTCTAGAGCATCACATAAGGAGTGCAATCTGCCTGCATAAAACCATGCGCCAGTCCTGCGATGGTCACCCGCGGAATATAACAGCTGGTTGCGCCAAGGTGCAGCTCCCCTTAGGCCCCACTTGCTGCACTATCTCCCATGTGTTAGAGGTCACTTCGGTCAATCTTCTAGACGAAGCTAGCAGCCTGACCCCATCTGGCAGCAGCAAGAAAAGGATGTCCCTGCAGTCAACCACAAGGTGCCACATGTACCAGTGGCAGGGTGCCGCCCCTGATAACCAACCACAGCGCGCTACGTGGACAAATGGCTGGACGCCATTTGCACCCGGTTTGCTTTATGCAAACCTTTAGTCCAAACCCAACTGGATGGGCTTCTAGAAGGCAGGCCCAACTTCCGGGCCCAAGCCCATTACACCTGTTGTGGGCCGTGGCACCCGACCCACGCATCCTCTATAAAAGGAAGACTTCTCTACCTTTTATGAGATCGATCAATTCACGAATAAAACACACACTTGTATCTCTTACTTGTATATTTTCTTTTACACTTGTAACCTCTCAAGTAATAAAGATCATACTTTGACAGTGGACGTAGGTCACCGAGACCGAACCACTTATATCTTGTGTGTGTACTATCTCTTGACCCTCTCTTTATCTTACGGGCCACAGATCTAACCTCGGCGTGAGCAAAGGATTATATCCTGTAGTGAACACGAGTAGCGACCCCCGGCTATACCCCGAATTATACTCGTTGTTTCTTCATTGGCGCCATCCGTACCGTCTGAAAACAAGATTTTCTAAACCACATCTTTTAAGCCCACCCATGGCAGATCCCAACCCAGCCAGAGCTACTGGTCTTGCTTCATCCACTATGCTCCCGAGCATAGTGATGGGCACATCAGGCACTCCGGATATTCAGAACAAGGAGGCTGCCCAGAAGACACATCACATCGTCCGAGCAGTCAGCTGCTCGGACCCGGAGTCTGAAGATGAGTCCGAAGCGCCCGTCGACCCAGACGAGTGGCTATTCCAATGGCAGATGGAGAATACCAAAATTTACCAGCGCATGCTGGCAAAGCTAAACGTTTGTAAAGCACCCATTGCCTCCCCCTCGGCTAAACATAGCCGAAGGGGGAAAGAAAAAGAAACTGACAGCTCCAAAACTCGTGGTCGAAGTCGTGGTAGAAATACACACGATCAGGACCCCGAAAGCCCAGCGAGCGAGTCAGACGGTTACCTGTCTACTAGCGAATCGGACCACCAAAAATCCAAGAAGCATCGGACGTCGCGGAATACTTCTGCAGGACGACCTCAACAGGCCCTACAGGCCTAAGTCGTTCGCTGCAAACTCCAAATTTCGTGCACGGATCGCAACCGCGCACATTGAGAAACAAGCCAAACTACCCAGCAGCATCAGTAACTACCCATCCATATTACCCAGCAGTATTGAATGTGCGGGCATGTCGGTCCTTTGGCCGGTCCAGGTTTGGTGTCACCTCTTTGCCTAGACGCTCACCGGCGCTGCTAGGGTTTGGTTTGACAATCTACCGATGGGAGGAATCACGTACTTCGATGATGTCATCAAGAAGTTTAAGGACCATTTCTCCCACCTCAGGAAGCACAAGAAGGACAAATCACATGTCCTATTATGCTAGCACAACGATTACGAGTCCACCGAGGACTATATCGTGCGCTACAACAAGGAGGCGCTGCAGATCGGATGTAACAAAGAACTCACACGTGCGGGAATTTATTCAAGGAGTTCGTAATGAGGAACTAATGAAAACCCTGTTGGGTAAAGACGGAATCCCTGATTCCTGGGATGAATTCATTAAAGCATAAAAAATCTTTGCATCCTACAACAACAAAAACAAAAACAAAAACTAGTAGACCCACAACAACAACAAAAACAAAAACAAAAACAAAAACCAGCAGTCTATCTAGTCGCGCATCTCTGGATCTGCGGACGAAGGAAAGTATTCATCCGCTAGTGACGCCCGCCAAACGATCAGCAACAAGCAACCGTGGGAACAGAGGGACCACTTCAAGAAAATTACGGATTGGACCCCTCTCACCAAGACACCTTCTCAAGTACTCAAGACTGAGCAAATAACCTTCAAGGAGCCTAAAGCCCTTGGAAAGCGGAAAAATGTGGACACCACAAATTTTGTGATTACCACAATGACTATGGCCATCTTACAAACAACTGCTATAGTCTAAAGCTGGAAATAGAAGCCGCTCTCAAGACTGGCCAGCTGGGCCACTTGATAAAAAATATTCACAGGGGTGGGCACGAGAACAATCAAGATGACAAATGCAAAAAGGGAGGGCGGAAGCAAATCCGCAACCTCGAAAAAAACGTCATCAACCGCCCCCTGCGCCACCACTGTAACATGATCCGCGGGAACGCCAAACGCCAAAACAAAGGAAATCGTTCCCGGCAACAAAATGATGACTCTTGGAACGAGGCAGACGTCATCCTTCCCAGAGCTCCCGGCGGCCCCTCATCCACGGCGCTGCTTGTAATCACCGCCATCGTTGGACATTACCGCACCAGGTCTATGTTCCTTGACGGCGGAAGTAGCACCGATATAGTCTATGATCAGTGTTTTCAAAAACTGGACGAGGTAGACAAAGCCCGCCTCGTTCTAGTCAATGAACCAATTTCGGGCTTTATTCCCGAAGTCATCATGCCGCGAGGGATGATATCTTTTCCAGTCACTCTAACTGATGGTAGACATGAGCGCACAGAAATGTGCGACTTCATGGTCTTACCGGTGACGTCACACCATGACATCCTCTTGGGGTAGGAAGGCCTGGCGCGGTTTAGCGCGAACACGTCTATACCTCATCAAGTGATTGGCTTACCCACCCGAACTGGCATCGCATTCATTCGGGGCAACAAGGACTGCCATGCAGTCGACACGGAGAAGCCCTAAAAAATGTCCAAAACAGAAGTCTGCTTGGACCAGAAAACTGGGTTCTTAACCCTAAATTCCTGGACCAAACGGTAATCATTGGCCATGAAATCTCCAACACCAACCGAGCGCATCTAAAACAACTCCTCGTAAAAAATACTTACATCTTCGCCTGGAAACCTTCTAACATGATCGGTGTTCTACCGACCTGTCGTGGAACATAAACTCAACTCATACAGGTCGGTGGAGCCAGACGTCCAGAAAAAGTGCAACATGGGGCCGGAGAAAAAAAAGGCCATGAATGAACAAGTTAACGAGCTGCTCAACGCAGGCATCATCCACCCAATCCGCTACCAAACTTGGGTTGCCAACCCAGTCATGGTAGGAAAAGTAACTGGCGGGTGGTGCATGTGTGTTGACTACAAAGACTTGAACAAAGCTTGTCCAAAGGAGTGCTACTCTCTGCCAGAAATTGATCTCAAGGTGGACTCTTTAGCGCCTTACCGTTACAAGTGTTTCTTGGACGCACACAAGGGCTGTTACGCGCGTCCAAGTGCTCCATTGACATGGAAGAAGGCAAATTCCTCGGCGTCATTGTTACGCGCGACGGATTCCATGCCAACCGTGACAAAATCATGGCGATTGAAAGAATGCCTTCTCCTGCATCCATCAAGGAAGTTCAAACGCTGATGGGCTGCCTCGTCGCCCTCAACCGCTTCCTTTCTAATTATGCATCAAGGTCTTTTCCTTTTATAGATACCTTAAAAAATTGTCTGAAAAAGAGCAATTTCTGCTGGACCCCTGAGGCGGAAAAGGCTTTTCAAGAAATGAAACAGTGTCTTATCAATTTATCAACTCTAACTGCGCCCCTACCCAAGGAACCGCCAACGCTATACCTATCCGTCACGGAAAAGGCCATTGGCGCGGTACTCCTTGTGGACCGCAAGGGAGTTCAGACACCCATTTATTACATTAGCTGCACCCTGCTAGTTGCGAAAACAAGGTATGTTACGATGGAGAAACTAGTATTGGCGCTCATTCACACCTCGCGCAGATTGCGCTAATACTTTCACGGGCATCCCATTAATGTCCTAACCAATTACAGAATCAACGATGTACTGCAAAAACCAGAAATGTCGAGTCTCCTAGCAAAATGGGCAATTGAGCTCAGAGAGCACACCATCAATTACAAGTCTAGACCCGCCATTAAGGGGCAAGTACTCGTGGATTTTGCAACAGAAATACCCACTGATAAGGTCCAAGACTGTTTAGCAGAACAAGAACCCGTGCAACCCAAAGATGACCCTGAAAAATGGGCTCTATACACGGATGGGGTCTCAAACAGCGACGGAGCAGGCGCGGGATTACGCTTTATCAGCCCAGACAACAAGGAATTCACCTACGCATTTCACCTAGACTTTTGCACTACAAACAACGAGGCGGAATACGAAGCTTTGCTGGACGGCCTCCGCATTGCGGATATAATGGGAGCTTGCCACCTAGTCGTACACGTGGATTCAGTGCTTGTCGCGGGACACATTAACGGAACAGGCCAAGCTACTCATGCGTAGGTTTATCTCTTGTACTATCATTCACATTAATAGTAGCGAGAATAAACCTGCTGATGTGTTGAGCAAAATGGCCTCAACGACTTTTGAATACTTGGGTAAAGACATTCGTGTAGAGTTACAAGATAAACCGTCTATCCCGCTATGACAAGTCAATGTCATCCAAACAGGCAACGCGTCGTGGACGACCCCAATCAACGCCTATCTGGCTTTCGGAATATTTCCCAAGAACAAATCAGAAGCCCGAAAAATCCAATACAAGGCTTTCAGGATCAGCTTACTAACGGCGCATTTTATTGCCGATCTTACCTAGTGCCGCTACTCCGCAATGTCGATTCCGCGGATGCCTCCTTTCTTATTCGAGATATCTACGAGGGCATCTGTGGCTTGCACGCGAGGCCCAGAATAATGGTCGCCAAGATAACGAACGCAGGGTATTATTGGCCAGGAATGCACCCTGACGCGGTGGCAGAACTGTGCAAATGCGACTTTTGCCAGCGCCCTGTGCCGAACACCCTGCGCCCCAAAACGACCTAGTACTTGTTGGGCCATTCCCTGCAACACTAGGAAACGTCAAATTACTGATCGTCGCCATCGACTACTTCACCAAATGGATTGAGGCGAAACCCCTAGCAAAGATTGATGGGACACACGTCAAGAAATTCATTTTGGAATTTATCATTTGTAGATTCGCCTTACCGTACCAACTTGTGAGCTACAACGGCACCCAATTCACAAACCAGCATCTACAAGAATGACTGGCGCAAATGGGAGTTCAACAGCTGTGACACCCAACCATTTTCCAGGACAATATCCTTACACTTAACTAGATTCACAATGTTTCATTTGTGCATTAGACATTATTACAGTAAACGTGTCACCTCGAGTCTAATAAGATCCAAGATAGTTCAGGATCCATTACATTTACCCTTTTTCTCATGCAACACCCAACTCATGAACAGAACAACTGACAACGACAGTCAGGGCAATCACACGTTCAACAGAGAGCAGTAAAATGTTCAATATCCGTATAACGCTTTATCCATTACATTTACCATTACACTTGAGCGTTTGCATATGGATCTTTTCGGACCGGTCAAGCGTAAGAGTAATTATGGCGATCTTTATTTTCTTGTGGTTACAGATGACTATCCTCGATTTTCGTGGGTGATGTGCATGCAACACAAAAGCGAAACGTTTAACAATTTGAAAGTTTTGTTTACCCATTTGGAAAACATCTATGGTTTGAAGATAAAACGGATTCGAAGTGACAACGGGACAGAGTTCAAGAATTCTCAGATGGATGCATTATTTGAAGAGAAAGGAATTCATCACGAATATAGTGCATCATATACTCCTCAACAGAATGGTGTTGCAAAACGCGAAAACAGGACTCTAATTGAAGCGGCAAGGACGATGCTTGCAGATTCAAATCTCCTGATAATATTCTGGAATGAGGCTATTCATGCAGATTGTTATACTCTGAATCGTGTGTTAATAGTGAAGAAGTTTGGAAAGACTTCTTATGAACTGCTTAACAGGCAAAAGCCGAATTTAGAGTATCTAGAACCTTTTGGAGCACTTTGTACAATGCTGAATCCCACTGAAAAGTTTGGATCTAAAGCAGAAGAGGGTTATTTTGTTGGATACGCGACACCACTTAAACGCGTATTTAACAAAAGAACTTGTAGAGGATCGATTTTATAGAAAACGACTTGGTGATCATACAAATGGAACAATCCAGGTGCAGAAACCCTAGATCGTATGCAATATGATAGAAGTCAAATCAGAACACAATCAAATACCTTTTAATAATCATTTCATTCATAAACATGTTTAATAATCTTGTTTAGATAGTGTTTACAATGAAATAGGTCAATCTTAGAATATTCTAGAACCTAGAGAGAACACACACTCGACCAAATGACCAAAAACTACTTCACAAAACAAAACTTTAAGTTTATATAGACTGCACGTTCGACCTCACGACATGGTCGAACATGTTCTTCGACCTCAACAGTAGCTCGAACCAACTGATATCATCTTCAAGGCTTCCTTCGACCCCTCGACAAGGTCGAACGGGTACATAAACAACATGAAATCTTCCAAAAACGCTATATAGACAATCCAAAGGCGTTAGTCACATTCCGTGCACTTAGAAACTCCCCCTTGACTATTACTTGGATTTTAGTCTTTCTTGATCAAGCGTCTTGTTCAACAGTTTGATTCGGAGAGCTTTCTTTTGTTGATTGCTCATCTCCGGTTCTAATTGTCGTTTCGTTGAACTTTTCTTCACTTTACTAACCTTCACGTATTTTCCCAACTTCTCATCAAATTCACACCCCGCATTGACATCCCATGCAAAATAGAAGCATACAACCCTATGATATTTCATTGCCTGCTCCATGTCTTTCTCTTCACAGTAGATTGGATTGTAGTACAACATGATAATGTCTTCATACGAGCAATTGATAAGCCATATAGGATCAAAAATGTGTATCTTCTTGAATTCTTCCTTAACACCTGCATTCTTCAACAAGATAACTGCTTCAACTGTTCTCCAGTCATAATACCATAACACAAACTCTTTGCTGAAATGTTGTTGAATCGGCATCAAAGGAATCTGTTTCAGCACAACTGGAGGTTTGTATTTCAACGTCACCTTGTTCAAACTAGTAATAGGATCAACCTCTTTGTGAACTTTCCTTTTCAGATATTGAGGCTTGAACAAGTTCCACATAGTTCTGCTTTCCCAAGACATTTTATCAGCAAAATAACTAACAGCATGGTTGTTAACAGAAGCACCGCTCATAGTATGTCTACAGATATCCCTTACAGCCCAATACGGCAAGTTTTTGATGTCATAGAACCTGTGAAAGTACAGAATTTGTATGAGGATTAATTTGTCAAAAACAATTAGTTTGATCAAACAAGTCTACCAATTCAGGTGCGGAATCCCTGAATCAGTTACGAAATGATAATAATATCAACAAAACACACAAATCACCTTTAACATTCCTTTTCATTCATAAACATATTTGATTAACTTTACAAAATCTTGTTTATAATGATATAATCACAATTCAGACTCAAACAAAACCATAGGGAGAAAACCAGATCAAAGGATGGAAACAAATGACCAAAACTTAACTTGAAAATGAAAATCAAACTGTATATAGCCTGCACATTCGCCCTCCCGTAAGGGTCGAATGTGCAGGTTTGCCCCTTTGTTTGGGCGAATCAGCACATAGCCCTACAAAATTCTTCTCCTTTGACCTGAATGTTCTTCCTTCGACCAAACTTAGTCACCTTCGACCCTTCTGAGTTCCACATTCGACCCTATGTAATTGCCAAAACAAAATTTAATGCGCAATCCAATAGCACTAGTCGCAAAACGTGTATCAACAAACTCCCCCTCGACTATTGCTTGGATTGTTTTTGCCTTCGCTCTTCGTCCATTTGTTTATTCATCAACTTGATGCGCAATAAGGCCTTCTGCTCTTTCGTCATGACTGGTTCAAAAGTTTGTTTCGGTTTCTTCTTCTCTTTCGTAATCTTCACAAACTTCCCCAGTTACTTGTCATAATCGCATTCCGCATTAACATCCCAAGCAAAACATAAGCATACCACCCGTTGGTATTTCAGAGCTTGCTCGTTGTCCTTCTCTTCACAGTAGATCGGGTTGTAATATAGCATAATAATGTCTTCGTGTGAGCAGTTTATCAACCACATTGGATCAAATAAATGTATCTTCTTGAATTCATTTCTCCCATCTTTCAGTAAGATAACAACTTCTGCGGTCTTCCAGTCATAGTACCACCACATGAAATCTTTTGAAAAATGTTGTGGAATAGGCATCAAAGGAATATGTTTTAACACGGTCGGTGGTTTATACTTCAAAGTCACCTTGTTCAACCCCATAATTTGATCTTTGATCTTCTTATGAACAATCCTCTTCGGATACTATGGGGTGAACACATCCCATTTCATTCTGCTCTCTTTAGCCATGCGATCTGCAAAGTAGCCAACTGCATCATTGTTCACAGTTGCACCTGAAAAAGTGTGTCGGCAGACGTCGCGTACAACCCAACACTACTAGAAAAATACCCCTATCTTGACACACATTTTATGACACGCACTGATTTATGACACTAAAAAACGTGTGTCATAAAAAAATTGTCATGTTTTAAAAAAACTAGTTAATTAATGACACATTTTTTTGTGTGTCAAGAAATGCAATGTCAAGAAATAAAAGATATGACACTATCCAATTTTGTGTGTCATCCTTGGTGTCATATCTTTACTCTCTAATAAAAGAGTATACATTTGGACACGTGTTGCTCTCACAATCAGCCTCCCCTTTTTTTTCCCGCCTATTACCCACATACCCGAATTGCTTGGACCCATTTTTTTTGACCCGTCAAACAAAACAACAGGATTTTTAATACCCTTCTTTCTTGACCCAAAATTAACTAAACCCTAATTTCTTTCCAGCCGCAACATTCAACCTCTTTCTTCTCTCTCTTGACCCAAGGTTACAATCGATACGCATCTCCATCTCTCCTCTTCGCTGTTTCTTTCCTTCGGATTACCGATTTAGTATCGATCGTTGCTCATATCTATTGTAAAGGTGCGTTGTAATGTATTTAGGGTTGTTTTGACTCCTCTTTATTGCTTGGTTTGCTTTTCATTCTCTTAGGTAACTGATAGTAATTCGATTCTATTGTTATGGTTTTATTAGGCTATCATTTTAAGTTGTAAATGCTTATGGATCTGGCTTTGGTTTATGTCAAGTTTTGTTTAGGGTATTGCTGAATGTTGTTGTTCGTCTCATTGATTAAAGGTTAGTTTCTTTATATTAGATTCAATTGTTCCAGAAAAAGTTTTAATCTTTTTTGTATATTAATCTTTCTGTTTAGGTGTAATTAGGGTTTCTGTTTCATACATTTAAGTGTTTAACCCTATCATCTTGGATTTGTATTGAAAGAGTGGTTTAATAATATTCAATACTCAGTTGTTTCATGATTTTTAATTGAACTAGCGTGTTTCACTGTCGCGCGTTGCGCGACCTTTGATCTTGTGTCCATGTTGTGCAAAGAACCAATTTTGATTCAACATATGTATGGTCTAGATAAACTGTTAATCATGCAGGCCTGTTGGTGTTTAAACAACATATTACAAACAGATGAAAGTAGGTGTGATTGGGTGTTGAGACATCCTGTAAGCATACAAAAAAAACACCCTGCAAACATATAAAAACAATGTTCTTTAGACTTCACTTAAAGGCATGGTGCCAGATTGGTAAAACATCCTACAAGCATACCCAAAACACAATTGTTGTTTACCCTTCTTCTATTTGAAAACACAGGTCTTAGTAGTTAGGCATCCTACATACAGACAACATACAAATCCCCATTTAAATTTAACTAATCATTAATCGCTAACCTGCCAGAGCGATAGAAGAGGCGAAGAACCAGATCAGTGTGGTGCAACAATGACATCTTCTGGACACCGGAACGATGTTCTACCCACTCCTATGTTTTATGAAAATTAATAAATATACAATGTCGATAATTACCATATGTCCAAATAAATGTTAACTAATATATTCCGTATGGTATAAATAAGTTGATAAAAATTAGCAAACTAAACTATAAAATTATCTTAACTCTAACCTCATTTCAAACAATACCATATGTCCGTATGAAACCAGGTCTAGCAAACCTAATTTCTACCTTTTGAGCCATTTAATATTTACTCATCATGTTTAACATGCACTGCAACAATTAAGCTAACATTATATACATTGACTCATTGAACCAACACTAACAACCTGCTATACTTTAACCTATATAACCCTTTCATTCTAATTTCTACAATTTGACATGTTTAGCATTTATGTAAAAGCAAGGCACTTTGATCCGTTTACTATTTACTCACCATATATCACATACACTTATATACTTAGAACCTTTCATTCTAATTTATACAATGTGAGTGGATTTTACATACCAACATGCCCACCACAAACAAATACACAAGCAGCCAATGTCATGGCGATTTTAACGCAATAATGAAATAAGTCGCTTTACCGAACCAAATCGAATAATGAAGCCCTTTTTTTTGTAGGTAAGAACACTGCTGTTGAGCATCTTATTTTGGATTGAAGACCAAGAACGCAGCTCGGATTTTGAAATCTTAGACGCAAGAATAAATCGTAAACCTCAAACTCTAGAAACAAACAAACAAAATTATAAGAACAGCTGTGTTATTCAAATTATGTTGTGAATTCAAATTATGTTGTGTTATTGAAATATGAATTATTTTTTTAGATTTATATGTGTTGTATATTGTACTACAAGATCAAGTATGGATCTAGTCTACAGCCATCTTCAACTATGTTCTAGTTACTTGTATATTGTTATTTGGTGTTCTATAACTGAAACCTTGAGATGAATGTATCATGTCTTATATTAACTGTGTTTACAATTGTAGAAGGAAGAACAGCTGCTGCTGCAGCAGCAGTTTCCTTGAAAAGAACATTACCGGCGTTAGCTTCTTTCAGCGAATCCACAAACACTGCCAACAAATGGATTTCCACAGCTCTTGCGCTTCCCGTCGCAGGTTCAAACTTTCAAATCCCTATGAATTTTTGTGATATTATTATGTTCCTTTTTGATGGTTTATATCTATCTGTTTAACTATACATGTAAACAATACAGTGTACATGCTTAAGGATCAAGAGGCACATGCGGCACATGTATTCGTTTAATTGCTAATTTCATTTTCTGTAATTATAAGCATATTATAGCAACCCTTCTCATTCTCACTGTTTTCAGAACCGGATCGAACCAGAACTGGCTACATAGCCAGTCTTGTTGAGTCTATTTGAACCAGCATTTTAATTATACATGATAACCAGTCCGGCTATAAACACATTGCTCATCCTGCCTTACCCTTTTTTCATCTTTGAAGCATTTTAATTCTCTTGTTAATGCAGATGGAGCGCACCTTCATCGCTATCAAGCCCGATGGTGTGCAAAGAGGACTGGTAGTTCTAACCTTCGTCTTTATACATACATACATACATATTTCCCCATATCTATATACCAAATTTGTCAATGTATCGTAGAGTTTAGCGCCTTTTGTTTTGTAGATATCAGAGATGATAGAGCTGTTCGAACGTAAAGGCTTCAAACTTGTAGCTATTAAACTTGTTGTACCTTCAAAGTCCCTTGTGGAGAAGCATTATCATAATCTCAAGGAAAGATAATGCTTATATTTGTAATGGATTTTTGGTGATATATATATAATAAATGCAGTTTTATTATGTAATTTATTGATTTTGTAATTATAAATTTAAATATAAATCCAGGGATATTAGTCATTTTGTAGAATTTTTTTTTTTAGGTAAAAAAAAACCATGACACGCAAAATGAGTGTCACAAAGGTGTGTCAAGAATGTATGTCATTAAAGAGAGTCATTAAAGAGTGTCATGAAAGCGTGTCATAAATGCGTGTCAAAAATGCGTGTCATGAACGCGCGTCATTAAAAGATGACACGCGCCTGCATGTCATAAACTTTTCTTGACATGTTCTTCCTTGACACTTTTTTGTGTGTCATAAACACCCTTTTATGACGCGCAATGCGCGTCAAGAAAGGGGTATTTTTCTAGTAGTGCAATAAGGTAGTGTCTTAATATCATGGAATCTGTTGAAGTACAGAATTCCCTTCTCCCACTTCACTGCAACACACCTTAGCTGTCTTAGGTATTTCCACCCGAGAGCTCTTCCCTAGAATAATTCATTGTGAAATTTATAGAAACCTCCCTGAATCTCAGTCTTTGGTCGGTTGGCTTCTTTTTCTTTCAACTTTCTCAACAAGCTTTTCAGATTATCAGATTATTCAACAGTCGGTTTCTGACTTTCTGAGTTCTTGAAGACTTCATCAACGAACTTCTTACTCTTTTCACGTGCAAGTTTCTCAGCTTGGCTTAACATCTCTTCAGAAAATTTAGGAAATGCATAATCCTATTTATCTTTGAAGTATTCTGGATATTCCTCACTAGTAATATCCTCCATCTCAACATCTTCAAACACTGGAGTATCTCTATCATCAGAGTGATTTCCTGCTTCTTTCTCTGGAATGTTAGGAATCTGGTTCTCACTCATCAACTCTTCAAGAGATTTCCCAACTTGTTTAGCCAATCCTTCAAGATCAGGATCATTATACTCAAGCTCGAATCTCATATCATCTGATTCAAATATTTCAGGAAACTTTCCTGTCACCTCAATCGTCCAGACTTTCTTTGTCAACATCTGGCGATATAATGTTTTGTCCTCATCAGATAAAGATCTGATCTTTTCATTCCAGAAAACATCATCATCATCATCAGTGTTACCACCAGGAGCTTTCGAACTTGATTCTCCTGCATCTTTTCCAGCATCTCTCTTTTCACATTTATACTTATCAGTATCATCATCATCATCATCATCATCATCATCATCATCAGCAGCAGCAGCAGCAGCAAAACTGTTATCAAAATCATCTCCGAAACCATCTTTGTCATCATCATCTTTCTTCTCAGGAGCATCACTGACATCCTGTTCTAACTCTTTATCTTCTTCTTCAGATTCAGATGGTTTAAAGTCAACAAGCTCTTCTTCACGCTCTTTATCTTCCTCTCCTTCTTTCAACTGAGGAGCTTTCTCATAAAGATCGTCAATAAGCTTCCTTAAACTCTTATTATCTTTCTTCACTTGCTTATTCTCGAGTCTCAAAGAAATGTATCTTTTCGTATTTCTCTGTTCATATTTTAACAACTTCTGATTTTCATCCTGAAGTTGTTTAATCTTTGCTTCCAAACCTTCCTGACTCTCCTGTGAAGACTCAACAATATCCAACATCTTTCTATCATTGCTTCTCAACTGCTTAATCTCTTGCTGTTGCTGGTTAATGATTTTCATCATATTTGCAAGCTTCTGGTCACTGTATTAATCACATCACTCGATACAGTAACCTTTGGTGTTGAAGCCTCAGCAACTGGAGTCTTTTTCTTGAATTTGTTCAAGACTCTTTCCATAGCCTCATTAAAGTCTTTTGTTGGATCAGCAGTGTGACATCCGTCACCATTGTCTTTCATCTAATTGACAATAGTAGCCCTTCAAATATTTCCATTGTAGTCCATGTAATTTTCGTCCTTTTTAAATTTAATTTTAGTGCGAACTAAAATATTATTATTTATATGGATCGAGTACAGGTTTTAATCAAATACGTATTTTGAAACATCTATGTAATAAATTTTATAAAAAATTTCAAGTTTTATAAAGATTTGGAAACTTTTAAGTTAAGTTAAGTTAAATTAGTTAAGTTTTATAAAGAAAAATTAATCTATTTATATTAAAAACTAACAAGGTTAAACATGAGGGACCAAATCTGCCAAAATCCAAAGTTTTAAAACAAACTCTCCCTCCTTCCTTCTTGAAACCGTTTTTCCGGCGAGATGTTTTCCGGCCACCGGAATTTATTCCGGCCAACCCAAGAAACGGTTTTTCATAGCGTTTTACCTCGTCTTAATGGCCACCAAGCGTTTCTCCACGAATAATCATCGATCTACAATCATATGCACGTTTAATAGGGCTTTACAAACGGTTAATTAATGTAACCGATCGGACTTCAAAACCCACTTAAAACCTTCGAAATCTATAAATAATCCTACGAATTTATCACCTATTATCATTCTCAGTTCTTAAATAAAGCTTAACCCACTCACAAACCACCTTTAATCGCGTGTAAAAGAGTGGTAATCGGCTTCAAAGGTTCGGACCTGCACATTTTGTTTTCGAACGCTAAAACACATTGTAAGTCTCATTTCTTTGTGCCATTTTGTTATTCGGCCACCCCTTTACGAAAGCCCTTTATTACAGGTCGTTAATCATGACTTAATCGGGTTATTGAATTTTCTAGGGTTAGGGTTTATGTGTAGGATAGATTTGGGGAAGAAGATGACTAGTTTGTAATTGTTAATATACTATTCTTAATCAAATTTCATCAACAAATAGACAAGTGGTGGAGTGGTTTGTACTAAACTCTGTGACCCGAGTTACCAAGGTTCGAACCTCACTGATCACGGGTCATTCTTTTTATTTCTGGTTGGTTTCGTTTTTTTTTTCATTTTGTTATTTTTGTTTATATATATATATATATATATATATTATAGAACTTAGAATATTCATAATAAATTCATTTTTGCTCCAAAAATTATGAAAATTTAGGAGTAGCTCCTTGACACCTCATAGAAAATTACCACACTTTTATTTTCTGGAAAATATCTTATTTATATATTTTTTATTGAATTAAATTGTTTAAACCATATTTAATTGATTAAAAATTCATTTTTAATGATTTTAATCTCAAACTTTTTGAGTAATTATTTCTCATCATCATGAACTGAAATAAAAATTATTGGTTTAGAAAACATTTATTTTCATTGATTTTCCTATTTTAATCATTTAAACATGATTTAATCTCATTAAATCAGTTTTAAATATAAATAAGTTTATAAAATAATGGGAAAATTATTTTCATTACTTTACATTAGAAAGTATCCATTTTCAATAAAAATAGCATTTTTGGATCATGTCTTGAATTATTAGTATTATTTATGTTTAATTAGACATAATTATTTATTTATTTATTTATACTATTAAATATCTATTTTATAAATACTTTTCTTATAAAATAGAAATATTCTTACGTTTGAAAGTCTTTATTATCATTTGTTGGATCTTTTTGTAACTCCTAATTATTATTTATACATTTATGATTATTGTATTTATTTTAATTTAGTTAAAGTAATTAACTAAATTATTTTGCTTTAATTATTCCAAAACATATTTTTATCTAAATATTCAATTGGTAATAATTATATTACCTAAAACACATTACACACTTTGATATATTATTTTGACATAAAAACTTTCTCAATAATTTTGTTTTATCATAAAAACTCTAATTCCCCAAATCGACTTAGCAAACCCTAATGCCTTAGACCCTAGATACTTTAGACTCTTAGACTTTTCCTTATTAGTATCCTTACACATTATAGGTTGAATTCCTCGGAATTCCCATTACTTAGCTCACGACTTCTTAAGTGGATTTTGATCGCTTTCGCAAATTGTGAGTATATCTTTCCCCTTTTTACTGTTTTACTATTCTGGGGTGACTCATGTACTTACTATCAAGTTTCTATTTCTTTTACTAAATGCAATTCTCATGTGTGTTTGCTTTATGTTAATTGGTGTGTCTATGACTTGTCGAAATCATTAACCGTTCTGCGGCCTAGCATTTCAATGAATAGTAGTACTATGGTATACCCCCTTGAGACTCTGTTAAGAGAATCTTGGTCATTGTCTTGTTAATTCATTATTCAGTTGGTTAGTCATGTGTTAGTCATTATTCATAGGTTTGGTTTTGAACGGATATTACTTATTACATAATTGCAAATGGTACCGCACATGAATTGCTAAACACTTTTTCTACTATATTTATTCAAACAGGGTATGCTCAACAATACAATTTTTGTATTGACCAAATTATTTTGTACATGTTTCAGGTTGTTTTGAGATGCATCCTTTAAGCTTTCAGATTTATATTTAGATTTTGATTCATTGTATTTCAATTTAGTTGGCAGTTAGAATCGTTGTATTTCATTTCAATGTAATAAATTATTTAATCAATGTATTCAAATTTACACTTTAGTCCATGAGCTATTGAACAATCGTCACTACGTGACACCTCGATGTTTCCGCCATCGGTTGGGGTGTTACAGATTGGTATCAGAGCCATGGTTATAGGGAATTAGGTTATTAGAATGCCTTTTAGCCTAGTCTATAACTAAGCTTGCATTCACGAGTCCTCTCGTGTATATTTCTTCTTATCTATATATTTTCTTTCTAGATATTTTTGCTATGATTCTTTCTCGTTATTTTTTCGGTATTTTGCTTGGAAAAGAAGACACTCGTATTTCACAAACGAAACGATATCATCAAGTTAGGAGTGACATCCATACCTTGGTGATTAGTTTTACTCTTCGATATATTTTACATCTTTGGGATAAATATCTTTGAGATAGGAGTGATACCTACACCTCAAAGAGTATTTTCTTCAAAACGAAACTTAACCACTAAGCTGGGAGTGATATCCTTAACTTAGTGATTGCTTTCATTCCACAATCGTTTTCAATTATGAAATACATCTTTGAGTTAGGAGTGAAGTGAAATCTACATCTCAAGGATCTATTTCTGCATCTCGTTTTTAATCCCGCTAATGTTTTGGAATTTACTAGTGATGGGGCATGTGCAATCTGGAAGGGTGAGCGCCTGTATCCTGAGTTTTCTGTCTAGGCCTGGCATTTCGCATAAATCCTAATCAGACGAGGGACCCGTATGCCGACCTGGGAACTCTTGGGATGAGCATTCACTTATAGGCTAAAGTACGCCCCCACAAGTCACTAATAACATTTCAATTACTTTAGTTAGTCAAAGTTTCCTATGGAAACAATCTCAATGTTTTATGATATTGATAGTTATGTTTTGTTTATCATTCGTAGACTCAAATGATAAATTATGAATTTTCTTAAATATTGGTAATCTATTACATACGTTAATTTTTATCATTCACGTCATTTTAAATCTTGGTCTTTTAAAACACATTCGATTTACACATACTTCATGAAATGGTTTCATTTTGCATTTTACAAACTTGTATTGCATATTTTAAAGACCAAATGTAAATCTTTTGTTTTCATATGACGTATCCAATATATAATTTCGGGAGAAATTTGCAACTAATAATATACCTTATAACATTTTTCAAACTCGACTTCTCGTAAACACATGAAAATGTGTATTTACGAAGATTTTTCAAATGAACCTGTTATGAATTTAAAACACACACTTCGATTTCTAAAAAGTTATCCTCATGCCTTACTAATATCCTTTCAACTATATCACAAAGTTCTAGCAAACTACGTTTTTGATAACCGAAAATTTATCTTATTACACTCGCACTCTTTCAGTTGTAAAACTTTTGGTTTAACAAAACAATGGATATATTTTTTTATCAGAATGTTGCTAAATGTCTTTTATAGTATAACGCATATATGTAAAATTACTAGATTTTAACTCACATGCCAGTAGGCTATACACCCGTTCCGTGCACATTCATTTGCTGTAAATTTCATTATTTTATTCTCGCACCATTTTTATTCATAGTTATTTCTAACACGTTATTTGTGATTATTTTCACATTGCCTATTTGCATTAATTCAACCCGTTTACTTTCATTTTGTGCAATTGTGCGATTTACTCGATTTATGTTATACTATTCTTTCAGTCGGAATTTTATGCTATACTTATATACTTACTTGAACGCATATTTGGTATGCATATTTTCTTTCCTGTTTTGAGCAAAACCCTGTTATACTTTACATTATTTTGTTCATCATCATGGTCAATGAACATCCTAGTTGATAACTCGTGTCACACCCTCAAATTACCACTTGCAGGGTTTTACCGCGAGGCGCATGACAAACCAGGATCCAAGTCAACGATCACAATAAACAACTCTATATGAAAAAACGTAAAGAGACATAACCATTAATTTTATAAGCGGAAGCGTTTAAGTAGCATTTAATCAACTATGCTATCACCTCAAAAGTTATTCAAAATACTTTTATTACAAAACGTGCAACTATGCCTAGACGCCAATGCAGACCCGTGCGCCTAGTTCCATTCATTGCTACCTTAGCGACCTGAGAAAAACATGCCAAAAAGATGTCAACATATAATGCTGGTGAGTTCACAGGTTTGTTCAATATGTTACCAAAATGTTACCATGTCCATGCTATATCAATGTTACCAAGTACGCTAGCTAGGCGTATGTTTTATTACTACTACGATTGGAAACCATTACTAGACACGTTTAGCAATGTTTAGCATGTTTAAGCAGCCCGTATGTTCAGCATGATAATGTTCCTGTTCGAGACAATATGCACCCGCCCGACCCTCCAAGCCGACGAGTGGGGCAGGTCACGCCCAATAGATCTATCCACATTTCCCCCGTTGTGCATCCCCGCACATTCATGGTTTCCCCCTGGACTTTCCAAAGATCGTATAGCAATATAAAGTTAAAAACCATAGTATGACATATGTTACCAAAACAGTTTAGCGCATGTTTTCTCCCCCAAAAGTGAAAGCAGTAAAAGTGGGGCCGTGAACTCACCTTAAGTAGCGTTCTTCAATTACAAGTAAAGATGTTTAGCCCTTGATAATCCCTCTACCGGAGATCTATCAAAATGTTCACATAAGTTTTCTGACCAATAACCATAAGGTTATCTAGTCCCCGATTGTCCAGATCATAACCAAGAATGTTTTAAAACGTGTTTAAATGTTTAACCGACACACTAGACCGACCCGACATCCCGTTGGTGACCCATTACCCTAACTAATCAAGTACACATAGATTACACACAAGGTTCAAGCATAAAACACTTAGTTTGTATCTCTCATTTCTGCATCAGAACGGTCGAACCAGTCAGTTTTAAGTCTCCTCCGCACCTTTTTAGTCTCCTTCGCCCGTTTTACATTTTGTTCGACCGTTTGATGCCTCATTCGCCCGTTTTACCACATTTGCCCAACAAAACCCAGGTTCGACCCTGGTTTTCCTCCTTCGCACCTTCGATCAGTCGAAGGAGGCCAGGTTCGCCCCTGTTGTGCAATTTTTCCTAAAAACGCTTCAAACACATTCAAAACGACTTGAAACATCATCAAACACAGCAGTCAAGCATGGATAACTTATCCCTACAAAACCCCACCGATTTCCCCCGATAATACGTCCGTTTCAGCCCTTTCCCAAAATGTTAAAGATTATGGAAACATCACTTTCATGCATGAATAATTTACCCAATTTTGAAACTTTTGAAATCGATTCATGCTTAGCTTAAAATACCCAGTTTGTCGATTATCCGATCTTTTCTTATCAATTCTATTGATCATAAATATCATGCACCAAGTTTAGATCCAATAAAACCCCCAAATACCCATATTATCATCATCATATCCAATCCTAACCCTAGACAACAATATTCCAACATCAATAACAATCCTATATCATGTTTCTATCATAGATATAGCAGCAAATCATTGAACAACACCTAATACCACATAATATACAATTTACATATGTTATTCACCATGAAACCTATGTTAATGATAATGCTTTGATTTAGAAAGATGTTTAAAAGGTTTTCAGTCATAAAAACACCCTTAGAACAGATCCGGACAATTAGGGTTAGATGAAAACGAATTAAAATGCTTTTAAAAAGGTTTAGGATTATGAACACACCTTGGATTCTTGTTTAGATGTTGTAGATAGGTTAGATTATGAAAAAGAAGAGCAAAAACTCCTTCCTTAGTGTTTTAGATCGTTTGAGAGCGTTTTGGGACGGTTAGGGTTTGTGAAATCATGAAAAATGACAAAGGTTGGTATTTATACTAATCCTCCTCGCCCCAATTCATTGGTCGAAGGTGGTCTCCTTCGACCCTTACACAGGGTCGAATGAGCCCTGTCCTGGTCGAAGGGAATTCCTTCAATTCCACTTCCCTGGTTCGCCCATCTTCAAAGGGTCGAACCAGACAATTTCTCTCCTTCGACCACTCGAAGTGGTCGAACCAGGATTCCTTTTTAACTAGTTTTTCCAGTTTGTCGTGTTTAACGCATTCTAACACATCTTAACACATAAGCATGCATCCTTAGTCTATATTTATCATATTTAAGCATAGATAATTATTTACACATCATTTAAACGCATCTATGTATATAATCCACCACACGACCCATATACTTAATTAGTTCATGTAATGTCACCAACAACGGAACCCGTACTAGTGTATTACCAAAACGACTCCCAATGATCCTCCAGATCATTGTACCCTAGACAATCCTAACTTGACCCGACTCAACTGACCCAGTTAAGTTTGTTTATAAACGTTTCTCGCTAAGGTAGACTTAGATGTTACTAATATGTTTAAGCCAAACATGCGGGTGTCACAACTCGTATGAGATCTAAGCCAGTGCCCACGTACGACTCGGATTGGAGTATTTCTTTAATCTGAGGGGAACGGTGTAAACCTCAGAGTTTATCAATATGAGTGTTTAGAGCCAACAATGTGAATAAAAGTTACCGGTTAAGGGTGAACCCGAAAGGGAAGAACCACTAACCATGTCTATTACTTACATGTTACTCTCATTACGGTTAAATGGCAAACCCGAAAGGGAAAGACCTCTAACCATGTCATTATTTCATTACAGCGGCTATTACATATTTTGGTTGCACGCATCTGTTTCTTATATCACTTAGGATAGGGTTATGGAAAAGCATAACACCTTAGTGTAAGGTAAATCGATGATTACGGTCCGGAACGCAATCATGGGTTTACAGGTACATAAGGGTGGTGTGTAATTCTATTTAGGCTGTTGGTAGACAATCAGTACGAGTCCAAAGTATCGGGAGTGTGGTGGGTTAGCTGCGGTACACCCTATATATAAGCATAAACGATACTGCGGGAACGGACTAAGAGTTTGACCAAGAACCTACCCATTACTATCTCTTCATTAGATCATTGACTAATAGCTTAATAAAGTTCGGTCAGAAACCATTCTAAAGTAGGGGAGACTGCTTCATTAGTGTCTCTGCCCTCACCAGTTACACATTCCTAAAACCTTTCTCATTTAAAGTTCTCAATTTTCTAACTTTGAGTTAACTGTCAAAAATTTTGAAACTTTTACCATTTGATATTAGACAATTACTTTAAATTTTGTCAAAACATTACTGATGATATATAAATATATTTAAAAAAAATCTACTTCACTTTTACAACGCCTTTGTTTTATAGTAACCTCCACTTGAAAGAAATTTCGAGACGAAATTTTCTAAAGTAGGGGAGACTGTGACATCCGTCACCCTTGTCTTTCATCTAATTGACAATAGTAGCCCTTCAAATATTTCCATTATAGTCCATGTAATTTTCGTCGTTTTTAAATTTAATTTTAGTGCGAACTAAAATATTATTATTTATATGGATCGAGTACAGGTTTTAATCAAATACGTATTTTGAAACGTCTATGTAATAAATTTTATAAAAAATTTCAAGTTTTATAAAGATTTGGAAACTTTTAAGTTAAGTTAAGTTTTATAAAGAAAAATTAATCTGTTTATATTATAAACTAACAAGGTTAAACATGAGGGACCAAATCTGCCAAAATCCAAAGTTTTAAAACAAACTCTCCCTCCTTCCTTCTTGAAACCGTTTTTCCGGTGAGAGGTTTTCCGGCCAACCCAAGAAACGGTTTTTCATAGCGTTTTAACTCGTCTTAATGGCCACCAAGCGTTTCTCCACGAATAATCATCGATCTACAATCATATGCACGTTTAATAGGGCTTTAGAAACGGTTAATTAATGTAACCGATCGGACTTCAAAACCCACTTAAAACCTTCGAAATCTATAAATAATCCTACGAATTTATCACCTATTATCATTCTCAGTTCTTAAACAAAGCTTAACCCACTCACAAACCACCTTTAATCGCGTGTAAAAGAGTGGTAATCGGCTTCAAAGGTTCGGACCTGCACATTTTGTTTTCGAACGCTAAAACACGTTGTAAGTCTCATTTCTTTGTGCCATTTTGTTATTCGGCCACCCCTTTACGAAAGCCCTTTATTACAGGTCGTTAATCATGACTTAATCGGGTTATTGAATTTTCTAGGGTTAGGGTTTATGTGTAGGATAGATTTGGGGAAGAAGATGACTAGTTTGTAATTGTTAATATACTATTCTTAATCAAATTTCATCAACAAATAGACAAGTGGTGGAGTGGTTTGTACTAAACTCTGTGACCCGAGTTACCCAGGTTCGAACCTCACTGATCACGGTCATTCTTTTTATTTCTGGTTGGTTTCTTTTTTTTTTCATTTTGTTATTTTTGTTTATATATATATATATATATTGTATAGAACTTAGAATATTCATAATAAATTCATTTTTGCTCCAAAAATTATGAAAATTTAGGAGTAGCTCCTTGACACCTCATAGAAAATTACCACACTTTTATTTTCTGGAAAATATCTTATTTGTATATTTTTTATTGAATTAAATTGTTTAAACCATATTTAATTAATTAAAAATTCATTTTTAACGATTTTAATCTCAAACTTTTTAAGTAATTATTTCTCATCATCATGAACTGAAATAAAAATTATTGGTTTAGAAAACATTTAGTTTCATTGATTTTCCTATTTTAATCATTTAAACATGATTTAATCTCATTAAATCAGTATTAAATATAAATAAGTTTATAAAAATTATGGGAAAATTATTTTCATTACTTTACATCAGAAAGTATCCATTTTCAATAAAAATAGCATTTTTGGATCATGTCTTGAATTATTAGTATTATTTATGTTTAATTAGACATAATTATTTATTTATTTATTTATACTATTAAATATCTATTTTATAAATACTTTTCTTATAAAATAGAAATATTCTTACGTTTGAAAGTCTTTATTATCATTTGTTGCATCCTTTTGTAACTCCTAATTAATATTTATACATTTATGATTATTGTATTTATTTTAGTTTAGTTAAAGTAATTAACTAAATTATTTTGCTTTAATTATTCCAAAACATATTTTTATCTAAATATTCAATTAGTAATAATTATATTACCTAAAACACATTATTCAGTTGGTTAGTCATGTGTTAGTCATTATTCATAGGTTTGGTTTTGAACGGATATTACTTATTACATAATTGCAAATGGTACCACACATGAATTGCTAAACACTTTTTCTACTATATTTATTCAAACAGGGTATGCTCACCAATACAATTTTTGTATTGACCAAATTATTTTGTACATGTTTCAGGTTGTTTTGAGATGCATCCTTTAAGCTTTCGGATTTATATTTAGATTTTGATTCATTGTATTTCAATTTAGTTGGCAGTTAGAATCGTTGTATTTCATTTCAATGTAATAAATTATTTAATCAATGTATTCAAATTTACACTTTAGTCCATGAGCTATTGAACAATCGTCACTACGTGACACCTCGATGTTTCCGCCATCGGTTGGGGTGTTACAAGCAGTTTTCTCAGCACCAGATTTCTTCTGTTTCTTTGCTGCCAGGGATGTTACGGGAGTAGCAGATTTGGAACTTGATACCTTAGGAACTTTCTTTCATGCAATCAGAATCTCTATTTCTTTTGCTCTTCTCTTCTTTGGCTTTTTAATCTCATCTGCTTTTGATGTCTTCTTGTACATAGGGATCTTTTGCTTTTCACCAACCATCGGTGATCCACTAAAATCTTCTGCACCTATGCCAAGACTCATATCTATATCGTCCATCACAATCGGACTACTTAATCTTTGTTCTTCTAAAGTCTTGTTGAGACTCTCAGATTCACCAGCCATAGTGGCCTTGGGCTTGCGCTTGGTTTTCTTAACAGTCTCATCAGCAGAATCCCACCTCTCATCTTCTTGAGTCTCTTCTGAATCAATAGACTCTTCATCAACCAATAATGTCTTGGTTTTACTAGACTTTTTTCTTCCTAGCCATGGTTTTATGTCTCTTAGGTGCAGATGGTGCAGTTTCTTCATCAACTTTAGCTTTTCCCTTACCAGACTTAGCACCAACATTCACCACCCGTCGCTTTCTCTTTACTTCAGGATTCACATGAAATAAAGGATCATCATTGTCAGATTCACTGTTCGCATTCCTATCCTTATCAACACCTGGATCTTGATAATTAGGATTAATCAAGTGTCCGAACAGATTCTTCAGGGGTGGTCTCTCATTTTCAGGAACACCCTTGTAACCTTTCATCCTGACTAATGTGTTCAAACTCATATGATCTTGAACTACAATCTGTGTTGGATCTTTCCTCAGCTTCTTGTACTTCTGATCAAAAATCATCTGAAGAAACCTGGGATATAGTAAAAACTTCTTGTTCTTCAAACCCTTTAATGGTTCAAGCATGTGATCCAATATCATCCCGGATACATTGAACTGCTTGTTCAAAATAAAAGCCACCATCAATGAACTAATACTCTTCCTCATTACATCATAGCCACCACTAACAAAACCAATTATGTGCTTCTATGAAACTCTGTGAAACTATGTGCAAACCATATGTGATTACGTGAACTTAAACCGAATACGTTAATAAAAATCGTTAAAGGTGGACCATTAGGATGGTTGGGGTCTTAACACATGGGGATACACTTATTATTGTCCAAAATAGCGAAAACTGTTGGGCTATATTTAAGTAGGTTTACGCTTGTCTTTATTAAGCATGTTTGTGTTAATTGGGCTTAGTTTAGTTATTGAACTTGGGTTAGGCCATGTGGGCCAAGGCTTTAGTGGACCCTATATATTGTTATGTTCTAGTTCATTTTAGGGTTACACATTATTTAGACTTTCATAATCCTCTCATTTGTAATTCTCTGGCCACCACTTTGTACCAGACAATCCTAGAGATTGTGTGCAAGGTGAAGCAGCAGTTCTATTGATTTCATCGGTTTTGATCTTTTGTTCTTCACATTCAATCTTGTTTTCCACACTCGATTGTTTGTTTGATACCCGGTAGAGAAGATCTTGGACTTACAATTGGTATCAGAGCCTAAGAAGTCTTTTGAAGGCTCGGTTCGGTATCATTCGAAGAACAAAAAGGAGTTTTTGCTGCTGCATTTTGTCGGTTCTAACATGTTTAAATCTTGTCTCTTGTTAATTTTATTTATTTAATAAGTTTTGTGTTTTAGTTTGTGTTTGCAGATCCAGTTTTATTCAAGAACACGAAGAACAAGGAAATATTATTCAAAAAAGAGGATGTTTGATCTATTTTGGTTATACATAAACTGTTTCCATGTTTTACGGTATTTTAAGTTATGGAGATATTAAAAATAATAAATCTGCTTTCCTAAAAAGAAGGGGCTGACAGCTTTTACAGAGAAATCAACGGTGGAAAATAAAAGTCAAACGTGAAAAGGGGGATATCTATCGGACTACAAGGAGCTGCTCAAAAACTCAAAATCCCAACCCGGAAACTTCATCGAACACTCTACCCGAGATCGAACTCAAGGTCGAACTCAGCTTTGGCATCGAACTCACCACCTCGTCGAACTCAAGGTCGAACTCAGCTTTGGCATCGAACTCACCACCTCGTTGAACTCAAGGTCGAACTCAACACCCACTCGAGGTCGAACTCATCGGAGCTTCATCGAACTCTCCACCCGAACTCGAACTCAGCCTGTTCAGGTCGAACTCACCCAGGTCGAACTCAGCTATCTTGGTCGAACTCAGCTCTCAAAGTCGAACTCAGCCTGTTTCAGGTCGAACTCAGACCCCATCTACTCGAACTCAGACCATCAACTTTAAACCCAACCCACACCACCGAAAGCTGTCACCAAACACCCAACCAGGAACATATCGGACTACCACAGCCATCTCCAGCCACCTAAAACACCAAACACCCAACCAGGAACATATCGAACATAACGACACCCAACCAGGAACATATCGAACATAACGACACTACAGGTCGGACACTACAAAACACACGTCAACATCGGACACTAACAGCCATCTCCAGCCACCTAAACACCTCGAAAATCACAACTTAACCTCGGGAAACACATTTGGACAGCTAACTTAGAACTCGTTACCCGGACACCTGTAATCATCTTCGGATCTGCTGTAATTGCTAATTATATTGTGTGTATTGTGCTTGCCTCATCGGCTATTGATTATCGTTGTTGTTCTTCGGTAAGAGAAACAGAGGGCATTTAAGAAGAAGTAAGTTTGAGAGAAAGAGAAAGAAAGTAATAAGGTTTGGTGAAAAGTAGCAGAGAGTGAAGTCTTGGTTTGTGTTTATTTTGTTGTCTTTATCGAGAGCTGTACACAAGAAGTGATGGAATTCAAAAGGTGGATGCTTCAAATCTTGGTGGAGTGATTATTTTCTTGTGGGGTCCACTTATAGAAAATCCAAGAAAGCATCACGTGAAAGTTTCTAACTTATAATAATAATAATAATAATAATAATAATAATAATAATAATAATAATTATAATAATAATAATAATAATAGTGGTGGTAGTATTATTTGGAGTGTGCAAGCTCAATTTGGGGGGATCGACCTTACGGTATACGGTTTGATTTGGTTGACTACGGTGGACTAGATTGTGTACTGTTTTTGACGGCTGACTACGGTTGGACGTCCTGTGCTTGGTCTGGAATTTTAGGGAACGTATAGATTTTTGGGGGATCACAAATTCAAGGAAAAATCATGATGTCTTGGGGAATCACAGTTAAGAAATCAAAAATGCCCTCTCAAAGTTGTATCTATAGCACAACATGCTCATCTGTTCCTGCTGCTACTGTCATATCTTCCGCTCCTACTACTTCTGCCGCTCCCGCTGCTACTGTCACACCTGCTGCTCCTGCCGCTCACACTGCTCAAGCTTTCATGGCACAACAGAATGACCATGTGCCATCCGCATCTGAGGTACACGCTGACATTTTAGCTGAATCATGTTGTACTGAACGATGCAGGTTAAAAATTAAGGGTTTTAGAGAAGAAACTCTCTCTGCATACAAGCAGCTTGAATACGAGAAAATGGCCACTTGGGATATTAAAAAGAAATTTAATTCTTATAAAGAAATGGTCGAACAACAAAAACTCGATATCAAGCGCTTGCATCAGGAGGTGAGTGATCACAAGTGTCGATATTTACACTTCAAACGACTGTCTGATACTTTAACCGCGGAATTGATCGACATAAAATCTAAATTTGAAAATGCCGATTTTCATTTTAAAAAGTTCGATTGTTCCAGTCCCAAAGTTGAAAAAATGATCAATACCCAGTTAAGGTACAGACCAAAGGACGTGAGGAATAAGGGAATTGGGTTTGTGGAAATTCCACCACCTTTTAATGAAAACTATTCCTCAATTCCCATGTCGGATGAAGAATTGTTGGCTCTGCCTGTTAAAGGATACAGTCCTCCAATAGAAGAGCCAACCAGTCGACCATCGAGGGATCATGTTAAAATCTCCAAACCTGAATCGGTCCCTGTAAAAATCTCTAAACCAAAGAACAAGCAACATAAGCACGAGCAGGCCCCATCAAAAACCTTTGTCAAGTCTCAAGATGTTTCAAAGCAGACTGAGACATTAAATTTTGAGAAAAACAAAGAAATTGACAGAGTTTTTGATGTGAATAGAGATGAAGTCCCAGTTTCAAATGACACAACTGAGTTAAATAATGTCTTAAAAGAAACCGTTTTTGAAACTGAACCGAAAATTGAGCAAACCGAACCGACCGGCCAATCAGACTCAAATGTGCCCTTTGAGTTTGACTTCATGGAAACATTCAAGAAGATTTATGAAGAGTACAGGGCACCACAGACCGTTGAACCAGTTGCCTCACCAACTTCTGAAAGTGACTCCAAATGTGAATCACCCGAAACAATCGAATCTGAGAAATCAGTATCAGTTGAATCGAGTGAATCCAGCTGTGAGTCCTCTAGAGCAGCTGAGTCAACGGGGGATTCAGCAGAGCCACCACATGTTTCTGAATCAAGTGGCTCAACTGAATCAAATGTCACACCCTCGACTGAGCCAGAATCTGAAGAATTTGTGTGCTCAAGGCCAGTCGAGATTGAACAGGAATGTAAGGATCCCTCATCCAATACTGTTGGCACAGGTGTGGTAAAGCCAATAGTCCCTGATCTTAAATGTGTGAATATTACTAATGTTTCTACCTCATGTGCAGATAAAGTTAAGGTATAGGTTAAGATTGAGGGGGATGATATTGTTTGCTTTGAAACTTCTGATGTTTGTTTGAAAACATCAAAATTATCTGCTAATGCTGTACCATATGTGCAAAAGACTGTTTCTGAGCTATCTGTTAATGGCACGACTGATAAATATGTGCCACCACATAGAAAGACTACCCGTGCTAACTCTCATGTACAGGTTCCTGAAGTTAGACAGAAAGCTCAAGGACAGTCCTCATCACAAGCACAATCTTGTTCACACGGGTGTTCAAGATGTTCTAAGCAGAGCAGAAACTTTAAGAAGCCTGCAAACAAATCATCCAACAGATCCCATCACTCACATTCATCAGTGGGATCTAACAGACCGGGATCTGCTCCTTATGCAAAGAAGCAGACATGCTACACGTGTGGAAGACCCGGTCACATTGCAAGGAACTGCACAAGTCGTCCTTATGTGCCCTATTATAGACAGAATCAGAGGGTTACACCAAGGGATAACTACTACTCCAAGCCAATGAAGGTAGAAAAACCTAAGGCAAGGAAGAATGCTAATCCCACATGTAAACCATCTGATGGAGACTGGAATGCTGCCAAGAGCAAACGGAAGGTTGTTCAACCACACAAGTCGAAGCAACCTAAGAAACTGAAAGCTGCTACTCCGAAAGTGGCAAAACTGTGTGCTAAGCCTAAACAAGTCTGGAAAGCAAAGGCGGCAGCTACACCAGTCCTAAATGAGAAGCAGGACATGTGCTTGAGAGAAGTGTCTTACATTGACGCTTCAGGAGTGCCCAGGACCGCGATGGCCTGGGTACCAATGTTTAATTAATCTCTTGTCTTAGTGCAGGGACATCCAGGGAGGATTGTCGACGACCACTGGTATGTTGACAACGGTTGTTCCACGCACATGACAAGTGACATCTCTCTGTTATACGTTTATCTTAAAATTCTTAAACAGTGAGTATGTTTCCTTTAAAGGAGATAATGGAGGCAAAATCAGCTAGTAAGGTACGCTCAAAACCTGATGCATTGAATGTTGAATGTAATTGGTCTTTAATTCGAGAATGGTCTTAGAAAAACACAAAAAGATTTTTCTTAGTTTTAGGTTGTAAATTTGTTCTTTAAATTTTCAATTTTAAGCACAAATTTAGGGGGATATATATCCTCAGAAAAATACAAAAACAATAGAAAATTCAGAAAATGAGAATTTCATGGTGTGAAAAAGAAGAAATGATAGTACATCAGCTGTTGAAATGTCACACCTTAAAATCGAAAAGAAAATTAAATCTGTGTGATTGCAGCTCCATTATATGATGTACTGGCAGGCAAACTGCACTACGAACTCAGTCCAAAAAATTAATACTAAAGATAAAGGACTATGTAGTTTGTGGGGAACACATCATCGGCGTATGATTTTATGGTCTTAAATCTTGCGTTAATAGATTGCCAAAGTCTGAGATTTCAGGTCTTTAAATTGTTGATACATCTGGGGATGTCCTGGCTGCCCTTCTGCTGCATCTAGATATATGCTGACCTAGGAAAAGTCAGGACGTCTTAAAAGAGCAATAAGGAAATGCCAAAACCCAAAATTCTCAAAGAGAATTCAAGCTAAAGGCACAAATCAAAAGCCTAAAGCAATGATCATACCGAAACATTTGGTATTTGCCCTAACCCTGGTCGAGAATCCATCGGTCTCTTTGTTGCATCCAGATATATGCAGACCTGATCACCGATGATCTTGACCTTGTAAAACATACAGATGTTAGCAATTTACTCACCTGTTATGAAGAAGCTTTGTGCATACCTTGATCGCGGGGGTATGTCATGATGTGGGACACACAATTATTTCGGTCTAACACACGTTAAGAAAATAAGAAAAATATAGGACTTGAAGGCGTGTGTGTATGTTTGTTTAAGTGGATAAACGATGCTGGTAATCATCTTGGACTGCTTTCTAGCACTTTTATAAGTTTATTAGAATAAATATACTAAGGGTGTGTTGCATTTTGACAAAGCTGATATGATCTTCTTGCACATGATTCTCACAAAAAGATGCATTGTAATTAGTTTGAATTTTTATTTTAATTTGTTTGTTTTCTTGTATAAAAAAAATTAACCATTCTTGAGAATTTGACCGATTCTCAAACAAATTCAGGTTTTTGAGATTTTAAAATTGAAGTACACGGATGTACTTGGTGTTCATGTATATACTGGACCCTCTGTTGCATAAATTATTTACTTACAAAATTCTGAGAATTTGCAGAATTTATACAAATCGAGAAACAGGGGTTGATGAAGAATGAAAGAGTTCCAGTTGCTGACAAGCATGAATCACCTCACTGAGAAGATGTACCCGAGTCAGAAGAACCTGAAGTTAATCATCTTTTGACAATAAAAGTACAAGTGAAGAAGTACCTGAAAAGTTGCTTGAAAGAGAAGATTGACAAAGAAAAGAGCTTCTAAGAATCCTCCTCTCACGTTCTCTTTTAGCAATATGTTCAAGCAAAAGCTGATGATGATTAAAGTTATGAAGCTGCCTCCAAGAGAACAAGAAAGAACCCAAGATTGGAAGATCAAAATCTGAAGATTCTTCCTACTAAGCCATGATAAAGACAGCATAAACCTAGGGGGATATTGTTGGGCTATATTTAAGTAGGTTTACGCTTGTCTTTATTAAGCATGTTTGTGTTAATTGGGCTTAGTTTAGTTATTGAACTTGGGTTAGGCCATGTGGGCCAAGGCTTTAGTGGACCCTATATATTGTTATGTTCTAGTTCATTTTAGGGTTACACATTCTTTAGACTTTCATAATCCTCTCATTTGTAATTCTCTGGCCACCACTTTGTACCAGACAATCCTAGAGATTGTGTGCAAGGTGAAGCAGCAGTTCTATTGATTTCATCGGTTTTGATCTTTTGTTCTTCACATTCAATCTTGTTTTCCGCACTCGATTGTTTGTTTGATACCCGGTAGAGAAGATCTTGGACTTACAAAAACATCGAAGAAAACATGCTATACAATGAAGCAGGCCACTCGGTGTGGGCCGAAGAGGAGTGAGCGGCCGCTCACTCCCTCCGAGCGGCCGCGCGTTGGTGACAGACACCACCAAACCGACTTAAAACACTATTTAAGCAACCTTAAGCCTCTTGTATCCCCTAAACTCAAACCCTAATCGCCCCTACTGCCCTTTTATGAAAAATATCAACCTCTAACACCTGCAAAGGCGCAAGAACATCGATCGGGAAGCTTGGAGAGCGTTTGGTTGATTGTTTTGAAGAGCTTGCGGTATAACATTCAATCTTTTGTGTTTTAATCTTCCTTAATATGTTATAAAACCTTATAGCTAAGTTTTTCCAGGTCTGAAACGTTTTCATAAAGATTAAAATTTGAGGTTTATAAAGATTGAATGGGTTAAACATAATCTTATGCGATTAGTAATTGATAGGTTGCATGATTATGCATGTTCTTGATGTTTTAGACTCCTAGGGTTTATGAATGATGATGTTTATGATGTATCATTAGGGTTTTGATCAGATGTGGCTCTTATTGATGTTGTGTGTTGATTATTAGGTGCTATTGATTGATAATATGCAACTAGGGTTTGATATAATTGGTAATATTGCATGATTAGAATCTGGTCAGAATCTGAATGTCGACTTGTAGGGTCTGTTACGTGACATTAAAGTGTTGATTTTGATCGATTCATTGCAATAATGGATTGTACATGGTCTTAGCTTTTTAGAATGGGTAAGATCATCTGATTTGGATGTCGTTTGATATGTTTTTAGAATTTTCTTTGCATAGAGGTCATATCAGATTTTCGGATTAACAAACTGAGTCAACTTTAAACAATCATAACTCGAGTTTTACAAGGAATTAAGTTATGAAATTTGGACAGTAGGTTAACATTGGAATAACTCGGCTTTTACAAGTGGATTTATCTCATTTGGATGAATACACGAGTTTTGGGAATTTTTCTACTAAACTGATCTGTTGTATGTATTTTCTGAACATAGCTGTGTCCCGTGAATTTTCATAATTTTTGTACAAGGTTTTATCACAAACTAAAAATATGGATTTGTCTAGTAGACCCCCTAGAATATTTAGTAAAATTTTGAGATTCTAACTCACTGGATAAGTATTTTTAATAAATTAGTTTTCATGAGCGCATAATCTGTCCTAAAAACGCAGATTGTGTATTGTGAGTTTATGTGACTAATTGGAGTCCTATGTGGTATATTTATGACATGTACTTGAATAGGAACTTATATGAGATGCATATGAAGTGTAAAACTAATGATAACCAACATATTCACCAACGGGTCCATAGGGTTTACTTATGCATGTAGAATCACTAGGTGTCACTTACACGATTTTGAACATTTAAACGTCTTGGACAAACGGGTTACATGGTGTAATGGTATTACACATATACTTACTTAGTGACACATGTACTAGGGATTCGGTAGTACACCCTAATTTGGAGTTTGGATTTACTTGCTTGCATACTAAGGTGAGTTTCACTACTCTTTTCTCAAAAGCATGCGTCTCGGGTTTGAGACAACGTACTTAACTTTTTCTAGTCCGGTTTGGGACTACTTACACATCCCGGGTTAGGATGCTATGGCTCCTTGTGTGGGTCGGGTTTTGACTCCTTGTGTGGGTCGGGGTTTTTGGCTAGTTCGCAAACTTTGTCCTTGATGAACTAAACCAACACTATCACTGTAAGTCCTTCACATACTGAATGAGTTGTTGGGTTATGGCAAGCAGGTTATTAGTTGATAGCGCTATTAGGTCTGACAAACCTCACACCGGCTCGGGGAAGTGCGGGAGTGAACTATAACTTAACAGATTATCATTGTTGATAGGCAATGATGCAAGGCAAACTGCTCACATTTGTGACAACACGTACATTAGCAGTTCGGTATATCAGTGTTAGTTATCATGAATGGGTTAGCTACCCTTGGCATGCGATGAACTAGTGGTTACACGGTTTTCGGAACCAACTTAATTACCTACGCTTTTACTTGGTTACGTGGTTTTTGGGAAACCAGCGCATTTACTTACTCACCTTCTTTACTTTGTGAACTCACCAACATTGTTTGGTGACCCACGATATACATGCTTTTGCAGGTAGTTAGCTTCCAGTGCCACGATTAGAACGCACTGCACACTTCACTGCATTTGGGGTCTTGGGCATACACCTAAATTACATATTATGCTTTTACATTTTCTTTCATATGGTTTTAATTTGGGTGCGTTGTTTTGCGCATGGTTTTTAAAAGGTTTAAATTTGGTTTACGCTTCCGCAGCTTAACTAAACTTGGTTTCTGAAAACGAACTAAATGGTTTGGGCATTAAGAGTTCGTTCATATGACTTATGGCTATAGGATCCTGGTATGTCATGCGCCTCGTGGTATAAACCTGTTAGGACAAAGAGGATTGGTGAAACCACTTTTGGAAACCTTAGTCTAATTCACTTCTGTCATTTTGGCTAAGTATAGAAGTACCGAAAAGAAAACAAAGAACTGCTGAAGAGAAGATAAGAGAAGTGCTGAAGAAGAAACTTCATCAGAAGTTCTGAAGTCCAAACCAGACAAGTTCACTTCAGAAGTACTGAAGACAAACTACTCTTCAGTAGTTTGTCATTCATCAGCACTTAGCATCAGATATTTTCCACCGCCTTTTGCATCAGTAGTTTATTGTTTATTATTACTTTTAGCTGTATTTGTTTGTTTCAATGTTGCAACTTGTGCAACTTGTTTCTGTTGTTTCTGTACTTGCTTTTTGGGCAAGATACGTGTATGTAAACGTCTATAAATAGGAGGCTTCAACCTTCTATTTTAGACATTGATTTTAATAGAAAAATCCTTCAAACACTCTCAACTGTTCTATTCCATTTCAGTATTTATTGTGAATCTGTCTAAGTATCTAATTCTCATTTACTGCTTGGATTCATAATAAATACTTGTCATTTATTAGTTTCAATCATCAAGGGGGAGTAATAACTCTTCCTTAGTATAAAAAGTGTTGCTTTAACTTATACATTCCGCTGTGCTTATAATCTGATTTACAAGGGCTTGCTAAACACTTAAGTGTCAAGATAGCAAGTTCTTACTTAGCAAAAAGAGCAAACTGTTCCAACAATTGGTATCAGAGCATTGGTTTATCTGATCACATATCAATCTAACAAATTGAGAATCAGACACAAAGCTCTTATTGATACTCAATAAAAAGATCAAAAGTTCACTTTTTATCAACATCCATCACTTAAAAGAGTCATCTGACAAATCTATACTCTTTAAAATGGATCCACATAATACTGGTTCTGCCACTAAACCTGCCATGCTTGTTAGAAATGAATACAACATATGGCAAAAGAGAATGGCACATACCTTGTCACAAACCAACACAAGTTGTTGGAGATCTGTGATATATGGTCCTCACAAACCAGTAAATGTTAATCTTGAAACTAATGTTAAGGTCCCTAAGGACCCTAAAGAATATACAGATGATGATTTCCTAAAACTTGAGCTAGATGCAAAAGCATTCTCTATGTTGGCAATGGCTCTCCCAAATGAGATATACTCTGGCCTTTTACATTGTGAAAGTGCCAAAGAACTCTGGGATTGTCTTAAAGAACAGTTTGGAGGAACTGAAGAGGTGATTGCCAACACCAGAGAGATTTTAGCTCAACAATATGAAACATTTGCTCATATTAATGGGGAAACTTTAACTCAACAATTTGAAAGATTCTCCTCATTAATATCTGAGCTAAAGTTAAATGGTCAGACCTATACAACAGTGTCTATGCTACATAGATTTTTAAGGTCTTTACCTGACAAATGGGAAACATACTCCATTGTTTTAAGATCCTCACCAGATTTTAGCTCCCTCACTCTTACAAAACTCCATGGGAGATTACTTACTTTTGAGAGAGAAATTGATCAAAAGAAGAAATTACAATCATCTGGTAAAACTGCTGATGACTACCTACCAGGTAGTACAACACTTTTGGGACAAGATTCACCAACTTGTTCCTATGGATCTTATGACAATATTGACATAACCACTGGGATCTCATCAGAAAGATCTTTCCCAGGTTATGACAATAATGACAAAGTCAAACTCCTGATAATCTATGTTTTATCATGGATGATTTGAAAAACTTTAGCAGTGATGACTTAGAAGAAATGGACATATTACACCAACTGGCCATGCTAAGCATTAAAACTAACAAGTTTTATAAAAGGTCAGGAAGGAAATTTCCAGGATTGACCAGTAATACAAAAATTGGTTTTGACAAATCTAAATTGAGATGTCACAAGTGTCAGAAGTTGGGACACTTTGCTAGAGAGTGTAGAAGCTCTAGCTTTAACCAATCACAATCTGGAAATAACTATAACCCCAATTATAATAGGAATAATGGAACTCAAGGGAGTGCTCATTTTGTACAGGCACAAGCTCCTCAACAGCAATACATGCCACAAGTACAATATGTTCAAGTGCCTGCTCAACAGATGCAGAGCCAACAATCAATCCCTCCCTTTCCAGCTGCTCAACATCCTCCACAGCCTCAACAACCCTCTCAACAAAGTCTTTTCACCTCAGGGTATGTTGACTGGAGCAGTCTCCCTTTTGACACCACAGAGTGCAATCCTGATGCAGACAACAAAGTGTTTGACATCAACTGGGGAGAACCAGACAATGGCAGAAAGAACTTTTCCTTAATGGCATTTGAAGGCTGTACTTCAAAATCTGCATTGTCACAGGTATCAAAAGAATCTTTGACAAAACTTTGCTCAAATTCTTGCAAAGAAACTTTTGCTCTCATAAGAGAGACAAATCTGCACTTACAAGGTAAAGCCAATGATTTAGAAAGAAAATACACACAGATAAAATGTGATTTAGAAAGAAAACTGTGTGCTAAAACAAAAGAAGTTTCTAAATTAACTGACTCAGCTATTGAAACCCAAGCACAAATTAAAATCATGCTAAATGACCTGGGAGATGTCAGACAAGAGCTTGCTGACACCAGGATCACATGTGAAAAATGGGTGGAATCTTGTAAGGGGTATCAATTATTGCTAAACAAACAAAGTGCTTCAAATGTTAAGTTTGGCATAGGATACCATCATGTTGAAACACCAACAGATTTCTCTCCCAAAACTACTGAAGATGGGAGAAGAATTGTTTCAAATGAAACTTCTGAAGGGAAAGACTGCACATCTTTCCATGAAAACTTTCTAAACAGAAATCCTGGCATTTTTAAAGAAAGTACTTCAGAAGTATTAACAAAATCTGACAACAAGCCATCAGTAGTTTCATCTACATCAGGAGTTGAGATCCTGAAAACTACTGATGAGCAAAATCTTTACACTAATGTCAGAAATTTGCCTTTAGACCAAAAACAAAAGGCAAAAGAGTGTGAAATATGTGGTCTGTTCAACCACAAAACTGAATTTTGTAGATACAGAAAAGGAATTCAGTTCAATCAAAAATTTAAACAACAGGTTGTGGGAAATCAAATCAGAAATGATTATGAAAGAATCTTTAAACCCAAGAAACAACAACCTGAAAACACCTTTTCTCAGAAAAAGATAAAATCTCAACCAAAATCTTTTTCTCAAAATTCCTTGTCAGTAGTTAGACCAGAATCATTTGCAGTTTCACAAACTGCTGAGATACAAAATCTAATGAACATGGTACAACTACTGATGACCAAGGTTGATGGTGGTCCTGAAAAGGATACCACCATGGTTCTTAATGAAAAATCCATTGCCAAAAAGATATGGATTTCTCAACCTGGTCAAGAACAAACTGTAACTGTTCTCAAGAGCAAACCCAAAGCCAAACAGGCTTGGGTTCCTAGATCTAACTAATTTGCTTTTATGTGCAGAGAGTTTCCAAGGGCTTAAACAGCATATGGTATGTTGATAGTGGAGGCTCTATGCACATGACTGGATGCAGATACCTGATAAACAACTTTATCAGCCAAAGAGAAGGATCTGTATCCTTTGGGAACAATGCTAAGGGATATGTGCTAGGACATGGCAATGTCTCCTCTGGCAAAATACAGTTTGACAAGGTCAATCTGGTGGAAAACCTTGAATACAACTTGCTGAGTGTGTCACAAATGTGTGATAAAGGATATTCTTCCTTTTTCACAAAGACAGCATGCAAGATCATCTCACCAGAAGGCCAGAAGTTGATAGAGAAGATTATTGAAGATCATACTTTGCTGATTGCCAAAAGATGTGGCAATGTCTATGCAGTGGACATTGAGAAAGACAAAGTATTGAACAACACTGCCTGTTTCTTCTCAAGGGCATCAACTTCAGAAACAGATCTCTGGCACAGGAGACTTGGCCATGTGAACTTTAAAACCATAAATAAAGTCACAAAAATTGGCTTGGTCAGAGGTCTACCTTTGAAAGTATACCAGTGTCAAGAACACTGTGTATCCTGTTTAAAGGGAAAACAGCATAAGTCCTCCTATAAGTCTATTGAAGAATAAAAAAACAACTGCATGTCTTCAACTACTCCATATGGACTTATTTGGACCTATCAAGATTATGAGCCTTGGTAAGAAGAAGTACTGCTTAGTCATCATTGATGACTACTCAAGATTCACATGGGTATTCTTCTTATTCTCCAAGGATGAGGCTGCTGAAATCATCAAGTTCTTCATTCTACAAGTAGAAAAACAATATTCTCTATCTGTCAAAACCATTAGAAGTGACAATGGGACAGAGTTCAGGAACAAAACTCTGGATGAATTCTGTTTGTCTAAAGGGATTATTAGACAATACAGTGTTCCCAGAACTCCTGAACAAAATGGTGTAGTAGAAAGGAAGAACAGAACATTAATAGAAGGAGCAAGAACAATGTTAGCTGATTCTGGACTGCCCTTGTACTTTTGGGCAGAAGCAGTTAACACATCATGTTATGTTCAGAATAGAGTTCTTGTGGTCAAGAGACACTCCAAGACTGCCTATGAAGTTCTTCATGGCATGAAGCCCCTTATCTCCTTTTTCAGGGCTTTTGGGTGTCAATGTTTCATCTTGAACATCAAGGAATCTATTTCAAAGTTTGCTGCCAAAGTTGACTCAGGTTACTTTCTTGGTTACTCTTCAACTAGAAAAGCCTACAAGGTTTTTAATTCTCACACTAGGATAGTAGAAGAAACATTGAATGTCAAGTTCAATGAGTCAAAACACACTCTTATTCCAGCACATCCTGCTGAACTCTTTGACCTTGACAACTTCCACTTTGGACCTGAAAAGACTGTTACTTCTTCCAAACCTACTTATTATGGTGATCAAAGGTTTGAAGATGAGGATCCTACACCATGGACTCCTCAAACAGTCATTAAGTCAACTTCAACACCATCAGAAGTTTCACAAACTTCTGATCCAACAAATACTGAAGGCCAAACTCAAACATCTGCTTCAGCACCTGCAACTACTGAAGAAGCTAAAACTGCTGAACCAGATATTATAGACCTCAGTAGTTTGTTTGAAGAACAAGAGCCACCTACACCTGTCAGTGGTTTACAACAACTGATTGAACACAGAGATCATCCACTTGATCAAGTCATGGGTGATATAGCTTCAGGTGTTCTTACCAGAAACCGGCTCTCCAACTTTTGCCTATTTTCAGCCTTTATTTCACAGTTGGAACCAAAGAAGTACCAGGAAGCCCTCAAAGACAATAATTGGGTGCAAGCTATGCAAGATGAACTGCTTCAGTTCAACAAGCAACAGGTCTGGGAAATCTGTCCCTTACCTCCAAACAAGCAACCAATTGGCACAAGATGGGTTTTCAGGAACAAACAAGATGAAGCTGGTATGATAATCAAGAACAAGGCAAGACTGGTAGTTCAAGGGTACTCTCAAGAAGAGGGAATTGACTATGATGAAACCTTTGCTCCAGTTGCAAGGCTTGAGGCCATCAGGTTATTTCTGGCCTATGCCATTTCCAACAAAATTAAAGTTTATCAAATGGATGTGAAAAGTGCATTTTTGTATGGAAAAATAAAAGAGGAGGTGTATGTTTGTCAGCCACCTGGGTTTGAGGATCCTTCTCATCCTGAGTGGGTGTACAGACTGGACAAAGCTCTTTATGGGCTCAAACAGGCTCCAAGAGCCTGGTATGATACACTCTCCACCTTTTTACTCAAAAATAACTTTACAAGAGGTGCCATTGATAAAACTCTTTTCATTAAACATGTTGGAAATCATGTCTTACTTGTTCAAATTTATGTTGATGATATCATTTTTGGTTCAACAAACACAAAACTGTGTGATGATTTTAAGAAACTCATGTAATCAAAATGTGAGATGAGTACCATGGGAGAACTGCAGTACTTTCTAGGACTGCAGATCAAGCAACAAACAAATGGAACTTTTATACATCAATCAAAATATGTTAAAGAATTATTGAACAAATTTTCTTTAAATGACTGTAAATCATGTTCCACTCCCATGACACCAATCACACAAGTTGAACCTGATGATCAAGGAAAACAGGTTGATCAAACCATGTACAGATGCATGATAGGTTCCCTTTTATACTTAACTGCTTCTAGACCAGATATTATGTTTTCAACATGTGTCTGTGCTAGATATCAATCAGCACCAAGGGAATCACACCTTATAGCAGTCAAAAGAATTTTCAGATATCTGAAAGGAACTCCAACACTTGGAATTTGGTATCCTGCTTCAAGCAATACCAAGTTATCAGCTTTTTCAGATAGTGACTATGCAGGGTGTAAGATGACAAGAAAGTCAACATCTGGTGGTTGTCAATTCCTGGGTAACTGTCTAGTGTCATGGCAATCAAAGAAGCAAACATCTGTTGCAACTTCAACTGCTGAAGCTGAATACATTGCAGCTGCAAGTTGTACATCACAGATACAATGGCTCCAATATCAACTTCTTGATTATGGAATCAAAGAGACCAAGACACCTTTGTTTGTAGACAGCAAATCTGCCATTAGCATCATTCAAAATCCGGTACAGTTCTCAAAAACCAAACATATTGAGATCAGGTACCATTTCATAAGAGATTGCTATGAAAAAGGCAAGATTGAGGTGAAGCATGTAGCAACAGCTAATCAAATAGCTGACATCTTCACAAAACCCCTTGACACATCAGCATTTCAGAAGTTAGTATCCATGCTTGGGATGCTAAATTTGTAAGTGTTTATTTTCTTATTCTGCAATTTTTCATTTTTCACTTACAAAACAGACAAAAAGTCTGAACCAAAACTTCTGAAAAGAGAGAAACTACTGATGAACAAACATCAGTATGGGGATAATTTTCTGAAAAGTGTGTAACTTCTGATAAAATAACCTTCAGAAGTTATGAATAAAAGTATTTATAAAAACATTTCTCATCAGCTGTTAAAACTACTGAAGAGGAAATGGGAACTACTGATGAAGTAATCCTTCATCAGCAGTTTAAGTCAAAAGGGAAAATCTGACTTTTCCCATCATCAGAGGTTTGACCTAATCAGTTTAAAACCTCTGATAAAAAGATTTTTAACCAAAGGCGGTTTAAAAACTTCTAATAAAGAAGATTCAAGCGGTTAAAACTTCTGATAAATACCTTTTTCTCCACACTTATCCTTTCAAACTCAAAAATATCCCTCCTTCTCTCTCAAAAACTCTCTCAATAACCTAAACCTGCAAATCAACTGTTCGATCAAAACCCAAACCACATGGCTCTAGTTCTAAAGCAGGGACACAATCAAAGGGCCTTTCTTGAAAAACAAGAAGGCTGGTCCCAATACGATGAGATCATTGATCTTGTCGTAAAATCCCAATATTTTACTGCTCTCACAATAAACCCACCAATTCACACTGAAACTCTGAATGAGTTCTGGGTAAATGCTGAGACGGTGACGGCTGATGATGAAGTCATTTCCCTCAACTCAAGAATAAAAGGGAAACCACTAACCATCACACCGGCCACACTGGCAACAAGACTGGGTCTGGATGATGTAACTGCCCCTGACCATGTTGCTAATTCTGATATTCACCTAACCATGACTGAGTGTGGTTATCAAGGTACTCTCTCCCATGCTACAATCTTCAAAAAATATTTTGAACCAAAATACAAGCTTTTGTTTCATTATATTATTATGTGTTTGAGTCCAAAAACAGGGTCTTATGACCAGATGCCCTCCACTTTTCAACCAATATTTCATTCCATTGTGAATGAAACTAAATTCAGGGCATCAAAACTATTTTTCAATGAGTTGGTGTTACATCACAATAATACCAAGAAAAAGCTTTTGTTGTACCCAAGGTTCATTATGCAATGCATAATAGGGGAACTGGGTAATGAGGTGCTTGTGGGAAAAATTTCAACTTTAAATCCTTTAACATCACAAGCATACTCAAGGCATAACAAACCGGCTGCCTGGCCAGAAGATGATCAGGGAGAACAACAACAAGTCCCCCTGAAGCCCACATCTTCCAAACTCACACCACCAAAAGCCAAAAAGCCCAAGCCAACAAAGACTAAAACCCACCAACCCAAAAGAAAAGCTGTTCAGGAGGTTGAGATGCCTGAACATGCTCATGAGCAGTCTGCTCTTCAAATAGGTGAGACTGAAACACCCTCTCAGTCTCATCCATCTCAAACCCCACCAAGAGCACCCATAACCATTTTATTCAAAAGAAAAAGACTTAGAAAAACTATTGAAACACACTCTTCTTTTGAAACTGCTGAACAACAAATTTCACCTATTGCCCAAACTACTGAACCAACCCCACAAATTTCTGAACAAGAGGCAATAGAAATTGCCAAACTTCTCTCTGGGCTAAAAGAGAAGGTCCCATCTGATTATGTCAGTCCCCTACAACCACAACAAACAGGGGACATAACCACTACATCAGACATGGATGTGGACATCTCTAGCCCTATCCCAAGAGATGAGGGTGGACCAGAGTCTTTAAGCCCAATTTTAGAGACTCTTGGGGCATCTGAGGCTGCTACTACTCAGTTACCACCCATTGGTGGATCTGAGGATAGAAGTAACATAGCTAAGACCTCAGATGTGGCAACTACTGATGAAGGCTTAATGCCTGAAGTAGGAAATCCTCAGAACCAAGAACAAGAGGTTCATGAGAGAACTGAGTTGGGCTCAGCTCATGATTTAACTGAGACAGTCCTCATTGAGGGCAACATCAGGGATTCAGATGATTCAATTAATTTGGATGATGTTTCACAAACACAAACTACTGAATTGACGGCACATTATGAAGGTCCTGTTTCAGGGGTATCCAGGCTCAAGAAGCCAGTCACCCCTGCACAGGTTAAAGCCCACTCAATCCCTAAAACCCCTAGAGTGGCATCCTCTGTACAACATGAGGATCTCCCAAAAACACCCTGTAGATGCGTTTTGCGACTAATGATTGGATATTAACATATGTTAGAGTGCTGATGGATAGAATGTGGAACTGACTGGTCGAAGGTAAGCTTAAATGGGCGAAGGTAGAAAGTAATTGGGCGAATGAAGAATGGAACCTGATCACGTTACACATTCGTACCATAAAGTGGGCGAATGTGGAACTCTTCCACATTCGACCACAGCATATGGGCGAATGTGCAGCATCTATAAATAGATTTTGTGTTTATGCAATGGATAGAGAGTTATTAGTTGTGTGTGTTTTGAGGTCAGGTTCCAGGTTTGTTTGAGAGTGTCTGTAATTGATCTAGATTAACCAAAGTGTCATTGTAATCAAGTTTATGAACAAGTTAATCTATGAAAAGCTTTGAAAATGATATTGATTGTGTTTTGAGTTGAGTTTTTATCAGTTTGTTCAAAGCTAGGGTTTCCGCACCTGGTTTTGTAACTTGTATGATCATTTAATCCTGTTTTAGTCAAAATCTTTCGCTTACAAAGTGGTATCAGAGCCATACGGATCATACAACAACAAATTTGATAAACTCAGAGTTGATTTGGACCTAATTTTGATCAAAATACATCTGTTTTTGAATGAAAATGGTTTTTTGAGTGTTTTTGATTGATTTGAAGTTGATTTTGTGGTTAAAATTCAAAATTCCAAGAATTAAAGCTGTTCCAAATCAATTCCGAATCATAACCTGATTAAGATCATTCAAATCCACAAACTTTTGAAAATCAGAGATCAAAATAACCGTTTTTCAAAGTGTAACCGTTTTTCAAACCTGAAATGGGCGAACCTGGAACATAAGTGGTCGAACCTGAGTGGTTTTGGGCGAACTTAGGTGGTTTTTGGTCGAACCTGAGGTAATTTTGGGCGAACCTGAAAAGTTTTTGTTTGAAGTTTTCACTTTCGGGTCACATTTTCCACATCAGATTGATCGGGCGGGCGAACGTAGAATAGAAACGGTCAAACCTGAAATTTTCTAGGCGAACGTGGTTTTCGTTAGTGTGTTTTTACATTCTGGTGAGTTTTTATCTTCGAGTGATACTGTTTGGGCGAACCTGCATCAGAAGGGACGAAAGTGAGATACAAACGGGCGAACCTAGGACTAAAGTTTGGAAAATTTTCTAAGTGTTGAATTTTTCTAAGTTCGTGATTATGTGGAATTTTCCGACTACTCCGAGACCAGCAACGACACAACCACAACAGCAAGTGATGGACCCATGGACGGTGGCAGCACAAAAGACGAGCACACAGTCTTCGCAACCGATTAACTACATGGCGATGACGAGCTCGATGCCTCAAAGCGTAGCACCTCCAGCATCACAACCTGACTACTGGGGAGTAGCAGCAACGGTGGTAAACACTCAAACTACAAATGCTATTTCCACACTGATTAATGATTTGTCTTCAGGTAGCGGGAATCGGCCACCGAAGCTTATGGAGATACAAGAATACAATCTGTGGCAGAACAAGTTCAAGATTCACTTGGAAGGCATTGGAGTGGAGGGAGCAGAGGCATGGAGTATGATTGCTAAAGGTTACACAGCACCAGTTTTGAAGAATACAGGTGAACCAGTTCCATTGGAGAGCATGACTGAGGAAGAGAAAAAGAAGTTTGCTGTGGAAAAGAAAGCCTTTTCCCAATTGACTCAGGCAATCACAAATGATCTATTGCATCAATTTGGGACTTGTACAACGTCTAAGCAATTGTGGGATGTGCTTAAGAGGAGGCATGATGGGAATGAGAAGACTAGAAGTTTGAGGATGGATGAATTGAGAAAGGAGTTTGAGAATTTTTCTTATATTGGAAATGAAACTTTAAAAGAATTAACTCCTAGATATAGTCATTTGCTAACTGAATTGTCAAGTTATGGTATACAGATTCCTATGAAGAATTTGGTGGATAAGTTTGCAGATGCTCTACCACCTTACTGGGATCAGCATGTGGAAGTTCTTAGGGAAAAGGATGCATACCAATACTGGACTATTCAAGAGTTTATTCAGAAGCTGGAAAACAAGGAAATGGAAGAGAAGAGAAAAGCTAGAAGAGCACAGGTTCCTCAGAATCCTAGCTTATACTTTGGAGGCACTCCAGTTTCAGTTAGTAACTCAAGTTCAGGAGTTGTTGCACCACATGTTGCTTGCATTTCCAATGTTATGGAATCACCAAAACCTACCATCAACTACATGGCACAAACTTCATCCTATTCACAACCATCATACACACAACCACCACCACAACAACAATACAACAATTCCTACATTCCACCATTCTCCCCAATGCAACAAGCAGCTTTCTATACTGCTAGCCAATCTCAACAACCAATGAACCAAGTTACTCAACCTAATCAACAACAAGTGGTTTTGGAGACTTCTAACTTGGGCAATGTGACAGTGGAAGTTGCTCAGCAACATATTGCACTAGTCTCTGCAATGGTTTCATCTTACAACGGATTAGTTGCTAGTCAAATTGGGAATAACAACTTAACCAATGAAGACTATGCACAAATCGACAAGGAAGAGATGGAACTCATTGATATCCAATGGGCTTTTGCAAGCATTATGAGAAGAGCAACGGAGTTTATTGAAAAGACGGGTAGAACAGATTTGGGAACTTCTCCTAACACAACCTACGGGTTCAACAAGGAGAAAGTTACTTGTTTTAACTGTGGAGGAAAAGGTCACTTTAAACGAGAATGCACCCAGCCACCAAAACAAGGTAATAGAAACCCATTCAATGCAAGCTACCAGAATCGTCAACAACAAAACCAAAACCAAGTTTCTTACCAAAACAACAACAATTATCAAAACCGTCAAAATAACTCTAACAACAACCAAAACAGACAACCTAACACATCAAACCAGAACCAAAACCAATCTCCTAACAACACTAACCGAACAGTTATACCGATCACTACACCGAATGAGACACAACAGAACACGAGTCAGAATCAAGCATTGGTGACTCAACAAGATGAAAGATTTGATTGGTCGGGATTGCAAATAGGAGTGGAGGAAATTACTACTGGTGGCAATGTGGCTTGCGTTGCTTGCAAGGTTGATATTGAAGAGTCGGTGACGGTGGATGAAAAGAAAGAAACTGAGTGTGAAAGTGATGAGTCTGAGGCTGAAATGGATGTGGAGACTGAACCTGTTGAGGTTAAGGTTGAGGAAGCTAATTCTGGAGTGGTGATTGATACTGTTTCTAATGTTCCTGAGGAGTGTGAATCGGTTTATTCTGATTCAGACAGTGAATCGGATACGGAAGCAAGTGTTACATCACTAGATGATGACATTGATCAGTTGCTAGCAGAAGCGGATTTTCTGATGATGAGGAAGTCGTGCATTGCTGATGATGCTTTCACCAAGATTGACTATTCTAAATTCTTTACTGGAAAGGAAGCTCATTTCGCATTGATGGCCATGACTGATCCGCCAAAACCTGTAAGTTCTGAGTGTAGCACTGATATTAAAAGTGATAAATATTGTGGTACATGTGATAGATTGACTGAGGAGAATAAACAACTCCGTGTTCAACGTGATAGTGCTATCATGAACAGTCAATCTACTCGCAAAGAGTTGAATGCTTTCAACAAGGTATTAGATGGCTACAAAAAGGACATTTCCGATTTGAAAAACACTTTATCATTAAAACAATTGGCAATTAACAACTATATCAATGAAATTGAAAATACCAAGTTGGAAATGGCAGCCATAAAATGCTTTGCTGAGAAAGTAAACAAAAAGTTGGAAAGCTATAAGCACATTGCTTACGTGGTAGACCACATCATAGATGATCAAACCACTAATTACAAGTCTGTGCCATCTCCGGTGCTTTTTGAAAATCATAATTGTCACCAAGTTACACCGGAGAGCTCGGTAAAATCAGATTCATCATCGGAAATTGAATCTAATACCTCGAGTATTGGTGATCCTCATTCCGATGTGAGACCGATTTTAGGTTTGAATGATGAGGGTGTTACTGCTGAGAGTGTGGATTCAGACTCAGAGAGTGATGATACTGGTAATGTTCAAACTGTTAATGCATGTGAAATTCCAAAAGAAAATCACATCATTACTACTGAACCAGTTTCATCATCTCAACATGTGCATCCGATGGAAAATGCTCATCGTGAGAAAAAGTCTGAAAAGAATGTGATTAAAAAAGACCTTAAGAAAAAAGATGTTAAGAATGAACCATGTGACAAACCTGTCAAGGTGTTCTATCGGATGGAAGGATCCGATAAAATCATCTCTGATGAGGAATTCCCAATCAAAAATGCTAACTATGCTAAAATAGAAAAGATTTGGCAAGAAAGCACTATTTGGTTCCCAAAACATGAGAGAACAAATGAGATTCCACCAGCAATTTTAAAGAAATTGTATTTGGATGTTCCTCAAGAACCAAAGGTCCATGTCACAGAGTTCATTCGACCCAATAACAGAGCTAATGGTTTTCATGAGCCTACTTACTCAAAAGGGCCACTCCCTGAGAGTTTGAGAAATCAACAGTACAATGATCAATATCCTATTAGATCATTTGCTCAATCAAATGCTCCAAATGTTTTTGAAGAGTACCGTGCATGCTTTAAATGTGGGGAACGAGGGCATTTACTTGCTCAGTGTCCATATGTAAGGCATAAAAGGCACGAGGTTGAAGTGAGAAATTCCATGAGAAAACCGATTGATTATTATGTTCCACCACACAGACGAGTTGTTCCTCAACAACAACAGTTTTATAATCAAAACAATTTTCATCAAATGAGGAACAATCGTCCAATTCAATATGATCGAAGAAATCGGATTGCTATGGAACAATCATGGAGAAAGCCTGTGGTGAACGCAACAATTGACAGGCAAAAGGTTCCACTAAAACCGATTGTCAAATCAAATGTTGGACCTAAGTCTGTTAAATCAGATAAGGTAACCAAGAAAGTTACGTTTGTTAACAATGTTCAGAAACCGACTGAGAATCCAAATTCTCAGATTCGCATCCTTAAAAGGTCTGAACAATCTTGGTCACCCAATGGTACTCCAGGAGCCTCTACTTCTAAGGTCAATGAGAAAAAGGAAACTGTTTTGAACAATCAGAAAAAGATTGATCCAAAACAAAAAGTTGTTGAAAATGCTAATGAGAATGTTTCTTTGAAAGCTGATGTTCAAAGACCCAAGACTCAGGCTTGGGTCCCCCGAAAGAACTAAATGATTTACTTTTTGTGTGCAGGGAGCTTCAGCTGGCCCTATTAGCAGTCTTTGGATTGTTGATAGTGGAGCTTCAGGCCACATGACAGGGGATCTAGCGTTGTTGTTCGACGTGAAGAACATCAATGGAGGGTATGTCGCATTCGCTGGAAATAAAGGTGGATATATCACAATGGAGGGGAGCGTGAGTAATGGGATAGTGAGCTTTGAGCGGATATCTTATGTGAAGCAGATTGATTATAATCTGTTGAGTGTCAGTCAAATATGTGATAAACAATTTTCTGTGCATTTTGATGACAAATCCTGCTATATTCTCAAACCGGGCTTCAAAATTCCTAAGGAGTGGATAATGTTGATGGCACCTCGCGTCAACAATCTCTATATTCTTGATATGTCCAAGGCGATGACATCACAGGGGCAAATAACATGTTTTCTATCCAAAGCGACTGAGAAAGAATCGATAATGTGGCACCGAAGAATGGGGCACATTCATCTGAGAAAAATGAACCAACTTGTGAGAAATGGGCTTGTCAATGGAGTAAACGTGAAACATTTCCATCTGAATGACAAGTGTGTAAGTTGTAAGAAGGGGAAGCAACACAAACAGTCCCACAAAGTGAAGAAAGTCAACTCTGTAGAGATGCCACTTGAGCGATTGCACATGGATCTATTCGGACCGGTCAAGCGCAAAAGTCATCTTGGAGAGCTTTATTGTTTAGTTGTCACTGATGACTACTCAAGATTTTCATGGGTGATGTGTTTGCAAAACAAAAGTGACACCTTTAACAATCTGAAAGTTCTGTTCACTCGATTGGAGAATCTCTACAATGTGAAGATAAAGAGAATTCGGAGTGACAATGGGACGGAGTTCAAAAATGCCAAGATGGATGAACTTTGTGAAAGCAAAGGGATACATCATGAATATTCGGCTCCGTACACCCCACAACAGAACGGTGTTGCTGAACGAAAGAATAGGACTCTAATTGAAGCGGCTAGAACAATGCTTGCTGATTCAAATCTTCCGGTAATGTTCTGGAACGAGGCAATTTATGCAGCAAATTATACACTAAATCGGGTTCTAACAGTGAAGAAGTTTGGTAAAACATCTTATGAACTGTTACACCGACGAAAGCCAAACTTAGAGTATCTAGAACCTTTTGGGGCGCCATGCACGATGTTGAATCCAAGTGAGAAGTTTAGTCCTAAAGCTGAGGAGGGATACTTTGTTGGATATGCAACCCCGCTCAAACGAGTATTCAACAAGCGAACTCGTCGAGTGGAGGATTGGGCTAACGTGGAAGTTCAACGATATACTCAAAATTTGCAAGGCACAGGTCCTGATTGGATGTTTGATTACAAAGATTTCTTTGAATCATTCAATCTAGATAACTTGGTTGAAGAAGCTGTTATCAGATTACTTTACGAGTGTGAAAACGCGACGACTTCATCGTTGGTGCGTCCAATCACCGTGAACCCCCTACCAGCTTCTAATGATACCAATGCTCCTATACAAGAGGAAGAAGTGTTTCAAGAGGCTTCAACTTCATTAGACTCTTCAGAATCTGAAGTTGAACAATTTGAAGAAGTCATTCTTGAACATGCAGAAGAACCAGAGGCAATGCAAGTGAACCCAACTCCAACTCTAGATGTTGCTTCATCATCAAACACGGGTCATGATCTGGATGCTGTAGAAAACTTGACTGTTCAGACGGGAGTTACTGTACCTGATTATCCGGAATCTCGGATTCATCGTATTCACCCGCTGGAGCAAGTTATCGGTGATCCTGGAAGCGGTGTTATGACCAGAGGGCAGCTGAGAAGCGTTAACTCGCCAGAGAGTTTTGGTGCTTTAGCATTATATGCCAAAATTCAAAAATCTGGTAGTCAAAATGATTGGTCGTTTGCGTGTTATGTGTCGCAGGTAGAGCCAAGGACATACAAGGACGCTTTGAACGAAGATGCCTGGGTTGAAGCTATGCAGGAGGAGTTATTACAATTCCAGAAATTGGGGGTTTGGACGCTCACGGATTTGCCGCCGGGAAGGAAGAAAATAGGCACTAAATGGTTGGTCGTGCAGGGTTTCCATCAAATCGAAGGGATTGATTATAACGAAATCTATGCACCAGTAGCACGGATTGAAGCTATTCGGATGTTCCTTGCGTTTGCTTCATACAAGAAATTCAAAGTTTATCAAATGGACGTTAAGAGCGCATTTCTGTACGGGAAAGTCAAGGAAGAGGTTAATGTCGGGCAGCCACCAGGCTTTGAGGACCCAATCCACCGGGATAAGGTCTACATGCTGAACAAAGCTCTATATGGTTTGCACCAGGCTCCGAGACAGTGGTACGAGGAGCTAAGTACATACCTCATCTCCAAAGGATTTAAGCGCGGCCTCGTCGATTGCACTCTCTTCACGAAGAAGACGGGAGATGATTTGCTTCTAGTGCAGATTTACGTTGATGATATAATATTTGGTTCAACTAACGAGCTTTTATGCAGGGAATTCAAAACTGTCATGCAAGAAAAGTTCGAAATGAGCGCAATGGGGGAGATGCAGTTTTTCCTAGGCTTGCAGGTGGATCAAAGACCCGACGGGATCTTCATTCACCAGACGAAATACGTATCCGACATCTTGAGCCGGTTCCAGATGGAGGACTCTAAGCCGATGGATACCCCGATTCAACCCAATCACGGGATTGGAGTGGACGCTAAGGGGGAGCTGACGGACCCATTTACATACAGAGCAATCATCGGATCTCTGATGTATCTGACGGCGTCTCGACCAGATATTATGTATGCAACGTGTCTCTGTGCTCGCTATCAATCGAAGCCGAAACAAAGTCATCTGACGGCGGTCAAGCGTATCCTTAGATATCTGAAGGGTTGTCCCTCAAAAGGACTTTGGTACCCTAATGATGATGATTTTGATTTTATTGCTTTTAGTGATGCAGATTGGGGCGACTGTGACAAAAATAGCAAATCTACTATAGCTGGTTGCCAGTTTTTAGGGAGCAGGTTAATTACCTGGCAGTGCAAGAAACAGACTTCCGTGGCGCTGTCTACCTGTGAAGCTGAGTACATTGCAGCCTCGAGTTGCTGTTCGCAAGTACTCTGGATCCAACAGCAGATGGTGGATTACGGTTTGCAGTTTCTTAAAACCCCTATACACTGTGACAACGAAGCCGCAATTGCATTAACTAAAAATACTGAAAATCATTCTAAGGCAAAACATATCCGGATCAAATATCATTTTATCCGTGATTGTTACGCTAAGGAATTGATAGATATGGTCAAAATCCATACTGACTACCAACGTGCAGATTTGTTTACAAAAGCTTTTGACAGATCTCGCTTTGAATATCTTTTAAAAGTAAACAATATAAAAGAAAAACATGACTAATCGGCACCTCGGTTTATCGCTTTTTAGTTTTAGTTTTTAATATTTTGCTAATTGGGAATTTCTCTTTGCTAATTGGGAATTTCTCTTTTCTATCGTAATCCTCAAAGAAGTTGATGCTTTCGAGGGGATTGTTTAATCCTCAAAGAAGTTGATGCTTTCGAGTGGATTGTTTCTTTCAAATTTTTGTTTTTGTTTTTCAGAAAAATTAAAAACCCAAAAATATGTTTTTTATTTTAGGGGGAGCCATTTTATCAGAAAAACCAAAAACATTAAAAAATTCAAAAGACCTAAAAATTAGAAAAACCAAAATGATTTCCTGGATAAAAAGAGGAAATGATAGTACATCAGTGGGGATCTGACACAGGCTAAAAGAATTGTATAGTATAATGAGGCGTATGTTGATTACGTGTGATATGCTGATAGGCTTCGTAGACTAAATATTGCGGGCATTAGTGATACAAACATAACAAACTACGCGTTCGTGGCTGAACACCTCATGGGCATATGGTCTTAGTACCGTAATTTTGTTTGATAGGATTGCCAAAATATGAGGTTTCGGGTCGTTATGTTATGGTTATCCGGGATATTCTGATTAAACTTTTGTCGTATTGATTTACGGACCTAGTTTCATCAAAATATTTGCAAAAAGAGCGTAAATGCCAAAACCAAAAGTTACCGAATTGAGGAACTTTATGTTTTATTGATCAAAGATCATTATTACATCATATTGACTTTCTGATGCAAATCAGTGGTTAATATCAGCCTCAACCTAGTGTATATGCACATGTTACTCTGCTGCATTTGTTTGCTGACCTGTACACCTCTGTGCTATATACTTTGTAATTTTTTACGGATAACTCTGGCATAATCACGCGTTACAACGAAGCTTTGTGCAATTACTTGATACGGGAGTATGTCATGTGTGTGGGCACCACAATGTGTTAGTTTAATACACCTAACTCGTATCATTTTAAAGCATTGCGTAATTGTCTGCATGTGAGCTTAAGTGGACCACAATATCAGCAATTGCCGTGTCACATACTGTTTCTAATGATAATATTAAACAAACAGATCAACGCTGTGATCAGATTTCTCAGTAAACTGATATGATCCTCTTACCGGATATCACAAAATGTTTACTGCTTTCATTTACTTTGATGTATTTTACTTTGTTGCATTTTACTTTTATTGTCAAAAAGATACAAAATCCAAAAAGATTTTAGGTGTGTTTTGATAAAATTTCAGAAAACCAAAATTTTTGCATTTCTGCTTTATTTTTGATAACCGACGGTGCTTGATGGTCAATTTCTGAGATTTGATAACACCATCTGGGCTTTGTATCATTCAAAAAGTGAAAATATGAGTTTTGGAAGTTTAACAGATTGAAAAATGTTGAACGGGATTCGAATTCGTGATTTGGCAAAATTTTCAGATTTTTCCATTTCACATTCGCCCCTTAAATGGGTCGAATGTGGAAAAATCCTCACCTTCGGTTGTTCAGAATGGGCGAATGTGGGTTTGTTTATACAAACTTCACATTCGGGTAAACATATTGTACATTCGGCCAATTCATTTTGGGCGAATGTGGAATACTCCCACATTCGACCACTACAACGGGCGAAGGTAGCTTTACTATATAAACAAATCACAGGTTCGAACCTCATAACAGTTTTCAAAATTTTTTTTCTTTCGATCTGGACACCTTGTTGCTTTGATTCCTTGTTATTGTGCATTTGTTTCCCTATCAATTCCTGATCATTTCTATATAATTTTTACAGGTATTGGAGCCCTAATGCTAACAGAATCGTTCTTTTTGTAACCGGACCTAGGGTTTTAGATTTTAGGGTCTTAGAGTGTTTGTTTTTGATTGATTTTGATTACATTTCAATATACATCAGTTTTAGGGGGAGATGTTTGAACGAATTAGGTTTTTAACATCGTTTGAATGATAAATTGATTGAATGAAACTGTTTTAACCTAATTCGTCTTTAAAACAGATGTAAATTGAAATTAAAAGACAATTAATGTTAAACGAAGGTTAATCGGTCATATTAGAACATATTCTAATCAAAATCAAGTGTTAAAAACAAAGTTGAGAAATTTTCAAATTTTTGGGGAAGAACAGTTTTACCTTCGGTTCATAAAACGGGCGAAGGTGAAGAGTTTTGGGCGAAGGTAATTTCAAAAGGGGCGAATGTGATTTTCATTCAAAACATTTTCACATTCGATTTGTAAATTTCATCTTCGACCAGAAAAATTCACATTCGATCTTATAAAAACGGGCGAATGTGGAAAATGAAAATCTTAAAATTTTGAATTTTTGTCGATTTTGTATTTTGATGTTTGTTTCTGATTTTGATGTGCAGATGGCTGACCAGACTGAAAATATTGAGATTCCAGTTGAGAATGTGGTTACTGATCCAGTTCAAGAAACTATTCAAGAGGCTGAATCATCTACACCGATAAGCTGGCCGTTTGAGAAAACACACAACTGCTGTGCTTATCTTGGCGATGTTGAAAAGAATGTAGAGTTTACTGGTATCATTGAATTCTTGAAGAGGAGCAGAGTTGTCTATGCTTTAGCTACTCCGACTATCATTTACAAAGACATCATTGAAGATTTCTACAAGAACGCAAAGTATGACTTCTGGGATAATCAGACAATCATTAGAAGCAAGATACAGGAAATGGAGATGTTCCTTACAGAGTCTGATATTCGGGAAGCACTTCAGATTAATTTTGAAGTAAGTGAAGATCCCAGGGAGTTATCTTGGACAGAACAGAAGGCATGTTTCCTTAGAATGAAGTATAAGGGAGCAATTACTGATGGTTCGATGCACAAAGGGAAATTGAGTGTGCAGTTTAAATACTTTGCACACGTCATCATTCATGTGTTTGGCTGTGTTAGTGGAGGATATGATGTCATGAGAAGAAGCTTAAGTTCGTTGATGGTTGCGTTGACTCTCAACAAACCATTCAACGTATCTGGAATGATTCTGGATCACATGCTGGAGATGTTAAAGGGGTTGAAGAAGAAGTATTTCATGTAGATGCGTTTTGCGACTAATGATTGGATATTAACATATGTTAGAGTGCTGATGGATAGAATGTGGAACTGACTGGTCGAAGGTAAGCTTAAATGGGCGAAGGTAGAAAGTAATTGGGCGAATGAAGAATGGAACCTGATCACGTTACACGTTCGTACCATAAAGTGGGCGAATGTGGAACTCTTCCACATTCGACCACAGCATATGGGCGAATGTGCAGCATCTATAAATAGATTTTGTGTTTATGCAATGGATAGAGAGTTATTAGTTGTGTGTGTTTTGAGGTCAGGTTCCAGGTTTGTTTGAGAGTGTCTGTAATTGATCTAGATTAACCAAAGTGTCATTGTAATCAAGTTTATGAACAAGTTAATCTATGAAAAGCTTTGAAAATGATATTGATTGTGTTTTGAGTTGAGTTTTTATCAGTTTGTTCAAAGCTAGGGTTTCCGCACCTGGTTTTGTAACTTGTATGATCATTTAATCCTGTTTTAGTCAAAATCTTTCGCTTACACACCCTCTTCACAACAAATGCCTACCCAATTCCCTGGGCAAACAAGCATAGACCTGAACCAGCTATGCAGCCCAGAGGGTCCCCTGTACCACATGATGAATACTCTCATCAGAAATCACTTCCAAACATACACAGCTATCTTGGAGCTGTCTATCAAGAATCAATTTGGAGTGATCAAGACCAAGATGAATGATCTGTCCAACAAAATAGACTTCAACAGCAAACAGATTGCTCATCTTCAAGGACAATTCTCCCAACCCTCAACTTCAAAAGTGAAAATTGATGAATCCAAAAAGGGGGAGAAGATCAGGGAACCTAAGGAGTCATTCCAAGCCAGGATAAGGGCAAGAGTGGCCATCCTTGAAAGAGATCAAAAAGATCAGGCCAGGAAAGAAAAACTGGCCAAACAGTTTGGTGTCTCAATAGAAGAGATTGAAGCAGCAGAAAAAGAAGATGAGACCCAAACATCTGAAGAATCCCTAAGGCACAATGAAGAAACTTCTGATGGCAAAAGTTCTGATGAAGAATCAGAAAGTACTGAAGACAATGCTTCAGTAGTTGACAAACTATCAGCAGTTGTCAACCCATCAGAGGTTAACACTTCCAAACCTCAAACAGCTGACCCTTCCAGAACCACTGCTCCCATTCAACCAACATCTGATCCCATCAGGCCTATAACTGTTACAACAATGACTGTTCTAAACCCTTCTCCTATCTCTCAATCAACTGAATTATTAGAGAAGAGCTTAGTTGCAGCCAACAAGAAGGCCAGAGAAGATCTGATTTGGAAAACTCTGGAAGAAAGGGATGATCTAGATTTAAGCCATGAAGAAAAACTTCAGGCTTATGAAGCTGAACTACAATGGCAGGCTAGCCTTGATGAGATTGCTGAACAAGATAAAAGACAACAACTGGTGTCTTACATTACCAAGAACAGCAAGACTAAAGCCTATACACTCAAAGGACTCTCCATGCAAGAGCTGACAAGAAGAGCACAACTGCTTGCAGACAAAATGGCCACAAGCAAAGAAGGAAAGGCCAAGAGAGCCCAAATAATAGAAGAGTTAGTAGCAGAGGGCTATGGTTCAAAAGCCTCAGTATCCAGATGGAAAGAAGAAAGACTAATGGATACTTACAAGAAATACTTGGCTGCCAAGGCTGCAAATCCAGAGAAGTTTCAAACTACTGATCCTTCAAGATCAGTAGTTAGAACTTCTGGTGTATCAAGTAGAAGAACTGCTACTCAGAGAAAGAAGGCAGAGGACAATGTCAAAACTGACTTCAAAATGGTACTACTTGAAGGAAGTTCAATAGTCCATTCAGATTTTGACATTGAGGAGAAACCTCTGTTAACACAATTCAGGGATCCTTCCACTTTTGCCTACCAAATACAAAAGACCATCAAAGAAACGCTGCATACCAGAGTAGTGACTGAACACCATCTCCCAACTGTTCAGATGCCTGATGTGCAACAACAACAAGGAAGAGACTCCCACCTGAGGCTAACTGAAACTGAAAGCATCCAGCAATCAGGACCATCAACCCAAGGGACAAGTCTGGTTCCCTATTCTTCTGACTTTAACAAGTCAAAGATACCTATCATCAGATGGTCACTTACTGATAACAACTCAGTATTGTTGACAAGAAGAGACCTCTCAAGCAGGGCTTACAAGAAGATCAGTGATCTGAAGAAACTGTCAACACAAGACCTGCTCACAATTCAACATCTGGAACCACAGAGAGGATCTCTATCTGATGGTCAGTTAAACCAGCTCAAGAACACCATGTACAAAGAGATATGGAAGATTGTTCAAGACAGAAGAAAAACATAAGGAATTAGTAAAGTTTTGGCTTCATCAATCCAGGGGGAGATTGTTAGGACAAAGAGGATTGGTGAAACCACTTTTGGAAACCTTAGTCTAATTCACTTCTGTCATTTTGGCTAAGTATAGAAGTACTGAAAAGAAAACAAAGAACTGCTGAAGAGAAGATAAGAGAAGTGCTGAAGAAGAAACTTCATCAGAAGTTCTGAAGTCCAAACCAGACAAGTTCACTTCAGAAGTACTGAAGACAAACTACTCTTCAGTAGTTTGTCATTCATCAGCACTTAGCATCAGATATTTTCCACCGCCTTTTGCATCAGTAGTTTATTGTTTATTATTACTTTTAGCTGTATTTGTTTGTTTCAATGTTGCAACTTGTGCAACTTGTTTCTGTTGTTTCTGTACTTGCTTTTTGGGCAAGATACATGTATGTAAACGTCTATAAATAGGAGGCTTCAACCTTCTATTTTAGACATTGATTTTAATAGAAAAATCCTTCAAACACTCTCAACTGTTCTATTCCATTTCAGTATTTATTGTGAATCTGTCTAAGTATCTAATTCTCATTTACTGCTTGGATTCATAATAAATACTTGTCATTTATTAGTTTCAATCATCAAGGGGGAGTAATAACTCTTCCTTAGTATAAAAAGTGTTGCTTTAACTTATACATTCCGCTGTGCTTATAATCTGATTTACAAGGGCTTGCTAAACACTTAAGTGTCAAGATAGCAAGTTCTTACTTAGAAAAAAGAGCAAACTGTTCCAACAAAACCCCACAGTGGAAATTTAAGGGTGTGACAATTTAAACATGTAATTTTCATTTGTTTGTCTGCTAACATGACCGATTAATCATTTTCAACAATCAATTGTATCAATTATTCAGTTATTGTCTGTTATTCCCCAAAATCTAGGGTTTATAAGTTTAAACAATCAATTTGGTTATCTAATGTGTTTGTAAACCCTGATTTTGTTGTATTCTCCCCCTAAAACATACAATGACTGAATCCTAATCAAGAATTGCATCTATAACATTGTCTAATTGTTCAAACGAGTCAGTATAGGGTTCGGTCACAAATTCAACGATTCTGCCTTTGTTTGTGGTCCATTACATGTGAATTTGATGTCAAACTAATCAGAATAAGGCAAGGAATAATAATCCGAGATGAAAGAAACAGGAGCAACAAGGTCTGGGTATATCAGAATTTTGAATTTTTTTTGGAATGAAGGGTTCAAACATGCAGACTTGTATATATAGGCTCCACATTCGACTGTTTTAGTGGGGCGAAGGAGAAACTATTTCCACATTCGACCCTACTGAAAGGCTCGAAAGTAGAAACAGGGTTCGAATGTGCAAAATACACATGAACACTCACATTCGACCGTTTTAAAAAGCTCGAATGTAAAGGAAAATTCCACATTCGACCCATCGAAGGGGCGAATGGAGATTTAAATTTTTGAACATTTTACCAAATCTCAAAATCGAATCCCATTCAATCTTTTTATCATCTTTTAAGCATCCAACATTCATCATTTCATATTTAAAAGTCACAAAACTCAAATGGTTCATCAAGTTTCAGAAAACGATCAACAATCACCATCTGTTATAAAAAATAACACAGAAATGTAAAATCTTTTTGGTTTTTCTGAAATTTATGTTAAAACACACTTAAAATATTTTTGAGTTTTTGTAAATTTTGAACAAATGTAAAATGCAGGAATGTAAACATAAAACAATAAATGTTTTGTGATTTCCGGTAAGAGGATCATATTAGTCTTTGAGAAATCTGATCACACCGTTGATCTTTAGTGTTTATTATCATTAAAGTCAATGTGTGATCCAGCAATTGCTGATATTGTTATCCACATAAGCTCTCATATAGACTTTTATGTAGTGTTAGATACGATTATCTATAGTATAAACAAAATTGTATGTGGTTCCCACGCACACGACATATTCCCGTATCAAGGAATAATTGCACAAAGACTCATTGTAACACGTGATTATGCTTTCGTTATCTGTAATATTACAAGGTATTGAGGCACAGAGGTGCACAGGTCAGCAAATCAATGTTGCGGAGTAACATATGCGCTCTACCAGGTTAAGGGCTAATATCAATCATGATTTGCATCAATGATTGGATACGATGCATTAGATAATCTTTGATTATCGTCATACATGGAAAGTTCCTCAATTCTGTAACTTTAGGTTTTGGCATTAAAGCTCTTTTAGCAAGATACCCTGTCTGATCTAGGTCCGTAAAACCTTACGACAGAAGATCGGAAATGCTATCCCCAGATAACTAGTAACATAACGACCCGAAACCTCCGAGTTTTGTACAAATACCCTATAAAACGAAATTACGGTACTAAGACCATATGCCAATGAGGAGTTCATCCACATTACAATTCGTTTGATATGTATGTATCTAACACGCAGTAATAGGTCTACGAAGCCTATCAGCACATCACATAGACTCAACACACGGCTTATATAACATTTCAAATCTTTAGCATGTGTCAGATCCCCACTGATGTACTATCATTTCCTCTTTTATTCCAGGAAAATTATTTTGGGTTTTTCTAACTTTTATGGCTTTTTGGATTTTTCAATGTTTTTGGGTTTTCTGAACAACTAAAACTCCCCCTAAAATGTAAAACATATTTTTGGGTTTTTGAATTTTTAAAAAACAGTAAATCTAAAAACTAAAAATGATAAACAAAGGTGATGATCAGTCTTGTTTTTCTTTTATACCGTTAGCTTTTACTAAAAACTTGAATCGAGATGTTGGATCAGTATATTGCTCTTTTGTTGAACTTGCTAGTTGACACTTAAGTGTTTAGCAAGTTCTTGATGAGTGATAGCACAGCGGAATGTTTATAAGTTTAAAGCTACACTTATCAACAGGAGTTATTACTCCCCCTGGATTCAAGAACTAATAAATGATAAGTGTTTATTGAGAATCTAAGTATTGAATGAGAATGAAACACTTTGACAGATTCTCAGCAAACACGAAATGGAAATAACAATAATAAGTGTTGAAGGATTTCTTGTATTAAAATCAATGTCTAAAACAGAGGGATGAACCCTTCTATTTATAGACGTTACAAATACATGAACCTTGCCAAAAGCAAGTTCAGAAACAAGTTGCAACAAGTTGTAGTCTTGGAACTTGTAGATAAAGCAAAAAGAAATACTAAAGTAATAAACTACTGATATACAAAGGCGGTGGAAAAGATCTTCATGTAAGTACTGATGAATGACAAACTACTGATGAGTAGTTTGTCTTCAGTAGTTCTTCAGTAGAAGTGTCTGATTTGAACTTCAGAACTTCTGATGACTTTCTTCTTCAGTACTTCTGAATCTCTTCTTCAGCAGTTTGATCCTTCTTCTTCAGCAGTTCTATACTTAGAATATTTTAACAGAAGTGAATTAGACTAAGGTTTGCAAAAGTGGTTTCACCAATCCTTTTTGTCCTAACAATCTCCCCCTGGATTGATGAAGCCAAAACCTTACTAATTCCTTATTGTTCTTTTCTGTCCTTCACAATTTTCCATATTCCTTTGAACATGGAATTCTTGAGCTGGTTCAGTTGATCATCAGTAAGAGACCCTTTCTGTGGTTCTAAGTGTTGGATTGTAAGCAGGTCTTTGGTTGATAGTTTCTTCAGCTCATTCATCGACCTATATGCCCTGCTTGTCTGATCTCTTCTTGTCACAAGTATTGAGTTGTTATCAGTAAAGGACCATCTGATGATTGGTACTATAGACTTGTCAAAGTCTACAGTGTAGGGAACCATGGTGGTACCTTGGGTTTCTCCTGAGTGTTGAATGTTTTCAACTTCAGTGACTCTCAGGTGGGATTCACTTCCCTGCTGTTGTTCCATCACATTAGGTATCTGAAATGTTGGCAAATGATGTTCAGTTACTACCTTGGTGTGCAGTTTGTCTGTGATGGTCTTCTGGATTTGATATGCAAAGGTGGAAGGATCCCTGAATTGTGTGATCAGAGGCTTTTCTTCTATGTCAAAATCAGAATGGACTACTGTACTACCTTCTAGTAGTACCATTCTGAAATCAGTCTTTACTTTCTCCTCTGATTTCTTTCTTTGTGTAGCTGGTCTTCTTTGATCACCAGAAGTTCTAACTACTGAAGTTGAAACTTCATCAGTTTGAAACTTCTCTGGATTAGCAGCCCTTGCAGCCTTATATTTTCTATATGTGTCCACCAATCTTTCTTCTTTCCATTTGGACACTGAGGCTTTTGAACCATAACCATTAGCTACCAGTTCTTCTATCATCTAAGCTCTCTTGGCCTTTGTGTCTTTACTTGTTGCAAGTTTATCTGCAATAAGTTGAGCTCTTCTTGTCAGCTCTTCCACAGAGAGTCTCTTCAATGTGTGGGCTTTGATTTTGCTGTTTTTTGTAATGTAAGACATCAGTTGATGTCTTTTATCTTCTTCAGCAATTTCATCTAGGCTAGCCTGCCTTTGGAGTTCAGCTTCATAAGCCTGAAGTTTTTCTTCATGGCTTAGATCCAAGTCATCCCTTTCTTCCAGTGTTTTCCAGATCTGATCTTCTCTGGCCTTCTTTTTTGCTGCCACTAAACTCTTCTCAAGTAGTTCTGCTGATTGAGAGATTGGAGAAGGGTTTAGCACAGTCATTGTGGTAACTGTTGTAGTAGGCCTAGTAGGAACAGAAGTTGGTTGAATAGGAGCAGTTGATCTGGAAGGGTCAGCAGTTTGAGTCTTGGAAGTGTTAACTTCTGATGGGTTGACAACTTCTGAAGGTTTGTCAACTACTGAAGGATTGTCTTCAGTACTTTCTGATTCTTCGTCAGAACTTTGGCCATCAGAGGTTTCTTCGTTGTGCCCTTGGGATTCATCAGACTTTTCAGCATCTTCTATTTCTTGAATAGAGACACCAAATTGTTGGGCCAGTTTTTCTTTTCTGGCTTGATTCTTTTGATCTCTTTCAATGATAGCCACTCTTGCCCTTATCCTGGCTTCGAATGACTCCTTAGGTTCCCTAATTTTCTCCCCCTTTTTGGATTCATCAAGTTTGGAAGTTGAGGGTTGGGAGAAATGACCTGTAAGAGTAGCAATCTGTCTGCTGTTGAATTCAATCTTGTTGGACAGATCATTCATCTTTGTCTTGATCACTCCAAATTGGTTCTTGATTGACAGCTCCAAGTTAGCTGTGTATGTTTGGAAGTGATTCTTGATGAGAGTGTTCATCATGTGGTACAGGGGACCATATGGGCTGCATAGCTGGTTCATGTCTATGCTTGTTTGCCCAGGGAATTGGGTAGGCATTTGTAGTGAGGGGTGTGTTTTTGGGTGATCTTCTTGTTGTACAGAAGATGCCACTCTAGGGGAATCATGGATTGAGTGGGCTTTAACCTGAGATGGTGTGACTAGCTTCTTGAGCTTAGAGACACCAGGTGCAGGACCTTCACTTGTAGCCGTCAATTTAGTAGTTTGGTGTTTTGAAACATCATCCAAATCAATGGAATCATCTGAATCCCTGATTACATCCTCAATGAGGATTGTATCAGTTACATCATGAGCTGAGCCCAACTCAGTTGTCTCATGTACCTCTTTTTCTTGGTTCAGAGGATTTCCTACCTCAGGCATTAAGCCTTCATCAGTAGTTGCCACAGTTGAGGTCTTAGCTATGTTACTTCTGTCCTCAGGTCCACCACTGGGTGCTAAATGAGTAGTAGTAGCCTCAAAAGTACCAAAAGTTTCTAAGTTTGGGCTTAGAGACTCTGGTTCATCCTCATCTCTTTGGTTAGGGCTTTGAGTGTCCACATCCATGTCAATTTCTGAGGCTATGTCCCCTGTTTTATGTGGTTGATGGGGACTGACATGTGTAGATGGGACTTTCTCTTTTAGCCCAGAGAGAAGTTTGGCTATTTCAATGTCTGGTTCAGAAATTTGGGGTGCTTGTTCAGTAGTTTGGGCAGTGGGTTCAGCAGTTTCAAAAGAAGAATCAATTGGAATAGTTTTCTTAAGTCTTTTTCTTTTGAAAAGGATTGTTATTGGTGCTCTTGGTGGGGTTTGAGATGGATGAGACTGAGAGGATGTTTCAGTCACATCTTTAAGAAGTGCAGATTGCACAATAGGTTGTTCAGGCATCTCAACCTCCTGAACAGCTTTTCTTTTAGGTTTGGTGGGTTTTTGTTTTTGTATCTTGGGTTTCTTGGCCTTTGGTGGAGTAGGTTTGGAAGATGAGGGTTCCATGGGGACTGGTTCTGGTTCCCCTTGGTCATCTTCTGGCCAGGCAGCCTGTTTGTTGTGCCTTGAGTATGCTTGTGAGGTTAAGGGTTTTAAAATTTCAGTTTTACCCACAAGCACCTCATTTCCCAGTTCAGATATTATGCATTGCATAATGAACCTTGGATATAACAAAAACTTTTTCTTAGTGTTATTGTGATGTAACACCAACTCATTAAAGAAAAGTTTTGATGCCCTGAAATTTGTTTCATTCACAATGGAATGAAATATTGGTTGAAAGGTTGAGGGCATCTGGTCATAAGACCCTGTTTTAGGACTCAAGCACATAATTATATAATGAAACAAAAGTTTATATTTTGGTTCAAAATATTTTTTAAAGATAGTAGCTTGTGATAGAGTACCTTGATAACCACACTCAGTCATGGTTAGGTGGATTGCAGAGTTGTCAAACTTCTCAGGGGCATTCACATCATTCAACCCCAGTCTGTTTGAAAGTATGGCCGGTGTGATGGCCATTTGTCTCCTTTTAATTGTTGAGTTGAGAGAGATAACTTCATCATCCACCATCACTGTCTCAGCATTAGCCCAGAACTCATTGAGAGTTTCAGGATGTATTGGTGGGTCTATTGTGAGAGCGGTGAAATATTGGGATTTGACGACGAGATCAATGATCTCATCGTATTGGGACCAGCCTTCTTGTTTTTCTAAGTAGGCTCTGAGATTGTGTCCCTGTTTGAGAACTAAAGCCATGTGGTTTTGTGTGTGTTGATGAATCGAACAGTGTTTATGTTGCAGGTTCAGGGGTTTGAGAGCTTTCTTGAGAGAGAAGGAGGGAATTTTTGTTTTTGAATGGATAAGTGTTGAAAAAAGATATTTATCAGAAGTTTTTAACCGCTTGGATCTTCTTTATTAGAAGTTTTAAACCGCCTAGGTTAAAAACCTCTTTATCAGAAGTTTTAAACCGACTAGGTCAAACTTCTGATGATGGGAAAAGTCTTATTTGCCCTTTTTTTTGACTAAACTGCTGATGAAGAATTATCTTCATCAGTAGTTCCCATTTTCTCTTCAGCAGTTTTGAACAGCTGATGAGAAATACTTATAAATACTTTATTCATAACTTCTGAAGGTTGTTTTATCAGAAGTTACTCACTTTTTAGAAAATATCCCCATACTGATGTTTTGTTCATCAGTAGTTTCTCTCTTTTCAGAAGTTTTTCAAGTTTTTGAAAACAGATGTACGTGAAAAACAAAAAAGTTGTGCAGAAAAATAAAGAGAAACACTTACAAATTTAGCATCCCTAGCATGGATACTAACTTCTGAAATGTTGATGTGTCAAGGGGTTTAGTGAAAATGTCAGCTATTTGATTAGCTGTTGCTACATGTTTCACTTCAATCTTGCCTTTTTCATAGCAATCTCTTATGAAATGATACCTGATTTCAATGTGTTTAGTCTTTGAAAACTGAACAGGATTTTGAATGATGCTAATGGCAGATTTGCTGTCTACAAGCAATGGTGTCTTGGTCTCTTTGATTCCATAATCAAGAAGTTGATATTGGAGCCATTGTATCTGTGATGTACAACTTGCAGCTGCAATGTATTCAGCTTCAGCAGTTGAAGTTGCAACAGATGTTTGTTTCTTTGATTGCCAGGACACTAGACAGTTTCCCAAGAATTGACAACCACCAGATGTTGATTTTCTTGACATTTTACACCCTGCATAGTCACTATCTGAAAAAGCTGATAACTTGGTATTGCTTGAAGCAGGATACCAAATTCCAAGTGTGGGAGTTCCTTTCAGATATCTGAAAATTCTTTTGACTGCAATAAGGTGTGATTCCCTAGGAGCTGATTGATATCTAGCACAGACACATGTTGAAAACATAATATCTGGTCTAGAAGCAGTTAGATATAAAAGGGAACCTATCATACATCTATACATGGTTTGATCAACCTATTTTCCTTGATCATCTGGTTCAACTTGTGTGGTTGGTGTCATGGGAGTGGAACATGATTTACAGTCTTGTAAAGAAAATTTGTTTAATAATTCTTTAACATATTTTGATTGATGTATAAAAGTTCCATTTGTTTGTTGTTTAATCTGCAGTCCCAGAAAGTACTGCAGTTCTCCCATTGTACTCATCTCAAATTTTGATTGCATGAGTTTCTTAAATTCATCACACAATTTTGTGTTTGTTGAACCAAAAATGATATCATCAACATATATTTGAACAAGTAAGACATGATTTCCAACATGTTTTATGAAAAGAGTTTTATCAATGGCACCTCTTGTGAAGTTATTTTTGAGTAAAAAGGTTGAAAGTGTATCATACCAGGCTCTTGGAGCCTGTTTGAGCCCATAAAGAGCTTTGTCTAGTTTGTACACCCACTCAGGATGAGAAGGATCCTCAAACCCAGGTGGCTGACAAACATACACTTCCTCTTTTATCTTTCCATACAAAAATGCACTCTTGACATCCATTTGATAAACTTTTATTTTGTTGAAAATGGCATAGGCCAGAAATAACCTGATGGCTTCAAGCCTTGCAACTGGAGCAAAGGTTTCATCATAGTCAATTCCTTCTTCTTGAGAGTAACCTTGTACTACTAGTCTTGCCTTGTTCTTTATTATAATACCAGCTTCATCTTGTTTGTTTCTGAAAACCCATCTTGTGTCAATTGGTTGCTTGTTAGGTGGTAAGGGACAGATTTCCCAAACTTGTTGCTTGTTGAATTGAAGCAATTCATCTTGCATTGCCTGCACCCAATTGTTGTCTTTGAGGGCTTCCTGGTACTTCTTTGGTTCCAACTGTGAAATAAATGCTGAGAAGAGACAAAAGTTGGAAAGCTGGTTTCTTGTAAGAACACCTGATGCAATATCACCCATGATTTGATCAAGTGGATGGTCTTTGTGTTCGATCAGTTGTTGTAAACCACTGACAGGTGTTAGTGGCTCATGTTCTTCAAACAAACTACTGAGGTCTATTATATCTGGTTCAGCAGTTTCAGTGTCTTCAGTAGTTGCAGGTGCTGAAGCAGATGTTTGAGTTTGTTCCTCAGTATTTGTTGAATCAGAAGTTTGTGAAACTTCTGATGGTTTTGAAGTTGATTTAATGACTGTTTGAGGAGTCCATGGTGCTGGATCCTCATCATCAAACCTTTGATCACCATAATAAGTAGGTTTGGATGAAGTGACAGTCTTTTCAGGTCCAAAATGGAAGCTGTCAAGGTCAAAAAGTTCAGCAGGATGTGCTGGAATAAGAATGTGTTTTCACTCATTGAACTTGACATTCAGTGTTTCTTCTACTATCCTGGTTCTTGAGTTAAAAACCTTGTAGGCTTTTCTAGTTGAAGAATAACCAAGAAAGTAACCTGAATCAACTTTGGCAGCAAACTTTGAAATAGATTCCTTAATGTTCAAGATGAAACATTGACACCCAAAAGCCCTGAAAAAGGAGATAAGGGGCTTCATGCCATGAAGAACTTCATAGGCAGTCTTTGAATGTCTCTTGACAATAAGAACTCTATTTTGAACATAACATGATGTGTTAACTGCTTCTGCCTAAAAGTATAATGGTAGGCCAGAATAAGCTAACATTGTTCTTGCTCCTTCTATTAAAGTTCTGTTCTTCCTTTCTACAACACCATTTTGTTCAGGAGTTCTGGGAATACTGAATTGTCTAATAACCCCTTTAGACAAACAGAATTCATCCAGAGTTTTGTTCCTGAACTCTGTCCCATTATCACTTCTAATGGTTTTGACAGGTAGAGAGTATTGCTTCTCTACTTGTAGAATGAAGAACTTGATGATTTCAGCAGCCTCATCCTTGGAAAATAAGAAGAATACCCATGAAAATCTTGAGTAGTCATCAATGATGACTAAGCAGTACTTCTTCTTACCAAGGTTCATGATTTTTACAGGCCCAAATAAGTCCATATGGAGTAGTTGAAGACATGCAGTTGTTTTTGATTCTTCAATAGACTTATAGGAGGACTTATGCTGTTTACCCTTTAAACAGGATACACAGTGTTCTTGACACTGGTATACTTTTAAGGGTAGACCTCTGACCAAGCCCATTTTTGTGACTTTATTTATGGTTTTAAAGTTCACATGGCCAAGTCTCCTGTGCCAGAGATCAGTTTCTGAAGTTGATGCCCTTGAGAAGAAACAGGCAGTGTTGTTCAGTACTTTGTCTTTTTCAATGTCCACTGCATAGACATTGCCACATCTTTTGGCTATTAACAAAGTATGATCTTCAATGATCTTCTCTATCAACTTCTGGCCTTCTGGTGATATGATCTTGCATGCTGTCTTTGTGAAAAAGGAAGAATATCCTTTATCACACATTTGTGACACACTTAGCAACTTCTGACCTTGTCAAACTGTATTTTGCCAGAGGAGACATTGCCATGTCCTAGCACATATCCCTTAGCATTGTTCCCAAAGGATACAGATCCATCTCTTTGACTGATAAAATTGTTTATCAGGTATCTGCATCCTGTCATGTGCATTGAGCCTCCACTGTCTACATACCAAATGCTATTTAAGCCTCTGGAAACTCTCTGCACAAGATAGCAAATTAGTTAGATTTAGGAACCCAAGCCAGTTTGGCTTTGGGTTTGCTCTTGAGAACATTTACAGTTTGTTCTTGACCAAGTTTAGAAATCCATGTCTTTTTGGCAATGGATTTTTCATTAAGAACAATGGTGGTATCCTTTTGAGGACCACCATCAACTTTGGTCATCAGTAGTTGTACCAAGTTCATAAGATCTTTAATCTCAGCAGTTTGTGAAACTGCTGATGATTCAGGTCTAACTACTGATAGAGAATTTTGAGAAAAAGGCTTTTGTTGAGATTTTGTCTTTTTCTAAGAAAAGGTTTTTGCTGGTTGTTGTTTCTTGGGAGAAAATTTTTTTACATAATCATTTTGATTTGTTTCCCCACAACCAGTTGTTGATTTTTCTTATTGAACTGAATACCCTTTCTATATCTGCAAAATTCTGTTTTGTGGTTGAACAGACCACAAATTTCACATTCTTTTGTCTTTTCTTTCAAAGACAAGTTTCTGACTGTTTTGATTGGTTTTAGGTCATCAGTAGTTTTCAGGTTCTCAACTCCTGATGTAGTTGAAACTACTGATGGCTTAAAGTCAGATTTAATCAGTACTTCTGAAGAACTTTCTTTGTGTGATTTTAGAAAGTTTTCATGGAAAGATGTGCATTCTTCCTCTTCAGAAGTTTCACCTGAAACAATTTTTCTCCCATCTTCAGTAGTTTTGGGAGAGAAATCTGTTGGTGTTTCAGTGTGATTGTACCCTATGCCAAACCTAACATTTGAAGCACTTTGTTTGTTTAGCAATAATTGGTACCCCTTACAAGATTCCACCCATTTTTCACATGTGATCTTGGTGTCAGCAAGCTCTTATCTGACATTTCCTAGGTCATTAATCATGATTTTAATTTGTGCTTGGGTTTCAATAGCAGAGTTAGTTAATTTAGAAACTTCTTTTGTTTTTGTAGCAAGTTTTCTTTCTAAATCACATTTCATCTGAGTGAATTTTCTCTCAGAATCATTTGCTTTTCCTGGTAAGTGCACATTTGTCTCTCTTATGAGAGCAAAAGATTCTTTGCATGAATATGAACATAATTTTGTCAAAGATTCTTTAGATACCTGTGACAAGGCAGATTTTGAGGAGCATCCCTCAAATGCCATTAAGGCAAAGTTCTTTCTGCCATTGTCAGGCTCTCCCCAGTTGATGTCAAACATTTTGTTGTCTGCATCAGGATTGCACTCTGTGGTGTCAAAAGGAAGACTACTCCAGTCAACATACCCTGAAGTAAATAGACTTTGTTGAGAGGGTTGTTGTTGCTATGGAGGTTGTTGAGCAGCTGGAAAGGGAGGGATTGATTGTTGGCTCTGCATCTGTTGAGCAGGCATCTGTACATATTGTACTTGTGGCACATATTGGTGTTGTGGAGCTTGTGCCTGTACAAAATGTGCACTCCCTTGTGTTCCATTATTCCTGTTATAATTGGGGTTAAAATTGTTTCCAGACTGAGATTGGTTAAAGCCAGAGCTTCTACATTCTCTAGCAAAGTGTCCCAACTTTTGACACTTGTGACATCTATGTTTAGATTTGTCAAAACCAATTTTTGTAGAACTGTTAAGTCCTGGAAACTTCCTTCCTGACCTTTTGTAAAATTTATTTGTTTTTAAACTTAACATGGCCGGTTGGTGCAAAATATCCATTTCTTCTAGGTCATCACTGCTGAAACTATTTAAGTCATCCATGATAAAACACATGTTATCAGCAGTTTGACCAAAGTCATTATTGTCATAACCTGGGAATGATCTTTCAGATGAGATCCCAGCAGTTATGTCAATGTGGTCAAAAGATCCAAAACTATTTGAACAAGTTGGTGAGTCTTGTCCCAATAGTGCTGTACTACCAGGTAGATAGTCATCAACAGTTTTGCCAGAATTTTGTAACTTTTTCTTTTGATCAATTTCTCTCTCAAAAGTAAGTAATCTCCCATGAAGTTTTGTAAGAGTGAGGGAGCTAAAATCTGGTGAAGATCTTAAGACTATTGAGTATGTTTCCCATTTATCAGGTAAAGACCTTAAAAATCTATGAAGCATAGATACAGTTGTGTAGGTCTGACCATTTAGTTTTAGCTCAGATATTAATGAGGAAAATCTTTCAAATTGCTGAGTTAAAGTTTCCCCATTAATGTGAGCAAAAGTTTCATACTGTTGAGCCAAGATTTCTCTGGTGTTGGCAATCACCTCTTCAGTTCCTCCAAACTGTTCTTTTAGGCAGTCCCAAAGCTCTTTGGCACTATCACAATGTAATAGGCCAGAATAGATTTCATTTGGGAGTGCCATTGCCAACATAGAAAAAGCTTTTGCATCAAGCTCAAGTTTTAGGAAATCATCATCAGTATAGTCTTTTGGTTCTTTTGGAATCTCTTCCTTAGTTTCAAGATTTATATTTACTGGTTTATGAGGACCATATATCACAGATCTCCAATAACCTGTGTTGGTCTGTGATAGGGTATGTGCCATTCTCTTTTGCCATATGTTATATTCATTTCTTACAAGCATGGCAGGTTTAGTAGCAGAACCAGTATTATGAGGATCCATTTTAAAGAGTATTGATTTGTCAAATATCTCTTAAAGTGATGGATGTTGATAAAAGTGAGCTTATAATCCTTTTATTGAATATCAATAAGAGCCTGTGTCTGATTCTCAATTTGTTAGATTGATATGTGATCAGATAAACCAGTTCTCTGATACCAATTGTTGGATTAGTATATTGCTCTTTTGTTGAACTTGCTAGTTGACACTTAAGTGTTTAGCAAGTTCTTGATGAGTGATAGCACAGCGGAATGTTTATAAGTTTAAAGCTACACATATCAACAGGAGTTATTACTCCCCCTGGATTCAAGAACTAATAAATGATAAGTGTTTATTGAGAATCTAAGTATTGAATGAGAATGAAACACTTTGACAGATTCTCAGTAAACACGAAATGGAAATAACAATAATAAGTGTTGAAGGATTTCTTGTATTAAAATCAATGTCTAAAACAGAGGGATGAACCCTTCTATTTATAGACGTTACAAATACATGAACCTTGCCAAAAGCAAGTTCAGAAAAAAGTTGCAACAAGTTGCAGTCTTGGAACTTGTACATAAAGCAAAAAGAAATACTAAAGTAATAAACTACTGATATACAAAGGCGGTGGAAAAGATCTTCATGTAAGTACTGATGAATGACAAACTACTGATGAGTAGTTTGTCTTCAGTAGTTCTTCAGTAGAAGTGTCTGGTTTGAACTTCAGAACTTCTGATGACTTTCTTCTTCAGTACTTCTGAATCTCTTCTTCAGCAGTTCTATACTTAGAATATTTTGATAGAAGTGAATTAGACTAAGGTTTGCAAAAGTGGTTTCACCAATCCTTTTTGTCCTAACACGAGATCTATCGAAAACTTTGGTAAAAAGATCTGCACGTTGGTAATCAGTGTGGATTTTGACCATGTCAATCAACTCTTGGCATAACAGTCTCGGATAAAATGATACTTAATCCGAATATGTTTAGCTTTTGAGTGATTGACCGTGTCTTTAGTTAATGCAATTGCGGCTTCGTTGTCACAGTGAATATGGGTTTTAAGAAATTGCAAACCGTAATCGACCATCTGTTGTTGAATCCACAGAACCTGTGAACAACAACTTGAAGCTGACACATATTCTGCTTCACATGTGGATAGTGTGACTGCCGTCTGCGTGTTGCACTGCCAGGTCGCGAGCCTGCTCCCCAAAAATTGACATCCAGCCGTTGTGGATTTGCTGTCTTTGCCACAACCGCCCCAATCTGCATCACTAAAAGCAATTAAATCAAAATTATCATCTTTAGGGTACCATAGTCCTCTCGACGGACAACCCTTCAGATATCGTAGGATTCGTTTGACAGCTGCGTGATGACTTTGTTTCGGCTTCTACTGATATCGTGCGCAGAGACATGTAGCAAACATTATATCTGGTCTGGATGCGGTGAGATACATCAGAGATCCGACGATTGCTCTGTAGGTAAAAGGATCAGTCAGCTCCCCTTAGCGTCAATTCCAATCCCGTGATTAGATTGGATCGGGGTATCTATCGGCTTTGAATCTTCCATCTGGAATCGGCTCCAGACTTCAGAAACGTATTTTGTCTCGTGAATAAAGATCCCCGTTGGTCTTTGTTCCACCTGCAAGCCGAGGAAAAACTGCATTTCTCCCATCGCACTCATCTCGAACTTTTCCTGCATCACTTTTTCGAATTCTCTGCACAAAAGTTCGTTAGTAGATCCAAAAATAATGTCATCAACATAAATCTGGACTAGAAGCAAGTCATCCCCTGTTCGTTTGGTGAACAGAGTGCAGTCTACCAAACCGCATTTGAATCCTTTGGATAGAAGGTACGTGCTTAGCTCCTCATACCATTGGCGTGGAGCTTGGTGCAACCCGTATAATGCTTTGTTCAGAACATAGACCTTATCCCGGTGGATAGGATCTTCAAAGCCTGAAGTTTGACCGACGTAAACCTCTTCCTTGACCACACCGTAAAGAAACACACTCTTAACGTCCATTTGATACACCTTGAATTTCTTATATGAGGCAAACGCTAGAAACATACGAATTGCTTCTAAACGTGCCACAGGTGCATAAATCTCGTTGTAGTCGATTCCTTCCACTTGATGAAAATCTTGAACTACCAGTCGAGCTTTGTTTCTCACGATTACGCCTCTGTCATCCTTTTTGCACTTGAAAACCCATTTGGTTCCAATTTTCTTCCTGCCTGGAGGTAAATCGGTTAGTGTCCATACTCCCAGTTTCTGAAATTGCAACAACTCATCTTGCATCGCCTCTACCCAAGCATCATCCAAAAGAGCATCCTTGTAAGTCCACGGCTCAACCTGCGAAACATAACAAGCAAAAGACCAGTCATTCTGACAACCCGATTTCTGAATTTTTGCATATAAAGCTAAAGCGCCAAGATTTTCTGGTGAGTTTGCATTCCGAAGTTGTCCTCTAGTCATAACACTGCTACCAGGATCACCAATTACTTGCTCGAGCGGGTGAATACGATGAATCCGAGATTCCGGATGATCAGGTTCTTGCACTGCCGTTTGAGTGGTCAAATTCTCTGTCGAAACCAGATCATTACCCAAGTTAGATGATGAAGCAACATTTGGATTTGGGTTCACTGGAGGTGTCTCTGTAGCAAAATCTAGAATAGCTTCACTTGTGACATCATCACCATCTTCCGATTATGATGAATTAAGAGTTGTGGAAGCTTCTTGGAACACTTCTTCTGTTGCAGGAACATTGGCATCATTAGAAGCTGTTGGAGGAGTTACGGTGATCGGACGCACCAACGGTGATGTCACTGCGTTTTCACACTCGTAATAAAGTCTTAATACAGCCTCTTCAACCAAGTCATCTAGATTGAATGATTCAAAGAAATCTTTGTAATCAAACATCTAATCTGGACCTCTACCCTGTACGTTCTGAGTATATCGTTGAACTTCAACGTTAGCCCACTCCTCTACCTGACGAGTTCGTTTGTTGAATACCCGTTTGAGCGGGGTTGCATACCCAACAAAGAATCCCTCTTTAGCTTTCGATGAAAACTTCTCAGATGGATTAAGCATAGTACACGGTGCTCCAAATGGTTCTAGATACTTGAAGTTTGGCTTTTGTCTGTTCAACAGTTCATAAGAAGTTTTGCCAAACTTCTTCACTTTAACACACGATTCAGTGTATAACATGTTGCGTATATGGCTTCATTCCAAAACATTACTTGAAGATTAGAATCCGCAAGCATTGTTCTCGCCGCCTCTATTAGAGTCCTGTTCTTCCTTTCTGCAACACTGTTCTGTTGAGGGGTATACGGAGCACTGTATTCATGATGAATTCCTTTATCTTCACAATGAGCATCCATCTGTTCATTTTTGAACTCCGTCCCATTATCACTCCGAATTCTTTTGATCTTCAAACCATAGACATTCTCTAATTGAGTGAACAGAACCTTCAGATTGTTAAAAGTGTCACTCTTATGATACAAGCACATTACCCACGAGAATCTAGAATAATCGTCAGTAACCACAAGACAGTACAACTCTCCAGCATGACTTTTATGCTTGACAGGTCCGAATAGGTCCATGTGCAAACGCTCAAGTGGCATTTCAACAGAATTTACTTTCTTTGGTTTGTGGGACTGTTTGTGCTTCTTTCCCTTCTTGCAACTCACACACTTGTCATTTAGATGGAAATGTTTGACATTAACACCTTCGACAAGTCCATTCTTCACCAGATGGTTCATTTTTCTTAGGTGAATGTGTCACATCCTCCTATGCCACATAATATATTCTTTTTCTGTAGCCTTAGAGAGGAAACACGTTACTTGGCCTTGAGTTGTCATCGCCTTTGACATGTCAGGAATGTAAAGATTATTCACTCTCGGTTCTTTCAACATGATCCACTCTTTTGGAAGTACAAAGCCATGTTTGAGTATATAGCAAGATTTGTCATTAAAGAATACAGACAACTGTTTATCGCAGATTTGGCTGACACTAAGCAGATTATAATCGATCTGTTTCACATACGAGATCTTCTCAAAACTCACAATACCATTACTCACACTACCCTCCATAGTAATGTAACCTCCTTTGTTCCCAGCAAATGCTACATATCCGCCATTGATGTTTCTAATGTCGAACAGCAGCGACAAATCCCCAGTCATGTGACCAGAAGCTCAACTGTCAACAATCCAAAGACTGCTAACAGGGCCAGCTTGGTCTTGGGTCTTTGAACATTCTGTTTCAAAGATTCTTTATCACAAACAGTTGAATTTGAATTGACCTTTTTCTGATCAATCAAATTCTTTTGACTTTCAGATTTTTCATTTGCTTTTGAAGTTGAAGCACCTTGAGAACCCACCGGTGACTATAATTGTTCTGAACGTTTCAAGATCCGGATCTGAGATTTTGGGTTCTCAGTCGGTTTCTTTACTTCATTCTTAAAGGAAACTTTCTTATTTACCTTCTCTGATTTAACAGAGACAGGTCCAACCGTTGATTTAAAAACAGGTTTTGGTGGAACCTTCTGTTTATCTACAGTTGTGTTCACCACTGGTTTCTTTAAAGATTTTTCTAAAGCTATCCGGTTACGACGATCATATGCAATCTGATGATTATCCATCTTTTCAAAATAACGGCTTTGATTATAAAAAGGTGCTGGTTGAGGGACAAAATGTCATTGTGGATAACAGTGATTGTCAACTGGACTTTGATATTTCTGCTTCAATTCAACCTCGTGCCTCTTATGCCTTACGTACGGGCAGTGAGCAAGTAAATGCCCTCTCTCCCCGCACTTAAAGCATGCACGACATTCTTCAAACGCGTTCTTGGCATTCGACTTTGCATAAGTAGTGATAGGATATTGGTCATCCACACACCTTCGTCTTAAACTCTCAGGAACTGGGTCCTTTGAGTAAGTCGGCTCAAGAAAACTGTTCGCCTTTTCCTTTGGCTTGATAAACTCGGTGACATGAACCTTAGGTTCTTTTGGAACATCCAAATAAATTTTCTTTAAGATCTCTGGAGGTACATCATTGGTTCTCTCGTGTTTTGGGAACCAAATAGTACTCTCCTGCCAGATTTTCTCAATCTTGGAGTAATTGGCAAACTTTATTGGATATTCCTAGTCAGAAATAATCTTATCGGGTCCTTCCATCTGATAAAATACTTTGACGGGTTTGTCACTCGGTTCATTCTTCTCTACTTGCTTAACTGACTGATTCACTCGATGAGCGTTAGTCATCGGATGTAGAATCTGAGAAGATGATACCGGTTCATTGGTGATAATGTGATTTTCAATGGGAATATCACTCACTTTCTCAGTTATCTCATCATCCGAATCAGAATCATCAGTTACAGCAATTACCCCCTCATTGTTCAATCCCAAAATCGGTCTAACATTGGAATTTGGATCCCCAACACTGGAAGTGTTAGATTCATCATCCGATGTAGAATCAGATTTGATTGAACTTTCCGGTGTTATTGAATGTAAAGTGTGGTTTTCAAATAACATGGGAGATGGAACTGCCTTGTAGTTTGCACTACTCGGTTGTGAGGGTTCTTCAATAATATGATCAACAATGTAAGCAATATGTTTTAACTTTCTAGCTTCTTGTTGACCTTTCAGCAAAGCACTTGATGGTTGCCATTTCAAGTTTAGTTTCTTCCAATTCATTGATATAACTATTAATGGCCAATTGTTTTAAAGAAAGTGTTTTCTTCAAATCAGAAATATCCTTTTTGTAACCATCAAGCACTTTATTGAATTTATGTGCTTATTTGCGATAAGATTGACAGTTAAGTTGTAACAACCGGCAAAATTAAGGTAATTCCGTACTAATTAATTAAACGCGATTAACGTAATTAAACGTAACTATGTGCTGATTATTTAACTGAGGCCTTAGAAAGATAGAAGTTCCCAAATAATGCATAGGAATGCATAAGTTTAATGGCAAAGCATGATAGGATCGTGCGCAAGCAAATCTATCCGGTATGGACACAGGCGATTACCCGGTAAAAATTAAATAAGCGAAACGAACTCTGGACACCCGGAATATAAAATAAATAATATTTTCACAAAATATAATGAGTTTTGGAAACCCAAAGCCATACGTGAAAGCTTATTGTACAAATCTCCCGGTAACGAATAAAGTGCGTGTACCGCACCCGATACGCGCGTAGCACGTAATTTCACCCGGTAAAAGCCAAAATAAATTATCAGTAATTTAACTGGGCAAAATTTAAGGAATATTAATGGTATTTTAATATTCGGGAGACACACGGTTAAAAACCCAAGAATACCCGGACGGTACCCGAACGAGATTAACTTAAACATAATATTGGATAATATTTAGCAAAGTGGACCCCACCAAACACCCCATGGGGGCCGGCCTATGGCCCACCCAAAAGATTAATATCTTTTGTTATCTCATTTAAACCCTTCACATTCTTAATCCAATTATTAGAAACACTAATCATATATTTGCATGAGATTACATTGGCCAAGAAAAATCAACTAATCCCCTCCCTTCTCTCTCTAAAACCCACGGCCAAAGCACCCTCTTAATATATCCCAAAGATTTTTTGTAATCTATCATAATCTCCATTAGATTGTGCATAATCTCTAGTAGATACACATGATCCTTCAAGATTTGGAGAAGATAATATAAAGATACATACATACTTGAACCCACAAGCCAAAAATCTTCTTCTTCCTTCTCCTTGTGGCCGTGAGTTTGCACCTCTACATTAGCATTTCTCTTTCAATTTTTATACTTCCAAATCACCTCTAGATCATCATTCTCCAAAACCCCCTTTGTGTGTTCAAGAGCTTGGAGCTTAACCCATTGGAAGAACACATTAAACCTCACCCAAATCCAAGGTTTTTGTCTTCCCTAGCCTTGAGCTAGTAGTAAGTATTACATTGTTTTTATTCTTAAATGTCCATGTTTTGTGCTATTGAAAGCAAGTTGTACATTAATGGGTAATAAAATGGATTTTATAAAGTTAATGGGTTTTGTTAGAATAAAAATGGAAGAATAATAATAACATTGATGAATCTTGGATTATACTAATAAATGTAATATTTGGGGAAAATATGATGAAGTATACATACACTTAAGAAAGTTGATGATTTGGGCATGATTGATGAAGAAGACTTGAATATGATGGAAGATGATTTTAATCATCATAAGATGATATGTTAATGACAAAAATGGATTAAAATGGGTTAAATAACCATGGATGAAAAAGTTCCATATTCAAAGTCCACTCACTTGAATAAGTGAAAAATTGATATTTTGGATAAAAGTATGGAACAAACATAATAATGGCATCTAGGATGGATTATAAGATCATTAAAAGTGAAATGAAGTAAAAACAACTAAGCATCAAGAAAATGGGTCTTCAAAGTCCACTAATGTGGGTGAAAAATGCTAACTTTGGAAGTTAGAGTAGAAAAATGCAACATTTGAAAGTTAAGGGACTAATGTTGTAACTTTGAAAGTTAGAGGACTAAAATGAATATGTTAGAAACTATTAGTCCAAAAATGCAATAATGGAAAGTTTGGTGTCAAAGTATAAGTAATAATTTTCCAAGGTTGATTTGGTAAATACTAGTAACATACTTGGGTATTTTGTATAAAAAGTGCATTTTTATAAAAATGGAAGTTTTATAAAAATAAAAGAAGTAACACAAGGATTTTATAAAAAATAAGATTTTATAAAATATTAGTAAAGACTTGGGAAAACTTGTACAAAAATGGATACTTTTATATAAATGGGAATATAAAAGTATCGGAAACATTTTTGGGTTACAAGTTGGACAAGTTGGGCTAATCATACAAAGTATATTTTTCCAAGGAAATAAACGTTCGGAATCGGAAGTAGGAATAATACTTCCATAAGAACGCGCAATGGAAACAAATATGAAAAACGCTAACTAACGCACTTAGTTACATGAGCTAACGTAAACGCACATATGAGAAAAATGCCATTGCGGCAAGATGAAAATAAATATATATATATATTTTAAGAGATAAAATATATATGACAAGGGTGAAACGTGCGAAACACTTTCCTAAGTGTAGAAAGAATATTCGTGGGGAAAGGAAAACACAACGTAATGAACTAAAAACGCTAAAAACACATGAACTTAACAAGTAGTATCCACGCGATGGTATATGTACATATGCTCGTTTTCGACGAAATTCTAGTATATCTATTTGAATGGGAAAATAGATATGCGAGAAGGAAAAACCGAGACGAGTAGGTGAAATATACCTGCGAACGTGTGAGTGACCGACAAGATCCTAGTGCATTTATTTAAATGGGAAAATAAATGTACGGTGTGGTGAGTCTAGTCGGGCGTTAGAAATATGTTACCGAACGACAAGAACTTAGCATATTTATTTGAATGGAAAAATAAATATGTGGCAAAGTGAGTCGGGTCGGATAATAAGAAATCACATTATATCGAGCGAAACGATCCTAAGTATAATTATTTAAATGGGAAAATAATTATGCGTTGGGTAGAGTCGTGTCGAGTATAATAGTGTACAAGTCACAAAGAATATTAACAAGAGTAATATATGACTTGTAAGAAAAGGGTAATCCATCGCCATTGAACCTAGGATACGAAACTATTAAACGGGAATTGGGATAAAGACGTGGTCGGGAAGTTGGGTGTACAACTTGCCAAGGCACATACGCTATAGGTGTAGTGACTTATACGCCTAGAACATTTGTAGGTGCGGGATCACAAACTTTACTATTTTCTTCTTTGAGCCGAGCACAGTTACAGGTGAGTCTCACGGCCCCATTTCTAAACTATTTAACGTTTTTACGGGGGAAAGATATGTTGGGATTTGTATGACGGGTTGGATACTTGAGTTAAGATCGCCACTCGGGGTTGAGACCTCCCCACTATAATCATTAATTCAGGAAAGAGAAACCAAAGGAATATTTGGATAGTACTATTGGTGCCTGACAAGGCCCATCCCTAATCGATAGCGTCGATTATGCATCGGCGTATGCCTGGGGTGCACGTATTCTGAAATCGAGTCATAGGGATACCGAGTAACGACTTGGGGCGGGGGCATTGTTAATTGTCTTGGTTTGGTTATAGGCTCAAGTAAATTGTAGGACTTTGCAACTCCTATAAATGTCATAACAAGGGTATTCCCACTTAATAAAGTTTTATTAATCCAAAACCTGTGAACTCACCAATATTTATATATTGACGATTTTCAAACATATCTTTCAGGTAATTGATTGATGAAGGTTAACGTGGCAAGCAGGGTCGAGGGAATCTCCAAGTCGGGCGTTGGAATGTCATGAAGGGGTCTCATCTCTCTATCCCTTGGACTTCGGGATATAGGGAGGAGCCTCCTTATTTATTTCAAAAACAATTTATGATTATGTACGAATAATTTGACATGATTTTCGGCGTTGAATAAATGCCCGTTTGTTTAATTATTATTGCGGTTTGCATTAATCTTGGCTTAATCCTCTTGAACCGTCGCGCCACGTGTTTCCGCCATAGGCGTGGTGTGACATAAGTCTAGCACTCTCAAGTTGTAACCTGAGTTGCTTGTTCTCTTCAATCAATCTATCACATGTTCCACAATATTTTTCACTATTCATATCTATGGTGGAATCAGAACTTACCTGTTTCGGAGGCTTTGTCATCGCTATCAAAGCAAAGTGCGCTTCCTTTCCAACAAAGAATTTGGAGTAATCAATTCTGGTGAAAGCATCATCCACTATGCATGACTTGCGCATCATAAGAAAATCAGCTTCGCGTTGATCAATGTCATCATCTACTGAGTTAACACTAGTTTCATAATCTAGCTCACTCTCCGAATCAGAATAGACTGAGTCACGCTCTTCAGGAATATCAGTAACTGAAACAAGAATCAATCCTGGAGTCTTCTCAACAGGAATATCAGCTTCTTCCACCATTTCCTCAATATTCACTTCAAATCTCTTCTCATTCTCCAAAACGTCTTCAACTAACACCGGCTCCTCCAAATCAATCTTCTGTGCAACACACGCCACATTACCAGCTGTAATCTCTTCAACACCTAGTTGCATCCCAGTCCAGTCAAAACCTTCATCCTTTTGAATTACCAAAGCTTGGTTTTGGTTATCTGTTGATATTTGGCTATTTGGTGTGGAAATTGGAATGATGGTTCTGGTTGGATTATGTGGTGTTTGATTTTGGGTCTGGTTTGATGTAGTGGTTTGTCTAACAGAATTGTTTGGTGAGGTGTTCTGTCGGTTTTGATAATTATTTTGTGGTTGATAGTTGGTGTTGTTTTGGCTTTGATAAGATACCTGATTCTAAGATTGACGGTTCAGGTAATTGGTATTAAATGGATTCCTGTTTCCTTGTTGAGCTGGCTGTGTGCACTCCCTCTTGAAATGACCTTTCCCACCACAGTTAAAACATGTGACTTTGGCTTTGTTGAAGCCATATGTGGTGTTAATAGATGTAGAAAGATCAGTTCTACCAGTCTTCTCTATAAACTCGGTCACTCGTCTCATAACACTAGCAAATGCCCACTGTATGTCAATGAGCTCCATATCCTCCTTGTCGATTTGAGCATAGTCTTCACTGGTTAGTTTGTTGTTACCAATTTGACTAGCTACCAAACCATTATAAGAAGCTACCATAGCAGATACCAAATCTACATGTTGCTGAGCAACTTCAACTGTGACGTTGTTCAAGTTAGATGTCTCCAACACTATTGGACTTTGATTTGGTTGACTTGGGTTCATTTGAGGAATGTATGGTTGTTGTTGAGGTTGATTCATGTTAGCTGAATACCATGAAGCTTGTTGCATTGGTGAAAAAGGTGGAATGTAAGTGGTAGGGTATGATGGTGGTGTATAAAGATGAGGTTTGAGCTAGATAGTTTATCGGGGTTTTGGTTGGTTCAATATCGCTTGACACACAAGCAATGTGTGGAGCAATAAAACTACTAGTACTTGAACTAGTCAGAGTAGAAGATATACCACCATGATATAACTCCGGATTTTGAGGAACTTGTGCTCTTTTTGCTTTCCTCTTCTCTTCCATCTCTTTGTTCTCCAACTTTTGAATGAATTCATTGATGGTCCAATATTGATAGGCATTTTTCTCCTTTAGGACCTCAATGTGTTGATTCCAGTATGGTGGTAATGCATCAGCAAACTTATCCACCAATTCAGACATAGGAATATTAATCTCATAACTTGACAATTCAGTCAACAAATGACAATATCTCGGAATCAACTCCTTCAAAGTCTCATTCCCCATGTAACTAAAATTCTCAAACTCTTTTCTTAACTCTTCCATTCTCAACTTCCTAGTTTTCTTGTTCCCATCATGACGATTCTTCAACATATCCCACAACTTCTTTGAAGTTGTGCAAGAACCAAACTGATGTAGAAGATCAGTGTTGATAGCTTGAGATAGTTGGGAGAACGCCTTCTTCTCCACCGCAAACTTTTTCTTCTCGTCCTCAGCTAAGCTTTCCAATGGAATTGGTTCACCTGTGTTCTCCAAAACTGGTGCTACATAACCCTTAGCTATCATTTGCCATGCTTCAGTGCCTTCCATTCCCATACCCTCCAAATGAATCTTGAACTTGGTCTTCCATTGATTGTAATCCACCATCTTCATCAGCTTTGGTGGATGACTCCCGCTACCTAAAGATAAATCATGAATTAGCGTAGAAATAGCATTGGTAGTTTGAGAGTGTACCGCAGCTGCTGGAACTCCCCAATAATCATTCATGGGTTGTTGTGGTTGTTGAGCAACTGTTTGTGGCATTGAACTAGTCATTGCTAAGTAATTTATTGGCTGAGATGGTTGACTAGTCGTCTTCTGTGCAGCTACAGTCCAAGGATCGTTAGTCACTTGCTGTTGTTGTGTAGTATTAGGCCTCGGTGTTGTTGGAAAGTTCCACATATCGTCTACGAAATCTGAAACACGAAACACTTAGAAAATTTTTTTATCAGATTCTACGTTCACCCCTTTATCAATAATTGTGAGTTCAAAGGTGGAAATGTTCCAGGTTCGACCCTTTCTGATGACCCGATCTAGAATACAACAAACAATCTCACTTTCGACCAAAATAATCTCACTTTCGACCTCACGTAAGGTCGAATGTACACAATGTGGTCGAATGTACAACAACACACTCACAACTTCTAGATTCGACCCTAAAAATGACCACGTTCGACCTAAAACTCACACGTTCGACCTTTCTCCCCTAGGTTCGACCCTGTTCAATTGAAAAACGGTTATTCTTTGAAAATCAGTTAATTTGACCTTAATTTTTCAAAAGTTGATGAATTTTGATGATGTTTTGCAGGTTTTTCTTCGGAATTGATTTGGAACAAGTTTAATAAAGAGAATTCTAGATTTTATCCATGAAAACTAGTCCGAATCAATCAATTTTCATCAAAAACCATTGTTCTTTGAAAACAGAAAAATTTTGATAAAAAATGAGTCCAATCAGCTCAAATATTATCAATTCGTAGTTGTTTGATCCTTATGGCCCTGATACCACTTTGTATGAGGATCTATTTGTCAAAAACAATTAGTTTGATCAAACAAGTCTACCAATTCAAGTGCGGAATCCCTGAATCAGTTATGAAATGATAATAATTTCAACAAAACACACAAATCACCTTCAACATTCCTTTTCATTCATAAACATACTTGATTAACTTTACAAAATCTTGTTTATAATGATATAATCACAATTCAGACTCAAGCAAAACCCTAAGGAGAAAACCAGATCAAAGGAGGGAAACAAATCACCAAATCTTAACTTGAAAGTGAAAATCAAACTATATATAGCCTACACATTCGCCCCCCCCCCCCCCGGTAAGGGTCGAATGTGTAGGTTCGCCCCTTTGTTTGGGCGAATCAGCACATAGCCCTGCAAAATTCTTCTCCTTCGACCTGTATGTTCTTCCTTCGACTAAACTTAGTCACCTTCGACCCTTCTGAGTTCCATATTCGACCCTACGTAATTGCTAAAACAAAATTGAATGCGCAATCCAATAACACTAGTCGCAAAACGTGTATCAACAGAATTCCCTTCTCCCACTTCACACCTATGCAACGTAACTGTCTGAGATATTTCCATCCCAAAGCTCTGCCTTTGAACAATTCATTATGGTATTTGTAGAAACCTCCTTGTACTTCTATCTTTGGCCTGTTAGCTTCTTTCTCCTTCAATATCTTCAACAAATCTTTCAAATCATCTGATTGTTGAAAGGATGGTTTCTGATTAGCATCTTTATCAAACACTTCTTCCAAAATCTTCTAACCCTTTTCTCTTAGCAAGCTTCTCTGCTTCATCAAGTGTTTCCTCATTCATATCAGGTATCACACCTTTCTCTTTTTCTCTAAAGTACTCCAGATATTTTTCACTAGTAATATCCTTAATCTCAAAATCTTAAAAAACCGTAGTATCTTTATCATCTGAGTGATCACCTGCATCTTTCTCTGGAATATTAGGAATCTCTTTATCATTCATGACTTCTTCTAGAGACTTCCCTATCTGCTTTGCCAATCCTTCTAAAATCTCTTAAGAAACCATAGTAAATACTTCTCCATCTTCCAAATCAGGATCATTGTATTCCAACTCAATCGTCCACACATTCTTCTGTAACATCTCACGATATAAGTTCTTATCTTCATCAGACAAAGAACTAATATTTTCAGTCCAAAAGATGCTATCATCATCATCAACATTCTCACCAGTCTCTTTTTATAACTAGATTCACCTGTGTCTCCCTTGTCAATTTCTCTCTTCTCATATCTATACTTGTTAGTGTCTTGATCATCATCATCAGAACTATCATCTTCATCATTTTTATCATCTTTCTCTTCACCAGTCTTACCTCCTGCATCATCATCATCATCATCTTCTTCTTCATCATCAGAAGGTTCATAATCAACCTGCTCTTCTTCTTTATCCTCTTCCTCTTCATTAACTTTCAACTGTGGAGCTTTTGAATATAGATCATCAATCATCTTTCTTAGACTTTTATTGTCTGACTTGATCTTCTTATTTTCAATCTGAAGCAGCTTGATTTTCCTTGTATTTCTCTTTCCACGTGTAATCAACATCTGATTCTTAGATTCAAGCTGTTTAACTTTTGCTTCAATCTCTTCTTGATTAGCTTTGGAGGATAAAACAATCTGAAAAATTGTTTTCTCATCTTCTCTCATCTATTTAATCTCAGCCTATTGTTGATTAAACGCCTTCATCACATTTTCTATCTGGCGATTAACAGCTTCCGTTATCTCACTTGAAACTAGGGCTGGCAAATCGTGTCTTAGCAGGTTTAGCAGGTCTCTGACGACGCGAACAACACAAGTTGTAAACATGAACATGAGTCCTTTAACTACTTAATATCCCAGGTTTATAACACAGTTAAACATTTTATGTACCAAAAAAGAGAAATGATGGATCTTTGCCTCTTAATTCTAATTATTTAAAAAAAAGTAAAAAATGGCATAGTGTACTTTTCAGTTAACAAGAGAAGTTTTCAGGAGCTGGAGCTGGGTTCACAGTAACTTCCTCCTGAACAACTTTTTTCTTCTTCACTGTTGGGGATGCAACGGGTGTTGTATCTTTAGAACTTCCGATCACTGGTACTTTCTTTCCAGCAACTACCAGATCAATCTCCCTGTCTCTCCTCTTCCTAGGATTATCTTTCTTAGCCATAGTCTTACTTCTGGCTTTCTTAATCTTTTCACCAGCTATAGGAGATCCAACAAAATCAAGATTATTAATCGTCAATACCAAATCTTGATCATCCAAATCTTTATTTCCCTGGTTTTCTTCTTCAATAGCTTTGTTCAAACTTTCAATCTCACCAACCACAGTGGCCTTGGGTTTAGTGATCTTGATTGTTTCATTACCTGAATCCCATTCAGCTTCATCTTGAGTCTCTTCTGAATCAGTAGACTCTTCATCAACTAACAATGTCTTAGCTTTACCTTTGCCTTTCACTGATTTCTTCTTCTTTGGTTCAACTTCATCCACCTTCTTTTTACCTTTACCAGACTTAGCACCTTTGTTGATAACTTGACGCTTTTGCTTAGCATCTTTTTCAACTGAAAATAAAGGGCTATCAGAATCAGAATCACTCTTGTCATTCCTTGCTTTGTCTTTACCTGGATCCTTGTAAGCAACATCTCTCAAATGTCCAAACAGATTCTTATAAGGCGGCTTCAAATTGTGAGGAACACCCTTATAAGCTCTCATCCTACTCAAAGTAGTAATACCCATGTGAGTTTGATACAAAATCTACACATGATCCTTTTTCAATTTAGGATACTTGAGATCAAATATCATCTGGAGAAATCTTGGATACATCAAAAACTTGTCAGTCTTCAAACCCTTCAATACTTCCATCATATGCTCAAATATCATCCCAGACACGTTAAATGGCTTGTTAAAAATCAAAGCAACAACCAAGGAGCACAAACTCTATCTCAGCACATCATATCCACCTCTCACTAGTCCAAATACATGTAGAATCACATGCAGTAGATACTTGAAATGAGGACACAACTTTCCTTTGTGTAGTAGGCAGTCAGTGATTGGAGCGTTGTACTTCATTCTTAGAAAATACTTTCTTTGCTCCATCCAAGATAATTCAGTAGGATCAGTTGGAGAATCCCTCAACTGTAAAGCTTCCCGAATGTCTTCTTCTGTTACCAGAACTAACTGTCCTTGAATATAACTCTGAATAGCTGATTTGTCATCCTAGAAAATAATCACCGCTCTCTTCGAGAAATCCACATGATGATCTTTATAGATTTTCTTCGGGTAGCAAGAGCATAGATCACCCTGCTTCTCTTTAAAAACTCTATCATTCCAGAAAATTCTTCATATTGCTTAACTTCACCAAGAAATGCACAACAATTATGAACTGGTTCGAATAACAACTCCTTTGGTTCTTTTGGTTTCTCTGAATCTTGTACCTCCTTCTCTAGGGTTTGTTGTTCAGCCATTATAATATGCAAAACACGTAAAAACAAACATGAAAATTTATCAGAAACGGTCAAAATTGAATTTTGGTCAAGACATTCCTTCATTCGACCCAAACGGTGGTTCGAATGAAAATAAAGTGTGTCGAATGAGAAAAATCATATTAATAAAACTTTTATTCGACCTCAAACAGTCTATTTGACCTTAGTTTGTCTTTCGACCTAAAAAGGTCTCATTCGACCTTAGACAGATTGTCGAACAGGCTGTTTGGAATTAAAAATTACCAATAATCAATTCAGCCATTACAATCATCACATTTTGTTTCTAATACATCCTAACATGGCCGATTAACATTTATCAACAATCAATTTCATCAATTAAACTATTATTGATGAGTTTTAATCATAATCTAGGGTTTCATCATTTTAAACAATCAATCCAATTCAAATATGAGTTAAAACACTTGACTTTGGTTTCTTCTCCCCCTAAAACCATCGATAATGGTTTATCTATGATCAATTTATATTCAATCACAGTTTAAGGTCTCTGATTAGGTGAACTAGGGTTTGGTTTAAAAATCATCGATTCTGAACTGTGTATGCATCCTTTACCTTTAAGTTTTGTATGAACAGGATCAGTGAATCACAAGGAACAAAAAGAAATGATCAAAAACACAAAATCAACAAGGTCTGGCATGGTGGGAATTTTTGAAAAAATTTATGGGGGTTCGAATGAGGTGATCTGATAAATAAAGTCTCTCATTCGACCCTTACTGGGGTTCGAATGATAAGATCCATTGTTCATTCGACCTAGTTAAAGGCTCAAAGGAAAAACAGATGGTTCGAATGAGAAAAACTCACCCAAACTCTCTCATTCGACCTCATTAAAAGGTTCGAATCAAAGCTCAAAAATCTCCTTCGACCTAACGAAAGGGCGAATGAGTTTTTGGAATTCTGAAAACTTTACCAAATTTCAAATTCGAATCCCGTGTTGCCAATTTTGATCATGTAAAACTTTAGACATTCATCATTTACTATTTTAAAGACACAAAAATTCAAATTGGTTTGTCAAACTTCAGAAAATGACCATCAATCACCATTAGTTATCGAAATCTTTTTTATTTTCTGAAATATTTGATAAAACACACCAAAAATCTTTTTGAGTTTTTGTATATATGAACAAAGTCAACAGAAAGCAATAAACTTTTTGTGATTTTCCGGTAAGAGGATCATATCAGTTTATGAGAGATCACATCACACCGTTGTTCTGTTATATTTAAACTTTACTGACAAAGTAATTTTGGCAACTGCTGATATTGTTATCCACTTAAACTCACATGCAGACTGTTATGCAATGCTTTAGACTGATACTGCTATGTATAGTATAAGCTAATTCACTTGTGGTTCCCACACACACGACATACTCCCGTATCAAGGAATTTTGCACAAATATCCATTGTAACGCGTGATTATGCTTTTGTTATCTGTAGTTACAAGGTATGAGGCACAGAGGTGTATAGGTCAGTAATTCAATGCTACAGAGTAACATGTGCACTCTACGAGGTTGAGATCTTATAACAATCATGATTTGCATCAATGATTAGATATGATGCATTAGATAATCTTTGATTATCGTCACATATTTAAAGTTCCTCAATTCGGTAACTTTCGGTTTTGGCATTAAAGCTCTTTTATAAAGATACCCTGCCTAATCTAGGTCCGTAAAACCTTACGACAAAAGATCAGATAGGCTATCCCCAGTTAACTAGTAACATAACGACCCGAAACATCCGAATTTTGTACAAACCCTATCAAACGAAATTACGGTAGCAAGACCATATGCCCATGAGGTGTTCATCCACATAGTAAACAGTTTGATATGTATGTATCAGGCATGCAGTAATAACTCTACAAAGCCTACCAGCACATCACTCAAAATTAACATTTTTCAAGCATTTTGACATTTTCAAGTCTTTAGCATGCAATAGATCCTCACTGATGTACTATCATCTCCTCTTTTTCTCTAAGAAAAATCATTTTTGATTTTTTGTATTTTATAGATTTTGAAATTTTTCAATGTTTTAGGTTTTTCTAATAATGCTCCCCCTGAAATTAAAAACATATTTTTGGGTTTTTGAATTTTCTAAAAGCAAAATAAAACAGAATAAAATTGATAAACCGACATGGATGGAAAGGGCAAACTTTCATAGCAGGGCTCATGGCAAAGGGCTTTACTCAGACTCAATGAGTGGATTATGAGGAAACCTTTTCCTTTGTAGCCATGCTTAAGTCGAATAGGATCCTGCTTTCCTTAATCCCATATTATGACTATGAAATATGACAAATACATGTCAAAACTGCCTTCTTGAATAGGCATCTTACTATAGATGTCTACATGGTGCAACCTAAAGATTTTGAGGATCCAAAGAATCCTAAGAAAGTTTGTCAGAAAGTCGATTTATGGATTGAAGCGGGCATCTCATAGATGGAATCATCGTTTTGATCAAAAAAATCACAAAGTTTGGTATCATCAAGAATAAAGATGAGTCGCATGTGTATTAGAAGATAAGTGAGAGTCTCATAACTTTCTTAATCCTGTATATGGATGACATACTGATCATTAGGAATAACATATCTATGATGAATGATGTTAAGTCATGGCTTGGGAAATGTTTCTCGATAAAGGATTGATGTGCCAAAAAATTCACATGTTTTACAGATATTTTCACTTGTTTTCCACCCAAAATTGTGCTTTTATCTTAGTTTTATCATGATTTATCTTCCTTTGTTGATAATTGCAGGCTTTGAGGACAAAAAGTGAAAAGAAGACAAAAATGAAAAGAAAAGGCAAGGACTTGACGACTTTTAGAGCTGTTTTAGTTATTGTACGGCCGCGCTCAGGCAGTGCACGACCGTGCACCTGTCCCGGGTCAACAAGTCAACATTTCCAAGTTAGAATGTGATACCCCGCAATTTCATGTTCTCACTTTAACTGAACTCTAGTTACATTCTATGCATTCTACTTAACTAGGGTAAACTAGTTAAGTCACACGTCGCATAGTTATAGGTTAATAACTGCATGAAGTGGTAATTCGGGGAATTACCAGACTATATACATGAGTAGTGAACCTCGGACGTTGGTGAACGGTGAAATTAGATAATTGTTAATTAATTGATTGAGATTGATTTCAATTATGTGCTTCTATGAAACTCTGCGAAACTATGTGCAAACTGTATGTGATTACGTAAACTTAAACCAAATACGTTAATAAAAAATCATATTAGGTGGACCATTAGGATGGTTGGGGTCTTAACACATGGGGTTACACTTGTTATGGTCCAAAATAGCGAAAACATTGAAGAAAATAGGCTGTACAATGACGCAGGCCACCCGGAGCGGCCGGGAAGAGTGAGCGGCCGCGCGCTCTCTCTGACCGGCCGCGCGCTCTCTCTGACCGGCCGCGCGCAGCATTCTGACGCAACTAAACTGACTTAAAACCCTATTTAAACAATCTTAAGCCTCATACAACCCCTAAACTCAGATCCTAATCACCCCTACTACCCTATTACGAAATATTAACCCCTAAACACCTGCTAAGGTGCAAGAACATCGATCGGGAAGCTTCAAGAGCATTCGGTTGATTGTTTCGAAGAGCTTGCGGTATAATCTTTAATCTATTGTGTTTTAATCTTCTTTAATATGTTATAAAACCTTATAACTAAGTTTGTCCAGGTCTGAAACCTTTTTAAAAAGATTAAAACTTGAGGTTTATGAAGATTGAATGGGTTAAACATGATCCTATGCGATTAGTAATATGATAGGTTACTTGTTGCGCAAGTTTGTGATGTTTTGATCTTTACGGTTTATAATTTTGCATGTTTTATGATAGGTTCTGATCATGCTAGGTCTTATGAATGTTTTGTGATGATTATTGACTGTTGTTGATCGATTATACGCACACGTGAGTCGTTTAAATAAGAGTTTATGCATGATTAAAATCTGGACAGAATGTTTAGGTCAACATGTAGGGTCTGTTACGTAACTTAAACATGATGGTTTTGATGATTTCTTTGCATGGTTGTATTATACCTGGTCTTGGCTTTTCATAATGGGTAAAATCTAGTGATTTGGACGTCGCTTGAATAGTTTTTGGAATTTTCTTTGAATAAAGGTCATATCAGATTTTCGGATTAACTAACTGAGTCAACTTTAAACAATCATAACTCGAGTTTTACAAAGATTTAAGTTATGAAATGTTTACAGTAGATTAACATTGGAATAATTTGGCTTTTCCAAGTGGATTCATCCCGTTTGGATGAATACACGATTTTTGGGAATTTTTCTACTAAACTGATCTGTTGTGTGTATTTTCTAAACATAACTGTGTTGCGTGATTCTTCATAATTTTTGTACAAGGTTTTATCACAAACTAAAAATATGGATTTGTCCAGTAGACCCTAGAATATTTAGTAAAAGTTTGGGAGTCTAACTCACTGATAAGTATTTTTAATAAATTAGTTTTCATGGCGCATAATCTGTCCTAAAAACGCAGATTGTGTATTGAGAGTTTATGTGACTAATTGGAGTCCTATGTGGTATGTATTTGACATGTACTTGAATAGACACTTATATGAGATGCATATGAAGTGTAAAACTAATGATAACCAACATATTCACCAACGGGTCTGTAGGGTTTACCTATTCATGTAGAATCGCTAGGTATCACTTACACGGTTTTGAACATTTAAAATGTCTTGGACAAACGGGTTATATGGTGTAATGGTATTACACATAAAATCACTTTGTGACATGTGTATTAGGGAGTCGGTAGCACACCCTACTTAGGAGTTTGGATTTACTTGCTTGCATAAGTTTCACTACTCCTTTCTCAAAAGCATGCGTCTCGGGTTTGAGACAACTTACTTAACTTTTACTTGTCCGGTTTGGGACTACTACACATCCCGGGTTTTGGGATACTATGACTCCTTGTGTGGGTCGGGTTTGCTAGTTTCACACTCTGTGTCCTTGATGAACTAAACTGCATTCTATCACGGAAGTCCTTCACTATTTACCGAATGAGTTGCCGGGTTATGGCAAGCGGGTTACTAGTTGATAGCACTATTAGGTTTGACAAACCTCACACCGTGCTGGGAACCGGGCGTGAACTATGACCTTAGATTTTATCATTGTTGATAGGCAATGATGGAAGGCAAAAACCAGCTCGCGGGGCGAGTGCGTCGTTTGAATAGCAATTCGGTATATCATTGTTTAGTTATCATGAATGGGTTAGCTACCCTTGGCATGTGAATTAGCAGTTATGAGGTCTTGGAGGCCTACGCTTTTACTTGTTGTTATGTGGTCTTGGAGACCTACGCTTTTACTTTCAGGTTTGGGAAACCTACACTTTTACTTAGCTTACTTTGTGAACTCACCGACTTTATGTTGACACACGCTAGCATGCTTTTGCATGACTCTAGGTTCGGAGCACGATAGGACATGCATCATTGTGTCATGGGTTGTGAACATTACATAACTTATACTTTGCCTTACATTTAACGGTTTTATTTTGGGCGCGTTGTTTTGCGCATGAACTTAAACGGTTATGTTTGATTTATGCTTCCTCAACTTAACTAAACTTTTTGGTAAACGCTAAACTTGATTTTAATAACGAACTAAATGGTTTGGGCATTTAGAGTCGTTCTATGACTTATGGCTATGGGATCCTGGTATGTCACGCGCCTCGCGGTGTAAACCCCGCAGTGGAAATTTGAGGGTGTGACATAGAAGGAGGCAAAAAGTCAGTTGTTCAGACCTGCACGGGCGTGAACACCCTTGTGCATGGTCGTGTCAGCGGAGTTAGAGTGATCGTTATTAGGCATTTTTGCCGAACGGTTCACATCAAAGGACAGTCGAACTTAGATGTTGTTAATAAAACCGATAGATCCAATTAAAATAAAATAAAATAAAGTAGAAAAGTAGGTTGCATGGCAAGTAGAAAAACACCCCGAAAATTGTGCTTAAAACCGATATCTTATCCTACCCGATTATCCGTGTGAGAGTTTTGAGCCTTTTTCGAGCACCACGCTTATATTATCTATATCATATATTGCTCATTTCGTTTGGATAGAGAGATTCCCGACCTTAGTTCGACTCGGTTAGAACTTGTGTGTGTATGCATTTTCTTGTTTTAAAACTGGTAACTAGATAAAAATGATAGAGGCAATAAGGTTTCTCCCCCAAAAAAATAAATCCTTCCCTTAGAAAACCACTTTGATCCTTAGTCTTTCGTTTTTTTACCCAATAAAAATGAGTCCCGATCATGCATCACCAGAGCAGCTTCAAGATTTTGCCATCACCAAGGACGCGAGACCGCAAGTTCGAAGAAAAGGCGACACCATTCACAAAGGAGGGAACAACACGAGACAGGGCCAAGAGAGAGATCTTCTAAAAAAAAGTACTTAGAGAGCCCAAAATAAAAAAAGAGCCCAACAAATAGAGAAACCCACAAAAAGAGAGCCCAAGAAATAAAAGTTCTTAAAAGTTAAAAATTTGATCTTTGACCGATGAAACCTAAAAGAACTGGAACTCTGCTCTCTCTACTCTCTCTCTCTCTCTCTCTCTCTCTCTCTCTTTGCTCTCTCTCTACATTCTCTCTTTGATCTCTCATCTCTTTCTTGCTTCCCCCCTCACTTTCTCAAGATGTATCCGCTGGACGAACACTTGCTTCGATGTTTCCAATTCGCTAAGCCACGTCTGCCCCCAGATATGTTACACATTATTTTTTAGAAGACGGCAGACGAAAGAAAGTTATGGAGGAAGATGGAAAAGAATTCACCCTTTTGTGGATAGTCAAAGAGCGCTGCAAAAAGACAAGCCAAGAGATACGATAAATGCAGGAAGTGTGGCCACTTGTCTCATGAAGGCAAATGCAGCAACAATTCGACCTACTTGCAGTTCGTGTACATGATGCTGATCCATGAAGGCGCTATTCGAAACTAGGTCGAGCGCAAAGTCAGAAAAGGAAGTAACATCGACTACACCGTGAGGGACGAGATAGCCATGATGAAGGATCTCGGAATAAACACCTGAATCCTTTCAGAGATCGCTGCAGAAAATGTTGCACAACGTCGCTGCCGCCCTTTTCCACGTCTAGCTGTTTCGTCATCTTCCCAGCCGTGACGCCCCTTTGTGATTCGGTGACTCATCCCCTTTATTTCTAGTTAGAATTTATTTTTTTGCACCCTTACATTACAACCCGAATAAACTTCCTCTTGATTTATCTTAGCTATTCGGTTTAGAAACGAGGACTTGATATGCATACAAGCCTATGACCCTAGTCGACTTTGGTACGGGTTAAGTAGGCGTGTCATGCAATTTTATTTTTCTCAAAACATAAATAAATAAATGGATTGAGGGTTTGTTAATTACAGTCGGCTTTAATTGTACTTGTGTCTGATTGCTTGAGGACAAGAAATAGTCTAAGTGTGGGGTATTGTGATAACTCACAAAATTAACATATAAAACAGGCATAAACAGTCTCATAATAGGATACAATTAGGATTATGTTATTGATATTTGGTGCCTAATTCGTTCCTATTTGTATTTCTCAGGAAACTGGAGGTCCAAGACGGAAACAGAGGATTTCCGGGTGAAAACAAGCAAAAACTGGAGATTCCTGAAGATATGAGACCTGCAGCTTGTTCACTGTATGTTTGAAGACAATCCCGAGACTTAAACAATGCTAAAATTAGTCCGGGAGTGACCAAGCACGTCCATGCACACTTTCACGAAGGCTCTGCACGCGAGAAGACAACGCAACAAACATGGATTGCAAGAAAACAATTTGAGCAGGACATGCACGCACGTGGCCGTATCAAAGACAAAGAGTACAGACAGCTTCTGAATTGCAGCAGCAGAACGTACGTGTGATAGCGAGCACGCTCCTGACTACCCTTGGCATGGTCGTGCTTCACCTGGAGCTCTATAGATAGCAAGCTAACCCCCACCATTTGTTCATCCCATTCCACCTTGACTTGAGCCCTCATGGGTCGACTTCCAAGAGCCTTATAGAGATCTTGGGTCCTTTGGGAGGCCTTAGGGCCCTCCTAACACACCCACAAGGTTAGGCCTCGTCCTACCTTGATCAACTCGGCCAAGCATGGGATCGTAGAGTAGTTTATGCAATAAAACATCGAGGGTCGTGAGGATCATGTTAGATACGTATCACTTAGAGATTGAGAGCTTGTCTATGAGCAGTCATGTTCATGTGTTGATCATTTTTTATGGTTCTATCTTTTCATTATTCCCAAACCCACTTTGATTTGTAGACTTTTATTATTATTAATAGTAGTTTATTTTTAGTTACTTGTTGTGTTATCTTCTTCTAATCTTTGTTTCTTTATCTTTGTGGCAGGTTTAAATGATGATTAAATTAAAAACTTAAATTACTTTAACTTAATTAAATAACTAGAGGTTTAATCAGCTTCTGGTGGCCCTGAGCTAGATCCAAGGCGAGGAAACCGGTAGTGAGACAGATCCTTCGGGCTTCTGATATCCAAACCGGATTCTAAGAAATGGCTTCTGAAGTGGACCAGATCTGAGTGACACATTTATGGTACTTACCAGATGATTGAATGATCTTCTTGGTAAAGGGCGGTTTCCCTACGGGCGCACCAGTGATCTTCGGATTGCACGCCTTTAGGATAATGTGCCACCTTTATCAAGGGTTTTATTCAGTTTGGGAGGTCATGGGTTGGGTTTATTAAGTTTTCATTCATTTTACCAACTTTACATTTAATTGATCACTAAATAATAAAGTATCACTTAAAAGATAAATAAATTAAGGATTATATTTCTAGTTCTCGTTAGTTCAACGCCGTTAATCAATGGGGGTACGAGTCGCCTGAGTCAACTGTAAGAGAGATCCTTCGACCTTCATGATCGTTAACCTACTTAGGGGATACGAGGTTGCCGGGATTGACCCTAAGGAGAGACCCTTCGGTACGGAACGCGAGAACTAAGGGAGGTGTAAGGTGTTTTAGGTCGGAAGTTAAGCCTCCAATTCAAGAAGAGGATAAGTTCGAGGACCAGAGACTTGACCGCGGTTTGAGGAGCCCGCTATATGTGAGGACCTGGCGGAGTACCTTCATGTGGGCCCACATGGAAGGTTGTGCATTCTACTTAGTAGTGGCCCCACTTCTCTATAAAGGAGTCAACACTTCAAGATCCCTCTCATCTTCCTCACATTTAATTAACTTAAATTATTAATTTTAATAATAAAGTTAACTATTTATACGGAGGGCCCCGAGATGTGCATATTAGTTTACTCTACTATTTTATCCTTTTATTTTATAAAACCAAAACCTTTTCAAAACTATTTTCTTTTTAGAACCCCTCCGTTTTATTTTCTTTTTAAAACCCGATCAGTTATCTGATAAAAGGTTGAGTAGGGGAAAGTGTGTTCTTTGGAATACGATACTCGGTATTCACCCTAACAAGCTATACTATACACGTCAAGTTCTCTGCCTATGTGTTGGTTTTAGTTTCTGAGTAATTATCGTTTACTTTATAAATTTAAAACTTTGTAAACTGGGTTTTGTAAAAATCAGTCTTTCCCCCAAACCAACGTTTTTGGATTGACACATCAAAGTTTTTGGCACCAAGGAAATTGACATCTTTTTAAATACTAAAACCAAATGCATCAACCACAACAATGAATGTTCCGAGCACAACTGCCCTTATACCCTTCCAAGGACCAACAGATGTTACATCGACAACTAAACCAATTCCAACTGCACGTATCTCATCGTTTCCACAATCTTACAACATAGAACCATTGGTTGCTAAATTTCCTCTTGAGATATTAGTAATACAGCCAGAGATAGAATCTTTCTACTAACAGACGATCCATCATCACTATATTTCACATCTATAGAAGGTTTCCCCAAACCTATGAATATTAATCAATATCTCGACATAAAAGTCAAACAGACTGAAATGAGTATCAAAGAACAATGTGAAGGCAAAGATGAGACCACTGCTCATGGAATAATCCAAACAAAACTTGAAAAGCTTGGTAAAATACAACACTTTGCAACGAATCTGAGCCATAAAATGTCTGAGAAAAATCAAAATTTTGAATTGGAAAGTGATGTAAGAAAAGAATTCATAGATCATATTTTAAACATCAAACTTTACAACGTCACTGAAAGACAATTTGCTGGTTGGACTTCTGAAGAACTCAGGGCTCAAATATACAAAATTGAAGAGTTGCTTAAACAGCATAATAATCAGAAAATAACTCGAGCTGAGTCGAAGAAGGACAAAGAAAGTGAGTCTAAAAAAGCTTTAAAGTTTGATAGAATGAGGCGAGAGTTAGTTGCAGCAAAATATGGTCTGATGAAATCTGTTGCTAGATGGTCTGAATTAGTTTTGGTTGAAACCTACAAACTACTTGAGATAAACAGAGAAAAGGATCCAACTCTTCCTCGAAAGCCAATTTATCCTGATGAAGAGCAAGCTCCTCAACAAACCATTCCACAGAAACGTAGGTCCTCAGCAAAAAATCTTACCAGAGATACCATCAAACAAACCTAAAAGCTGAAGACTAAAGATTGATTAACAGATGAGAATAAAAGTCTCTTGAGGACTAAACTGATTTCATAAAAAAATTGTTGTTTATTGTAGAACACTTTTTAAAATAACAGATGTTATATTTCTGATGATATATCATTGTATCAAACTTACACTTTGATTAAAAAGTTTCCGTACTGAATGGAACAACATAGCTTTCAACTGATGATATATCATTGTATCAAACTTACACTTTCAACCTTTTGTATAAACAAATGTTTTGCTAACAGTTGTTTCTTGAGAGTATTTTGGGAGTTTCTAACAGATGTAATGTACTTGATAAAATATCAATGTTAAAAACATCTCGACTCTAATTAATCTGACAATATTTACTTTAATTAATTATTTAAAAACAAAACACTAAATATTTTTGACGAAAACTAATGATAATATTCATAGTAATAAACTTTAAGTCCAAAAGTGATGACTTGAAATTAATTACCATCTTACAAAATGTTAATATTTTCTCCTAAAACCGCATACACATGTTTCAATTTTAAACATTCCCAAAAATTAAACTTTCTACTAAAGTTTCATACAACGTGTTACTCTATAACCACCTAACTTTTCGTCTTAGATAATCTCTTCCGGGTTCTTTTGGCAGTAGAGGATAGGTTACCAATATTTAAAACATCAGCATTTTCAAGACTTCTTTTTCCATTGAGGCTTGTACCAGAATCCTTTAAAGCTTCAACGATGG